>JALMGA010000016.1:11158544-11811044 GCA_023333525.1 Aspidoscelis tigris stejnegeri
CGCAAGGAAGAAGATGGTGGAGGGAATGGGGTAACGAGCAAAACCAAACCCCAAACCCTCCCTGCTCCCCACATTCTTTGAAGATAAGTACTGCTAAGTGCTGATAATTCTGGACTTCCATGAGTGCTAAATTGTGAACACGAAGGAGAAAGATCAGTCAAGATTTCTGTCGATCCATTTAGCCGAAGCTTTAAAGGGTAAGCGCGAACGGTTGGACGTCCGTACCTGGTAGAGCCACTTCCACTGGAACGGAACAGCAATCTTGATGAGAATAGCAATGATCCGTGTGAAATAAATATAACACACAATCTGCCGGCAGAGGGAGGGAGAGGAGGAAAGAGGGATGGAGTTAGAAAAAGGCAGAGGTAAGCAGTCAAAATAAGGCAGTCTTATCCTCCCTGGTGAACCTGCAGGGAAATTAAACTCACAAGTGATAAGCCAGCTAGGAGCATCAAAAATGAGCCCAGCACCATTTCTCAGAGGGCAATGGGAAGGGGAAATGGAGGCTGATCTCTATCCGAGAGCCCAGCTTGTGACAGACTGAGCTATTACTGAAGGGATACATTCATTAATGTTTAAAAGTCTTAAGAGGAAGAAGAGTTGGCTTTTCTAACCTGCCTTTCTAACCCATTTAAGAGGACTCAGAGTGACTGACAAACCTTCCGTTCTTCTCCCCCCAAGAGACACCCTGTGAGGCAGTTGGGGCTGTGAGAGCTCAGAATAGAGCTGCGACTAGCCCAAGGCCACCCAGCTGGCTCCATGGAGGAAGAAGAGTTGCATCTACAATCTCACTTTTCTCACTCCTCTTAAGAATAGATGCCCAACTATCAATATCCAGATTAATGAGACCGTCAGAATGCCTTTAAAGGCCATTTTGCAGGGAGATGAGAGTTTTGCCTTTGTCTTCTGCTTAAGAATACCTAGAAAAAACTGGTGGGCTACTATGTGAGACAGGATGCTGGACTAGATGGGCTGTGGCCTGACCAGCGGGGCTCCTCATAGGTTCTTATGGACTAGATGGGCTGTGTCCTGATCCAGCAGGGCTCCCCTTAGGTTCTTATGGACTGGATGGGCTGTGGCCTGATCCAGCAGGGCTCCCCTTAGGTTCTTATGGACTAGATGGGCTGTGTCCTGATCCAGCAGGGCTCCCCTTAGGTTCTTATGGACTAGATGGGCTGTGTCCTGATCCAGCAGGGCTCCCCTTAGGTTCTTATGGACTGGATGGGCTGTGGCCTGATCCAGCAGGGCTCCTCTTAGGTTCTTATGGACTAGATGGGCTGTGGCCTGACCCAGCGGGGCTCCTCATAGGTTCTTAGGGACTAGATGGGCTGTGGCCTGACCCAGCGGGGCTCCTCATAGGTTCTTATGGACTAGATGGGCTGTGGCCTGATCCAGCAGGGCTCCTCTGAGGTTCTTATGGACTAGATGGGCTGTGGCCTAATCCAGCAGGGCTCCTCTTAGGTTCTTATGGACTAGATGGGCTGTGGCCTGATCCAGCAGGGCTCCTCTGAGGTTCTTATGGACCGGATGGGCTGTGGCCTGATCCAACAGGGCTCCTCTCAGGTTCTTATGGACCGGATGGGCTGTGGCCTGATCCAACAGGGCTCCTCTCAGGTTCTTATGGACCGGATGGGCTGTGGCCTGATCCAGCAGGGCTCCTCTTAGGTTCTTATGGACTAGATGGGCTGTGGCCTGACGTAGCAGGGCTCCTCTTAGGTTCTTATGGACTAGATGGGCTGTGGCCTGACGTAGCAGGGATCCTCTTAGGTTCTTAGGGAGTAGATGAGCAGAGGCCTGATCCAGCAGGGATTGTGTTAGATCTTTATGTTCCTGAATCCATACAAACAAAATTCCTTGTCAATGAAACAGAAGCCTCTTTCAAACAACTCCGACCACAACCCAAATATGACTTATTTTGTAACTTTGCCACCCACCCATGTCGACCACAAAGCCATTCAAAGCTAATCAGATTCCTTACCATAACGTAATAGTGTCTAAAGAGCTTCAGTTTTGCTAGATTAATGGCAGCTGCGGAAAGAACACATGAAAAGAAAATTGAAGATGACATTTGCGAAACAGCATGCTGAAAAAGCCGGTTCCACTGTGACAGTTTTATTCAATACAGTATTTTAAACACTTTGCAAATTCAAAACACATTTTTCTCTCTCTCTGGAAAAATGGTCTTCTAAGCCTAAAAGCAGTGGAAATGCCATTTTAGAAAGATCTGTATTATTTCCTATAGCCGTACAACGTTTCTGCCTATATACTGTTTTTATATTTGCTTTTAATCTTTACTTTTATAACCAGCTTTAAGATACTTCAAGGTTTAGTCTGGTGAAGAGTGTGAAAGAAATGTCAAAGAAAGAGAGAGAGGGAGGGAAGCAGGACTGAAAAGTCTTAAATGAAAAATTGAAAATTAGAAATACTCTCCCCAAGCCAGATTGTGTAAACCCCAAAATCTTCACCCAGAATTCCCTATTCTACCCCACTTTTCTCACCCTTTAAGGGGACTCAAAGAGGCTGACAAAACTTCTTCTCCCCACAACAGACACCCGATGAGGTGGGTGGAGCTGTCAGAGCTCAGAAGAGAGCTGTGACCAGCCCAAGGTCACCCTCCCGGCTGCCTGGAAGAGTGTGGAATCAAACTGGGAGACTACTAGATAAGAGTCCAATACTTTAAACAGAAGAGGAGGAGAAAGAGGAGGAGTTTGTTTTTCTACCCCACTTTCCTGACTCTTAAGGGGACTCAAAGCAGCGGACAAACCTTCTGTTCTTCTTCCAAAAACAGATACCCTGAGTGAGAGCTCATAACATAAAGGGAGCTGTGACTAGCCCAAAACCACACAGCTGGCTTCATGTAGAAAGAAAGAGTTGGCTTTTCTACCCCACTTTTCTCACCTTAAAGAGGCTCAAGGTTGCTGATGAATCTTCTTCTCCCCACAAGAGACACCCTGTGAGGTAGGAGAGCTGTGACTAGCCCAAGACCCCCCAGCCGACTTCTCGGAGGAGTCAGAAGAGTTGGCTCCCCCCCCACTTTTTTCACCCATTCAAGGGGCCTCAAAGCAGCTGACAAACCTTCTGTCCTTCTCCCCACAAGAGACACCCTGTGAGGTAGGCAGGGCTGTGAGACCTCAGAAGGAGAGCTGTGACTAGCCCAAGACCACCCAGCTAGCTTCACGGAGGAAGAAGATCTGGCTTTTCTACCCTAATATTCTCACCCATTCAAGGGGCCTCAAAGCAGCTGACAAACCTTCTGTCCTTCTCAGCACAAGACACCCTGTGAGGTAGGTGGGGCTATGAGAGCGCAGAAAGAGAACTGTGACTAGCCCAAGGCCACCCAGCTGGCTTTGTGGAGGAGTGTGGAATGAAACCCAATGACCACAGGATACGACCCAGCACTGTAACCACAAGCCCAAAGTGGCTTAGGCATTTATTTCCTGGCTTGATATTCTGCAATTCCCTGGCTTGATATTCTACCCGGCATCGTTAAGTCAGCTAATAAGCAGCACTTTCGTTAATTGTTAACGTGCATTCTGAACCCGCGAGGGTGGAAACGGTTTCAGGACTGAGTGTGTTAAGGCTGGGGAGGAAGACCAAAAGAAGAGAGAACAAAGCTGGCAATTCTTCCGTGTCCGTTGCTATTTCTCTCCGCTCCTCTCCATGTAAGCGTAGCAATTAGTGATTGAGGGAATGGGAAAATAGGAAATGAAAGAACACAGGGAGGGATTTAAAAGCTTAAAACCTCTGAACTGGAGCAGAAAGGAGGGAGAAGGGAAAGCCGAGAGCGAGGAGGATCGCACCGTCCACTCGTGAGTCAAAGCCAGCAGCTCTATTGCCATGAAACTGTTTATTTTGGGAATGGAGTAGGTCATGAATCACGGAGCAGGCTGAAAATGGCCAGAAGGGGCAGATGATGTGCGACAATTAAAAAAGAGAGAGAGAAAAGAAAAGAACAACAAAAATGGGATGAACGAACGAGTGAGATTTCGCTTGCTGAAAAACCCTCCCCGTTGATCTCCCGTCCATGGAAATAACACCTAACCTTGTGGGTGTAAAAAATGCAAAGAAGAAGAAGAGTTGGCTTTTCTACCCTGCTTTTCTCGCCTGTTTAAGGGGACTCAAAGCGGCTGACAAACTTCCTGCTCTTCTCCCCACAGACACCCTGCAAGGTATGTGGGGCTGTGAGAGCTCAGGAGAGAGCTGTGACTAGCCCAAGGTCACCCACCTGGCTTTGTGGAGGAAGAAGAGTTGGCTTTCCGACCCCCTTTTCTCACACATTTAAGGGGACTCAAAAGTGGTTGACAAACCTTCTGTTCTTCTCACCACCACAGAAACTCTGTGAGGTAGGTGGGCTGGGAGAGCTCAGAAGAGAGCTGTGACTCGCCCAAGGTCACCCAGCTGGCTTCATGGGGGAAGGCGGAATCAAACCTGGTATTCCCAGATAAGAGTCCAGCTCCTTAACCACTAGGCCAAACTGGCTCACTACAGAGAGAGAGAGGGGGAGATAAGTAGATAGATAATGAGAGATAGACAGGTAAGTAGATAGATAAGAGAGAGACAGACAGGTAAGTAGATAAGAGAGAGACAGACAAATAGAGATAGATGATAGATATAGATAGGTAGGTGGGTACTGAACACCGGCATTGTTCTGGGGCTCCTGGTGACCTGCGTACCACCACAGTCCCCCCTGATGACCTTGAGATCCTTCCAGGCCCCCGGAAGAGTTTGCTTATCCCTTCCCACCCTTTGAGGCGGTGCAGCTGACGCCAGGGCCGTTCGATCGGAAAGGCTCGCTGTTAGTCGAAGGCAACTGCGCAAAGTCACCTTGGCAGGTAGGCTTCCGGGCTTCCTTGGCCCAAGTCATCTCAGACTTCTTGGATTCCTCCTTCCTTTGGCTTTATCGCTTGCCTTTGCAATGTTCCCAGCAGCCCCGGTGTGACAGGTGGCACAGCGTCCCAGAAACCGGCGTTAGGTTTCCCCCGTTCTATGCGCTGCCCTTCCGCCCAGCCCGGTCCAATGTCAATCCTGCATTCCAAACACTGTGCTCACGTTGCTTCTATATTTCCAGGACTTCCCAGCATCGTTCCTGCCCCATCCGTATTGGTTTCCACCATACCTCCAGGCCTTGGTCCCACTCTGTTTTCAACCCTTCATCAAGTACCCTCCAGCTGCCTTCCCTCTTTTTATTTATTTCAAAGGATTCCCATACTGCCCTCCAGCAGCGTCACAGGGTGGAACATAAATGATAAACAACTAGCAAGAAAACAGATATAGGAAAATAAAAACCAGCGGAAAAAAAATCAGATCCAGTCAATCCACAAACGACTGAAGAGACAAATGTGCTTTAACCAGATGGTAAAAGGTGCTTAACATATAGGTCCCTGGTGGATTTCCAAGGGGAGATTGTGGAGCAAGCTGGGGCCACCCATGAGAAGGCCCTGTTTCTAGCGGTAGCCTCGGCGATGATTAAAAGTGCTGGTCCTGAAAATCTTAGCCGACAGCAGGACAAAATGAGAGGTGGTGCCCTTTTGGATTGTTGGGGCTCAAGTTATTTAAGGTCTTATATGTAAGAACCTAAGAGGAGCCCTGCTGGATCAGGCTACAGCCCATCTTGTCCATAAGGACCTAAGAGGAGCCCTGCTGGATCAGGCCACAGCCCATCTTGTCCATAAGGACCTAAAAGGAGCTCTGCTGGATCAGGCCACAGCCCATCTGGTCCATAAGGACCTCAGAGGAGCCCTGCTGGATCAGGCCACAGCCCATCTAGTCCCTAAGAACCTCAGAGGAGCCCTGCTGGATCAGACCACAGCCCATCCAGCCCATAAGAACCTAAGAGGAGCCCTGCTGGATCAGGCCACAGCCCATCCAGTCCAGCATCCTGTTGCACACAGTGGCTCACCAATTGCCCATGGGCATCTCAAGCAGAGACAAAGGCAAACCTTATCCTGCTCTCAAATCCCAGCAAATGGCCTTAGAGATATCCTGCTGGTCTCCCCAGCCTGGAAGATGTCCTTAGGCATCCATTCTAGTAGCCATTGATACATCTGTCGTCCATAAATTTGTCCAACCCTTCCTTGAAGCCATCCAGGCTGGTAGCTGTCACCACCTCTTCTGGCAGCAAATTCCATAGACCGATGACCCTCTGGGTGAAGAAATCTTTCCCCTTGTCTGATCCGACACTCCTACCCATCAGCTTCATGGATGCCCCCTGGTTCTAGTGTTGTGTGATAGAGAAAAAAAAATTTCTCTATCCACCTTTTATATACCGTGCATGATTTTATACCCTTCAATTGGGACCCCTCTTAAACAACGTCCTTCCAGGCTGAAGAGGCCTAGGCGTTGCAGTCTGATCTCGTAAGGGATTTTGTTCCAGCCCCGTAATCACTCTGGTTGCCCTTTTCTGGTAATCCACATTAGCAACACGCCACATGCCTCCTGGTTGTGGGAGCTCTGATCCAGCACAGCATCTCCTTGAGCCCCTGCTGATCTATTTGGCAGAGGCACTGAGCTAAAACCCCACCCTTGCCACGGAACCAGCCATGCCAGCCCATCTGAAAGAGCCGCATCTGTGCCCTATGCGCAGCAAGGGGTCCGGGGGAAAGAAAACCAACTGTGCACACCATTTAAATTCCTCCCGAAGGGACTGAGCCACACACACAGGCCCCTGCCCTCCCCCAACCGCCCCCAAATCACTGCAGCTCCGAATCGCACAAAAGCCGAACGGAACCGACGGGAACATCGCCGGCCGGGCCTCCCTCTGGGAGCCGCACGCACAAGGCGTGGAATCAAAGCTACACAATATTCTGCAAATGCGCCAACTGCAAACCAAGGTTTTGAATGCTGGGCGTCACAAGAGGCTTTCTGGCAGCAACACACAGAGCTGGAAATGAAGCCACAGCGGATCAGGATTCGTGGCTCGTAGGGCCAGTGGGTCGGGCTCATCGGATTGCCACCCTGCTGGCCCTTGGGTCGGGGGGGGGGCATGTCCTGGAGGCATGAGAAGCCCTCTTTCTCGGCCTCAGTATTACTGCAGAGGGATAAAGGGATGCATATCACGCCGGTTTTAAAAAGGTTGCATTGGCTGCCAATTTACTACCAAGCCCATTTCAAGGTTTTGAATGATTTGGGCCCCAAATATCTAAAGGAACGCCTTCTCCCATACCGACCTGCCCGTACCTTAAGATCTGGTGGGGAGGCCCTCCTGGTTGTCCCACCACCTTCAACAGTGAGGTTGGTGGGCACCCGGGAGAGAGCCTTTTCTGTGATGGCCCCCAGACTATGGAATAGCCTCCCCCTCGAGGTGCGTCATGCCCCTTCCTTATATATATTTAGGAAGGCAGTGAAGACGCACCTCTTTGCCCTGGCCTTTGGCTGAGCTGATTATATTCCCCCCGGGACAGAAACTATCATTTTAAACATATTGTGTATTGTTTTAGTTGTTGAATTTTTAGTCTTTTAATCTATATTCTGTTTTAATCTGTTGTTTTAAGGTTGTTACCTGCCCAGAGACCTTCGGGTATGGGGCGGGATAGAAATGTGAATGAATGAATGAATGAATGAATGAATGAATGAATGAATGAATGAATGAATGAATGAATGAATGAATGAGTATCTGGTCTCCACGCTCCAAACAACGGCAGACCCTTCCTGGGAACAGAAGAATGATCTTCCCTGCCCTTGATGGAGAAACCCCTTCCAGCCACATCTGTGAAGCCATGAAATCAGTGGGGTCGGGGTAGGGGAAGAAGGATCTTGCAGAAAGGAAGTCATGACTGTCCAGGAGCGGCTAAAAGATTTCAGACTCTGAACTGTAAGAGACTCTGTGTTCAGGTTTTACCTCCAGCATGAGCTCCCAGAATCCTCTTTGGCAAGCCGCCTTGGCTAAACCTTTGTAAAGAGAGATGTGCCTCTCAGTCACTCTGTGTTGCCAGGAATTCAGGTGACGGAATCAATGAAAGGTTAAAATGCCCTGGCAGGTTTACGTACTGTGGAACAGCAGCCAGGAAAAGGAAATTCCGGACAGCAAACAGCCCAGATGGCTTTAAGAAAGGGTTCGGCAAACTGACAGAGGACAGGTGTATCAATGGCTACTGGAATGGATGCCCAGGTATCATGTCCAGCTCGGAGAGAGAGGCAGGATCCTCCCTTTGCACGGAGCTGATTGCCCAGAAGCTTGAGATGCCCAGAAGTAATTGGAGGCCCATTGTGTGACATGGGATGTGGTACTAGATGAGCTGTGGCCTGATTCAGCAGGGCTCCTCTTAGGTTCTTATGGATTTGATGGGCCGTGGCCTGATCCAACAGGGCTCCTCTTAGGTTCTTATGGATTTGATGGGCCGTGGCCTGATCCAACAGGGCTCCTCTTAGGTTCTTGTGGATTTGATAGGTTGTGGCCTGATCCAACAGGGCTCCTCTTAGGTTCTTATGGATTTGATGGGCCGTGGCCTGATCCAACAGGGCTCCTCTTAGGTTCTTATGGATTTGATGGGCCGTGGCCTGATCCAGCAGGGCTCCTCTTAGGTTCTTGTGGATTTGATAGGTTGTGGCCTGATCCAACAGGGCTCCTCTTAGGTTCTTATGGATTTGATGGGCCGTGGCCTCATCCAACAGGGCTCCTCTTAGGTTCTTATTGATTAGATGGGCCATGGCCTGATTCAGCGGGGCTCCTCTTAGGTTCTTATGGATTTGATGGGCCGTGGCCTGATCCAACAGGGCTCCTCTTAGGTTCTTGTGGATTTGATGGGCCGTGGCCTGATCCAACAGGGCTCCTCTTAGGTTCTTGTGGATTTGATGGGCCGTGGCCTGATCCAACAGGGCTCCTCTTAGGTTCTTGTGGATTTGATGGGCCGTGGCCTGATCCAACAGGGCTCCTCTTAGGTTCTTATGGATTTGATGGGCCGTGGCCTGATCTAACAGGGCTCCTCTTAGGTTCTTGTGGATTTGATGGGTTGTGGCCTGTTCCAACAGGGCTCCTCTTAGGTTCTTATGGATTTGATGGGCCGTGGCCTGATCTAACAGGGCTCCTCTTAGGTTCTTGTGGATTTGATGGGTTGTGGTCTCATCCAACAGGGTTCCTCTTAGGTTCTTGTGGATTTGATGGGTTGTGGCCTGAACCAGCAGGGCTCCTCTTAGGTTCTTATGGACTAGATGGGCTGCAGTCTGATCCAACAGGGCTTCTCTTAGGTTCTTGTGGATTTGATGGGTTGTAGCCTTTTCCTGCAGGGCTCCTCTTATAATCTTAATTGAAGCCCTTCTCTCTACCTTTCAGGGAATGTTGCCCATACCTCAATATGGTAGCACCTATTCAAACAAGCCCCCCCCCCACACCATCTGCCACCCACAGCCCCACTCCAGTAAGACTTAAACCCTTGTCTGTGAAGGTCACAGACAGTCTGGTTTCCCTGCTCTTGCTTCCATTGCTTTCCAATCCCAGAATCCTTTGCCAGGCTCAAAGGCAGCCTGTCTCCCTATGACACAGCTTCGACGACCATTTCAGCCCACTGTTTTAAAGAAACTCACATGAATTTGGACATAGTACACAAACTGAATGCTAGAACATCTGTTTGCTACAACTGTTTGAATGTACAAACAGTTTAACGAAGTTTGTACATTTGTTAAACTGAGGATACATATTGAATAAGTCGATTCTATTTACAGTCACAGACCAAAGGGACACAGATAGGATACATACCAATATGTATGCGTTCGTATAGGATATGTATCCGACACACATGCTTTGGTACAGGATACGTACTCGATATGTAGGCATTTGTATAGGATCCGTATGCACTCGTATTGGATATATCGGGATAATTTGGCCACAGTGACCCATGCTCTGGTAACCTCCAGATTAGACTACTGTAATGTGCTCTACATGGGGCTACCCTTGAAAACAGTTCAGAAGGGAATCTCTGGCCGGACTCACATCATGCCGGTCTTAAAGGATCTGCACTGGTTACCTATTTGCTACCAAGCCTAATTCAAGGTGTTGACACTAACATTTAAAGCCTTAAAGGGCTTGGGCACTGGCTATCTGAAGAAGCACCTTCTGCCATATAGACCTGCCTTGGCACTGAGATCTCAAGGACAGGCCCTTCTTGGAGTTCCTTCCCCTTCAGAGGTACAAGGCATAGGAGCGTACAAGAGGGCCTTTTCTGTGGTGGCCCCTAGGCTCTGGAACAGCCTCCCTTTTGAGGTCCGCCAGGCACCTACATTGTATACTTTTCACCCAGGCTTTTGCCATTTAAACAGCTTCCTCAGGGTTCTGCTCTGTTAAGGAGGGAGGGAGGGGATATTTTTAATTATATTTCATTATCTGTTTCATTCTGGGACCATTTGGTGAAGGGCAGGATATAAATTTATTAAATAAAATAAATATTTTGTACGAATTCGATCGAATTAAATCGAGTGTGGACATTCAAACTTGAACAGAGTGTCTGCACATTGAAATTTAAACATCTGAACTAATGCCAAATGTTCTGAAACATTCCTTCGAATGATTCAAAGCATTTGAATGTACAGGTACGAGTGTACAGATCCACAGCTATATGCATCTTATACGCATCTGTGCGCATCTGCATACGAAATGCGTACAGATACGTATGATACGTACAGACGTGGTCGACATCCGTATCTTCAGACCTGAATCTAACATTCGAACGAATATTCGAATGTGTTCGATTCGAGCCGGAATTTTGTTGCACCCGGATTCTAAACACGTGAATCGAATTGAAAGTTTTGACGTCTGATTCAAGTCGAGAGCCTTTCTGCACGTCCCTCGTATGAACACATTCGTATCGAACAGAATCCTACCACATTCAAAGGACATCTGTTCAAACGAATCAAATGCCCAAAAGCCCATCTGTGCACATCTGTAGGAGGCACGGGACCACTTTAAGGGTTCCAGCCCAGAGGACCCCCAAGGAATTTGCTGAATTTCAGCCGCTTGCAAAGCAAGAAAAACCACAAAATGCCAGTATTGGGGTGAACCCTTCAGAGCTCCATTGCCTGAGCGCAGTTTCATTGAGAGAAGAACGTGCTTACCTTTCCCATCCGTAGCTGAGGCCTCTTGTAAATGCCTTATAGACCTAGGAGAGAGAAGGAAGCGTGACTTTGATACCTTTTCTGATCAAATGGATGATTTAAGGAAAATTAAGGGAAAGAGGGAAAGCCACAAACCTACCCAAAAGGGCCCCTAGATCCCTGATTCTTGACTTAGCTTTCAGCCCCCTCTGGTGGTGAGGAAGACTCACTGCTACTTTCTCACTGGCTGAGAACCTCTGCTGTGCTAC
Organism: Aspidoscelis tigris stejnegeri; assembly: GCA_023333525.1. NCBI lineage: Eukaryota > Metazoa > Chordata > Lepidosauria > Squamata > Teiidae > Aspidoscelis > Aspidoscelis tigris. The sequence goes on from JALMGA010000016.1 coordinate 11,169,836, forward strand.
CCAAAAGGCAGAATTTCCTAGGAGTGGGAAGTGAGCCCAGGTAGAAGAAGAGTTGGTTTTTCTGACCCGCTTTTCTCACCCATTTTGGGGACTCAAAGCAGTTGACAAACCTTCTGTTCTTCTCACCACCACAGGCACCCTGTGAGGTAGGTGGGACTGTGAGAGCTCAGAAGAGAGCTGTGACCAGCCCAAGGTCATCCAGCTGGCTTCGTGGAGGAAGAATAGTTGGCTTTCGTACCCTGCTTTTCTCACACATTGAAGGGGACTCAAAGTGGCTGGCAAACCTTCTGTTCTTCTCACCACCACAGACACCCTGTGAGGTGGGGGGGGGGCTGTGAGAGCTCAGAAGAGAGCTGTGGCTAGCCCAAGGTCACCCAGCTGGTTTCGTGGAGGAAGAAGTGCTGGCTTTTTTACCCTGCTTTTCTCACACATTGACGGAGACTTAAAGTGGCTGACAAACCTTCTGTTCTCCGCACAACAGAACCCCCTGTGAGGTAGTTGGGGCTGTGGGAGCTCAGAAGAGAACTGTGACTAGCCCAAGATCACCCAGCTGGCTTAATGGAGGAGCGCAGAATCGAACCCGGTACTCCCAGATAAGAGGCCGGCTTCCTAACCACTAGACCAAAATGGATATACTGATTTGTGTGTATTCCTTCATAAGAGAATAGAACTTTTAAGCTGAGAGAAGCAAGGAAAGGTGGCCAACAGTTGATCGCAAGGAGTTGGAGCAGTTCAATATCAGCCCCAACAATATCAGAACCCTCCTTTAATTGATTTATATGTTAACATCAGGTTCCCGCTGGTCTCGGGGGTATTCCTGTCTGTAGAACGGGCCCGTCCCAAGGAAGATGTCAATACTCTTAACTCACCATACCACTGGGAACAGGATGGCCCCACAGCAAAGCAAGTCTACCAGGAAAAGGATCTCTTTCCACAGACCGTATTCCATCGTGCCTTCTTCCGTTGATTCAATGATGATATAGGATACGTTCTCCAAAACCTGAAAGAGGGTATAACATCAATGGCTGCAAGTAGGAAGAAGAAGAAGAGTTGGCTTTCCTACTCTGCTTTTCTCACCCACTTAAGGGGACTCAAAGCGGCTGACAAACCTTCTGTTCTTCTCCCCACAACAGAACACCCTGTGAAGTATGTGGGGCCGTGAGAGCTCAGAAGACAACAGTGACAAGCCCAAGGTCACCCAGCTGGCTTTGTGGAGGAGGGCGGAATCAAACCCTGCATTCCCAGGTAAGAGTCTGGCTCCCGAGCCACTAAACCAAACTGGCCTATGGAATAAAGTACCATATGTGGTGGATTTGCCCACAAACGAAACAATTCTGGTCTAGAATACCTAAGGAAATGCAAGCAGTCTGAAGAGTCTGGCTCCCTAACCGCTAGACCTAACTGTCTCACCACTTCAACTAGAACCTCCAGTCCTCTCCCTGGAAAGCGAGGGATCACAGGATCGATCTCCGGTATCTCCTTGGTAGAAGGCACAGACATGTACCTGCTGTAGCTTACTAAAACAGCACCGGCCCAGAAAACAAGAGCACGGCAGAATCAACTTTCAGCATCTTCCAGAAGGAGGCAGTGGTAAACCACCAAGAAAACCTCAGGGGAGAAACCGAGGATCGTTGCCTTACCTCTGGGTTGAGAAACCGAGGATCGTTGCCTTACCTCTGGGTTGTCATCTTTCCCCTGAGCTACAGCTGCTCCAAGGACCCTTCCAAGCAGTTTTCTTGGCAATGCTATGGCAGTGGTTTACTATTCCCTTCCTCCTAGAGATGCCAGGATCGGACCTGCAGCCCTCTTCCCTCCAAACAGTGGATCTACCACTAGGTTAGGGCCATTACCCAGAGTATTCACTCTGAAGAGCCGTTTGAGAAAACCAGTTCAACTTCTAATCTGACATCCATCGTTGGTTGTAGCCCCCAGCAATCATGCAAGAGACAGAGATGCTTGGAGGCTTGTCGGCCTCACCTGGAGTGGGATGACAATCATGAAGATCTTCTTGTCTTTATCAGAGAGGATGTGCTTGATGAAGGCCCAGCCTGTGCCAATGAGAGCGATGGTGATGAACAGGAGGGCCCCTTTCAGCCTGGCCAGAAGAACAGAAAGAAAAACAAAGTTCACTTGGATGTCAGCAGGGAAAAGAATGACACTTCTAAATAGTTATATTTATATATATTGTTTTAACACAACTTTAAAACTTTCTCTTTCCATTACTATATACAAGTTGGACCCCTGTATCTGCTGGGGATGCGTTCCGCCTCCTACCGTGGTTACCTGAAACCGTGGATAATTGCAAACAGACCTTCCGGTTCTGGGGTCACGGAACCCCAGAACCGGAAGCGCTTTTCTGGTCCGTGGAAGGCCTATTTCAGCCTCCAGAGAGGAGGAGGAGGAGGAGAGTTGGCTATTCTACGCCTTTTTCTCACCCATTTAGGGGGACTCAAAGTGGGAAAATATTTAATCTGAAAGATTCACTGGAATTTAAAGACGAATTGAGAAGAAATACTGATCAAACTATCCTTAAGATCTGGAGGGGAGGCCCTCCTGGTTGCCCCACCACCCTCAGCAGCAAAATGGGAGGGCACCCAGGAGAGGGCCTTCTCAGTGGTGGCCCCCGGGCTATGGAAGAATCTCCCTTTTGAGATGCATCCTGCTCCCTCAGTGTATACATTCAGGAAGGCAGTGAAGAGGCACCTCTTTGCCCTGTTTACTGTTTTAGTGTATTGGATTTTAAATTTTGTTACCCGCCCTGAGGCCTTGAGGTATAGGGCTGGATAGAAATATAAATAATAAACAAATAAACAAACCCCTTAGGAAAGGTAGAACCCATAACAAAAACACTCTATGCACTTACAGGTGCGTGATGTAGTAGACCACAGCCCAGCCTTCAATGGGGTAGCCCTGGAAGGAGATGTAATGATAGTCGATCTGGAAGAAAAACAAAGAGGTTGGTTCAAGATTCAACAAATCCTGGGAAGGCAAAACACATCCCCTTCTTTTAAGGTATGTGGGTGGATTTACTGATGGCATTTATTAGAGACACAGGGGTAGTTTGAAAGATCTGAGTCCAAACCGAACGCCCTCCCCGTTTGAAAACAGAATGCGAATTTGAACTGAACAAAGGGGGGAATTCGAACCAACCTACTGAACACAGCCTGTTTGATCTGAATTATATTGTGTTTGTATTCAAAGCAAACCCCATGTGAAAAAAGTTTGAGCTGGACTAAGGAATGTTCATTTCACATAGAACCTGATCAGGAAAAAAAAAAAAGATTCATGCACATATGTGCTGCTTATCATGTTGCAAACAGCTCCCCTTTTGAGTTTTAATGTATTTTAATGTATTCTCTATACAGCACAGAGAAAGGGTAGATAAATACAGATAACACTTACAGCATGGAATACTAAAGAAAGTGATTTGGTGAAAGGAAGGGCCGCCATTAACCAGTGGATTTTGAACACATCAGACCTAGAAAGGAACCAGTTAAGATCCAAAAGAGTTATAAACACTCAAATAAGCAAATGAAATCCATAAAACGTAAGTTTCCATCGAAGTAATTTGATAACAAGTCCATCAATATCCAACTGACATACTCCCTTTTTGATTAATTTGTTGGTTTTAGGGCATGAATATTTTTTAGTATTCTATACGAATCGAATGTTCAAAAATCCATACGCGTACGAACAGATAACATGCGAATGCGGTAAAATTCTGTTCGATATGACTCTATTTGTACATATTTGTAAGAATTTTCTATATGTATGGGATACAAATGAATACGTATCTGATACATATCTGATACAAACAAATCCATATCTGATACGAATGAATACATACCCGATAGGTATCCGTAACATATCCGCGCTCTGAAAACGTCAAATCCAACCTGAATCCACTTTTAATCCGCTGTCGATCCATGTCAAATGCAATCTGGACCCACTGCGGATGTGACTGGTGCTCCATTTTTCCACACCACCATCTAACGAAACGTTGGGTGTTTTTCCACTATCACCAGAAGTACCCATTAATGTACAAAAATGCCATTTAGTACCCATTAATGGGTACTTAATGGGTACTTCTAGTGACAGTGGAAAAACACCCACTGTAACATTCGATTCGAGTTCAGAAGACCAGATTCGTCCAAATAACGAATGTTACAAATATTCATGCACATCCTTAGCTGATTTTTGTCAGGTAAATTTCATAATAAGATGACTTAAGGATAATAAAACAAAATGTGTGAGCTCTACACTCCCCATAGTAACAGCAGCGAAAACTGTGAGGATCAAACTCATATTTTTTTATTTCTTTTCATGTGCCCACTGGACAAATGAAGTTCCATGTGGATTGATGTACATGCTAGAAGGCAAATTTTAAGGTGGCCCTCACAACTGATGGCACCATCTCAAGAGTGTGGGGTCCCACCACACACAGAAAGTCGAAGGCCTCACCCCTGTGCGCTTTTTTATTTTCTCTTTCACAGCCACGTGCTAAAACAGTGGTTCTCAACCTGGGGGTCGGGACCCCTTTGGGGGTCGAACTACCCTTTCAGAGGGGTCGCGACAGGTCTCCCGCCGCCCTTCCCTCCCACCTCTCAGCTCTTCCGCCCCTGTGGTTGGGGGTCTCCACAACATGAGGAACTCCACTAAGGGGTCGCGGCATTAGGAAGGTTGAGAACCGCTGTGCTAGAAGGCCAATGGGAAACGGGCCCATTTCTCAAACAACCAACTCTGCAAAGTTACGGTTGCCCACATACCTGCGTTTCCGAAGGGTATGGATCCACACCACCCCAGAGATGAAGAAGAAGAGGGCCATAGAAATGTAGAGTTTGGGGAGGGGGATTTCTCCTGCCGAGAGATAGCTGTGTGGGTTCTTCTCCGTAATCTCTATCTGAAAGGGGATAAGGATGTAAGAGGAGCCCTGCTGGATCAGGACACAGCCCATCTAGTCCATAGGAACCTAAGAGGAGCCCTGCTGGATCAGGCCACAGCCCATCTGGTCCATAAGAACCTAAGGGGAGCCCTGCTGGATCAGGCCACAGCCCATTTAATCCATAGGAACCACAGAGGAGCCCTGCTGGATCAGGCCACAGCCCATCTAGTCCATAAGAACCTAAGAGGAGCCCTGCTGGATCAGGCCACAGCACATCTAGTCCCTAAGAACCTCAGAGGAGCCCTGCTGGATCAGGCCACAGCCTATCTAGTCCATAAGAACCTCAGAGGAGCCCTGCTGGTTCAGGCCACAGCCCATCTAGTCCATAAGAACCTCAGAGGAGCCCTGCTGGACCAGGCCACAGCCCTTCTAGTCCATAAGAACCTAAGAGGAGCCCTGCTGGATCAGGCCACAGCCCATCTAGTTCATAAGAACCTAAGAGGAGCCCTGCTGGATCAGGCCACAGCCCATCTAGTTCATAAGAACCTAAGAGGAGCCCTGCTGGATCAGGCCACAGCCCATCTAGTTCATAAGAACCTAAGAGGAGCCCTGCTGGATCAGGCCACAGCCCATCTAGTTCATAAGAACCTAAGAGGAGCCCTGCTGGATCAGGCCACAGCCCATCTAGTTCATAAGAACCTAAGAGGAGCCCTGCTGGATCAGGCCACAGCCCATCTAGTTCATAAGAACCTAAGAGGAGCCCTGCTGGATCAGGCCACAGCCCATCTAGTTCATAAGAACCTAAGAGGAGCCCTGCTGGATCAGGCCACAGCCCATCTAGTTCATAAGAACCTAAGAGGAGCCCTGCTGGATCAGGCCACAGCCCATCTAGTCCAGCATTCATGTCCCATACAGTCGCCCACCAGCTGCTTCTGGGCATCTCAAGCAGAAGTTGCAACACACACCTACATGCTGTTCTTCAGGGAAATATCCCTCCAGGCCAAAATACGCACCAGTTTTCCAGGATCATAATGAACAAGGGAAGAAGAAGAAGAGTTGGCTTTTCTACCCCACTTTTCTCACCTATTTTGGGGGACTCAAAGCGGCTAACAAACCTTTTCCAGCAGGGTTTTGGTTTGATGTGGTTGTTAAAACGTGTTGGCTTCCAGTTTGATCTAGCGGTTAGGGAACCGGACTCTTATTTGGGAATACTGGCTTTAATTCCACACTTCTTGCCAAAGCCATCTGGGTGCCCTTGGGCTAGTCACAGCTCTCTTCTGAGCTCTCCCAGCCCCACTCACCTCTCAGGGTGTTCTGCGTGGGGAGAAGTCCCCTGAAGTGGGTGAGAAAAGTGGGGTAGAAAAGCCAACTCTTCTTCCTCCATGGAAGCCAACTGGAGACCTTGGGCTAGTCACAGCTCTCTTCTGAGCTCTCACAGCCCCACTCACCTCTCAGGGTGTTCTGCGTGGGGAGAAGAAGACCTGGTTCTGGATCAGCCAACAACCAGCTCTTGAGCCCATCAGCATGCCGGTGAGGTTTAAAAAAAAGCAATCCAAGACCAACTCACGTCAAGGCTGAACAAAAGCTGTTCGCTCTCCATGTTCTTTCTGTCACACTTGTGGAAGTACAGGCTGTAAAGGCCCTCCTGGCTCTCTGAGCTGATGTTGAAGTAGAACTGGGGAAAAGCACAGAAGGGAGAAGAAACGTTTGTCCAGGTTTTCCTGAGCTACGGCTGCCTTACCCACGTCCCTTTGCTGTTCTGAAACGAGTTTACACGTTCAATAAAAGAAACGACATACAGCATAACGACGCGCCAACTGTGACCCAGTAGCAGTAATAATTACTATTTATTCTCCCCGCAGGGCCGGTTCGGAAACTACAGTCCGAGCAGGATGCAGGAGCAAAGCTGTTAATGAGATCGGAAATGGATAATTCTGGCCCTTGCTTTCTTGCTGGGCCCAATCGGAAGGACTAACGCTGACCTTTAAAAGTCATATGTGGCTTCGAGCTGTGGGGTTATGGGGAAGGTTTGCTCTTCTGTCTTCTGGGCTTAATGCTGCTATCAGCCTCCGACTCCTTTCAAAAACTGGACTTAAGGAAACAGTGATCCATGTACAGCCTTCTCGGTGGTGGCCCCTGTGGCAACGCAGCCCAGCCCCTCTCTCCTCGTCCTCCACAGAGCAACGCAAAGAGAAAGTGAGCTGCAGAGCATCCAGGTCACTACCAGCTCCAGTGGGGCTGTGAGCCAATTGGTTTCCCCCCACGGCCTTATCTGTCTGTGAATCAGACTCCCATAAAGCATCAAGCTGACTCAGTTGTAAAACAAACACTATTAGTTTATTGTTACAAAAGGAAAAATAAAGAAGCAAGTTTGTTGTTTGACTTGAATGTTCTTCTGTTGCCTGAAAAGTAACATATAGAAACTAATAATCTGTCCCATTCCCTTAGAAAGCCCTAGGGTGTTTTTCCACCACGCTCCTTTAATCTGTATTAAAACTTAGTTTGTTATTTGAAAAGTCCTTTATTCGTATTGGTAACGGTTAAATTTCCTAGAGGTGGGTCCCGAGTTTGTAAACTTATATTAGATGGGTCGTAGCCCAGACAACTTTGGGAACCACTGCTATAAATTATTTTGCTGAATTAAAAACAACAGCAAGTGCTGCTGCTTCTTTTTTATGTTCTTTTAAATATTTGTTACTATGGCTCTCTGCTCTGGCTTCCTTAATGCAGCTCACAAGAAACTGCTGACCAAAGTTATAAGAGAAAGTAAAACAGTCAGAGAGAAAATAAAAGGAGAAAGGAGTCAGCACAAACAAGGCAAAGAGTCAATAAAACAGATTTCAGAGCAAATAAAATAGCGAAAACAAGAGCAAGGTGATAGAAAGGAGGACAGCTAATAAAACCTAGAGGAGAATCAGGACTTTCATGCTGGCAGCATAGTGAAGAAGAAGAAAAAGAATTGTTTACTGTTTTAATGTACTGGATTTTATCATTTTAATACAACTGTTTACTGTTTTAATGTTTTTGATTTTAAATGTTGTTACTTGCCCTGAAACCTTTGGGTACAGAGCAGGATATAAATATAAAATATAGAAATAAGAATATGAAGAGTTAGCCCATTTAATGGGACTCAAAGCGGCTGACAAACCTTCTGTTCTTCTTCCCACAGCAGATACCCTGTGAGGTGAGTGGGGCTGTGGGAGCCCAGAAGAAAGTTGTGACTAGCCCAAGGTCACCCAGCTGGATTCAAGGAGGAGTGAGGAATCAAACCCGGTATTCCCAGTCTGGCTCCCTGACCACTAGACCAAACTGGCTCACCTGAGTTGTGAATGCCAAGGAATCAATACAAACATTCCAATAGGCTGCAGGAGAGGGAGAAGGACCACAGGGTAGGGATGTACATGAAATGAAGTTCCATGGTTTGGTTCGGTTTGAAGTGAACCAAGCTGCCCTTGATTTGGAGGTTTATAAACTGACTAGCAAAATGGTTCGGTTCGCGTTTGAATCTAGTGAACCTTAGGGAACCATTCCTGGTTTGAACTGGTTTTTGCGAACAGGTTTGCATTCAAACCTCTCAAGCACACCAGCTTCCTGCAAACTGAACTAACCGAACCAGTTCCGTGCCTGGAAAAAAACCCTCTTCCCGAGCAACCATGTAACGAACCTAACGGGGCAAGCTGGGTAGCTGGGTTAAGGGATCCTTCAGGGGGGATCTGTGGGGCCTGATTCACCCGGGTGACGAACTGTCCCGCTTTGGTTCAGGTGGGTGACAAACTACCCCAGAGTTGGCAGCACTCCAAACCAAGGATGGAGAAAGAGCATCACGCAATGGCAAACTGCTCTGCACCAAATTTCTGTCCTGGTCTAGAAGGTTCTAGAAAGTGTGCCTCGTTTCTTTGGCCTGTCATAACTCCATGTTCTTCTGCTTAGCTTGCAGTACAGCAAGAAGCAGTAACCACCCCCTGCTTACCACACTTTCGCTATACAGACATAACAGTATTATTTCTGTGTGGGAGAACAGCCTAGAGCCCTGGGAATCGTTTATTGTATATCCATAACTACCGGGTCAACCATTTAAGGGCATACAGAAGATCAGCCCACGTCCTAATGATGACAGGAGTCTTAAACAGGTATAACTTGCTTCTATACATTCATTTAATATATGCTCCCTTGCTCTGTCTGCAATATAATCCTTTCTTCAAGCATGTAGCTCTAAGCTTGTTAATTTAGGCAGCAATTATGTTAAAACAAGCTGCAATTATGTAGTCAGTTAGGTGTTGTGATATTAGGTGTGTAATATCCAAGAAATTATGAGCTGTAACAGTATATTCATCTTAGTCTACGTTGTATACTGTACCTGCATTTATTTGCAAACAATGTCTTCACGCATTTATATAGTTTTCTTACTTGCACTCATTAAGAATAAAGGACGTTTCGCATGGAATATATCCTGTCTCCATTATTCTGATTGTGCCACATTATGCTGTGCCAACTGCTAAATCCTTATCTAATCAATACACGGGAAGGGACAAGTGTGAAATTTGGGGGTACTCCTGGACTCACCAGTTGCACCAGTTGCAGCTGGTGCAAAATGCAGCCGCCAGAGTGCTGACCGGAACAGCTAGCCGGACACATATTACGCCAATTCTAAAAGAATTGCACTGGCTGCCAATTCACTACTGAGCCCAATTCAAGGTGCTAACTCTGACGTATAAGGCCCTAAATGACTTGGGCCCCAAATATCTAAAGGAGCGCCTTCTCCCATATTGACCTGCCCACATCTTAAGATCTGGAAGGGAGGCCCTCCTGGTTATCCCACTGCCTTCAGCAGCTAGGCAGGTGGGCACATGTCAGAAGGCCTTCTCAGTAGTGGCCCCCAGGCTGTGGAATGGTCTCCCCTCGAGGTCCGTCAGGCCCCTTCTCTGTTTATGTTTAAGAAGGCGGTGAAGACGTACCTCTTCACTCAGGCCTTTGGTTAAATGTTCTCTATGCTTCCCCCATTGCAAACACAACTGTTTTTAAACTGTTTTTGTATCTTTTTTTTTTTTAAATTATTATTATTATGCTGGATTTTTAAACCTTGTACTGGTTTTAGTATTGTTTGATACAGTTTTGATATGTTTGTTTTTAAATGTTGTGAGCCTTGGGTATGGGGCAGGATGTAAATATAATTATAAATAAATAAATAAAAATCACAACAATTTCTTCATGCCAGCTTGTTTTGTGGGTGAGCTGGCACACACTGCAACATACCAGCCTGATGCAGATTTGTGTGTGGACGCAAAGGCTTCCACGCTTCCTCTTCTGGTCTTCCGATCACGCGCAGCTCTGGGCCTTGCAAACCTCTACTTTTTAGGAAAGGTTACAGAAGATGAACATCTGAGATTTGGGGTGCAAGCTGGCAAAAAGAACCCTTACCTGGAATGAGAAGCTATCATCTTTGTTTTGGATGGGGTGGGTCTTCTCAGCTACTGCCTAAACCACAACAATTAAGATGAAATCAGTGTTTCGTGTTCACATCAGACAAAGCGCAGGAAACTACAGAACTGAAAGAACCAAGCCTAACAACTTTAAGATAGTTACCCCCATCTAACTGATTAAAGAAGCTGAAGTAACTAGATTTTATCGCATTTATAGCCAAGTTTGGGAAAGGTTCCTTGATTCTGGTGGGTTCCTGAACAAGATACTGAACCACCCTCGGTACATCTACCTTCCCAGTCTGGCAGATTCAAATGCCATTGTAGATGAGAAAGACACCAACACATCCAAAGCTGGGCCTGCAGAATGGAAGTGGATGCAGCTGGCTTTCCCCCCCCCCCCCCACACACGCGCGCGCACACACACACACACACACACACACACACACACACACACACACTTTTCTCAGCCATTTAAGGGGACTCAAAGCGGCTGGCAAACCTTCTGTTCTTCTCCCCAAAACAGACACCCTGTGAGGTGGGTGGGGCTGCGAGAGCTCAGAAGAGAGCTGTGACTCACCCAAGGTCTCCAGCTGGCTTCATGAGGAATAAGAAGATCTGGCTTTTCCACCCCACTTTTCTCACCCATTTAAGGGGACTCAAAGCAGCTGACAAACCTTCTGTTCTTCTCCCCAAAACAGAACACCCAGTGAGGTGGGCTGGGCTGAGAAGAGAGCTGTGACTAGCCCAAGGTCACCCGGCTGGCTTCACGGAGGAGGCCAGAATAAAACCTGGCATTCCCGGATAAGAGTCCGGCTCCTTAACCACTAGACCAAACTGGCTCAAAGGGGCCAATCATGGGGCCAGGTAGGAAGTTCTTCTTTACTCTACCCTGGCCAGATCTCATCTAGAGTACTGTGTTTGGCCTATAAAAAGGAAGACTGAGAGGAGACATGATTGTGGTCTTCAAGTATCTGAAGGGCTGTCACAGTGCCAAGGATAAGAAGAAGTAACATCTTTCGGCTGCCATTTTGACAAGCGTTGGTACGCTGAAAGTCTGCTAAGCTAAGAGAACGTAAGAGAAGCCTTGCTGGATCAGGCCACAGCCCATCTAGTTCAGCATCTTGTCGCACACAGTGGCCCGCCAAATGCTCATGGGCATCTCAAGCAGAGACAAGGACAAACCTATTCCTACTGTAGAATCCCAGCAAATGGTCCTAAAAGTGCCCCGATCCCCCACCCACCCCGGCTGAAAGATGCACCTAGGCATTCATTCCAGTAGCCATTCATACATCTGTCATCCATAAATTTGTCTAACCCTTCCTTAAAGCCATCTAGACTGGTAGCTGTCACCACCTCTTCCGGCAGCAAATTCCATAAGCCGATGACCCTCTGGGTGAAGAAATACTTCCCCCTGTCAGACCTGACTCTCCTACCCATCAGCTTCATAGATGCCCCCTGGTTCTAGTATTGTGTGATAGAGAAAAGAAATTTTCTCTATCTACCTTTTCTATACCATGCATAATTTTATATACTTCAATCAGGTCCCCTCTTAAACGCCGTCTCTCCAGACTGAAGAGGCCTAGACGTTGCAGCCTGGTTTCCTAAGGGAGGTGTTCCAGCCCCTTAATCATTCTGGTTGCCCTTCTCTGCACCTTCTCTAGTTCCTAGGTTTCTGTAAACTTGGCAAGACAAAAACTCAACCATCTGAGCATCATGAGGATCTGGTCAATCCTCCGACAGAATAATCCCTTACCTGAGTTTCTGTTGCATTTTGCTTGGTTGTCTGTTTTACATCTAAGGACATAAAAGACAAAAACAAATCAGATGATTTCAGAGAAAGGGTTTCTTTTAGGGACGCGCACAGATATTCGTAGCATTCGAAATTCATAGGAATTTGGCCAAATGCAGACATTTATAATCGAACGCTGGCACATTCAAAGATCGACACTTGAATTCTAATCGAATGTTTTGATTTGATTCGAATCCGTTAAGTTCGAATTGAACGAGATTCAATTCATTTTTGCCAAATTCAGTTCTATTCACTTGAATTTTTTATTCGAATCTGCACAGACGAACGTCGACAATATTCGTATATGCGTGTACAGATCTCTCCCACATCCGTACGTGTCTGTATACATCCGTTTGCATCCTGTTGTTATTCCGTATGCAACCCATTTCTGTCCCATACAGATCCATACAAATGCGTACGGATGCGGGAAAAGATGCGGATTTCCAAGGACACATTGTGTATGAACCCGTATACCTATGAATGTCCGGATAATTTGAACGAATAGATCCGAAATTCGAAATTCAATTGGAAGATTTGCATTCGAATTTTGGAACATTCCATTCGAGTTCGAATGTCGAAATTTGGCACATGTGATCGGATTTCGAATGCCTACGAATATCCCTATTCAAGATACTCCATGTAGGGATACAGCAGATTTCCATCCTTACCTGAATTCGGAGGGCTTCCCTGTGTGCTCTCATGAGGATCGCTAAAAACTATCTCAGGAAGCTGAGGTATTTTGGGCTTCACCTCCACCCTGGAGAGATGAGAGAAACGGATTTGGGCTTCAGAATCACCGCAGCCAAAGGGAAACCAGAAAATCCAGCGTTCATGCGCAAGGAGAGAAAAGCTACTAGCTTCTTACAGGACAGAGATCTTTTAAACAAAGGGGGGCAATCAAGAAAAAGAAAGTCTGGCCCGTTCCCCCAATTTCCAAGCCACCCAGTCCAAGCATACAACAGTACAAAGTAGTTTAATCACGTGTTATTCTAATATACTGATTTTATGGATTCTTTATTTTATTTTAAAATTGTGACCTGCTCTGGGAACGTTGGATAAAGGACAGGATAGAAATGCTTGGAAATAAATCTATCTAGGGGTGTTTTTCCACTGTCACTAAAAGTACCCATTAATGGGTACGAAATGGCATTTTTGTACCCATTAATGGGTACTGAATGGGTACTTCTAGTGACAGTGGAAAAACACCCTATCTGTCTGTCTATAAAAGCGGGTCGAATACGCTAGCAAATACAGCGTGTGGACAGACAGACAGACATAAGACAACAGACAGGCAGACAGGCAAACACACACACCGTATTTGTTAGCATATAAGACCCACTTCCCCCCCTCAAAATACACCTAAAATATGTGTTTTTTTCTCAAGAATTTGTATTAAAAGGGGTGCCTCTTATGCACCACTGTGCCCCATACACCAGCAAATAGGGCTGTGTATCTATATCAGAATACTACAAGTTTATACAGCTGTAAGGTTATGAAGAAGGGGAATATGGGCGAAAGGCCCAGGTTTCTTACAGGTTCCTGGCGACGTCCAGTAGAAGAATAGTTACTGATACATCATGCTCTGGTACTTTATTCAGAATGCAATACCCCACTTCTTCATCCTGGCAGAAAAGGAACCAGAACACAAAATAAAACAAAATTTGAAATGCTGTCAAATGCAGGTTGTTCCCTATAACAGAACAGGATCCAAACCGTCCCTCCCCTCTTTGTCAAAAACGGATACGTGAATCTAAGGCAGTGGTTCTCAACCTGTGGGTTGTGGCCCCTTTGGGGGTCAATCTACTCTTTCACAGGGGTCCTTATGAAGCAGCAACAAAAATAATTTTATAGTTGGGGGTTAGGGTTAAGTTGGGGGCCACCTAAGGGAAGCTACCACAGACAGTCAGCGAAGATGAATCTGCACGAGAGGTCCCGTCCCTCGCTGTCAGCGCAACCAATGCTGCAAACAGCAATAAATTCTTGAGAAGTTTTTTGATCTTGATAGAGGGAAAAAAAGAATCTCTCCCTTTCTCTCACCAAGTAAGTGGAGAATCCATCATTTCGTGTTCGGTCCAAAGTGAATCCCACCTAAAACACATTTTTGAAGGAACGAGAGATTAGAAGCTGAGGCTGTAAAAGCGCATGTGCATTTTTAAAATGGAACATTCATTCATTCATTCATTCATTCATTCATTCATTCATTCATAGATGGACGGAGGGACAGACAGAGACAGATGCTAGACAGACAGACGACAGACAGACAGATACCGTATTCATTCATTCATTCATTCATAGATGGACGGAGGGACAGACAGAGACAGATGCTAGACAGACAGACGACAGACAGACAAATACCGTATTCATTCATTCATTCATTCATTCATTCATTTATTATTTACATTTCTATCCCTCCCCATACTGGAAGGTCTCTGTGCGGGTAACAACCATTAAAACAACAGATGAAAAACAGAATTACGTTAAAAGCCCTGTAAAAATCCAACAAATCTAAAACAATACAGAACATGTTTAAAATGATGGTATCTGTACTGGGAGGGGAAATATAATCATCTCAGCCAAAAGCCAAGGTAAAGAGGTGCATTTACACCGCCTTCCTAAATATACGTAAGGAAGGGGCATGACGCACCTCAAGGGGGAGACTATTCCATAGTCTGGGGGCCATCACCGAAAAGGCTCTCTCCCGGGTGCCCGCCAGCCTCACTAATGAAGAGGGTGGGACAACCAGGAAAGCCTCACCGCTAGATCTTCAAGAGTTTAATATATATTTTAAGTAAGCTCAAGAACTAACATAGCTATATTTTGGGGGGGGGGGTCGAAGACCCTAAAGGCACAGCAAAGCGTTTCATGATCCAGTTCTACTTTCCCCAAATATTCTAAGCCATTCAAAATTGGATCGAATTTGTCTGAATTTTGACATTTGAATTCGAACTGAATGTCCATGAATTCAAATTTAAGCGTTCGAACGAACGTTGAATTTTTTAAATCTATTTGTTCGAATTGTTCGGGCGTTCATATGTGTATAGCCTCGCACATGATGCGCACTTGCACGCAGGCACCTTGCCCACATCTGGACGCATCTGTATGGATCCGTACAGGATGAAAAACAGGTTGCATACAGGATAAATCCAGGACACACGCAGACACGTACGGACACGTACAGAGGCGTATGGGATGTGTAACGACGCGTACGGGCACATATGAACGTTGTCGACAGTCCTAAGTGCAAATTCAAACCAAAAATTCGAACGAATAGATTCAAATCTGCTTAATTCGCATCGAATTTGGGTAACTTCGCATTTTAAAGATTCGAACCGAATCGAATTTTCGGATATTCTATTGAAGTCAAACCCTGAAAACTGCATCCACGCACACCCTTAGGTGTTTGTCGACTCTTGCCATGGGTGGTACAGAAATCCGGACTCAAAGTCCTCTCCATGTTATTTTTTAAAAAGCAGGCTTTTCAGATTTCAATCCGGCTTTTCAAATTTAGTTTGTGGAATAAATCTGTCCGCCAGACAAAGAGCTATTTCTCGACACACCAGCGTTTGTGGTCCCTTTTGAACTGAGGCTCACCGGGATATTTTTGTCTCCGTTCTTTGGCTGTCTGATTGCAAGGCTGCTCACGTTGACTATCATATAGCCCCCCTTGAAGAAACCAAAGGTGTTGAGGTGGACCCGCTGACGTACATCTTCCTAGAAGAGAACAAGACAGCAGCTTTATTACGTATTTAATAAACTTATATCCTGCCCTTCACCAAATGGACACGGGACAGGTTACAGTAAGAATAAAACATATCAAATAACAAGACATAATTAAAGATATCACCCTCACCCTCCCTTCCTAACAAGACAGGACCCTGACGAAGCCGTTTAAATCGCAAAAACCTGGCACCGAGAACCACATAGCTTGGTGTCCAGCGAACCTCAAGAGGGAAGCTGCTCCAAAGTCTAGGGGCCACCACAGAGAAGGCCCTCCTGTATGTCCCTATGCCTCATACCCCTGCAAGAGAAGGAACTACAAGAGGTCCCTCCCCTTGAGATCTCAATGCACGGGGAAGTCTATATGGAAGAAGGCGCTCCTTCAGATACCCAAGGCCCAAGCCGTTTAGAGCTTTATACATTAGCGTCAACACCTTGAACTGGGTAGTGAATAGTGAATAGGTAACCAGTGTAGATCCTTTAAGACCGGCTCAAGGCATGTCCGGCCAGAGACTCCCATCATCAGTAAAGCTGCTGCATTCTACACCAATTCCAGCTTCCGAACTGTTTTCAAGGGTAGCCCCATGTAGAGCACCTTACAGTAGTCTAATCTGGAGGTTACCAGAGCGTGGGTCACTGTGGCCAAGTTATCCCCATCCAGGTAAGAAGCTATAAAAGCAGATGCGGCTCCAAGGGTTAATTTTATTTATTTATTATTTGCATCTTTATCCTGCTCTCTACCCAGAGGTTCCAGGATGGGTGCAAACATTCAAATATTCAATTCGAATCAAAGTAAATCCAAAACCTGCATTCTTGCACACCCCTGTTCCGGAATATATCTCCTGGTAGAAGTCTGATGTCCGCACATAAACTCTGGTAGGCCTGTACTAGCATGCGGACAGCAGCCCCCTATTCCGGGACATATTCCAAAATAAAGCCAAGTGTGAACAGGTCCGGAGCAATAGCATCCCAACACATTCTTTCTCTAGTGGTACAAAATCCCCCCAAAACACTCCAGTTAGGATCTGCCATTCCGAGCACCTCAGACTCACCAAGCACCAACGTCCACCTGAAGGAAGCCAAGGTGGAGGGTAGGGTAGAAGAAGAAGAAGAGTTGGTTTTTCTACCCCCCCCCCTTTTTCACCCTTTTAAGGGGACTCAAAGCAGCTGACAAACTTTCTGTTCTTCTCCCCACAACAGAACACCCTGTGGGGTAGTTGGGGCTGTGAGAGCACAGAAGAGAGCTGTGACTAGCCCAAGGTCACCCAGCTGGCTTCATAGGGGAAACTGGAATCAAACCCAGTATTCCCAGATAAGAGTCCAGCTCCCTAACCACTAGACCACCTTGTCCATCCATCTCTCCTTCTTCGTTCCCCACAAAAGGCACACAAACTAGGGATGTGCACGAATATTCTAAACATCCCAAATCCGATCAAATTCGTTTGAATGTGGACATTCGAAGTTGAATCGAACGTCTTCACATTCAAATTTAGACCTTCAACCAAACTGCGAAAGTTCCGAAGCATTCGTTCGAATAATTCAATTGTACAGATACGCACGTAATACATACGTATCTGTGCGAATATCATACCTATCTGTACGCATTTGCACTTATAATATGGAACGAAAACGGGATGCATACGAAATGTGTGCAGATACATGTAACACGTACGAATGCTGCCGACATGTGTTTCTTCAAATTCCTACCTAACATTCCAACGAATAGATCTGAATGTATTGGATTCGAATCAATTTTTGTTGCATTCGGATTTTAAACATTCGAATCGAATTAAACGCAAACAAACCATTCGTGCACACCTCTCACACCAAGGCCCTTTTCTTCCCTAGTAAAATCTGCTTTGCTTAATAAAACACTTTCCACTCCTAGAAGGTTTTAAGGAAGTTTCAGCCTTCTTGCTTTTGGGGAAGGAGCCATTCTTGGTTCATAACACGGTTGCGGTACGTTGGTTTTAAATGAATCCGTTCTGCTTTATTGAGTAAAGTTGCCTTGGGTTGTTCAGAGGAAGAACAGGCGGCACCAGCGTTCTGTCCACTCCAGTGTTTGGGATCAGAACCAGGCGGAGGTGATGCGCTGCATGAGATTTTCCAAGGCATGGAACGCTGCGTTGGACATCTGGCAGGACCTTGTTAATGGGCAGCTTTTGGTTAAACTTTAAGCCAAAGAACAAACACGCTATATAAGCACAATAAAAACTATTGTGTGAGTGAAAAGTGTGGGGGGGGGCTTTCTTGTAGCTCCACTACCCTCAGAGCTATGAAGGGCTGTAGCACACAAGAGGGACTTATCTGTGGTGGCCCCCTGGCTTTGGAATAGCTTACAGTGGAAGAACGTCACCAACATTATATGGTTTCTCTGAATGAAGTCCTACTAGTATGGGTGGGAAGGAAGGGAGGCAGGAGCCAGAGTGAAGGTAGGAAGGAAGGAGCTAGAGAGAAGGAAGGAAGGAAGGAAGGAAGGAAGGAAGGAAGGAAGGAAGGAAGGAAGGAAGGAAGGAAGGAAGGAAGGAAGGAAGGAAGGAAGGAAGGTTCTGTGTTTAACCAAATGCTGCGATTCGTCTTGGGACCTTCAAGTGCACAGCAGGATACATCTTGCATTGTCCTGTGAATGGTGCTGGAGAACCTAGGAATGAGTCCAGGAATGGTATGGTCTAGTGGTTAGGGAGCCGGACTCATATCTGAGAATACTAGGTTTGATTCTGCACTCCTATCATGAAGCCAGGTGGGTGACCTTGGGCTACTCACAGCTCTCATCTCAGCCCCACCCACCTCACAGGGTATTCTGTTTTGGGGAGAAGAACAGAAGGTTTGTCATCTGCTTTGAGTCCCCTTAGATGGGTGAGAAGAGCAGGGTAGAAAAGCCAACTCTTCTTCCCCCACAGAGCCAGCTGGGTGACCTTGGGCTAGTCACAGCTCTCTTCTGAGCTCTCACAGCCCCGCCTACCTCACAGGGTGTTCTATTCTGGGGAGAAGAACAGAAGCTTTGTGAGCCGCTTTGAGTCCCCATAAATGGGTGAGTAAAGCGGGGTAGAAAAGCCAACTCTTCCTCTTCTTCTCAGCAGCAACCCCGGAGAAAGTAATGACAAACCACTTCAGTATCCCTGCCAGGAAAACTGCACGAAGGCGCTTGTGGAGGGGCCAAAGCTCAGTGGTAGAGCCAACTGCCTGGAAAGCAAGAGGATCCCAAGGTTCGACTCCCAGCATCTCCCCAGAAGAGGATAACGGCAAACTGTCTCACGGATATCTCCGTGGAACTGCCATAAATCAATCACAAGGCGGCAAGGAAGACAGCTTGGCTGATATGAGCGGCTCATGGGATGCTGGCCAACCTCACTGGGGTCTCTTCATCTTCCCTCTGATGAGTCAAACTTCCAGTAGGGCATCCATCTCTGACCGCCTGGTCCTCCATCTAGAGCCTGAACTCTCCTCCCCAGCCATCTGTAAGAGGGATGGCGATATGGAACCTTGCTCTGGCTCAGGCATACATGTGCCACAGCAGGAAGAGACCTTGAAGCTTCAAGGATACAGAGGAAGCGTCCAGAACCAGGCAGGGCTTGGCAAAGGTCCTCTTGGCCGGGGGGGGGGGGGGGACCATCTGGTTAATCAGAACAAACAGCATTAGCAGCACACCGGCTGCTCATTCAACAGATCCTAGATGATGCCTTTGAGGTCTAACGTGGATTGAAACTGAGATTGTAAAATGGTCACTAAATCCCAGGTAGGAGCTGCCTAGAAAGTAGGTTTGCTGGTTTGATCTCCAGCCTTTCCCCAGCAGTAGGCAATAGCAAACCACTTCTGCATCTCAGCTAAGAAAACTGCTTAGAGGCCCCTGTGGAGACCGGGGGCGCCTGTAGCTCAGTGGTAGAGCAGATGGTTGCTGGTTCGCTCTCTAGCCTCTCCTCAGCAGTAGGCAATGGCTAACCACTTCTGTATCTCTGCCAAGAAAACTGCGTAGGGGTGCCTATGGGCCCTGGGAGCGCCTATAGAGCTTTGGGCAAGTCACAGCTCTCTTTTGAACTTTCACAGCCCCACCCACCTCACAGGGAGAAGAACAGAAGGTTTGTCAGCCGCTTTGAGTCCCCTTAACTGGGTGAGAAAAGGGGGGGGTAGAAAAGCCAACTCTTCCTTTGGTGGTGTCCATGGTTCTTAATATCAAATTACCTTCTTTGGCCTGCTGCCTAAAGCACTCAGCCAACCTGCAGGAAGTGGGACCCTGGTCTTTTGGCCATCGGGTCCCTTCACGCACGGACGCTGACAGTGACAGATGAAATCTCAATGGCTGCCTGCATGCAGAACAGGTCTTAGAAGCCCAGAATAACCAACCTTGCCATGGAGACATGCCTGTGCCTTCAGCCACAGCGGCAGATCTCCACCTCCTCTGGGCACTGTTCTGGTTTTTAATTCCTTTTTAACGTCTGCTTTTCTGTATTTTCACCTGAGAGCTCAGGTTACACATGAAATATGAATGTAAAGTAAGCATAAACGTGGACTACTTCCAATGAAAGGCAAGTTGGGGTGTTTTTCCACTGTCGCTAGAAGTACCCATTAAGTACCATAAATGGGTACAAAAATGCCATTATGTACCCATTAATGCAGTGATGGTGAACCTCTTGAGCTCAGTGTGTCAAAATTTGCAAGAAAACCTAGCTTAACTCGGGTGCTGTGCCACATCTAGAAATATCCATAATTTTGTGATATTTGTAGCTCTAGTAAAAAAGTTATATTTTGATATATGTATTTTATTAAAAGCAAAAACAAATAATTCTTTACATTAGTGACTTTTGTAGCTAAATCTTCAATTGAAAGTTGGTATTTCGTACACTTCAAGAACAAGCAAGCACTACATGCCCAGGTGCCAGGGTGACCAGGTGTGTCACCCAAAAGGGCTTGGCGTGTCACCTGTGACACGCGTGTCATAGGTTGGCCATCACAGCATTAATGGGTACTTACTAGGTACTTTTAGTGACAGTGGAAAAACACCCTTGGTTCCTCAAACAGCAGCTCTCCCTCCAATTCACACAAGTGGTAAGAAGGTGAAATGCATGAGTGTGTCATAAGATGAATGAGAGTGTGGATGAATGAAAATGGCTAATGAAAAGATGGAGACAAGAAGGCACGATACCGGGAGTAACCTTGGCCTTGAAAGGCCACGCAGAATGTTCCAGAGAACTGCGGACGTGGCAAAAAGGGAAATAACTTGAACAGAAGGACAGGCTGCAGTAACACTGAAGAACATTGAGGAAGTCTAAAGTGACCTGTTCCTTCCAAGAAAGGAATGTGAAAGCTAAACTGCAAGGACAATGTTTTCAAAACATCGGAAAAGTACTGTATTTACAACGAGGCACTTCTGACTGTAAGAAGAGAGATGAGACATGCCATCCGTGTGTTCCTGAACATGCATGCAACAGGACTCCCACGGTGTCGTGAAGACGACTGATCACCATCTCCAGCAATAGCCATGTGTGTGTGAGTATTGTGTGATTGTGTGAGCGTGTGAGGGAGAGCTCTCTTGATATCTGACAATTGTATTAGAATAAATGTTACATGAATAGTGCATAAAACCAAATTTGGTGTCTTTGGCATGACTTCAGTCCTCTGTAGTTCCGGATAGTGTCACACTAAATACCTTATCCTGCATCCAAAGAACCTAGGCCCAATCTGGGCACCACAACGGGACCTGGAAATTAAGCAAAGTGATGGATCTTCCTAGTCCTACAAAACACCAATAAAATCTCTGGAAGACTTGCTGTTTGTTATTATTTATTTATTATTTAGTATTTGTTACCCGTCCATACCTGAAGGTTTCTGGGCGGGTAACAACCCTTAAAACAACAGATTTTATTACCTACTACTAAGTCATAAACAACTCTTGGTTGGCTACATGGTTTGCCATCCCCTACTTTCAGGAAGAGGTTTGGGATCCAACTGGCTATTCCTTGCTTGCCGGGCAGTTTGCTCTACCGCTGGGCTACAGCCATTCCCAGACTCCATGGGTCCTTCTATGCAGCTTTATTGGCAGAGATAGAGAAGTGGTTTGCCGTCCCCTACTTTCAGGAAGAGGTTTGGGATCCAACTGGCTATTCCTTGCTTGCTGGGCAGTTTGCTCTACCACTGGGCTACAGCCATTCCCAGACTCCATGGGTCCTTCTATGCAGCTTTATTGGCAGAGATAGAGAAGTGGTTTGCCATCCCCTACTTTCAGGGAGAGACTGGGGATTGAACCAGTAACCCTCTGCTTTCGAATAAGTTTGCTACAGCCGCTCCCTTGTGGTACTCTACATTCCAGGCCACATTCCTATCTCAAAAAAGGTGCGCTAAGCTAACGTGACACAAAAATTGAATATTACCGTAATATTAAGCAACCAATTTCCTGTTTCAGATCTAGTACTGAAAGGAACCAGTCAGAACATGCCAACCTTCCGCATTTGTATCTCCTAATAAATGCTTCTAATAACCTGAAAACGATGACAGGATCAGTGTTGCCGAATCTTCTATTCACATTTAATCCATGACTGAGTTTTTATAGCGGCCTAATAACGAAAAATTGCAATATCCTCCAATGCTGTTTGTTTTGCTATCGCCTTTGCCACTAAATGCCCCACGGCAGTTCAGGACTCAGCAGAAACATTTATCAAACATGGTTGAGCACAACAAAACAAACCATCGTGGAAACACAATAAAGACCAAGTCAGCTTAACACTTGCGCAACCCAGACCGCAAACTTCTTTTAACACTCAGGGTTTGGGTGCTGTTCAACTTTGCTACTGGAAACGTTAGCATGCGAATATTCAACATACCAAAATGAGAAGGGACCACAGAACTCATTGGTTTCACATTTGAGAAACATGCCACTTTGTTACACCAGTTAGGAGGAAAGAGAAAAGCCAGCTAAAGAAGTGAGCCGGGACTGGGTCAAAGAGAGAGGAAACACGGAAATGCTTGTTTGTAAGCACTGTGACAGGACTGAGTGTATCAGTTACTCAGGTTTCCTGCTTTGTGTTGCAACATTTTAGTCTCACATGACAGAAACACACAGTACCTGGTGGAACATCGGAACACATCCTAACCGGAGACACCCAAAGATACAGTCAACCTTGAAATTCCAGATCAGAGATCAAAAATCACAGGAAGGCAGACCAAGGCCTGCGTTCAACTTAAGAGGAGCCCTGCTGGATCAGGCCACAGCCCATCTGCTCCATAAGAACCTCAAAGGAGCCCTGCTGGGTCAGGCCACAGCCCATCTAGTCTATAAGAACCTAAGAGGAGCTCTGCTGGATCAGGCCACAGCCCATCCAGCCCATAAGAACCTAAGAGGAGCCCTGCTGGATCAGGCCACAGCCCATCTGGTCCATAAGAACCTAAGAGGAGCCCTGCTGGATTAGGCCACAGCCCATATAATCCATAAGAACCTAAGAGGAGCCCTGCTGGAACAGGCCACAGCCCATCTAGTCCATAAGAACCTAAGAGGAGCCCTGCTGGATCAGGCCACAGCCCATCTGGTCCATAAGAACCTCAGAGGAGCCCTGCTGGATTAGGCCACAGCCCATATAATCCATAAGAACCTAAGAGGAGCCCTGCTGGATCAGGCCACAGTCCATCTAGTCCATAAAACCCTAAGAGGAGTCCTGCTGGATCAGGCCATGACCCATCCCGTCCAGCATCCCATCTCACATTAGTGGCCACCAATTGCTTCTGGGCACCTCAAGCAGAAGACGAAGACAAACCTTCCCTTGATCTCAGATCCCTGCAAATGGCCTTAGAGGCCTCCTGTCTGTCTCTCCAACCTGAAGGAAGTACCTGGGCATCCATCCTAGATAAGAACTCAGGAGATGCCCTGGTGGATCAGGCCACAGACCACGTAGTCCACTCTCTAACTGTCGCAGGTCTTTACCACAACCTAAGAGGCACTGGGAAATCGCCCAGTGACAGGCTCCACGGTACGCAATCCAAGCCAGTTCAATTGAGAGGTGTTTATTTAAAAAACAAAACAGGTGTAAATAAGCAACACCAGAAGGGCCGAGGATTGTACAGGTGCACCCACAAGTCACTTTCCAGCCTCCCCCCCCCCGCCCTGCATTTCTAACAGGGCCTGTTTGACACTGGCCCCCCTGCAGCTCTCGGGACCTCCAGCCAGAGGTCCAGCCCCACCGGGAAGAGCAGCAGCGTCCAGCCAGCACCCAAAGAAGGAATCCATGGAGGCCCCTTCAGGTGCTGCCCAGACTCCAGTGGTCACACCTTTTAATCCAGCTTCAATCCACTTTCAATCCACTCACTGGCAAAGCAACAAGCCATTTCTTTTTGGTTTTATCTAACTCAGAAAATCCCGCTTTGGGTTAGACAACGTGGAAAGGAAAGGTCAAGTCACTTTGCTGCTGTTGCTGCTGTGTTCTTCCACTCTGAAAGTGGACTGAAACTGACTTAAAAAGTAGGTGTGTGAACACAGCTCAGCTCCCATCCGCCTTAACAACAAAGGCAGCCTTGGCCAAGCAGGTTCCCACTCTTGCCTGTCGGGGGCTGCTGCCTCCTAAACTACAACTCTTATCATTCCCTGGCACCAGCGAGTCTAGGCAGGGCCAACAATAGTTGGGGGGCCACGGCGCAGGAAGCTCTGCGGAAGCGGACCCCCCCCCCAAGGCCCACAGGAGCTGTAGCTGGACAATAGTTGGGGGGGCACGGTGTAGGAGACCCTGCAGAAGGGGACTCCCCAAGGCCCACAGGAGCTGTAGCTGAACAATAGTTGGGGGGCCACAGTGTAGGAGACCCTGCAGAAGGGGACTCCCCAAGGCCCACGGGAGCTGTAGTTGGACAATAGTAGGGGGGCCACAGTGTAGAAGGCGCAGCAGAAGGGGGTTCCCCAAGGCCCAGGAGAGCTGTAGTTGGACAACAGTTGGGAGGCCACCACTCAGGAGGCCTTGCAGAAGGGGACTCCCAAAGGCCTATGGGAGCAGTTGTTGGGCAATAGTTGGGGGGCACCGCGCAGGGGGCCCTGCAGAAGGGGACTCCCGAAGGCCTATGGGAGCAGTTGTTGGGCAATAGTTGGGGGGCCACCGCGCAGGAGACCCTGCAGAAGGGGACTCCCGAAGGCCTATGGGGGCAGTTGTTGGGCAATAGTTGGGGGGCCACCGCGCAGGAGGCCCTGCAGAAGGGGACTCCCCAAGGCCCACGGGGGCTGTAATTAGACAATAGTTGGGGGACACCGCGCAGGGGGGCCTGCAGAAGGGGACTCCCTTCTGCCTGTGGTCGGCCTCCCCCTTCCGCCCAGCCCAGCGAAGCCCGGCCGAGTGGGCGCCTCCTCTTGCCCCTGCCGCCCTCTTCCTTCCTCCCCCCGCGCGGCCCACCTTGAGGGTGAGGTGGTGGATCCGTCCCTCCGCGAGGCCTCCCAGGAGCAGCGCCGCCAAGAGCACCCGCAGCGCCCCCGGCCCCCCGGCAGCGGCGACGCCTCCGCCGCCACAGCCGCCGCACGACGCCATCTTCACTCCAGCATCAACATCGCCGCGGCCGCCCTCCCCGCGGCCCCGCCCACTTCCGGGGTCGGAGGGCGGGGCCCGGACGGGAGTGGCGCCGCGGATTGGAGGAGGCCGAGGCAGCGGTCATAGAGATGGGCGCCGGAAAAGAGGGGGTAGAGAGGCGCGCGGCTGACGGAAACGGAGCACCGCCCAGCTGGCAGCATCGGCAGAGATAAGTCAGAAGGTCTGGAGTGCAGAGCGATGCGTGGGGTTTAGAGTTTCCGGGTTCGCATCAGGCGAGTGAGTGGTTTCCCCTTGGGGAGAATCAGCTGATAGAGAGATTCAGAAATATTGTTGTGCAGAAGAAGAAGAGTTGGCTTTTCTACCCCGCTTTTCTCACTCATTTAAGGGGACTCAAAGCTGCTGACAAAGCTTCTGTTCTTCTCCCCACAACAGGACATCCTGTGAGGCAGCTGGAGCTGTGAGAGCTCAGAAGAGAGCTGTGACTAGCCCAAGGTCACTCAGCTGGCTCCATGGGGGGGGGGCAGAATCGAACCCGGTACTCCCAGATAAGAGTCCTGCTCCCTAACCTCTAGACCAAACTGGCTCACAGAGGGAGAGGGAGAGAACCCATCAGCAAAGTGACCAGGAATTTCCTTGCCGCATTATCTAGCCCAAAGAAGAATTTTCTGAGTTATTTAACACTGAAAACAGCCTGTCCCTTTGCTGATGTGTTCTTTCACTCTGAAAGTGGACTGAAGCTGGATTAAAACTTTGGTGTGACCACAGCCATAGATGAATGAAGTCTTCCAGTGATTAGAGGGTTTGCTAGAACAGAAACAAATAACAGCTTCATTGAAATCATGCTAACAGTTAATGTGCCTGCAAGGTTAATGAGCTCTGAGCTAAAATTAAGCTCATATTGGGGTGTATTTTAAAGGTTAGGGACAATTTATCATCTGAATGGATCAGAGGCTAGCCATTTGAGATGGGGGGAAAGGAAGTTATATCCAAACTGGTGTGGCAGAAATAATTTCAATTAAATGCATCAATGAACTAGGAGTAGCACACGCCATTAGCAAAGGGAGCGTTTTCCTTCTCTCTTCTGTAGCCACTAGATGTCGTCCGCTGATGGTGACCGTCTTTGATCTCCCAGGCCAAGGCAAATACAACGGACCTGCCAACGTCACTTGTGGCTTTAGCCCCATTCAAATTCATGTAGTCATTTTGAAACCTGCATGGCTGCCTCCAGTGACACAGTCAGATTAATTTAACAGAGAAGTGCTCAATGCTTTGCCCTAAGCTCACAGGCTTTTAGATGTGAGCAAACACTAAAGAAAACAGAAGAAATGGAGAAGGCCAAAGAGGAGCCCTGCTGGATCAGGCCATGGCCCATCTGGTCCATAAGAACCTAAGAGGAGCCCTGATGGATCAGGCCACAGCCCTTTTAGTCCATAAGAACCTAAGAGGAGCCCTGCTGGATCAGGCCATGGCCCATTTGGTCCATAAGAACCTAAGAGGAGCCCTGCTGGATCAGGCCACAGCCCTTTTAGTCCATAAGAACCTAAGAGGAGCCCTGCTGGATCAGGCCACAGCCCATCTAGTCCCTAAGAACCTCACAGGAGCCCTGCAGGATCAGGCCACAGCCCATCTTGTCCAGCATCCCATCTCACAGTGGCCCACCAAGTGTTTCTGGGCATCTCAAGCAGAAGAAGGCAAAAACTCCACCTGCTCCCAGATCCCTGCCAATGGCCTTGAGGGGCACCCTGCCTGTCTCTCCAACCTGGAGGTGGTACCTGGGCGTCCATTCTAACAGACATTGGTACGCCTGACCACCATGATATTTTTTTCTATAAGAACAGAAGAGGACCCCTGTTTCATCCTATTTCAGAAGTCAGGAAAACCCAACCCTGGCCATGGGTTTGCCTGAAATATCTTGTGGACAGAGCCGCCATCTTTGCTGTGGCCTCTATGTGTTGTTGTTGGTGGTGGAAAAGACACCCAAATGTGCACAGAGGATATTTCGCGCTGTTGAAATTGCCTAGATGTACATTTCCCTGTGTGTCACACAGAAAGTGCCAGCCCTCAACTTTCTCTCCATTCATCAGGTGATTAAAAGCTTCAACTTAGGGTGTTTTTCCACTGCAGCCCTTAGAGCTGGATCTAAGAAGATCTGGATCTAAGGAATGGATACGTTTCTTAATCCGGATCTAGTAGATCTGGATTAAGGGAAGCACCCAATGTGTTTCCACAGGAGGTGTAGCACCCATTAGAAATGGGTGCTAACACCCCTGCTGTGGAAACAGCTTTGCACCCATCTGGGGAATCCGGATCGACCCACAAGGGGTCGGTCCATTACCCCAGGTGTTTTGGGGGGCAGGGGGGGGGCAGTCTTCGAAGCAACTTCGAAGTGATTTCAAAGTGACTTTGAAGTGATTTCGAAGTCACTTCGAAGTGAATGTGAAGTCATCTTCGAAGTCACTTTGAAGTGACTTCGAAGCCAATGTTGGGGGGGGGGTCAAAGGTGCATCCCCTCCCCCTAGCCTCCTTTGGACCCCATTGCCTGTTTCCAGTGGAAACAGGCTCCCTTTAATCTGGATTTTCTGGCAGAAGATCCCATTGTAGACCCCATTAATGGGGTCTACAGAAAATCCGGATTAAAGGCCAAAAAGATCCGGATTTCCCCCGCGGCAGTGGAAACAATCGGGTTCAAAATGGGTGCCGTAGTGGAAATGGGATCATCCGGCTCACAGCCAAAAGGTATAAAAATGGGTGCAAAAATGGGTACAATTGACAGTGGAAAAACACCCCATGTTTGGAGCTGCCCTATAAATCACATTTGCTGGCTGAATCCTATTTTCCTCCCTCCTCTCCTTTGCTTTGTCAAGTCATTTGGAGGCACAGATGAAAGAACGGGCAGGAAAACCCATGGAAATATATCTATTTTCTCCCCTTTGCCCCTCAATACATCCCATAAAGCAGCAGCCATATTTGATATCATTGCACCAGACATCACCCCCCCCCCTTTGCTTTAGTGCATGCCAGAAAAAGGTTCATGGGAAATATCAATTTCTTTGATTATTTACTGTAAAGACAAAGGCAAGAAAAGAGGGAAAGGAACCTAGAAAAAAACATGGCAACTTTCCCTCTGCAGGAATCAGCTTCAAGCACCAACAAATCCTGATGGATTTAGCATGTTTACAAAAAAGTTAAACCCGTTTCTATCTATCTGTCTGTCCGTCCGTCCGTCCTGCCCTATACCTGTAGGTCTCAGAGCAGGTAACAAGTTTTAAAACCACAGATTACAAGCAATATATATTAAAAACAATATTGATAAAAGCCTCTTAAGAAATCCAGCACATTTAAAAGCATATACTAAATATTGAAATATTTCCTCTTAGTTGAGGGCCCTGCCTAATTGCACCAGACACCCACCCACCCCAACCTGAATTTCAAACAACTATTTCTGGTGCGGAAGCATCAGGTGGCCAATTTCTTAGAGCTACCATTATCTAAAAAATTGCTTTTTAAAACCCTTTCTTCCTTCCTTCTTTTAAAGCAGTTCTGGAGTAATGCCAGGGGTTATCAGGACACTAAGACAGAAGTTAACTGGCTGATGCCGTTACATTTAAGACAAAGGAGTAGTAGTAGTTGGCTTTTCTACCCCACTTCCCCCCCCTTTAAGGGGCCTCAAAGCTGCTGACAAACCTTCTGTTCTTATCCCCACACTGTGAGACAAATGGGGCTGTGAGAGCTCAGAAAGAGAGCTGTGACTAGCCCAAGGTCACCCAGCTGGCTTTGTGGAGGAGTGCGGAATCAAACCTGGTATTCGCAGATAAGAGTCTGTCTCCTTAACCACTAGACCAAACTGGCTTTTCTACTGTGCTTTTCTCATTCTTAAGGGGAAGAAGAAGAAGAGTTGGCTTTTGTACCCCACTTTTCTCACCCATTTAAGGAGACTCAAAGCGGCTGACAAAGCTTCTGTTCTTCTCCCCACAACAGACACCCTGTGAAGTAGGTGGGGCTGTGAGGGCTCAGAAGAGAGCTGTGACTCGCCCAAGGTCACCCAGCTGGCTTTGTGGAAGAGTGCGGAATCAAATCCAGTATTCCATATAAGAGACCGGCTCCCTAACCTCTAGGCCAAGCTTGACTTCTATGCAATATCCCACAGGTTGTTGTTGTTTTTTTAAAGGCTCCCATGAAATAATTTAAGATTGATGGGAAACTTCGCAGCATGGTTGTTGTTTTTAAATTGACCCTGGGTCCCTTGCCTGGAGATCACCAGACTGAAGGCGATATGAACATTGTATCGGTGGATAAAATGGATCTCTTGCTGCTAAAAAAAAAAAAGCACAAACCTTTAAGAGGGATACAAGTTTAAAAGCAAAGATGGGAAGGGAAGGCAGAGATTGAATTTGGTTTACAAACCAGCGGGAAAGAAATGTTACTGATAGTTTTCTGGATACAAGCAAGTCAATGGATGGACAGATGGATAGATGACAGATAGATTTAGACATATAATACAGTATATGAGATAGTTATGAAGGATAGATAATATATGGATAATATCAATAAAGACATAGATAGATAGATAGATAGATAGATAGATAGATGGATAGATAGATGGATAGATAGATAGATAGATAGATAGATGGATGGATAGACGGATGGATAGACGGATGGATAGACGGATGGATAGACGGATGGACAGATCCAGACATCTTAGAAAGAGATGATAGATAGATAGATAGATAGATAGATGGATGGATGGATAGACGGATGGATAGACGGACGGATGGATAGACGGACGGATGGATAGACGGACGAATGGATAGACGGATGGATAGACGGATGGATAGATAGACAGATCCAGACATCTTAGAAAGAGATGATAGATAGATAGATAGATAGATAGATAGATAGATAGATAGATAGATAGATAGATAGATAGATAGATAGATAGACACGTTAGAAAGGAAGAGATGATAGAAAGAAAGAAAAAGAAAGAAAGAAAGCAGGCAAGCCAAGCCAAAGGTGGGTCTCTCTAATAATCTCTGTCTCCCCACCGAACCACCAAAAGCAAGAAAGCAACGCCAAGCAACGCGCACGAGCCCTGCCGGCTCCCCTGTGCACAAAGCGACGCACCCCACACACCACAACCCGACTGAGGCCACGGGGAGGTGGGGGAGAGGAATGGTTCTAAGTTGCGCCTGCGCACTCCTTGCACGCAGGAGCTGCTGTCCCCCCCTCCCTCTCCTTCCCTCTTACTATCTCTCTCCCCCCCCCCCCACCTACTCTCCTTGCGCCTGCAGGCGGGCGCATGCGTCCTGCTTGGGAGCTGTCAAGTCCCCCTCCCTCCTCCCCTCCCTCCTCCTTCCTCCTCCTCCTCCCCCCCCCCCGTATTACTCCAGGTCTGCTGCTGCTGCTGCTGCTGCGGCTGCTTTGGGCCATTTTGCCGTGTGGACGGTCGCGCGATGCGCCGGAGGTAGCGGCGCCACAATAGCCTTTCTCCCTAGCAGGACGCCGAGCGCGCAGAGGCAGAAGATCCGAGGCCAGGAAAAGGATCAAAACAAATTTAAAATAAATCCAGATTTTTATTTTTTATTATTTTACTTTTAAAGGGGAGAAAAAAAAGGATTTATATTTTTCTGCTTTTTTTTTTTGCCTTTGCGTGCGTTTTTCTTTTTCTTTTTCTTTTTCTTCCCCCCCCCCCACCTCCTTTTGTGTTTTTTTCCATTCCTGATTTTTCTTTGCAAGCGAATGGTCGCCCTGCTGCAAACATTTTGGACGGGTGCTGGGCTTTCCTGAGGGGCGGAGGCGGCAGGGCGAGGAGGAAGGGCTCTGGACCCCCCCAGGCCGAAAGGACCCCCGCGCCCCCGCCTTCCCAGGGCCGCCGCCCCCCTCGCCCGCCCCTCGCTGGAGCCATGAGTTGGGGAACGGAGCTCTGGGTGAGTGACCGACGGGCACGGGGCTGGCGCGGGGGGGCTGGAGGGGAGGGGAGGGGGAAGAGAGGGGAGGGAGGGAGAAGGGGGGGCTGTTGGTGGGCGACTTTATTTTCCCTCCCCGCCTTTTTTGCCAGGGGTGGGTGGGGGCTGTTTTTCCACGGCTGGGTCGCAGGACAAGCACGATCGGGGCCGGGGGGGGGGGGCCGCGGGTACCCCGTGTGGCTCTTGCGCCTGCCCTCCCCAGGGAAGGGCCCGCTGCTCCTCCCGGGAGTTTGCATGCAACTGCGTCCCAAAAATGGTGCAAGAGAACGTCAAACCTCCAGGAAAGCCATGGGGACTTAAGTCATCATCATACACCTAGAGAGAGAGAGAGAGATGGATGGATAGATAGTTGGATGGATGGATGGATGGATAGGGATGGATAAATGGATAGTTGGGTAAATGGGTAGATGGCTGGATAGATGGCTGGCTGGATAAACGGATAATAGATGGATAGATAGTTGGATGGATGGATAGATAGATAGATGGCTGGATGGATAGATAGTTGGATGGATGGATGGATGGATAGTTGGGTAAATGGATAGTTGGGTAAATGGATAGATGGCTGGATAGATGGCTGGCTGGATAAATGGATAATAGATGGATAGATAGTTGGATGGATGGATAAACGGATAATGGATGGATGGATGGATGGATGGATGGATGGATGGATGGATGGATGGATTTCCTCTGGTCTCACACCCCTTTTGCACGCCTTCTGCTCTCCTCCTCTGCCTACCGCAACACACGTAAAGGTTTGCAAAAAAAGCAGCAGCAGCAACCGCGTGTCTCTCTGGGTTCCTTCCTGGAGTGGGGCCAGTTCTCCCCCCCCCCCCGTGTAAAATACAAACAGACTGTGTTCACACCTAAGGTTTAATCCAGCTTCAGTCCACCTTCGGAGCGAGAGAACACCTCAGCCCAGTGACTGGCAATTTTCTTTCCACATTCTCCATCCCAAAGGGTGGATTTGACACGGAAAGAAAACAGCTTGTCGCTTGGCTGACGTCTTTATTCCCTCGCTCCGAAAGTGGTCCGAAGGTGGATTAAACCTTCAGTGTGGCCACAGCGGTGGGATGTGTGTTTTTCCCTTTTTAAATGAACTGTTTCCAGGAGGCGGGGAGTGGATTGCAAGGGGGAAAGAAAGGGGGGGGGAGCTAATGTGGGGACCATCTGGGAGGTGGAAGAACCAAGGCAGCAAGGGAGCATTTTCCACACACACACACACACACACAGAGATTTGCACACGCGTCCGCCGCGAGGTGGATGGATGCCTATATTAATAAGATGCATAATTACTAGTTTCCCCCTCAGGCCTTCATGTTAATCACCCTGCAAAGCCATTAGATATTGCTGGTGCTGTTGCAATATGAGAAAATGCATTTGAGAAGTTCCTGGATGGATGGATGGATGGATGGATGGATGGATGGATGGATGGATGGATGGATGGATGGATGGATGAGGAAATAAATGTAAATCGCCTCTACCAATTTGAAGGGCAGGAAATGGTTTCAAAACCACGTGCTGTTCAATTGCAGTGGAAGAAGAACATGGCACCCCCCCGGGTGGCCAAGGGAAAGATCTGGACACTTTTCCTACCAGGCAGTCAAGATAGGAAAGAATAGTAAACAGGAGGAAGGAACAGATGATATTCATAGAATATTCTTCCATATCGTCCTGCCCGTGCCTTAAGATCTGGAGGGGAGGCCCTCCTGGTTGTCCCACCGCCCTCAGTAGTAAAAGGGATGGGCACCCAGGAGAGGGCCTTCTCAGTGTTGGCCCCTAGGCTGTGGAATGGTCCCCCCTTTGAGGTGCGCCAGGCTCCTTCACTGTGTATGATTAGGAAGGCAGTGAAGACCCGCCTCTTTGCCCTGGCCTTTGGCTAAATGGGAATATATTGTCTCTTCCCCCTTTACAATGTTACTGTTTTAATATATGTCTGATTTTAAGTGTTGTTACCTGCCCTGAGACCTTCGGGTATAGGGCGGGATAGAAATACAAATAATAAACAAACAAACAGTAGCATGTGAAACAGTCCAGAGGGCAGTCTCTTTCCCGGGTCTCCTCTTTCTCTTGATGGGTATGTGTGTTTGGATCTAGGGGTTTGCTTTGGTTTCTTTTATGGCGACTTTGATGCATCTATGTTGCTACAAAGAGGCCAGTCTGACTTTTTAAGGAACTGGTAGCTCCCTCTGCTCAAGGCTGTTTGGGATTTAAGAGTTCCAGAAAGCAACAGTATCAGCAAAGGAGAGAAAAACCCAAAGCAGGAGGAAGGGTGTTTTCTGCAAGCCATGGTGGGCTCTTGAGACATTTCTGCTTTTTCTTTGCTTTGCAAATTTTTGGCAGATGGGGGTAAAAAACCTGAGGCTCAAAAGATTCAGACTGAAGAAGGAAGATTCTTGGAGCGAAGGAAAGAGAGAGAGAGAGACTCTCTCTTAGAGAAGTGCACAGATATTTTTGGATATTCGATTTGAATCGAATACCCAAAAATCCAATTTGATTCACATCTCATTAAAGCTGATTTTAACAAGATTCAGTTTGAATTTACCAAGTTCGCCCATGACTTTGGTTTAAAGAGCCGGTCCTCACTTTCTTGGCCCTGTACTTAGGAGCTGAGAGCATAAATGGGAACAAAACCATCGCTCTCCAGTTTGTGGGTCCGTTTTGTGCTGTGACTTTATTCTTGCAGTTTGTACTTGGCTTTAACAACAACAAAACAACTCTGTTTTGATTCATTCATCCGTTTAACTGCTGTCATCTGCCTTGATTGGGAGGGGGGGGTTACAAATGAAAGTAAATCACCGATCTCTGCTCTAATGTGTTGGCACCCATAGTCAAGGCAAAGACACCCTTAAACCAGGTTGATCTAGTGGTTAAGAAGCCGGACTCTTATCAGGGAATACCGGGTTTGATTCTGCACTCCCCCACGAAGCCAGCTGGGTGACCTTGGGCTGGTCACAGCTCTCTTCTGAGCTCTCACAACCCCACCTACCTGACAGGATGTCTGTTGTGGGAAGAAGAACAGAAGGTTTGTCAGCTGCTTTGAGTCCCCTTAAATGGGTGAGAAAAGCAAGGTAGAAAAGCCAACTCTCCTTCTTTCACAAAGCCAGATGGGTGGACTTGGGCTAGTCACAGCTCTCTTCTGAGCTCTCACAGCCCCACCTACCTCATAGTGTGTTCTGTTGTGGGGAGAAGAACAGGTTTGTCTGCTGTTCTCACCCATTTAAGGGGACTCAAAGCAGCTGACAAACCTTCTGTTCTTCTCCCCGTTACAGACACCCTGTGAGGTAGGTGGGACTGAGAGAGCTCAGAGGAGAGCTGTGACTAGCCCAAGGTCACCCAGCTGGCTTCGTGGGAGAGGGCAAAACCACACCTGGTATTCCCAGATAAGAGCCCGGCCTCCTTAATGGCTAGACCAAACTGGCTCAGGGAATGGAGGTAACAGGTGAGAAATCTAGAGGCTGGGCATCCACGTGTGTGGTGAGCAGTCTTGGGAAATGATATTAAAGTGGTTTTTGTGTGTGTGTGTGTGTGTGTGTGTGTTTTAATCCGTAGGCTGGGATTTGCGGCCTCACAAAATAGCTTAATGATAGGGTAGGACGTCTGAGTAAAGGTTTCTGGCTTGGCGAGTCAGTTTGCATAAGGAAGTGAGTCGGGGGAAAGAGGAATCTGCCGTTTTCATGACTTGCAGGAGCCAGAAGCAAGTGAGGCTCAATCCTGCAAGTGCCTGGGGGGTGGGGGGCGAAATTTCAAAGCTAGGGGCTCACATGGCTCCCCGTGGGGGATTGCCAGGCGCCCAGGGCTGGAAAACTCCACAGTGCCAGGAGAATTGCTGGTTTCCAGTGTGGGTACATCCCAGCTCTCCACCCCAGTGCTGGGCCGGCCCAGGGTGGGGCGCCTCTAAAGAGATGCTGGGCTCCATCTTGGAGGTAAACAACTAATTATGCTGCTTCCTACGGAATCTCTCTTTAGAGAGTTCGGCGGCGTGTGCTAAATATGAACGCGGCTCAGGAATCAACAGATGATGTGATGTCTGTTTGCCTTTGCCTTGGTTGGGGCTCGTGATAACGATTCGGAATCTTCCCGTGCCAAAATGCGATGGGTGCGTCAAGCAAGGCCAAGGGGCGAGCAGAATGGGCTGCCTTGTGTTGTGTGCCTGTTTTGGCCAGGGCCCAAAAATGGGGGGCGGAGAGGAGGTATCTAGAACCAAGGGCCAGACGATGAAGCCGATGGGCAGGAGAATGAGGAGTCACCAGGGAACTGAGTCTTCACCGGGAGGGTCACAGGTGTATCAAGGGCTACTAGGATGGATGCCCAGGTACCACCTCCAGGTTGGAGAGATCCAAAGGCCATTTGTGGTGACTCAAGAGCAGGTGAAGGTTTTGTCTTTGTCTCCTGCTTGAGATGCCCAGAAGCAGTTGGTGGGCCACTGTGTGAGATGGGATGATGGGCTAGATGGGCTGTGGCCTGATCCAGCAGGGCTCCTCTTATATTCTTATGTAGAATGGATGCCTGGGTACCACCTCCAGGTTGGAGAGACAGGCAGGGGGCCTCTAAAGGCCATTCTCAGGGATTGAGCAGCAGCAGCAGCAGCAGCAGGAGAGTTGGCTTTTCTACCCTGCTTTTCTCACCCATTTAAGGGGACTCAATGCGGCTGACAAACTTTCTGTTCTTCTCCCCACAACAAAACACCTTATAGGTAGGTGGGGCTGTGAGAGCTCGGAAGAGAGCTGTGACTAGCCCAAGGTCACCCAGCTGGCTTCATGGGGGTGTGCGGAATCACGCCCGGTATTCCCAGATAAGAGTCCACCTCCTTGGCCAGTAGACCAAACTGACTTGACCAGACAAGCAGGTGAAGGCTTTGCCCTTGTCTCCAGCTTGAGATGCCCAGAAGCAATTTGTGGGCCACTGTGTGAAATGTAGAAGAGCTGTGGCCCAATCCACCAGAGCTCCTCTTCGGTCCCTACGGCCTAGATACATTCCACCTCTTCAGTTCAAGAGGCAGTTTTGTGGTCTGAACTTTTGGGTTTGGAAAAAACCAAAACAATGGTGAGAGGACATTTAATCAACCTGTTATGGCTATTCTAACCACCACAAGGTCCAGATAATTAGGAGGGTTTCTTAAGATTTGGCAAAAGAGTTTTGATTAGCAGATGGAGATGGTATTTGCAAAGCTAAAAGGGTAAAATGAGCAATCTAGGGGGCCATCACTGTGAAGGCTCTGTGCTAGTGATAAATGAGCGATGCTTCATTCTAATTAGGAAGATTTGGCAGGGACAACATGGAGGAGCCTCTGAGAAAAAGACCTGCCTGGACATTTAAGGAGCATGGGAATCTTGCATTTTGTAGCCTTCATGTTCCTAGACCTCAAGCTTGTAAAATCCAAACACGCACCAGAACTGTCCAAACAGTGATGGGCTTCCTGACACCTCCTCCTTCATCTTTGCATCTGGGACTTTTGGAAGGTTTTGATTATATTGGATGGCCTCAGCTTTGGAATGGATTTTCTACTTCTTTTTAATTGTCTGCAAAGGTGCTTTGAAAGTCTTTTTCAATGGTCTCAGGAAACTGTTAGCGTAATTGCACTGCAGCAATTTCCAGCTTTACTGTAGCTGGACAGAGCGTGGCTCCCATTTCTGATGCAAGACGCATAGAAATAATAATATATCCTGAGGATTAGAACTTGTCTGTGAAAGCTTCCTGGCTCGGATTCCAGCGTGGCTGGCCGTAGATAAAAGTCCTGGCTGGCTGAGAGGAGGAAGATGTGTTTGCGTGTGTTTATGTGCGTGTTTTCACGCCGCTGCATAAAGTCCATCTGAGGGGCAAGAGGTGACCTATTTTCATGGGTGGCAGCTCTCACCTTTGCCAACCTTATTCTCCTGGTTGTACCATCTCTCCGTAGCTACAGGGGCAGCCACCTGGGGCGAGGCCTTCTCAGTGGTGGCTCCAGTGGTGGCGGAGGTGTCTCAATTTACCCTGGCCTCTTGCTGAGGAACAGCTTTCCCTCCTCGCTTCCCGGGACTGTCGTGTTGGTAGAGGTTAGTTTGAGACCTTCAGGTGTAGGGTGAGATAGAAATCCTTTAAATAAAAAGCTCTGCTTGGCAGAATACATGGATGGACCGGGAATAGCTGTGGAAGTCAGCCAATAAAGCTGCATAGAGGTGCCCATGGAGGCTGGGAATGGCTGTAGCTTAGAGGTCAAGCCAACAGCCTGGGATGCAGAGGGTCACCGGTTCGATCCCCACGCTCTAAGCAGTCGTGAAGCTACGTTTTTTCACTTGGTGCCCCCTGCATGCTTTGTGTGAAGAGGTGGGTAACGACGCTCTTTCAGTCAATTTAGCAAATATGCAAGGAGAAAGAAGCCAGAGCTCCAAAGGAGGTTGGTGAGTTAGAATGCGAAGCTGGAAAGAACAGAATCGGACGCCACAGACTCAAATTGCAGGCTGCTGGACTTGGGAGCAAAGGGTCAAATGCACAGATTTCAAAAACGAAGCTAGGCAGCTGGGTTGCAGTATGTCTCGGGGTGCGCTCAGACACGTGAGTAGGAACGCCCCCGGGGCTAATTTGAGACCCAGGGGGCAAGGATAAAATATATTTTAAAACTTTACCACAGCCCAAGGACTCTGTTCATGCACCCCTTTTGCAAATATGAAATTATAATTCTAGGAGGAATTCAGACTTTAGGTGGGCTGGGCTGGGGTGGGAAGCTATAGCTCCTTTTCTCTGATTCCAGCCTGCTCAGGTCGATGGAAACTAGGGCCAGTGATAGCCAATGAAAAGCAAGGGCAAAATAAAAATGCAAATAAACATAAATAAAATCAACCTAGGATCTTGCTTTCAGGACTCGGGGTTTGTACGAATGCAATTTTCAGGATTCTATTCGAATCGAATATCCGAATTGATTCAAATGATTAAAATTTCAATGTACTCTATTCTATTCGAATACATTTGAATCTCTTCGTACAAATTTTTAATTTGTATTTGAAGATACGAATGTCAACAGCATTCAAATGTGTCCATATGCATCTGTATGCATCCATTATGGACCAGATGGGCTGTGGCCTTACGCAGCAGAGATCCTCTTAGGCTCTTAGGTTCTTATGGACTAGATGGGTTTTTGGCCTGATCCAGCAGGGCTCCCCTTAGGTTCTTATGGACCAGATGGGCTGTGGCCTGACCCACCAGGGCTCCTCTTAGGTTCTTATGGACCAGATGGGCTGTGGCCTGATCCAGCCGGGCTCCTCTTAGTTCTTCTGGGCTAGATGGGCTGTGGCCTGATCCAGCCGGGCTCCTCTTAGGTTCTTATGGGCTAGATGGGCTGTGGCCTGATCCAGCAGGGCTCCTCGTAGGTTCTTATGGACTAGATGGGCTGTGGCCTGATCCAGCCGGGCTCCTCTTAGTTCTTCTGGGCTAGATGGGCTGTGGCCTGATCCAGCCGGGCTCCTCTTAGGTTCTTATGGGCTAGATGGGCTGTGGCCTGATCCAGCCGGGCTCCTCTTAGGTTCTCATGGACTAGGTGGGCTGTGGTTTGATCCAGAAGGGCTCCTCTTAGGTTCTTATGTTCTGACAAATTTGTTTATTTTGTTGCAAAACTCAGTGGTCAGCTCAACAAGGCCACTGCCTTCTACAATACTCCAGGTGTGTGATTTTGTTTTTTCTAAAGGATCTACCTACCTACAAAGGAGGGATTGACAATTCTGGAGGAATCATAGCTTGGGCTTTCTTCACAGAAGGTGCCCATGCATATTAAGCATCCTCAAAAGAGCAGTTTTTCTGCAACACTTCCTGCCACCTCATGTTTCCTTTGAGTCACCAGAGTGGAGGTTGCCAAACCTTGAACAAAGGCAAACCAGGCTTTGTTGATGACATGGAGGGGAAAAAGAGACTGAAACTGCTTTGACTCCAGCCCTCCGAGGACGGAGAAATATTACAGAGTACAGAAAAGTCGCTTTCTCATTTTTAAGACACTGTCATTCTCATTTTAGGAACAAAGGACAAAATAACACAATTCAACAAACATACCTTAAGATCTGGAGGGGGGGGGGGCCCTCCTGGCTGTCCCACCACCCTCAGCAGCAAAAGGGGTGGGCATGCGGGAGAGGGCCTTCTCAGTGTTGGCCCCTAAGCTGTGGAATACTCTCCCCCTTGTGGTGCATCTCTCACATTCACTGTCCATGTTTAGAAAGGCAGTAAAAATGCACTTCTTTGCCCTGGCCTTCGGGTAAATGGGGAAAGACTTTCCCTTCCCACTTGCAGATACTACTGTTTTGATACATAGTGTTGTTGTTTCAGGCCACAGCCCATCTGGTCCATCAGAACCTCAGAGGAGTCCTGCTGGATAAGGCCACAACCCATCTGCTCCATAAGAACATAAGAGGAGCCCTGATGGATCAGGCTACAGACCATCTAGTCCATAAGAACCTAAGAAGAGCCTTGATGGATCAGGCTACAGCCCATCTAGTCCATAAGAACCTAAGAGGAGCCCTGCTGGATAAGGCCACAGCCCATCCTTTCCTCAGCCTGAAAGATGTACTTAGGCATCCATTCTAGTAGCCACTGATACATCTGTCATCCATGAATGTGTCTCACCCTTCCTTAAAGCCATCTCGGGGGTTGCTATCACCACCTCTTCCGGCAGCAAATTCCATAAACCAATGACCCTCCAGCATTTGATATTGAGTAATGTTGAGATTCATTTTTGTCAGTGAAGCTCTGATAAAGTTGCACACTTCCTTCCAAATAACAAAAACATCAGAGGACAGGAAGTGTTGTCATTTCTCTAAGTCAGGTTTTTTTTTTTAAATTGTGAAGCTATTGAGAAGAAGATGGATAAGAAGCATTGGCTTTTCTACCCCGCTTTTCTCACCCATTTAAGGGAACTCAAAGCGGCTGGCAAACCTTCTGTTCTTCTCCCCACAACAGACACCCTGTGAGGTAGGTGAGGCTGAAAGAGCTCAGAAGAGAGCTGTGACTAGCCCAAGGTCACCCAGCTGGCTTCATGGGGGAGGGCAGAATCGAACCTGGCATTCCCAGATAAGAGTCCGGCTCCCTCACCACTAGACCAAACTGGCTCACCAGTATAAGGGCAAGTAGTATATTAAAGTGACTCCACACTTTGCCAGGTGGGCCAGGCATCTGGCTATAGAACATCTGCATTGGCCCCCAGAAATTTGACTCAACCGGACACAGAAATGCTGAGGATTATAGCCCATGTTTCACCCTATGGTCTTAGTCAGAGGAGACATCAAAGAGCCCTTCAGAAGAAAGGTTCTGTCCATTCCACATCCTTGTGACATTGGAAAGCAGATGCATTTTGGGAAAAGGGCTGTCTGTGGCCTCGGGGCCACCACCAAAGGGGCCTAGTCCTGGTAGTTAAACAGCCAAGCCTTCAGCCAATGATCTCAAATCGGTTGTGTACAAGGGGAAAAAAAAGCAGTCCTTCCAGTTCTCTGGTCCCTGCTCAGGCTGTGGCCAAACCCATCCCATTCCTTGCCGTCTGGTGTTTGCTGTCTGAATGACAGAGCCCATGTGCTAAGGGGTGGGCGGACAATAGCAAGATGTTTTGTTGCTGGACTCAATTACCTTTTTCAGTTAATGCCCCTCGGTTGACCCTAATGCGGGCTGTCTTCTCCAGGCCAGCGATTAATCCCGAGTAAATTCCCGGTGGATTAGTCTTTCTGCTTTTAAATTACAGTTCTCACATTAATAGAAGCTCAGTTGGAGGGTGTGGGTGCGTATCATTGAGCTTTTTGCACTTATGTGGGCCGGACTGCTCAAGTTGGAACCCTTCCAGTTTGGTCTAGTGGTCAGGGAGCCAGAGTCTTATCTAGGAACACTGGGTTCAATTCTGCTCTCCCCCATGAAGCCAGCTGGGTGACCTTGCGCTAGTCACAGCTCTCTTCTGAGCTCTCACAGCCCCACCCACCTCACAGGGCGTTCTGTTGTGGGGAGATGAACAGAAGGTTTGTCAGCTGATTTGAGTCCCCTTAAATGGTTGAGAAAAGTGGAGTAGAGAAGCCAACTCCTCCTTCTTCCTCCTTCTTCTTCCTGCATTACCACAAAGCTTTCATGAGCTCGGTTGGCCAGGAACCAAAACCCCTGGCCTGGGAAAATTTGGGGGACCCATTTTTGTGGAGCAGTTCGAAACCAATCTCCCTGCTAAACTGGCCCAAGGAACTGCACAACTTTCCATGAGCCTGCCTGGGCTGGTGAATTCACAAGGAGGATGGTTATAGACCCATTTAAAAAAAATGCACCACTGTCCCCATTTTGGTGCCATTCTGAGCCACCTAGAATGGTGTGCGCTCCATCCATGCAGACCAAACATGCTGGAGGAGGAGGAGAAGGAAGAGTTGGCTTTTCTTCCCCACTTTTCTCACCCATTTAAGGGGACTCAAACTGGCTGACAAGCCTTCTGTTCTTCTCCCCACAACAGACATCTTGTGGGGTAGACGGGGCTGTGAGAGCTCAGAGGAGAGCTGTGACTAGCCAAAAGTGACCCAACTGGCTTCATGAAGAAGAAGAATTGGCTTTTTCTCCTCCAATTATCTCACCCATTTAAGGAGACTCAAACTGGCTGACAAGTCTTCTGTTCTTCTCCCCACAACTGCAAAACAGATTAGACTGTATATATAGGATTCCCTGCCTGCCTTTGGTCAGCGGAAGTGGAATAGAAGGTATATGTGTGTGTGTGGGGGGGGAATTTGGGAAATTTGGTGATTTGGGGGGAAATTTTTGCACAGCACAGAGCCAGGGTTGCTATTTCATATCTTAGCACAGAACTGGGATGAGATTATTTTTAAAGGGGTTCTGCAAGCCAGGCAGGCAACATCATGGCTTTATTTTTCTTTGAGCGACGTCCCCATTAAGAAAACATTTCTCCCTTTGGCTTTGTCCTGGGAAAGACCACGATTGCTTTTCAGGCCCTATTATTTAAGGATTTTCGCTCCCCCCCCCCCCCCGAATTGGCAAAACAGAAAAAGCCTTTGTTCTAAATCCTCTCCAGAGGGAAATCTGTGGAGGTTTCTGCAATAAAGACTAAAACCAAACATTTCAGAAATGTAAAAAGTATAATAACAATAAAAGCCCGATTGATACACTTACAAACTAATTCCAGTCACTGTGGTTACAAAGTAGTTTCAATCCAACAGTTTGTATAATTGCCTTATTTATTTTTATTTTTTAGAATTCTGTTTGTTTGTTTATTTAATTTCTTTGTTTGCACTTTTATCCTGGCTTAGACCCGGTGTTCTTGAGGTCAGTTACAAAGGTAGCAGCTGCCAGAGGGATGGCCCATTGTCCATCCATTTGCCTTAGGGACCCCACTTTGGATTTTTTGCCATGGTTTACTCTCTTAAGAACATAAGAACCTAAGAGGAGCCCTGTTGGATCAGGCCACAGCCCTTCTAGTCCATAAGAACCTAAGGAGAGCCCTGCTGGATCAGGCCACAGCCCATCTAGTCCATAAGAACCTAAGAAGAGCCCTGCTGGATCAGGCCGCAGCCCATCTAGTCCATAAGAACCCAAGAGGAGCCCTGCTGGATCAGACCACAGCCCATCTGATCCATAAGAACCTAAGAGGAGCCCTGCTGGATCAGACCACAGCCCATCTAGTCCATAAGAACCTAAGAAGAGCCCTGCTGGATCAGGCCACAGCCCATCTACACCATAAGAACCTAAGAGGAGCCCTGCTGGATCAGAACACAGCCCATCTAGTTCAACTTCCTGTCTCACACGGTGACCCACCAATTGCTTCTGGGCATCTCCAGTAGAGGATGAAGATAAAACTGTCACCTGCTCTCCATTCCCTGCAAATGGCCTCC
The DNA here is from genome assembly GCA_023333525.1 of Aspidoscelis tigris stejnegeri. NCBI lineage: Eukaryota > Metazoa > Chordata > Lepidosauria > Squamata > Teiidae > Aspidoscelis > Aspidoscelis tigris. The sequence goes on from JALMGA010000016.1 coordinate 11,212,911, forward strand.
AGAGGTGATCTGCCTGCGAAGGTCTTCCGGACTAGTTAGATTCTTCTTTTACTTCTAAGAACATTTCCTGTGCTTGCAATCATTTCCTTAGCATTAACCACTAATATGTTTACTTGTTAGAAACGAAGGCCCCACAGATCTGTCTTGACAGCTGGTGCTTATATTCAGCGTGGGTTTTCCGTGATCATCTTCTAGCCATTTTTTTAAAATGCTCTGTCTAGCTAACTGCCGTGGGGTTTCCTGGTGGTCTCCCATCCAGGTACTAATCTGTTTAGCACTTCTGAGATCAGCCCAGACTGTCTAACTGCAGCAAGCAGCTGAAGCTTAGCTTAAAAGATGAATTAATTGCCAGTAGATCAACAGTCTCCTGATTATCAGCTTTTTGACACAGATCTCTCTCTAGAGGGATCATTTTATGGCAGATCAGAGAACGCAGAGGGGGAAAAAGCCTGCCTCTCCCCTAAAAAGAATATATATTCTAAAATAAGGGATAGGAAGAAGCGTTAGAGAGGGTGGGATCCTTTCCTGTTGATCGTGGCTTTGTGTAAGCTCCCCACAAATTTCCTGCCGCACCGTTTGGCCCAGCGGTCAGGAAGCGAGTGTCCTGGTTTGGTTTTGCAAAAATAAATAAGGTGTGCAGAAAACGGACTTCAGGATGTAACCCCTGGAGCTGGATGCCAGCCCAGAACCATTGAAGAAAACAGTCGAAATGGCAGGCAGCAGAAAGGCAACCCAGGGACCCAATTTCCCCTCTAAAACCCTCCAGGACGGCCTCATGGGGGCTGCGTAAAGAACAACCAGCGGCGATTTATCGAAATATTGCACGCCTTTATTTGGTTTCACTATTAATTCTACTGCTTCGTGTTAAATATCTCACAGTGGTGCATGAACATTTTAAAACCCAAGGACAGAGCAACCATTCACACTAGGGATATATGCACAAATGTTTTATTGACATTCGATTCGATCTGAATACAGTACCTGAAAATCCAATTCGATTCGAATCTTTTAAATCTGAATTTAACAAGATTCGATCCATAATTACCAAATCCGAATCTATCCGTTTGAATTTTTCATTTCGAATCTGCACATATGATTTGTATGCGACGTACATTTGTATGTGACGTATGCATCTTTTCCACATCCTTACACAGCGGTACGCATATGTACGCATCTGTATTCATCCTGTAGTTATCCAGTATGCAACCCGTTTTCGCCCCCTACGGATCCGTATAAATACGTACGGATGCGGGAAACATGCGGATCTTCAAGTACGCATCGCGTACGAACGCGTACACACAATTCGAGCAAATAGATCCGAAATACAGAATTTGATTCAAAGATTTGCATTCGAATTTTGGGACGTTCCATTCAGGTTTGAATGTAGAAATCTGGCACATTCAATCTGATTTCAAATGCGTACGAATATTCGTGAGCGTCCGTAATTCGCACAGGTGAAGGCTTGAGGGGAAAAAGAGTGTCCTTAACAGGTAACGAAATGAGGAAGGAAAAGACACCTCTCAAATGCTGGTGAGGAGCATTTCCCAAAGGGTAGGGGCCACCGCAAAAAAGTCCATGCTGCATGCAAGCTGCAAGGTTGAATTCAGTATATCATGGTATTCACACCTTCCGTGATGCCCAGAAGAGCTGCTAAGCATCAAAGTGGCATATTTTTAAGGGCAGGAGTGAATCTGTGCATGATGCTCAGCACAGAACCTATAAATGAGAAATAACAAAACCAGAAATAATATAGCCGTGATCTTTCCAGCTTAGGCATAAGAAAAGCTGCCCTTTTGAAGCACCGAAGCAGAAGAGAAAGTTCTGGCCACAAATGTACAGAAGGGGTTTTTCTTGGCTGGTTTTCCCCCTCTGGGACTCCACGTTTCACCATGTGCTTCTGGCTTTCACCACCACCTCCACAAATGTGCCTCAGTCTTCTGCGTTTGGCTTGTGGTAATTCTGATGATCAGGTTTCCTGATTTCGCAATGCAATGTCCTGATGGGCAGGAGGGTCGGATCCGAGAAGGGGAAGGATTGCTCCACCCAGAGAGTCATCGGTTTATGGAATGCGCTCCCAGAAGAGGTGGTGACAGCTACCAGTCTAGATGGCTTCAAGGCAGGGTTGGACAAATTCATGGATGTCAGATGTATCAGTGGCTACTAGAATGGATGCCTAAGTCCATCTTTCAGGCTGGGGGGGGGGACGACAAACAGGAGGCCTCTAAGGCCATTTGCTGGGATTCAAGAGCAGGAGAAGGTTTGCCCTTGTCTCTGCTTGAGATGCCCATGAGCATTTGGTGGGCCACCATGTGCAACGGGACACTGGACTAGATGGGCTGCGGCCTGACCCAGGAGGGCTCCTCTTAGGTTCTTATGACCACCGTCCTTCCCATAACAACAGCCTTTTCCGCCCTGAGGCGTGTAAAATGGAGAGTTTGGAATAATATGGAAAAGCAAACAAAGTGTATATTTTCAATCTGCAAAACTGAGAAAGCTTTGATGGGTAATAAAAAAAATGCAGGATATTAACCAGACCAGACCTGCAACACTTGAAGGAGCATGCATTGCCACCTTCCTCAGCAAAATTTCCTGGAAATTTTGAATCCAAGTCCAACAGAAGAAGAAGAAGAAGAGTTGGCTTTTCCACCCCATTTTTCTCACCCATTTAAGGGAACTCAAAGTGGCTGACAAAGCATCTATTCTTCTCCCCACAACAGACACCCTGGGAGGTGGGTGGGGCTGTGAGAGCTCAGAAGAGAGCTGTGACTAGCCCAAGGTCACCCAGTTGGCTTCGTGGAGGAAGAAGAGTTGGCTTTTCTACCCTGCTTTTCACACCCTTAAGTGGTCTCAAGGGAGCTGACAAACCTTCTGTTCTTCTCCCCACAACAGAACACCCTGTGGGGTAGGTGGGGCTTTGAGTGTTCAGGAGGAGACTTGTGACTAGCCCAAGGCCACCCAGCTGGCTGTGTGGAGGCATGCAGAATCAAACTGGGAAAGCACCATATCAGAATCCAACACTTTTAACCACAAGACCAAATAGGCAGTTACATTTTTCAGGCTTTTGGTGGACGAAACCCGATCCCGTAGAATAAGACCGATTATAGCGGGGAAAGGCCTATATGTGCATTCTTCTTTTTAGCTCCTCCATGGCAGAGAATGCCATCTGGCCATCATGGCTCCTCTATCTGAGTTTGACCTTAATCTGCGGTTAATATTTGCTTTTCAAGAGATTTCACCCAGATGTGGTTCTGACTCAAATATCTTGCAACGTTTGCAGGAAGGGGCAACACTGGCCCACATTAGCGTATCTTTGTCTCGTTGAGAAGGGGGCGGATATGTGGAGGAACATGGCATCTTTTCTTCGGAAGAAGATGGTCAGAGGGTTTCAAAAAGTGCTCTCCAGCCTGCGACCCCAAATATTTCGTCTGGGGGGGGGGAGATTTTGCAGAGGAATGCTGCAAAGAGCACCCGTAAATAGGCTGTGCACAAATGCTATTTTCAAACCAACACACGTCCCTATCAACCAGAACCCCAGAACAAAAACCAAAAGCACCAACCTAAAGGGTTCTGCAAGAAAAACAACAATAGACAGAATAAAATGTGTCACTCCCAAAGAAAATAAATGTACTCTGGAACCAGAAAAAAACAGTATAATTACTATAAGGGCAGCAATACCCCACTGAAAAATTTATAAATGTGGAAAATAAAACACAATTAATAAAGTCCTAATAAAAATATAAAAACTATTAAAAACTCAAGGCCAAACGCGTTTCGACAGAAGTCTTCATCAGTGGCCTATATTTATAAAGAGTAATAAAAAATACACAGTAAACCAGTATACAGCTCACACAATGTGAGCCTCATTCAATTCCAAAATGGTAATGTGCTGCTCCTGGTACCTGAGCCTCTTATATAGTAAACTGAACCACTAAAGGGAGTGATCCTGACAAGACTCAACAACAAAGAACAAGGGAAAACTAAGGGCGTGTAACGAATTGAATATTCAAAAATCTGAATTCATACGAATAAGGAAAAACGAATGTCCAGACATTTGATTCACTATGAATATATCCGCATGTATTCGTAAGAATAATTCAGACCTTCGTATCTGTGCGGCTACATACGCATCTCTTATGTACCCATACACATCTGTACGCATCCCATATACATTGCGTATGGGATGCGTCCAGATGTGTACAAGATTCATACGGGTACATAGAAGAAGCATACGTACCCGGACAGATACCAGTTTTCCAAATTATTCAAACGAATAACTCGCAATATTCCTATTCATTCAAATCCAGAAATAATTCCATTTTTATATGAATGTTTGACTTTGTCCGAATAACGAATATTTCAAATATTTGAGGTACACAGATGTGCGAACAGATTCGAATCCGGCGAATGTTGACACTGAAGCTCGAATCGGATTTTCGGATAATTCGAATGTGTAGGTTCGTATCTGTCGTCTGTGAATCTGCGTGAACGTTATACGTATCTTTATACGTATCTTGCGCTTAAAGTATGGGATTAAAACAGGTTGCATACGGGATTTTTACGGAATGCGTACAGATGCGTATAACAGATACGAATGTTGTCGACATTCGTATCTTTAAATACGAATCTAACATTTGAACGTACAGATTCAAATGCTACAGATTCAAAGCAGATTTCATGACATTTGGATATTAAATATCCAAATCAAATAGGATTTTTCGACATTCAGATCTACTCGGATTCGATGAGCAGGTGGAGGAGTGAAGGTGCCAATAGCAGTGAGTTGCCAAGATGAAGGGCAGGCCTGGGTAAATTTCAAACAGGCTGGATAGCTTTAAGAAAGGGCTTAGGCGAAGCCACAGAGGACAGGCATATCAATAGCTACTAGAATGGATGCCTGGATCCTGTCTCCAGGTTGGAGAGACAGGAAGGAGACCTCTGAAGGTCATCTGCAGGGAGTCAAGAGCAGATGAAGGTTTTGCCCTTGTCTTCTGTTGAGATCCCTGGAAACAATTCATGGGTCATTGTGTGAGATGGGATGACGGACTAGGTGGTCTGTGGTTGGATCCAGCAGGTCTTTCCTTAGGTTCTTTTTATCTACAGTAGATGCCTTGGTACCACTTCTAGGATGAAGAGACAGAGAGGAGGCCTCTTAAGGACATTTGCAGGAAGACTCAGGCTCTTATGGACTAGATGGCCAGTGGCCTGATCCAGCAGGGCTCCTATTAGGTTCTTATGGACTAGATGGGCTGTGGCCTGATCCAGCAGAGGGCTCCTCTTGCGTTCTTATGGAATAGATGGGCTGTGCCCTGATCCAGCAGGGCTCCTCTTAGGTTCTTATGGACCAGATGGGCTGTTCCCTGATCCGGCAGGGCTCCTCTCAGGTTCTCATGGACTAGATGGGCTGTGGCCTGATCCAGCAGGGCTCCTCTTAGTTTCTTATGGACTAGAAGGGCTGTGGTCTGATCCAGCAGGGCTCCTCTTAGGTTCTTATGGACTAGATGGACTGTGGCCTGATCCAGCAGGGCTCCCCTTAGTTTCTTATGGACTAGATGGGCTGTGGCCTGATCCAGCCGGGCTCCTCTGAGGTTCTTATGTCTGTGGCTCACCTGAGCTACCTGCAAGTTCTCCAACTAGAGGTTTCCCTTTCCCTCTGTGGAGTGTCTGTAAACCATTCCTTACTCTTCGATGCAAATTAATTCTCCATCAACCAAATGGCTGTACTTCCAGGACATCATTATTTAATGGTCTTGTCAATAAACCTCTAGGGTTCTCCTCTGTTTTTGGAAAGAGCTTCCTGTCTGCAGCAGCCCAAGAACACATCTGGCGATGGCTGTTTTCCATCTGAGAGAGCATTGGGGTTAGCAAGCCTTCTAGTGACGAATGGAAAATGGTTAGGGCTAGTCCATTGGCTATTTCTGCCTAGGAGACTCCATCAGTGTTGGTAGGATCAAAGTGCACTTCCTTCAGCAAGATCTGTGTTAGAGTATGTTCCCTACAGTGGATGAACAGTGACTGAAAGGAATCTGGATTATCAATAGTGATGAAAGGAGAGGCAGGCAGGATGCATCTAAAGGTCATTTAGATGGATCTGAGAGCAGGTGAAGGTTCTTCGTCTTCTGCTTGAGATGTCCTGAAGCGACAGATGGGCGACTGTGTGAGAGGGGATGCTGAACTAAATGGGCTATGGCCTGATCCAGCAGGGCTCTCTTAGGTTCTTACGAACTAGATGGACTGTGACCTGATCCAGCTGGGTTCCTATTAAGTCATTATGGACCGGGTGGGCTGTGGCCTGATCCAGCAGGGCTCCATTTAGGTTCTTATGGACTAGGTGGGCTGTGTCCTGATCCAGCAGGGCTCCTCCTAGGTTCTTATGGACTAGATGGGCTGTGTCCTGATCCAGCAGGGCTCCTCTTAGGTTCTTATGGATCAGATGGGCTGTGGCCTGATCCAGCAGGGCTCCTCTTAGGTTCTTATGGACTAGATGGGCTGTGTCCTGATCCAGCAGGGCTCCTCTTAGGTTCTTATGGACTAGATGGGCTGTGGCCTGATCCAGCAGGGCTCTTCTTAGGTTCTTATGGACTAGATGGGCTGTGTCCTGATCCAGCAGGGCTCCTCTTAGGTTCTTACGGACTAGATGGGCTGTGGCCTGATCCAGCAGGGCTCCTCTTAGGTTCTTATGGACTAGATGGGCTGTGGCCTGATCCAGCAGGGCTCCTCTTAGGTTCTTATGGACTAGGTGGGCTGTGGCCTGATCCAGCAGGGCTCCTCCTAGGTTCTTATGGACTAGGTGGGCTGTGGCCTCATCCAGCAGGGCTCCTCCTAGGTTCTTATGACCTTCCCATGTTGTGTAATTGTATTAGGTCAAGTGTCCTCAATAGTTCCGCAGAAGAATACAATGGCAAACTGCTCCGGTATGATTTCTAAGAAAACTGCACAGAGCGGTTCATGAAAAGATCATGGAATCGGGGTTGACCTCAGAGCATGTTTGCCTATGTACAGTAGTCTAGTATGTACCACACATGCATGGGGAGAGAATTCCCTAGAGATGTATAAATCTCCTGTGCATTGTATAGAGTTTCTGTTTGCTCCAGTCACTTGCCTTTTCCCTGCAACTGGAAGTGGGCATTCCTCTCTCTCTCTCTCTTCTCTCATTTTCACTCCCACAAAACTGCTGTGGGAGGCAGCATTTGCACTCTTGTCTTGTTAACTTATTCCGCCCCCATGCACGTTGCAAGCTGTTGCCTAATTGTTTCCTATGGTGCTTCTGGAAACCAAACCATATATTAAATGAAACTGGTGTTTTTTCCACTTACTTGTATGTTTAAATTTCGAACCAAATCAATGGAATAATCCCATATGTCTGGCAACAATCTCCTCGTCTGGTTCTGGTTTTATTAGTTATTGTTGTTGTTGTTGTTGTTGTTATGATGTAAAACAACAGTTACACACAGCTAACGAGATCACTATGCTGGATTTCGTATTATATCACTAGTCGGGCACTTCCCAAGCACCTAGGACTGCGTGACGTATCGGCGAATTATGCGAGGAGACCCCAGTAAAGTGGCTTTTTGTAGTTGGCAGGTGGATATCTTGTCGATGCCAATGGTTTTTAGGTGCCCGCTGAGATCTCTTGGCACCACGCCCAGTGTGCCGAGGATGACTGGGACCACTTTCACTGGTTTTCGCCAGAGTCGCTGAAGTTCAATTCTCAGGTCTTCGTATCTGGTGAGCTTCTCCAACTGTTTCTCCTCAATTCTGCTGTCACCTGGAATAGCAACGTCGATGATCCACACCTTCTCTTTCTCAACAATTGTAATGTCAGGGGTGTTATGCTCCAGTTTTCTGTCAGTCTGAAGCCTGAAGTCCCAAAGTAGTTTTGCCTGTTCGTTTTCAACCACTTTTTCTGGCTTGTGATCCCACCAGTTCTTTGCCACTGGCAGATGATACTTTTGGCACAAGTTCCAGTGGATCATTTGTGCTACAGCATTGTGTCTCTGCTTGTAATCAGTTTGTGCGATCTTCTTGCAGCAGCTGAGTATATGGTCGATTGATTCATCAACTTCTTTGCAGAGTTGGCACTTTGGATCTTCTCCTGATTTTTCAATTCTGGCTTTGATGGCATTTGTTCTTATTGCTTGTTCTTGTGCAGCAAGAATCAGTCCTTCTGTTTCCTTTTTCAATGTTCCATTCATAAGCCAAGACCAGGTCTTTTCTGTGTCCACTTTGCCTTCGATGTTCTCCAAGAACTGTCCATGCAGTGTTTTATTGCACCAGCTGTCAGTTCGGCATTGAATTGCAGTTTTCCAGTACTGGTTCTTGGTGGCTATTATTATTATTATTATTATTATTATTATTATTATTATTATTATTATTATTATTATTATTATTATTAGTAGTAGTAGTAGTAGTAGTAGTAGTAGTAGTAGTAGTAGTAGTAGTAGTAGTAGTAGTAGTAGTATTTCTATCCCACCCGGTAGCTGAAGGTCTCAGGGCGGGTAACAATGCTTAAAGTTCACCACATTAAAACAAAGATATCTACAACAACATTTAAAATCCAGGATGTTAAAACAAACCAAATATATATTAAACCCAAAATGTAATGTATTTACTTATTTTGGAACTTTTGGGTTTATTTTTTTTTTACTTTGATTAAGACGGCAACATGAAGTTGCCACACCTCCAGAGCCTTTACCCGGTGGCATTTTTTAGTTGACTGGATATAGCTCAGGGAACCAAGCGCTGAGATCTTTACCCGTGGGATGAAATGTATATTACAGCTGAACTATAATTTCAGGAAAGGAAAGCTAAGGAAAGCTATATGGCTGTCCAGAGTTGCGTCGTCCTTGTATCTGACACTGGGGGACTAATGGAAGCAGCTTGCCCTCTTGATGAAGGTTCTGCGTGTCTGTGGCACCTCCAATAAAGTTTCCATTGATAAATATTCTTGGAATTGTTCTACTACCAGTCATTTGATGGGGATCATCTTGAAACTGGCTTCCATTTCTATATGTATCTAAATGTGTGTGTCAGGAAATGTCCTCTTCCTTTGGTAGTGTGACTCTTAGGTGTCTTGCCTCCATCAGGCAATGGGGGATGGGGCCCCAAATATGCACCCTTTTGGGACAATCTCCACTCCCCTCTGTTTGCCAAGGGAAGACCTTTGCTCAAAATCTTATGTGTTTGAGGAATAAGAAGACAGCATATGCTCTAGGGTGTTTTTCCACTGTCACTAAAAGTACCCATTAAGTACCTATTAATGGGTACATAATGGCATTTTTGTACCCATTAATGGGTACTTAATGGGTCCTTCTAGTGACAGTGGGAAAACACCCCTATAGGGCTAGCTGCTGGCAGGTGGGATGGACGGACGGATGGACGGACAGAAGAAGAAGAAATTCGAACCAATTTGAATACATTGGTATCTATTTGTATGAATATTCAATTCATATTTAATGATACGAATGTCGTATGCGTCCGTATGCATCCCGTTTTTATCCTGGATGCATGCCATTTTCGGCCCATACGTATCCGTACAAAGGGATACGTATATGAATAAGATCCGTCCGGATACATATGTAACATGTACATATCTGCACACATACAGTGTCCAAATACTTCATACAAATGATTTGAAATATTCGAATTCATTCAAGTGTTAAAGAACGAATGAATAGACTTTCAGTTCGAGTTCAGATGTCCGTATTTTCGAAAGCTCCGAATATTCTTGCACACATCCTGACTGACTGTAGCATTGAGGAGAAAACAACCAGTTGCGTGTTGAGTTTTGTTCTTGTTAACACATCTGTAGCACTGGGGATGCGATACGTTGTCTTTATCTGCTGGTATAAACAACAACACACAATGCCGCATGAAAATTGCCCGTGCAGGAAGAAACCTATCACAACAACCTGCCTGCAAACCACATAAGTGGTGCGTCTTAAATAAACCATGAAGTAATGAGTCACGTTTCTTACAAGTCACGGGGACGTAAGCGTAAAAGGAGGCACCGCTCCAAGTCTTTCTCAGCATTCGGGGAAAGGAATCCAATGGAATTCGTTGCTGGGAAGTTGCAATTTATCACCTCTGCCCCCCTCTTATTGCCCTTGCTAGCAGGATGGGTTTTGGCCGCCCGCTATTCTTTCTAAGCATCGTGTGTGGCAAAAATAAAATCCGAGAGTTAAGTGCCCATCTATTGCCAGATGGTGCCAGGTGAGGGAATGACCACCCTTTTGTTTCGGGAAAGACTTAAGCAAGCCCTGAATGCTGCCTCTGCAAATTGAGAAGGTTGTGAATTCGGGTTGCGCACAGACGCAATTTTCGGCCTTTGATTTGTAACGAATTGAATGTTCGAATATTCGTATTCGTAGAAATGTGCCATTTCGAACGTCGGGACGTTCGACTCAATATGAATGCATCCGTCCCCATTTGTTTGAATATTTGATATGTATGGGAGCATGTCTGATGATACACATCCATACACATCCTGTATTTGTCCCATAAGTATATGTATGGATGCATACGGACGTGAACAGGGTGCATATGGACACGTACAGGATGCGCATATATCTATACCATCATACTAACATCCAAACTATTGGTTCAAACGTCCGAAGCATTCACATTCGGACAAATACTAAAGCACGAATGTCCGGACATTGGATTTGTATCTGAATATCTGAATTTCTGCAAATAACAAATATTAGAAATATTCATGCACATCCCAGTTGTGAATCCATAATTTGGAGTTTGCAGTTTCTTTGCCCTGCGTCGCTGGGACGCCTAGTTGCTTGATTAAGCTGAGCAGAGCTGGAAAGAAGTTGAGGCGAGTAGAATGTTTTGAGCCTGGAACATTTTGTCTTGAAAAGGGGCCGGTTTGAGTGATGAACCAAACAAACAGATGTTTGTGCTCTGTTTTGAACCTGCTTGAAAACACAAAATATGCCAGTTTTTCCATTGCGAAGGGCAGCAGACATGCACTTTTCGATCAAATCTTTTGTGCCAGTTTGGTTCAATCAAATTTCCTGAGGTTTGAACAGCTGTATGTTCGGGTCGTGGGGGGATAGCTTCGAAACATTGTATTGGATTTCCAAACGTGAACAGAACACGACACATCCCTGGTCGAGGTGTTTTGAATTTTGTTCTGTTAAAACATTTGGGGCGCCTGTTTGCCGTTGTTCTTCGTGGCCGAGGTACCCAAATCCAGGAGTGAATCGGGTTTTCGAAAATCCGGATTTACGCATTCGTATTCAAATAAGGATTTTCGAAAATCCCATACGGATTTCTGAATGATTCGACTGAATTACATCTCCGAATATCGGGTCTGTTTGCGCTTGTAATATGGGATGCAAACAGGATGCAAACGAAATGCAAATGCGAAAAAAGGGACGCAAATGGATTGGAAAATCAGATAGGAATGTTCCTGACATTCGTATAATTCAATTCAAATTAGCCCCCCCCCCCCCCGTGTTAAATAAATATTCAGAGATGGATTAACAAATGCATTTTTTCCCCAATCAAAGAGAAGGGGTAGGAGATCACCCATTTAGTTTGCTGTTTTCTGCTGGGGTTTTTAAAGGGGTATAATGCAGAAGCAGCCAGGTGTGTGTAGGAGGATGTTTGTTGAAAATTCACCAGCCAAATCGCTTGCCATACACCGGAAAATTGGCAGGTCTGTCTGTCAACACAGACCATCTGTATTTATTCATTGAAATGTTTGTATATCATTCCTCATTATAAAATCCTGCACGGTATAGAAAAGGTGGATTGAGAAATGTTCTTTACTCTGGTACAGAACGCTAGAATCAGGGGGCATCTATGAAGCTGATGGGTAGGAGAGTCGGATCAGACAAGGGGAAGCATTTCTTCACCCAGAAGGTTATCAGCCTAATGGAACTGGCTGCCAGAAGAGATGGTGATAGCAACCAGCCTAGATGGCTTTAAGGAAGGGTTAGAAGAAGAAGAGTTGGCTTTTCTACTCCACTTTTCTCACCCATTTAAGAGGACTCAAAGCACCTGACAAACCTTCTATTCTTCTCTCCTCCCCACATCAGACACCCCGTGAAAGCTCAGAAGAGACCTGTGACTAGCCCAAGGTCAGCCAGCTGGCTTCATGGAGGAGAGCAGAATCAAACCTGGTTTCCCAGATTAGGCCTCTGTTCCCCTCTTAAATGCCATCTTTCAATGATGAAGAAGCCCGGATGTTGCCTGATTCTGTAAAGGAAGTTTTCCAACCCCTTAATGCCCCTTTCTGCCCCCTTTCCAGCCCCACAACTTCCTTTTTGAGGTGTGGTGACCAGAACTGTACACAATATTCCAAATGTGGCCTCAGCATTGATTTATAAAGAAGCAAAATGACACTTTCCGGCTTGTGGAAAGGTTCAGGGAAAGATTGTCTTTGCTACGAATCTGCTTTGGGTTACAGCTCCGGGCAAAGTATCTAAGGGTGTTTTTCCACCGCGCTCCTTTAATCTGAATCTAAGAAGATCCTGATCTAGGGAATGGGTACTGCCCTTAATCCGGATCTAGTAGATCCAGATTAAGGGAAGTACCCAATGTGTTTCCATGGGTGGTCTAGCACCCAATAGCAATGGGTGCTAGCCTCCCTGCCGTGGAAACACCGGAGCACCCATTTGGAAATCCGGATCTACCCATGACGGGTCTGCCTGTCACCCCAGGTGTTTGGGGGGACAGGGGGTGCCATCTCTGAAGCGGCTCCAAAGTCACTTTGAAGTCTGTGCAAAATAGCTCTGGAGCGTCTTTGAAGTCTGTGCTGATCTTCGGAGTAAACTTTGGAATCACTTCGGAGTAACTTCGAAGTTCACTCCGAAAATCAGCACAGACTTCAAAGACGCTCCAGAGCTATTTTGCACAGACTTCAAAGTGACTTCGAATTGACTTTGAAATGACTTCGAAGCTTAGGCTTTGGGGCTCCCCCAAGGGTTGCCCCTCCCCCTAGCCGCCTCTAGACCCCATTGCCAAACTAACGTGGAAACAGGCTCCCTTTAATACAGATTTTCTGGCTGAAGACCCCATTGTAGACCCCATTAATGTAGTCTACAGAAAATCCGGATGTACCCATATAATCCGGATTTCCTGAGGCACAGTCAAAACAAATGTGTCCCTAATGGGTGCCGTGGTGGAAACGGGGTCATCCGGCTCTAACCCAAATGGGTCCTTAATGGCTGCTAAAATGGGTACTAAGCGACCGTGGAAAAACACCCTAAATCAAAGTTCTTGGTAGGATGGGGTTAGCTCCTGCAAAAATGTTATGATTTAATGAAGCTGCAGTCCTAGCTGGCTTATTCATTCTTCTAGCCAAACAAGGGCCTTTTCTCTTCCCTCGGCCGGCCTGCATTCTCCGCAAATATTCTCCCTTTCTCTGTCCACCTACCTCCCAGAATTCAAGCATTTATTCCTGTGGGTGGCTGTGGATAATTGGAAGACCCAGAGAGTCCTTTCTCCTTCGGGGGAAAAGGCATTTGGGTAATTTTCCATTCAAGCCTCTTAAAATTCCACCCTGGCCCCTGCTTGCTGCAATCAGCAAATTTTGCAAAACTTGCAAATTTCCCCCATTCATTGACTCATCTAGGATCCTTCCCTCTTTTTCCTTCCCTTGGTTGTAGCATGACTTTGTTCTTGAGGATCGACCCTCATGGAGTGAAATTTGGTTTCCATGCTCACCTTATTATTTTCTCCTTCAGTTCAGGATTATGGGTGTGCACGAATACAATTTTTGACATCCGATTCATAACAAATCGAATATTTGAAAAGCCGAATTTGTACGAATAAGGAGAAAGGAATGTCTGGGCATTTGAATCAGTACGGATACATGTGTATGTATTTGTTTGAATAATTTGGACATACGCATCTCTTACGTACCTGTATGCATCCTGTTTCCATCCCGTTTCCATCGCATACAGACATATATGGATGCATACGGGTACATATGGGGTGTTTTTCCACTGACAGAAAGTACCCATTTTTGCACCCATTAAGGACCCATTTGGGTGTGAGCCGGATGACCCCATTTCCACCACGGCACCCATTTGGGACACGTTTTTTTTCCCACCACTGCTGGGGAAATCTGGATCATATGGGTACATCTCGGCCTTTAATCCGAATTTTCTGTAGACCCACATGGGTCTTCATCCAGAAAATCTGGATTAAAGGGAGCCTGTTTCCACATTAGTTTGGCAATGGGGTCTAGAGGAGGCTAGGGGGAGGGGGCACCCTTGGGGGGGGGAGCCCCAAAACCTAAGCTTTGAAGTCATTTCGAAGTCACTTTGAAGTCTGTGCAGAATAGCTCTGAAGCGTCTTTGAAGTCTGTGCTGATCTTCGGAGTGAACTTCGAAGTGACTCCAAAGTCACTTCTTAGTCACTTTGAAATCACTCTGTAGTCACTTTGAAGTTCACTCCGAAGATCAGCACAGACTTCAAAGACGCTGCAGAGCTATTTTGCACAGACTTCGAAGCCTGTGCAAGTGACTTCGAAGTGACTTCAGAGCCACTTTGGAGATTCCACCCCCTGTCCCCCAAAACACCTGGGGTGACAGGCAGACCCCTCGTGGGTAGATCCGGATATCGAAATTGGTGCTCCTGTGTTTCCACGGCAGGAATGCTAGCACCCATTGCTATTGGGTGCTAGACCACCCATGGAAACACATTGGGTACTTCCCTCAATCTGGCTCTACTAGATCCGGATTAAGGGAAATACCCATTCCCTAGATCCGGATCGTCTTAGATCCGGATTAAAGGAGCGCGGTGGGAAAACACCCATGGGTACGTACGAGATTTGTATGTACCCATATAGATACAAATGTCCAAATGATTCATATGATATTTGTATTCATAGATACGAGAAGTCATTCTGAATGTCTGGGCATTTGATTTGTATATGAAGGTCCAAAATTGTACGAATAATGAATATTTTGAATATCCGCACTCGTCCCTAGTCAGAATGCATGTTTGAGTTCCTTTTTGCATTTTGTTTTGAAAAATTCAGGAAAGGCATAAAAACCTAGACAGAGCCCCTGTTTTGTGGGTGGCTAAGCTGTAGGGACATTCGAAACATTCAAAATTCGATCTAATTAGTTTGAATTTGGACAATCATATTTCAATTGAAGATCTATGAATTCAAATTTAAATATTCAAATGCATTTTGAATTTTTGAATCTATTCATTCGTATTATTTGGACATTCATATGTGTACATTATGTGCACTGACACGTATCCATCTTTCCTGCATCCATACACATTTGTCTGGATCTGTACGGGATGAAAGCAGGTTGCATACGGAATAAATACGGGATGCCTACGTGTTGTCGACATTTGTACGTGCAAATTGAAATAGAATATTTGAACAAATAGATTTGAATTTGCTTACTGCAAATCAAATGTGGGTAGATTCAGATTTTAAAGATTCGAATCAAATGGAATTTTTTGATGTTCGATTCGATTCGATTCGATTCAAATCAAACACAAACACAAACACACACACGTTCAGAGACCAGCAGCAACACTACCCCCATTCCTTCTGGCCACGTTTAATGCTATGTCTTGCCGTCTTTGGCAAATTTACAGCCCTGTTTGTTTCTGCTCCATAGAGATCCGTGTTATCTGATCTTCCCATCCATCAATGGGTGGCATTTTAGCAATTAGCCCAAATTAGCCACGTGTCTCTCCCTTGGGCAAACTTGTCGTGTTTATTATTATGTTTTAACAGCTGGGCCAAGAAAAGTAAAATAGCTTTGCAGGGGTGGGGGAAGAGAAAGGTTGTAATCTGAGGTCACGTGCTAGTACAAAAGTACATTTGGACGCGCGCACACACACACACACACACACACATACACGCGCCATATCCTCTGGGGATACGTTCTGACTCCTAATGTGGTTACGTGAAACAATGGATAATCATGAACAGGGCTTCCGGGTCTGGGGTTGTGCAACCCCAGAACCGGAAGTGCTTTTCTGGCCTCCGGAAGGCCTATTTCGGCCTCTGGGGAGCATTGTGACACCACCGCCTGCCTCCCACACATCCCATTACAGTTCTGGATGGGATCTGGTGGCGTCACACACCTATTGCAATGCTCTATTCCAACGGTTCTGGGTGCTTTTCCCTGATGGTGACCGCAGGGGTGGGGTGAGTGGGCTGATCCAGTAACCGCGGTTAACTGAAACCCGTGGTTCCCGAATCAGTGGATACGGCGGTCCGACTGTACGTATTTCGCTTCTACCGTAGGAACGATCAAAGGTAGAATCACTGTTTTTTGTATACAGAAAACCTCCAGTTTTCCCTTGGACCCATCTGTGGCAAACCACTTCTGGGGTGGTGCTGAGGAGACATCCGAGGCCGACTGATGTCTCCACCAGCATGCAGATGGCAGGTTCCCTCTCTTGGTGTATAATCCAGAGTTCTGCCCCTTCACTAGGACACCAGGGTTTGAAGTCCCGTCTCTGATTTCTTTTCCAGCCTGAGTTTTCACAAGCATAGGAGTCGGCAGGCCGGGCAATTCTGAAGTTGGCTTTCTGGCCAACATATGGTTTCCATTGCGGTCTAAAGCACACAGCGCCCAAAACCTCAGTGTGTGTAAACTTGCTTGAGGGGAATTTAACTGGGATTACAATTTGGCACACAGCTCGGGGCAGGGAAGAGATGCCTATACCTGTTCCCTTGTTTCTTCTTAATCGATCCATCACATCCATGATGCTGAGGTTTGGTTCCCACAAACCACCCTGTAGTACAAAACCATGTTACGTGGGTAATGGTCAGTTATGGAAGCTATCCCCACCTGTCAGGGTTTGGGATGTGCATGAATGTAATTTTCAGCATTGGATTCATAAAGTGCAGAAAGGGGCAACTGGAATTATTAAGGGGCTGGAACAAAATCCCTTATGAAATCAGGCTTCAACGTCTGGGCCTCTTCAGCCCGGCAAGACGGCGTTGAGGAGGGGACCTGATTGAAGGATATAAAATCATGCAGGGCATAGAAAAGGTGGATGGAGAAAATTTCTCCATCAGTCAACGCTAAAACCAGGGGGCATCAATGAAGCTGATGGGTAGGAGAGTCAAATCGGACAAGAGGAAGGATTTCTCCACCCAGAGGGTCATCGGTCTATGGGATTTGGTGCCAGGAGAGGTGGTGACAGCAACCAGCCTGGATGGCTTTAAGGAAGGGTTAGACAAATTTATGGATGACAGATGTATCAATGGCTACTTGAACGGACGCCTAAGTACAGTACATCTTTCAGGCTGGGGGACAAGCAAGATGTCTCTAAGGCCATTTGCTGGGATTCAAGATCAGGAGAAGGTTTTTCTCCTCCTCGGGCCCTTGTGCGAAAAGGCCTGGGGACTCCGTTGCAATTTGTATGCTCCTCAGGGCAGGACTATGCTCCTCCATCCTGTGGTGCGTGGCTAATTCGTTGCTGATGTGATTTGGATTGTAATTATTGTGTCCTCCTGGGACTGGCCTCTTTCCCATCCATGCCTCTTTCCCCTCCACGTCTCTTTCCTCTCCTTTTCCTCATTCCTACCTTCAGGGACAAAGTACGCTTGATTTGAATAGCAAATGCCCAAGAGGTGGGTGAGTGCTATCCAAGTGCCAAAGCGTGCTTTCCGCTGTGTTATGCTGCAGATCCATGGGCCAGACTCTCCCAGGCTTTCGCCTATTTAAGGGTCTGTTGAGTGGCTTGTCCTAAAAATAGATTTGAACATCATCTGCCTGAAGACAACCAGCAGAGTTATGCAGACTGTCTACCCACAGTCAGAGATCCGGATCTTCAAGATCCGGATCGTTGAGTTGGGGTCCTCCTGGAGATCCGGATCTTGAAGGTGCCTGAAGACCAGGTCCACATGAAATTCAGATTTAAGGGCCTGAAGGACCCATTAAATCCGGATTCCCCCTGCCCTCATGGGGACAGGGCCTTGCAGATGGGGCCTTCAGTGGGGTCCAGGTGGGGACAGGTATCAGTCGGGTTCCTAATGGGGTCTTAGAAGGGTTCTAAGCCCTCATAGAAAAAGGCCCTTTGGTTCCAAACACCAAACTTGGTCCTAGTATAAGAGGAGTATGACAATTTGAGTGTTTGTAAAACCTTCGAAACTGTGTTTTGCACTCCCGAACTCTTGAATGCTCCATAAAGCCAGTTTGGTCCAGTAGTTAGGGAGCTGGACTCTTATCTGGAAATAACGGGTCTGATTCCACCCTCCTCCATGAAGCCAGCTGGGTGTCCTTGGGCTAGTCACAGCTCTCTTCTGAGCTTTCACAGCCCCTCCTGCCCCACAGGGTGTCTGTTGTGGGGAGAACAGAAGGTTTGTCAGCAGCTTTGAGTCCCTTTAAATGGGTGAAAAAAGCAGGGCATAAAAACCAACTTTTCTTCCTCCATGAAGCCAGCTGGGTGACCTTGGGCTAGTCACAACTCTCTTTCTGAGCTCTCGCAGCCCCAACTACCTCACAGGGTGTCCGTTGTGGGGAGAAGAACAGAAGCTTTGTCAGCAGCTTGAGTCCCCTTAAACGGTTGAAAAAAAGTGGAGTATAAAAACCAGATCTTCTTCTGAATGTTCAGTTCTGTTTTAATTGCAGTCTTTCTCTGGACCTAGACGTTGCCCCCAAAATGTGAAAGAATAATGTGCAAACCCCCCAGCCCAAATTTTGGAAGGAGGTTGGGCAGGTGACAGTTCAGAGGGACCAAATCTTTCATGGAATCTTAGCCTGTTTCCTACTTCTCCAGCCTGTAGACTTTCCACATTAAATATATTTGTTAATTAAGTCGGCAGTTCTCCGTTAATGAGAGCTGTGTGAAGCGGTCTGCCTGGCCTGGGAATATGGAAGTCTCCAATGTGACCAACTTCACGCTGGAGGAAGAAACATGAACAGCGGAAACCTGAGAGGCGACGGAACATTAAAAGCAGGCCAGGTATTTGTATGTATTTGATAGGCACCTTCTCAGGTTATCCATATTTTCATTTAGAAGAAGAAGTGTTGGCTTTTCTACATCATTTTCCTCACCCATTCAAAGGAACCTTCAGTTCTCACCCTTGAGAGGACTCAGAGTAGCTGGCAAAGCTTCTGTGAGATCGACAGGGATGTGAGAGCTCTGAAAGTGAGCTGTGACTAGTCCAAGGTCACCCAGTTGGCTTCGTGGAGGAAGAAGAAGAGTTGGCTTTTCTACCCTGCTTTTCTCACCCGTTTAAGGGGACTCAAAGCGGCTGACAAACCTTCTGTTCTTCTCCCCACAACAGACACCCTGTGAGGTTGGTGGTGCTGGGAGAGCTCAGAAGAGAGCTGTGACTAGTCCAAGGTCACCCAGCTGACTTCGTGGGAGAGGTCTGAATCAAACCTGGTATTCCCAGATAAGAGCCTGGCTTCTTCACTACTAGACCAAACTGGCTCTGAGGCGGGATTATCCACAGCCCGGTCTGCCCCTCCTCCCTCTCCTGAACATTCTGGGCTAGAAAACGTGGATTAGAGAAGGCTTGGGAACACAAGGGCCGTGCGCTGTCTCTCAGAGGTGCCCCCGGGGTACCCCTTTCCCATGTCTGATTGCAACCCTAGTGGCACTGAATTCCCAAATGTGCAAAGTGCTTGGGGGTGTATGTCAGGAAATCTTGCTGGGGTGGTGGGGTGGGTGGGGGGTGGGATGCAGTTTCCTTCTAACCTTCTCACTGCCCTCCCCCATGGCATGGGAGCGCTGTCCTTCATCCTACCACCTCCGCCGCACGGCACAGTTTCTAAGCAGACAGTCTGGCATCGATTATTTGCAAGAGGACATCCCGTGTCCACCCCCCACTCCCTGTATCCCTGATTCGAGGATGCTCAACCTCTCTTGCTCGTGGAGCAGCCAGTCCAGCGTCTCATAGCCGGTGAAGCAGATTCTCATTGGCAGGGGGGAACCCCTACCCCGGTTCTCCGGGAATGCTGGCCCTGTTGCTATAGCAGCATCTGAAAGCTGCCGTCCTTCAGAGCCTTAGCTCTTCTTTCTCCTCTGAGCTGCTGCTGCTGCTGCTCTTTGGAGCTCGCCGGGGGCTCCAGGCGGTTCTGAGCGCATGACGTTATTCGAAGAAATCCCTTCCTGCTTGGAGACCCAGTTGCCTGCGCTGCGGTTCCTCGTGTGGTTTTTTTTTTTTTTTTTTTGCAAGGAGAATTCCGCATGCTGCAAAGAGATTCTCGTTCCCGTCTGCAGCCTCGATGTATTGATGTGCTGCTCACATCCGCTGCCCGAAGCGAGGACCTTTGAGAAGGCGGCTTTGGAAGCTGCAGTTCATGCGGAACGCCACGGCAAAGATTGTGGCAGGTCCTCACACAGTGCTGTTGCGCCCCGTAGCAAATGTGGCCCTCATATGGCAGACCCAAATGTCTCCTCCTCACATCTTTCCTAGAACATTTGGAAAGGTGGCATTTTGCACGCTCCCGTTCGTAGGTGAATGAAGTAAGTAGAAATGGAGGCAGGGACTGAAGATTTAATGCCTGTGCACACAGAGGGAAGAGGCTGCAAGCAAAGGGAGGTCAACCGTTTTGGTCCCCTTTCTATGCTTAATGTCACTGCTTTTGTTTTTCCAATCCGTACTGTTGTGTCGGCAATATGGTTTTCATAGAGCATGGAAATACCAAAGTTCCTTTGAGGTGGCGACCTGTCTTTGCAAACAAACATAAAAAACACGCACACTCTGAACTCCTGGTTTGGAGAAACTGAAAAAGGGAAGGCAAATAGTCTGCGATGTTCTGTACCACGTTTGCACGCATAGAACATTTTTAAGTTGGTTCTCCTTATAGTTGCATGGTTGGAACATCAGTTGTTTTGCAAAGCCTTTCCACATAGAATCATAGAATCATAGAATGGTAGAGTTGGAGGGGACCTCCTGGGTCATCGAGTCCAACCCCCTGCTCAAGGCAGGATCTCCTAAACCATCTCAGACAGATGGCCTCTAAATCTGCTGAAATGCACAAATGCTGTTCCTCTAACTCAGTGGTTCTCAACCTTTCTAGTGCTGCAACCCCTTAATGGAGTTCCTCATGTTGTGGAGACCCCCAACCACGGGGGTGGGGCAGCTGGGAGATCCCCAGTATTGTTGGGTTACTTTGCTTCTGCGCATGAGCGCAGTTGTTAAATATGAAATTGCGCCGTGCGCATGAGCGCAGTTGTTAAATATGAAATTGCGCCGTGCGCATGAGCGCAGTTGTTAAATATGAAATTGCGCCAAGCATGTACTTACACAGCAACATGCGCTCGAGGTTATCTGCATTTGAGCATGGTTCGTTCTTTTGATTTTGTATTCTAGGGCTGAGTTTGTAAAGATTTGCTCAAAACGGGAACCAGTTTATAAGCCCTTCTCCTAGTTTAATCATTGGTCGATGATTGAATACCTTTCACCAAGCCCTTTCCAATGTTCATTCTCGTCAGTAACCAGAGTCTAAACTGAAAAACAGAACATGAACAGTGGTGATTCTTCGTCCGATGCCATCCGGTCAGACCCAACTCCTGGGGCGCATCCCCATTATAAGCTTAATCCAGTTTCCTTAAACCGAAATAATAGAACCGGATGCAAACGCGAATTTGCCTGTTCCCATTACTTTCAGCTAAATCGCGTTCCATCCGGATTCTGAGGATCGTACGTGGCGTATGTGACTCAAGGAGGGACTCAAGTGGCTACTTTTTAAAAGCCGCTTTTCGGGGCTGCCCTGCCCTCTTTCTCCTGGCATGGATGTGCCACCCATAAGGGACCCCTTCAGGGAGCCTAGCTGGGTGGCTGGGTGGCTGCTGCTTGCCTGGATGGAAGAAAAACGGCAGCGGACAGCCAGCAATTCTTTCCCCTCCTCTCCTCATTGCTCAGGGCACGCAGCAGCAGCAGCAACTCAAGCCCCCTTCACAGCCACAGCCTTTAAAACAGAACCTCCAGCTGCTTTACTTTCTTTTCCCTTTCTAAAGGTCAGAACTTTCAGAATTGCGCAAAATTGCAACATTGTTATAAGGTGTGAAGTGGCTAGATCGCTACAGTGTAGCTTTAAGGAGTGGATTTTTATAGTGGCTGTTTTGAGGGGTGGATTTTTTCAAAGAAATCACTATCTTTGGAAGCAAGCTATTGGGGGAGGGAAACTCTAAACACGGATTCTCATCCCTTAACACCATACAGTCCCCACAGTAAAAAATGTAAAAAGTTTCAAGCGCACAAACTGGAGTGAGACCTGTTGAAATGAGGGTTAACATTTACAACGCTTTGGGGCGATTTAACACGCGGAAAGCGTGTTAAGCCAAACTGACGTGGGGTCTGCCAGGACTGAAAACGGTTTGAAATCGAAATAAGGTTGTAATGGGGTTGCGGCCCTGGTGACTCCATGGACACCTCCATACAGTTTTTGTGGCAGCTACACAAGTGGTTTGCCATGACTACCTTCTCTGAGATGATAGTGGATCAGACTTGTGACTCTTTGCTGCTCAGGTAGCTCCTGTGCCACAGACCTATGACCCCTCCCTTAAATGCCTTCATGCAGTTTTCTTGGCAGGTGCAGAAGTGGTTTACTGTGACCACCTTGTGGGGGAGAAGTTGGGAACAAGACACACAGTGCTTTGCTTTCCAGGCAGTTGCTAGGCTACTGAGCTCTACTTCCTCCACGGGACTCCTCCGCGCAGCTTGCTTAGCCCAGATACAAGCATGGTTTACCATGACCACCTTCTTCTGAGGGGCTAGGGGGTCTGCTTTCCACTCAGCTATGGATGCTCCCATTTCTTTTCCATAATCTGTGGTAGCAGCCATGCCAAAACTCTGAGGTTGTACGATCTAGCGACTTGACTCTGCACGCATACTAAGCAAAGCAAGAGACCAGAGGCCTTGTCGCACTAGTAAGGCTAGGACACGTGGGGATGGATTCCCTATTCACACCTAGGCAGGTAAGGAATGTGTGGGAACGCGTTCCTGCCTGCCTACGTGCGAAAGGGGAACCCTTCCCTGCATGTCCTAGCCTGAAAAGGCTGCCACAGGAGTGGGACGCACCTCCGAGGCCTGTCCTCATTGGGTCTGCTAAGACCCAGGGGCAGGCAGGCTGGCTGCATTCCTTCCCCCGTTCCTGCAGGTGCTAGGGGACCGGATCGGGTCCCCTAGAGACCACAGGACCCCCTCCCCCAGGCATGAGCCTATACGGGAATGCGTGCATGCATGCAGCACTCACCTCATGCTCGCTGGGTTCCGAAGTGGCCAGAGTGGCTGGCAGCATTGTGCGCCTGCATGCCCCGCGAGCTCTGATTGGTCAGTTAACCGTGGGTAGCTGACCAATCAGAGCTGGCAGGACACACAGGCACACAGTGCTGCCGGCCGGGCTCGGTGGTATCAAGGTAAGTGCCTCATGGATACACATAGGCCCATGCCCCGGGGAGTGGGTGCCTGGGGGAGGGGTCCTGTGGCCTCTAGGGGACCCGATCCAGTCCCCTAGAACCCGCAGGAACCCGGGGAAGGAACACAAATGGCCTGCCCAATGGGGGTAGCTGGAGGCAGGGCCTGCAACTGTCAGGGATGGAGCATGTGAATGTACTCCCTCCCTAACAGCTGCGGGATGGCCGGGGGTGGCCACGAACGCCCTGGGTTGGGCGTAGAGCACAATTTTGTGCTGTACACCTGGAATGCGTGCGGGTGCCCTGGGTTGCGCTGGGTCGGTTCTGAACGGAACCGCCAGCCCAGCAGAGCGCCTGCCCAGGACGTCGTATACGTGTTCCATAGGCCCTCATGCGAATAGGCCTCTGCTTTCTCATTCTTTAAAATAATAATAATAATAATAAATCTGTGCGTATCTGTTATTAAGCCTTCGAATCAGTGCCTCTCGCAAGAGGTTGTCACAACGGCTTGTCAGCTGTCAGCCTGTGTTGATAACTAGATGCCACAAATCCTTGTGAAAGCACTGCGCGGAGGGATAAAACGTTGTCAAACACTCCACAGTCTAATACTTACGCCGTTCCTTGACTGATTGCTCTGGATTTCGAAGCAGGGAATGGCGAAACGTTAGAAATCGGGTGCAGTGATTAAAAATCAAACTGGCAGCGCGTTTCACCGATTGGTGAGCCGCCCTCTCTGTACACCCTCCGCTGCTTCTGGACTAAATGGCAAAAAGTAAAATGTGGTAATTAATGCATCCTTGGTTTCCCCAAGACTGAAGGGTGGCTGAGAAACTCTGCCTTATATGGATCTAAATTCTGGGTGTTTGATTGAAATCAGCTCCGATCCAGGCAGAACTTCATGTAAACACAGCTGCGTGGGATCACTTATTCGGCCAAGGGTTTCTCCTGGGCGAAATCCCATTAGGGGGCTCCTTGCCTTTTGGTTTTGGAGGCAAAATGGACTCAACTGCGGGAAGACACGGTTGGAGGAAACGACCCGCCTGCAACGCCACGGTTGCATCGTTCCGAATGTGGCCACAGATGCCGCTCTTGTTTTCAAGGTCTTGAAGGATCGTTCGCTTTCTGCAAAAGGGATTGCTTTCCTTTTATCTCCCTCCAATGTTCTGGTTGACCGAATGCAATCGCCCCTTAACATAGCACGGATTTTGGGAAGAATGGTTGTTGTTGTTTTAAACAGCTGGTAAAGTGCAGCCTCCTTTGCTTAGTGCAATCTCAGTTTGGAAGCACATTGGGGTGGATTTCATAATGCTGCTTAGGACGCTCTGATGGAGGTGTAGGACATTGCAGGGATTTAAGAGCAGGTGAAGGCTTTGCCTTCTGCTGCTGCTTGACATACCCTGCAGGGAATTGGTGGGTCCCTGTGTGAGGCAGGAAGCT
This sequence comes from Aspidoscelis tigris stejnegeri, assembly GCA_023333525.1. NCBI lineage: Eukaryota > Metazoa > Chordata > Lepidosauria > Squamata > Teiidae > Aspidoscelis > Aspidoscelis tigris. The sequence continues at coordinate 11,237,664 of JALMGA010000016.1, forward strand.
GGACTAGATGGGCTGTGGCGTGATCCAGCAGGGCTCCTCTTGTGTTCTTATGGACTAGATGGGCTGTGGCTGATCCAGAAGGGACCCTCTGATGTTCTTATGGACTACATGGGCTGTGGCCTGATCCTGTAGGGCTGCTTTTAGGTTCTTATGGACTAGATGGGCTGTGACCTGATCCAGCAGGGCTCCTCTTAGGTTCTTATGGATTAGATAGGCTGTGGCCTGATCCAGCAGGGCTCCTCTTAGGTTCTTATGGACTAGATGGGCTGTGGCCTGATCCAGCAGGGCTCCTCTTAGCTTCCTATAGATGGGCCGTGGCCTGACCAAGCAGGGCTCCTCTTAGGTTCTTATGGACTAGGTGGGCTGTGGCCTAATCCAGCAGGGCTCCTCATAGGTTCTTATGGACCAGACAGGCTGTGGCCTGATCCGACAGGGCTCCTCTTAGGTTCTTATGGACTAGATGGGCTGTGGCCTGATCCAGCAGGGCTCCTCGTAGGTCCTTATGGACTAGATGGGCTGTTACATATAGGACATCGCAGAATGTGTTGGCCTGTTTTCTTTTCCTCCTAGAAAAACACGACAAAAAGTTTTTCCAAGTAGATGTCAGTGTATCTGTTGATCTTTGGGAAGACACGGTGAACTTAGTCTGCAGGGTCTTCTGGACACCAAGTCCTTCCTTCCAGCAGTGTTGCCTTCACTGGTGGAATTGCTTTCTCAAAGTGATAAATTCAAACCAGTTGAAATCACCATTTCCTTGGTAGCACAAGGATTGCAGCAAGTGAGCGCGTGTTATGGATGAGCATGAATAGGGGTTTTTTGCATTCGAGTTCAAATCGAATCGAATATCCAAACATTCAATTCGATTAAAATGTTTAGAATCCGAATGGGACAAAATCCAATTTGAAGCGAGTACGTTTGAATATATATTCATTCAAATGTTTGATCTGAATCCGAAGATACGAATGTTGACAACATTTGTATGTGTTATACGTATCTGTATGCGTTTTGTACGCATCCCGTTTTATCCTGTGTACATCCTGTTTTCGTCCCATCCTAACAGCGCATATGCGTACAGATACGTAGGAGATCCATACAGATATGTATGTAATATATACATATTTGCATATTTTAATGTTTTTCATCATTTGAGTGAATCTTTTGGAACATTCAAAATTCGCTTGAATGTTTAAATCCTAATGTGTAGAATTCGAATTTCAAATGCTTAGAACATCTGTCCGCATCCTTAGCGTGTGTTTGTTTAGCAGCTTCTGCAATTTTGCTTTCAGTACTCCTTGTATTACATTAATGAACTCTTTTGTATCTTTATGCTTTTTAAAATAAAAAGTGGGCTTTTGACATCATAGGGGTTGAACAGCCAGTGCTATATGTGCGTCTCATTTCTGCTACTACCATGGAGGAAATTAACTCTGTCCTTGCAAAGAGCTTAGCAATTTCCCGCCTGCCCAGATAAGATCTTTATCTGCTCAAGAAAGAAAGAAAACAGAGAGTGGTCTGGAAAAGCAGAACCTTCCATTTCTCTGGACCATAGAGATATTCAAGCGGGCATGTGCACAAATATTCGTAGGCATTTGAAATCCGATCAAATGTGCCAAGTTTTGAAATTTCAATGTAAACCTTCAGTTTGAATTTCGAATTTCAGATCTATTTGTTTGAATTATCCGGACATCCAAATGCGTACGGGTTCGTACAGGACGCATATTGGGAGATCTGCATCTTTCCTGCATCTGTACGCATTTGTACGGATCAGTACGGGATGAAAACGGGTTGCATATGGGATAACTACGGGATGCTTACGGGCGTGTACGGACGCGTACGGATGTAGGGAAGGTGTGTACATGCACATACAAATGTTGCGGACATTCGTATGTGTAGATTTGAGTCAAAAATCTGAACGAATAGATTCGAATTTGGTAAAAACGAATTGAATCTTGTTGAACTCGAATTTAACAGATCCTAATCGAATCAAATTTCTGGGGATTCGATTCGAATGTCCAAAAAGAAAAAATCATGCCTATCTCTATATTCAAGTACAATAAAGAATTGCATTGGCTGCCAATCCACTACAGGGCCCAATTCAAGGTGTTAACTCTGACTTATAAGGCCCTAAATGACTTGGGTCCCAAATATCTAAAGGAATGCCTTCTCCCATACTGACCTGCCCGTGCCTTAAGATCCAAAGATGAGGCCCTCCTGGTTGTCCCCCCGCATTCAGTGGTGAGGCTAGTGGGCACCCAGGAGAGAGGCTTTTCGGTGGTGGTCCCCAGACTTTGGAATGGTCTCCCCCTCGAGGTGCGCCTTGCCCCTTCCTTGTTTTCATTTAGAAAGGCTGTAAAGACATACCTATTCGCCTTGGCCTTTGGCTGAAGTGATTCATTCTCCCCCCCAGCTACAGTTATAGTCACTATTAATGCACTGTTGAGTGTAAAGCTTAAAGTTGTTGAATTTTTAAAGGTGTTTTTAATTGTGTATCTTGTTTAATTTGTACCTCATTTTAATCTGTTTCTTGTTTTACATTGTATCTTATTTTTAATCTGTTGTTTAATTCATTGTTACCCACCCAGAGACCTTCGCATATGGGGCGGGATAGAAATGTAAATAAATAATGAAATAATGAAATAAATAATACGTTTTAAGGACTACCAGCTTTGTGAAACAGCCTTTCTTCAGCTGTGTGTGTGTGTGAATGTTATATATTTGCCCCTTTCCCCATCCATCCTGTCTCCCCCACAGACACACTCTGAAAGTCTGCAAAGAAAACCAATCTTCCCCTCTTTTTCTTCACTTTGCAGGACCAATTTGACAACCTTGAGAAGCACACACAGTGGGGCATTGATGTTCTGGAGAAATATATCAAGTTTGTAAAAGAGAGGACGGAAATAGAAATCAGCTATGCAAAGCAACTGCGGTGAGTCATACTTTTCGTTTGCGGTAGTGTCTAACAGGTTGCTGCCAGCCACAACACTGTCGTCTCTACGAATGCCTCGGGAGTGCGGCAGCCACGCGGCGGGTTCTGCCGTGGGCCTCCTAAAGTGGTTCCATGTTTTGTTACATCACAGGCCACCCACACCTCTGATGAGGTACACACGAGCAGCGGCTGGGGCAAATTTACGCATGAGCGGAGTCCGTTGCAAAGTTGCGCGCATGCAGGGCTTGTTGCAAAGTTGCGCAGAGAGCTTTGGAGTATTTCCCCCAGTGGAAACGTTGAGCTTCCGTGCTGCGTTCATTGTGGCTAACACGTCTGGTCAGCTGTGCCGGCGCTGGAAGAATGGGCCTCCAGCTCACACTGGCACGGCTTGGGTGTCCTTCTGGGTCTGATGCAAATCTTTCCAGTTGCTCACAGGATGGAAGAAAAGCTTAACCCGGGTTCAGAGGGCAGATGGGCAGTGGGAGCATATGAGGCATGTTCTTGGGGTAAAGGGGCAGCAATTTTAGCCGCAGTGGCCTGCAGATTAGAACCGAGAGGGCAGTGGAGATGGAGTGAGATGCACTTGGCACAGGTGAGGACCAGTGGGAGCTTCTCCACCTGGTGGGCAGCAGCTTCTGGTCTTTGTTTGATCTTCATGCAGTGCTAGCTGACAGTTGCTGGTTGAAGGCCTTTCCACATGGGCTGCAACCTTAACAGGGTGGGATGAGGTGCATTTAGCGCACCCTTAAGAAGAGGAGTTGGTTTTTCTACCCTGCTTTTCTCACCCATTCAAGGGGGCTCAAAGCAGCTGACAAACCTTCTGTTCTTCTCCCCACCAGAGCCCCCCTGTGAGGTAGGTGGGGTTATGAGAGCTCAGAAGAGAGCTGTGACTGGCCGAAGGTCACCCTGTTGGCTTTTCTATCCCACTTTTCTCATCCATTTAAGGGGACTCAAGGCTGCTGACAAACCTTCTCCCCACAACAGAACACCCTGTGAGGTGGGTGGGGCTGTGAGAGCCCAGAAGAGAGATGTGACTAGCCTAAGGTCACCCAGCTGGCTTCGTGTAGGAGTGCTGAATCAAAACTGGCATTCCCAGATAAGAGTCCGGCTACCTAAACACTAGAGCTAACTCACTCACATAGTTGGACACCTTCCACTTGTGAAGACCAGTGGTGCCACCTTTTCTTCATGCCCTTCCTCTCCATGCCAACAGCCGCACCAGCCACCAGCCACCCGTGCCTATAACTCCAGTACTGTGCGTCGCATATACATCAAACAGAGACTGATGTCTGGGCTACTGTCCCAGACACCGTTCTGCTTTTATAATTGGAATTTTGACCATGGCATGTTTCATCATTAGGTTCCAGGTGCCTCTGTTTGGAACGACCTTGGTCTCCTTCCATCTTCTGCTGTGCCATATTTAGCAAGAAGCTGCACTGTGAAATAAAACTTGCCTTCCTTGCTGTCAGGAAGAAGGTGAAAGCAATTTGAGTTGAACGGGGTTACTGGGGAGAGGAACACCACTTGGCCCCCGCATGGAATATTCCACTGGGTTGGGATCTACTGGAGCTTCAAGCTCCAGGAAGGGTCACTGAATTTCCCCGTGCACTGAAGCCATCAAGGTCTTATTAGGGCCATCAATTTGCACCAGGTACGGCCCTGCAGGGAATATTTCAAGGCAGCCAGCACAATCCAAAGGCAATAGAAAAGACAGAGAGAAATTGGAATGTATCTAAAATTTAAGAAGAAGAAGAAGAGTTGGCTTTTCTACCCTGCTTTTCTCACCCATTTAAGGGGGCTCAAGCGGCTGACAAACCTTCTGTTCTTCTCCCCACAACAGACACCCTGTGAGGTAGGTGGGGCTGTGAGAGCTCAGAAGGCTATGCTTTGAAAACTAGCTCTGGCATCTTATGTGGGTCATACAGCTGATGTGAACTGAATCATAGGTTTTCTTCTAAAAATTAACTGGGAAAGGTTTCCACGTGTACTTTCCTAGGCTACAGTGAAATTCAGGGCAAAGCTGTAATAAATCTTCACCATAAGGACCTAAGAAGAGCCCTGCCGGATCAGGCCACAGCCCATCTGGTCCATAAGGACCTAAGAGGAGCCCTGCTGGGTCAAGCCACAGCCCATCTAGTCCATAAGAACCTAAGAGGAGCCCTGCTGGATCAGGCCACAGCCCATCTAGTCCATAAGAACCTAAGACGAGCCCTGCTGGATCAGGACACAGCCCATCTAGTCCATAAGAACCTAAGAGGAGCCCTGCTGGATCAGGACACAGCCCATCTAGTCCATAAGGACCTAAGAGGAGCCCTGCTGGATCAGGCCACAGCCCACCTAGCCCCTAAGAATCTAAGAGGAGCCCTGCTGGATCAGGACACAGCCCATCTAGTCCATAAGAACCTAAGAGGAGCCCTGCTGGATCAGGACACAGCCCATCTGGTCCATAAGGACCTAAGAGGAGCCCTGCTGGATCAGGCCACAGCCCACCTAGCCCCTAAGAATCTAAGAGGAGCCCTGCTGGATCAGGACACAGCCCATCTAGTCCATAAGAACCTAAGAGGAGTCCTGCTGGGTCAGGACACAGCCCATCTGGTCCATAAGGACCTAAGAGGAGCCCTGCTGGATCAGGCCACAGCCCATCTGGTCCATAAGAACCTAAGAGGAGCCCTGCTGGGTCAGGCCACAGCCCATCTGTTCCAGTCTTACACAGTGGCCCATCAGTTGCCTCTGGGCACCTCAAGCAAAACCTTCACCTGCTCTGGACTCCCTGCAAACGGCCTTAGAGGCCTCCTTCCTGCCCTGCTTTGCTGCCAGGACATGCTTTGCAGGCAGGAAGCATCATATTGAAACCCTTTCTGCTTCCTTTTGAGAAGGAGCTCAGTTTTAGTTCAGCTGCTGCTACTCCAGAAGAAGGAAGTGAGTCAACCTCAGAAAGGACTCCACTGTGCATAAAAATGCCATGTGCTCGCTTGTGTACGCAGAGGAGACTCAGAAGACACACTGGGCTGCACACAGGTCCCACAGATGGACACTTGCATTCGGTTTGAAATGTCCTCTGCTGATGATGAAGAATGGGTGGCCAGCCAGCCCCACCTTTTAGTTTCCCAGCAAAATGGGCAAGAGATGGGAGGCCCATTGACCAAGAAAAATAACCATTGAACAGTTCTTGGAATAAAGGGAAAATAGATTTGGTTCAAGAGTCTCTCTATAGAGGCCAAGTCCACCTTGAGTTGATGTCCCACAAATTGTTCACTTCAGTATAGGACATTTATCTGCAAGTGACATCATGTTGACAGAAAATTCTAATAGCCTAGTTCCCTCCTAAACTAATTTAGAACCTAAGAACCTCAGAGGAGCCCTGCTGGATCAGGCCACAGCCCATCTAGTCCAGCGTCCTATCACACATGGTGGCCCACCAAATGCTCATGGGCATCTCAATCAGAGACAAGGGCAAACCTTTTCCTGCTCTCAGATCCCAGCCAATGGCCTTAGAAGCATCCTGTTCCCCACCCCCTCCAGCCTGAAAGGTGTCCTTAGGCATCCGTTCTAGTAGCCATTGATACTTCTCCATGGTGGACCTCCAGGCCACCCTGAAGCAGTTTTGGTGACCTCCTTCTGGGAGTTTCCAGGGATTGAGCCTTCCGTTCTCTGCTCTCCTGGCAGTTTGGTCCAACCCTGAGCTCTGGTGATTAATGCATCCATGAAAATGCCTCTGGTAGAAATTTGGTGGTTTCACTTTGAAATTTGGACATGCCATGCGAAAAAGAGGAATTGTGGTGCAATGCAAGATATGAAAAGAAAATAAGGAACTGAGTCCAAGTTCAAAAGTAGTACTGCCTCTAGGTTTCTAGATTTGAGAAAGCGAAATGGGGCAAGAAAGTATGTCCTTCCTTTCCAGCAAATGACCCCGTGACCTCTGTTCTTAATTTCTTCCTTAAATCTCCAGCAGAGCCTCCCAAAAAGAGATATATGGTAGGGATGTGCATGAATATTTGAAATATTGACTATCTGTATGAATTCGGACGTTCATACCATATACGAATCAAATGTCCGGATATTCAGATTTCCAAATTTAAACGAACACGAATATTTCAAATTATTTGTACAAATAATTCAGACATTTGTATCTGTACGGGATGAAAGCAGAATGCGTACGGGACATTACAGATGCGTATGAGATGCATTTGCCTTTAGAGATATGAACGTCTGAATTATTTGAATGAACACATACGAATGTATTTGTATATATTCAAATGTCCGCACATTCGTTCTTCCTTATCCGTAAGAATTTGGATTTTTGAATATTCGATTCATTATGAATCAAATGTCGAAAATTGCATTCATGCACACCACTAATTTAGGGACTATCCTGTCTGCTTATTTAGAAACTAGGTGGTATTCTGGTACTCCTGAGCTCCATCAATGAATCTAAACCTATCACGGAGGAGACCTAAAGACCATCATGTGAAAAACATTTTATCAACACCAATACACTAACATTTCCCCTAACTGCCCCTTCCAGCATGTACTCAGAAGATGTCTTGGAAAAGCAACGGGAAGCCTCAGTTTAACGGAGTACCAGGACAAGGGGCTTGGTCTGATAAACTGAAGATAAGATTAAAAGGCTTGTTTACGCTAATTCAGTAATCCCTTGAATAATACTGTCATTTGCTAGTAAACAGGGGGTTAAGGGAAAGCCATGGAGGGGCAGTCTGCCAATGGTGTCAAGGGCCCAGTGGAGGGGAGGCCCAGTCTGCCAGTGGAGGTCAAGGGCCCAGTGGAGGGGAGGCCCAGTCTGCCAATGGAGGTCAAGGGCCCTGTGGAGGGGAGGACCAATCTCCCAATGGAGGTCAAGGGCCCTGTGGGGGGGAGGCCCAGTCTGCCAATGGAGGTCAAGGGCCCAGTGGAGGGGAGGCCCAGTCTGCCAGTGGAGGTCAAGGGCCCTGTGGAGGGGAGGACCAGTCTCCCAATGGAGGTCAAGGGCCCTGTGGGGGGGACACTCAGCCTGCTAATGGAGGTCAAGGGCCCAGTGGAGGGGAGGCCCAGTCTGCCAATGGAGGTCAAGGGCCCAGTGGAGGGGAGGCCCAGTCTGCCAATGGAGGTCAAGGACCCTTTGGGGGGGGGGAGACCCAGTCTCCCAATGGAGGTCAAGGGCCCTTTGGGGGGGAGGCACAGTCTGCCAATGGAGGTCAAGGGAACTGCTGAACCAGGGAAAGACTGCCATTGAGCGAGTCTGTATTTTTCCCCAGAAACCCAGGAAGTGTGGTGGGGATTTTGAAACACTTGACTGGCTGCTAACCCTGGTGTTTATTCATCCTTGCTCTCTGTGCTTCTTTTTGGTCTCCATGGCGTGGTAACCCCATCTTGCTACGCCTGCCGGGATCTATGCCAACCCTGCTACATCTTTGATCTCTGAGTCAGATGGGGCTTGTAGTTTCAACCATACCGGAGAGGCCAGGTGCAGAAGCCGATCCTGATGTTTTTAATCATTTTTGTCTGTAACAAGATCTTCCTTCCCATTTCTATCCTTTGTCGGGCCTCGTCTGTATGTTTCCAATGAATAATTTAGACAACGTTCATAGATGGTGTCTTGCAAATCAAGTAAACAAACAGACTAACAGGTCACCTAAAAAGCAGAATTCCTAGTGGAGGGATACATTGAGGCCCAGGTTTTCTGTTTACTCCTTTCTGATCAGCTTTTCCCTTGTTGTCTTTCATTCTAGAAACCTTTCAAAGAAATACCAGCCGAAAAAGAACTCCAAAGAAGAAGATGAATACAAGTAGGTTTTCTACAAATCTATGGCTTGTCTCAATCTGTGTTCGCTAGGGACGTCCCTGAATATTCGTAACATTCATTGTCTGGGCGAATTTGGACATTCATACATGAATTGAATGTCACGACATACGTATATTAACATTCGTTTGAATACAAATGTTTTGAACATTCGTTAAACTAGGAATAAGTATGCATTCATATAGGATACTTATCCGATAGGTATGTGTTTGTATAGGATCCGTATCAAGTATGTATGCATTTGTATAGGATCTGTATCCAGGATCCGTATCTGATACGTATGAATTCATATTGGATATTCATACCAATTTGTTCGCATCAAATAGAATCCAACCACATTGGAAAGGGATAAATTAGAATGAATACGAATTTTCTGACATTCAATTCGTTATGAATCTGATGCCAAAAAACCCATTCATGCACACACCCCTAGTGTTCAACACGTACCCAAAAAGTGTCTCAGAAGCACATTAGAGGCAGTAATGTGCAACTCTAGTGTTCTAATCCCACCTCTAATCCATGTTTTTCAACCTTAAGTGTCCACAAGAAAGGGTAATGGAGAGGGTCAGCCTAATGTGTGGATGATCCCGTGTCTGAGCCACATCAGAGGAGCTCCCCCCCCTTTTAATTGCATATGAACACAACCCGAGTATTGCTACCAGTGTAGCATAGACAACTCCGGATCTAAGAAATGGGTTCTTCAACTAGTCTGGATTTAGAAGATCCGGATCTAAGGAAGTACCCAATGGGTCTCCACGGGCAGTGTAGCACCCAGTATCAATGGGTGCTAGGCAAACTCGCAGTGGGAATGCCAGAGCACCCATGTGGAGCATCTGCGTGTACCCAAGTGGGAGATGTCTGTCACACCACATTTTGGGGGGGGGGGGGGAGTAAAGCATCTAATCTGGATTTGATGCCTGAAGACGGGATTGTAGACCCCTTTAATGGGGTCCACAAGAAATCCAGATTATAGGTCCTGAAGGATCCATTTAATCTAGATTTCCGTAGTAGAGGTGTGAACAAATCGGGTTCTAATGGGATCTGCAGTGGAAACGGGGTCTTCCTGATCTGAGCCTAATGGGTCCTTAATGGGTCCCTAATGGGTACTTAGTGCTAGTGGAAAACCCCCCTCAGAGGGGCTGTTTTTGGTTTTTGGTTGTGCAAATGCAGCATTAGTCCACTGTATGGATTTTGGCTCAAATAAAAGTCACAGAGGCAAGAGGTGTGCAAAGAATTTTGCAGGATGAAAATAATACTCTTTCCTGGAGCTTTCCCTTTAAGAAGAAGTGAGAGAAAAGCAAATGGACAGAGTTCTCATGAAGAGGAAGGGTTATGCTCGACAGAAATAGAAGACAATATACGTGGGGGGCTAATTGAACCATTTTGGAACTTTGCCGTACCGGCATCTTTTTTATAGTGCCATCTACTGGTGGAAGGTGTATATTGCAGTGTCCGTCATCTTTGAGTCATCATTGTAAGTTTAGCTTTCTTTGCACCTCTTGGGGAAAAAACTCCAGCAAATAGTTTTATTTGAGCAAAGCGCTGAAACTTGGCATTATTTGAGGGGTGAGCGCTAACACTGACTCATAAGCACTGGAGTTAATTTGATAAATCATTAGGAAATCGGGCTGATGCTGTGGACCACAGTGGTGATGTTGGTTAAAAATCAAGTCCACAACATCTGGTGTGCCTCTAGTTGGCCTATAGAGCTTCTCAAATATGTGGTAGAGAGAGTCTGGAAGCCACAGGTGTCGTGTCCCAAGCGGGTGGTGGCATTCTGCTAGCACATACAAGCGAACGCTCACCGGGCTAGTGGTAGCAGCAACCAGGTCAAGGTCCAGAGTTCAAGAGTCAAAGCGTAGTCAGGAATACTGAGTTCGGTTTGCCAGAGGACCATCTTAGTCGTGAAACGGTCAGAGAGTCAGGAACACAGAGAATGCACAGGAACCGGGGTTGCAGGATAAAGAGCTGTTGTCTGCAATAGCAGTTGCAGGGATTGAGTGTTTCTTAAATAGGGCTGGGAGTAGCATGCCCTCTTCGCCGCAGGTGCTTGGTCTGTAACCGTGCTGAGCACCTCAGGTGTTCTCGCTCTTGCCTGAGAACACTCTGAACTGGGTGTTGGCCAGCATCTGAATCTGAGCTGTCTCCATCTTGGGAGACAGACTCATTGTTCCTGTTTAACCCATGAGGCGTGCCTTCCTCACTTTGGCTGGCTGGGAAGACTGCCACGGCTTCACTGAGGAGGGCAACTGCCTCTTCGCCCTGGGAGGAGGAGGCACTGACAACACAAGGTATGACAACAGGTTCCTGAGGAAGACCCACTAGGAGAATCCATTTTGATTCCACTCTGCGCCAAGAAGCCATCTCCAAGGCATAGAGCAGAGCAGAAAGGACATTCAGGGATTGTGAGGTTCAGGGTTGTGGGCCATCCATCACAAATTTGGGGTCACACCCATTTGGTTCAGAGACGTTGGGCAACCTAGTATTTTGTCTTCTGAATTATGGGCCCACGTCTTGGAGAATACCCATATTTTGTCTGCAAAAATTTGTGGCGTTCCAAAGAACTGATGTATTTACGCATTTTCCGATTCAATGAATGGATTTCCCTGTGTGACTGCTTTCAGATATTCATCATGTCGGGCTTTCTTAGCTACCTTGAATGAAATGAACGACTACGCTGGGCAGCACGAAGTCATTTCGGAAAACATGACCTCCCAGATCACCACAGAGCTGGCACGTTACGTGCAGGAGCTGAAGCAGGAGAGGAAAACGGTAATTCTCTTTCTTTGGGTGCCGACCACCTCCCTTGGGTGTTTGCAAATCTTTCCGCGTGCGTTTCTGCGGGATTACATGCTGCTCTATCACAAACATTTAGGCTGAGACTGATCACCACTTCGGTCAGCACCCACAGGGCAGCCAGGAGTACCCAGATATAAATATTATATAAATGTTTGGTCTAGTGGTTAAGGAACCGGACTCTTATCTGGGAATACTGGGTTTGATTCCGCCCTCCCCCATGAAGCCAGCTGGGTGACCTTGGGCTAGTCACAGCTTCCTTCTGAGCTCTCACAGCCCCACCAACCTCACAAGGTGGCTGTGGTAGGGAGAAGAACAGAAGGTTTGTCAGCTGCCTTGAATGAGTGAGAAAAGCGGGGTAGAAAAGCCAACTCTTCTTCTTTTTCTTCTGTTGCTAATGTAAAGATCCTAGTAGTCCTTATGTTCATGAGAAAATGAAAGATGCATTGAATTTTGTTCTGCTTTCAGCGACCGATAAACCCTTTCCGGATTTCATCAAAGGCTTGGGCAATTCCCTTTGCAACTAAACATCCTGCCTCTAGTGACTAAATTGTGAATTTTCAGCACCTTCCTCGCCTTCTGATTTTGGTGGTTTGTTGCTGATGTCACGTTTTTATGGCGAGGAGGATAGGAAGCAAGACATTGCCAAATGTTCAGCTTCAAGAGGTTGCCATAGGGAATTGTAACTCATGTCATCCAGTGGGATATTCGGTCATAACGGCATATTGCACGAATATTCGATTTTGCGGTGACCACGTGCACAAAATTGTACATCTCTTTTTACTGTTGTTGGGAAGCCCAGCGCTGGTTGTGGGTTTTCAAGCAATGGCGCTTATATTTACTGTTTGGACAGAGTGACGATCGCTGCCCCATCCACCGTGCATGCGTGGAGGCTGAAACAGGCAACTGCACATGTGCGGTGGTGGCGAGATGCAGATCTGGGAATTCAGCGGCGGCTGAAATGCCCAGATTGCACTTCATAAGATAGGGATGTGCACAAATGGGGTTTTGGCATTTGACTCATAATGAATCAAATGTCAGAAAATTCGTATTTGTTTGAATAGATCCCATTCCTTAAGATCAACTTGTGAGGCCCTCCTGGTTGTCCCACCTCCTTCAACAGTGAGGTTGGTGGGCACCCGGGAGAGAGCCTTCTCTGTGATGGCCCCCTGACTGTGGAATAGCCTTCCCCTTGTGGTGCGTTTTGCCCCTTCCTTATATATATTTAGGAAGGCGGTGAAGACGCACCTCTTTACCCTGGCCTTTGGCTGAGCTGATTATGTTTCCCCCCAGTACAGACACTATTATTCTAAACATATTGTGTATCGTTTTATATTTGTTGAATCCTTTTTAAAAGTCTTTTAATGTATACTTTGTTTTAATCTGTTTTAAGGTTGTTACCCGCCCAGAGACCTTTGGGTATGGGGCGGGATAGAAATGTAAATAAATAAATAAATAAATAAATAAATAAATAAATAAGTAAGTAAGTAAGTAAGTAAGTAAGTAAGTAAGTAAGTAAGTAAATAATATTCGATACAAATGTATTCGTGGGAATCTGCATGAATATCCAATACAAATGCATACGGATCCTGGATACAGATCTTGGATACAGATCCTATACCAATGCATATATATCGTATGTATCCTATACAAACACATACGTATCAATATGTATCCCTAGTTTAACAAATGTGCGTGCTATTTGTGCGAATGTTAATGTGCATTCGTCATAACATTAGATTCGTGTACAAATGTCCAAATTCATGCGAATAATGACTTTTCCAAATTTTCATACATTACAAATATTCGAATGTTACAAATATTCGTACGAATATCACAAAATGCACAAAGACTAGGCAGGAGGCCGTGATGGAAGGGGAGAGGTAACCCACTTCATTGCTTTCTGCTCTAAAGGAATGCCTTCTTCCATATCGACCTACCTGTAGCCTAAGATCTAGAGGGGAGGCCCTCCTGGTTGTCCCACCACCCCCAGCAGCAAAAGGGGTGGGCATCCGGGGGAGGGCCTTTTTGGTGGTGGCTCCCAGATTGTGGGATCGTCTCCCTCCTGAGGTGCGTCAGGCACTGTCGCTCTGTGTGTTCAGAAGAGCTGTGAAGGTCCACCTCTTTGCCCTGGTCTTTGGCTAATAAGGGAACAACTTTTCCTGCCCACATCTAGGCACTGTTATGGTTTTAATAGGTCTAATACGTTATGGTTTTGATGTGTTCATTGTAACCCACCCTGAGACCCTTTAATAAACAACCGAGCAAACACTCCGATATCTGACCACTGACTAGAGGCAGCCTTAGTGAGAAAAATGCATATTTTTATGGTGTCCTTAAAGTGAACGTCTTTTGAACACTGGCGGAAAGGCAGACGGGCGTGAAAGCGTCTTGGCATCATACGCGTAGAAAGAAAGAAACTAGGACAGCGCTGCCCGGCTTTCCTGCCAGGAGAGAAAGCCTGGAATCTTTATAAGCGAGCAGCAACTCAAGTCATGCAGCACAGATAAGTATTGAATGTTATGTCAAAGATGCCTTTGACCAGACCCAGTCAAATAGCTTAGATGAAAAGGGCCATTCTTGGAGACAATAAAATGGAATTCAGAACAGAGAGAAAAAATGGAGGTTCCCCCCCCTCCGTTTTTTGCTTCTAGCGTCTTTGCTCTGACGTCAAAGGGTTGCCCGTTGTCTTTCTTTCTTTCTCTTTCTTTCTTTCTTTCTTTCTTTCTTTCTTTCTTTCTTTCTTTCTTGTGGGTTCCTTGCCTTGATTGTCAGATAAACGAAAGAGGGAAAAAAGGAAACAGAAAGGATGGAGATCACCTTTTCTACTGGCTGTTCCCAGCAGGAATATAAGGGGGAAATTCCCTTTCTGATTCTCAGCTCGGAGAAATGGTGGCAGCCAAAGCTCAAAACCACATGCTCTAGCTCCTCTGGAAGTTGTGGCAAAATGCAGGAACCAAGTGAGCCTTGCGCGCACATTAGATCAATGCTCAAGCAATTCCGTTGGCTGCCAGTTTGCTAACAGTCCGGTTTAAGGTAGAACCTTCACCTGCTCTTGACTCCCAGCAAATGGCCTTGAGAGGCATCCTGTCTGTCTCTCCAACCTGGAGATGGTACCTGGGCATCCATCCTAGTAGCCACTGATAAACCCATCTGCCTTGAATGAAGAGGAGCCCTGCCAGGTCATGCCAAAGCCCACCTGATCCAGCATCCTGCCTCACAGGCTGTGATCACACCTCCCTTTAAGCCTCCCTCAGTCCATCTTCAGGTCTGACTGCTCCCACCAGGCATTCCTTTCTAGTGGTCATTGATACACCTGCCATCCATGAATTGCAGGTGGAGGTCTGCTACATCAGGCCATAGCCCACCTAGTCCATCCCATTCAACCAGTGGCCCACCAGTTGCATCTGAGCATCTCAAACAGAAGACGAAGGCAAAACCTTCTCCCTGCAACTGGCCTTAAGAGGCATCCTGCCTTTCTCTCTAACCTGGAGGTAGCAATTTAAGCATCCATTCTAGAAGGAGGAGGAGGAAGAGCTGGCTTTTCTACCCCACTTTTCTCACCCATTTAAGGGGACTCAAAGCTGCTGACAAAGCATCTATTCTTCTCCCTATAACAGAACACCCTGTGAGAGCTCAGAAGAGAACTGTGACTACCCCAAAGTCACCCATACGGGATAAAACAGGATGCATACGGGTGTGTATGGCTGCATACAGATGCATACGAAATTTGTATCATTGGATAGGCATCGAATAGTCAAACGAACAGATACAAATCGGTTCAAATATCCCAGACATCCATTTTTCTTTATTCGTACGAATTTGGATTTTTGAATATTATGCACCGAATGTCGAAAATTGCACAGAGACAGAAACTTAAGAGACTGATACTGTGGGAAGCCTTTCCCCATAATTTCGAAGCAATCTTGAATGGATGTTCCATGAAAATGAATCAGAAAGTTTGCTCTGGCTTCAGCAAAGATTATTTCTCTGTTTACTGGTTAAATCCAAATACAGCCTGCAGGAACAATTGGCAGTTGTTTTGTCAGTACAATTAAGGCCTTCTTTCTTTCTTTCTTTCTTTCTTTCTTTCTTTCTTTCTTTCTTTCTTTCTTTCTTTCTTTCTTTCTTTCTTTCCATTTGTTGTTGTATTTTTTGGTCCCAGCTTTTCATGAGTAAAATATTTCACATGATCCCTCTTTGAGGAAGTAACACAATAAGTCCTTTCTGTGTCTCGCCCCTTTTTCCTTCTTCTTGTTTGTTGTTCTGCTTTGCTTCTTCTGCATTCTCTTCCTTTTTTGTGTTATTTTTTGTGAAAGTTGTCCCCTTAAAAGAGGCAGTTTACCAGGAGAAGCACACTTCTCACGTGCCCCTGATTTTCTCCATGCCAAGAATCCAGACGATGCCACGTTGGCAACGGTTTCCCTTTCGGTTGATCCACGCCGTTTCTTTTATTTCTAGTTGCAAGAAAGAATAATTCTGGGGCCGCAATGTTGTGGTTCTTTTAAAATGTTTTTTTGACATCCTATTCGAATTGAATCGAATACCTGAGAATTCTATTCAAATCTGTTAAATTCGCATTTAACAAGATTCGATCCGTTTTTACCAAATTCAGTTCTATTTGTTTGAATTTTGTATCTGAATCTGTAATACGAATGTCCGTACGCATCCCATAGGTATCCCGTATGCAACCCGTTTTCCTCCCGTACGGATCCATACAAATGTATAAAGATGCAGATAAGAACATAAGAACCTAAGAGGAGCCCTGCTGGATCAGCCCAAAGCCCATCTAGTCCATAAGAACCTCAGAGGAGCCCTGCTGGATCAGCCCAAAGCCCATCTAGTCCATAAGAACCTCAGAGGAGCCCTGCTGGATCAGGCCACAGCCCATCTAGTCCATAAGAACCTCAGAGGAGCCCTGCTGGATCAGGCCACAGCCCATCTAGTCCATAAGAACCTCAGAGGAGCCCTGCTGGATCAGGCCACAGCCCATCTAGTCCATAAGAACCTCAGAGGAGCCCTGCTGGATCAGGCCACAGCCCATCTAGTCCATAAGAACCTCAGAGGAGCCCTGCTAGATCAGGCCACAGCCCATCTAGTCCATAAGAACCTCAGAGGAGCCGTGCTGGATCAGGCCACAGCCCATCTAGTCCATAAGAACCTAAGAGGAGCCCTGCTGGATCAGGCCACAGCCCATCTAGTCCATAAGAACCTCAGAGGAGCCGTGCTGGATCAGGCCACAGCCCATCTAGTCCATAAGAACCTAAGAGGAGCCCTGCTGGATCAGGCCACAGCCCATCTAGTCCATAAGAACCTAAGAGGAGCCCTGCTGGATCAGGCCACAGCCCATCTAGTCCATAAGAACCTAAGAAGAGCCGTGCTGGATCAGGCCACAGCCCATCTAGTCCATAAGAACCTAAGAGGAGCCCTGCTGGATCAGCCCAAAGCCCATCTAGTCCATAAGAACCTAAGAGGAGCCCTGCTGGATCAGCCCAAAGCCCATCTAGTCCATAAGAACCTAAGAGGAGCCCTGCTGGATCAGCCCAAAGCCCATCTAGTCCAGCATCCTGTCGCACGCAGTAGCCCACCAAATGCTCATGGGCATCTCAAGCAGAGAGAAGGACAAACCTTCTCCTGCTCTCGATTCCAGCAGATGGCCTTAGAAGTGCCCTGGTTCCTCCCCCCACCCCAGCCTGAAGGATGCACCTAGGCATTCGTTCTAGTAGCCATTGATACATCTGTCATCCATAAATTTGTCTAACCCTTCCTTAAAGCCATCTAGACTGGTAGCTGTCACCACCTCTTCCTGCAGCACATTCCATAAGCTGATGACCCTCTGGGTGAAGAAATACTTCCCCCTGTCAGACCTGACTCTCCTACCCATCAGCTTCATAGAGTGCCGCCTGGTTCTAGTATTGTGTGATAGAGAAAAGAAATGTTCTCTATCCACCTTTTCTATACCGTGCATAATTTTATATACTTCAATCAGATCCCCTCTCAAACGCCGTCTCTCCAGACTGAAGAGGCCTAGACGTTGCAGCCTGGTTTCGTAAGGGATTTTGTTCTAGATCCTTAACCATTCTGGTTGCCCTTCTCTGTACCTTCTCTAGTTCCACAATATCCTTTTTGAGGTGTGGTGACCAGAATTGTACCCAATATTCCAAATGTGGCCTCACCATAGATTTATAAAGGGGCAAAATGACACTTGCTGACTCTTTCCAGCATTGATCTTCAAGTACACATTGTGGAGGAACCCATACACATATGAATGTTTGGATAATTAGAAGAAATAGATCTGAAATTCAATGCAAATGTTTACATTGGAATTTCGGGACATTCTATTCAAGTTAGAATGTCAGAATTTGGCACATTCAATTGGATTTTGAATGCCTATGAATATTTGCGCACATCCCTAGTTCTGCAGGCGGCTAGCAGAGAACAACCAATGAGGGCTAGATGATCTCTAGGGTCATCTAGTCCAACCCCCTGCCGAATGCAGGATGCCCTAAACCAGTGATGGCCAATCTATGACACGCATGTCACAGGTGACATGCCAAGCCCTCTTGGGTGACACACATGATCACCCTGGCACCTGAGCGTGTAGTGCTTGCTTGTTCTTGGAGTGTACGAAATACCAACTATCAGTTGAAGCTTTAGGAAACTAAATTCAGCTACAAAAGTCACTAATGTAAAGATTTGTTCTTGCTCTTAATAAAATACATATATCAAAAATATAACTTTTTTACTAGAGCTACAAATATCACAGAATTATGGATATTTCTAGATGTGACACAGCACCCGAGTTAAGCTAGGTCTTCCTGCGAATTTTGACACACCGAGCTCAAAAGGTTCACCATCACTGCCCTAAACCATCCCAGGCAGATGTAGGTCCAGCCTCTGCTCAAAGACCTCCCGTGAAGGAGAACTCACTTCCATGGCAACCTGTTCCAATGACTGATTGCCCTCACTGTTGGGATGTTTTTCCTAATATCTAATCTGTATTGATTCCCTTGAAGTTTCATCCCGTTGTTTCTTGTCCTCCCATCCTGTGCAAGTGAGAATAGGGACGATCCTTCTGCACTGTGATGGCCCTTCAGAGACTTGAAGGCCATGATCGTGTCTCCTCTCAGTCTTCTCTTTTGAAGGCTAAACATTCCTAAATCCTTCAACCTTTCCTCGTAGGACATCCTTTCCAGACCACTCACCATTTTGGTCGCCCTCCTTTGGACTCGCTCTAGTTTCTCAATGTCTTTTTAAAATTAGGGTTCCCCGAACTGGACACAGGACTCTAGACGAGGTCTGACCAAGGTAGAGTCAAGAGGAATACTTATTTCTCATGATCTAGACTCAGTACTCCTCTTGGTGCATCCTAGGACTGTATTTGCCTTTTTTGCAGCTGCATCACATTGCTGCCTCACATTCATCCTGCGATCAACCAGGACACTCGGCTCCTTATCACTTGTGCTGCTACTCAGCCTGATTCCTCCCATTCTGTATGCAACTTTACCATTTTTCTTACCAAAATGTAGGACTTTGCATTTGTCCTATTAAATATTTTACAGAAAGGAGAGGGAAAATGAGGCTAAGAATATCTTTCCACCCAGAATGTTCAGGTAGCAATGCAGACCCTAAAAGGGTTAATCCGCCTTGACTCTCGATATAGAGACACATAAAGGACATTTAGTTTATTATTATTTTTTGAACTGCTCTTGTTTCCTGTTCATTTCTGGCTGATTATAAACACTTCACAGTGACTCAGCGGCAGCAATCTCTCTGAATATTCAGCATGGATAATGTGTGCCTCATCTCTTGCTACTTAAATCTGATGCATAAAATAGATTTCACCACTTGACTGCAGTGCTAAATTCCTTTTTATGGTCACACTCGTCTTGAAGGCCCGTGAGGAAAAGCCAGAGTGTTCCGCTTTTGCATCTGTCTGGTTAGAAGAAGCCGCCAAAACTGTTTTTAAAATGAACTGTTTCCTTCTCATGGGTCACACCTGGGATCTAATCCAGATTCAGTCCACTTTCAGCGCGAGAGAACCCATCAGCAAAGTGACCAGTAATTTTCCTTCCACATTATCTATCTCGAATGTGAATCTTCTGAGTTATTTAACACTGAAAGAAAATCAGCTTGTCACTTTGCTGATGTGTTCTCTTGGTCTGAAAGTGGACCGAAGGTGGATTAAACCTTAGCTTGTGGTCATACTTAAGGCTCAATCCAGCTTCAGTCCACTTTCAGAGCGAGAGAACACCTCAACAAAGTGACCAGTAATTTCCTTTCCACATTATCTATCCCTCATGCGAATTTTCTGAGTTATTTAACACTGAAAGAAAGCAGCTTGTCACTTTGCTGATGTGTCCTCTTGCTCTGAAAGTGGACTGAAGCTGGATTAAATTTTAGGATTAAACCACAGTCCAGAAGAAGGCAACAGCAGCAATACGAATGTGTTCTTGTCTTGGCTTTCCAGTTTCAGGAATAAAAGGTTGACTCAACCTTATTGTGCGCCCATCAGAATAATAATTTTTTGCACTTGTGTCTTTTAAGCTCAGTTTTGCAACCTGGAAAATGAGATTTGCAGATTGTCCTAAATTAAAATATCTGTTGTCGCTTGGACAGCTATTCCAGACGTGGAAAATATGAGGCCTGGTTCCTCTGGCATACCTTGTTTAAAAAAAGAAAGAAAGCAAAGAAATAAATTCCTTTGCTGTTCTCCTTTTTTGTTGTCTGGAAGGTTACGCAGCCAGGGAATTAATCAAACCAGAAACAAACAGCACAAAAGCCCATCAGTAGATTCTAGGATTAGAGGAGACGCCTTGCTTAAAAGTCTTCATTCCTTTTTTGTTTAAAAAAAATCCCTATATTCATGTGACTATAAGCAGAGAATGCACAAACACCACCACCATCAGATTTGGTTTGGTCAGCGACAAAATTTGGACAGCCAAGGGTGGAGAGGACCTTCATTGCTAGCTATGAAATAGCATCTTGACGACTTTGCTTGCTCACAAGCTTCTTTCTTTCTTTCTTTCTTTCCTTCTTTCTTTCCCAATGCGTGTAATTTTCCTCTTTTTTTGGTTATCATGGCTTCTGCATTAAGGCATAACCTTGGTCTGTGTATTTTAATGCACACATATAAATAATATGTAGCAACAAAGTGAAGTAGCTTTTCTGATTACAAGCATTTCCATGGCCAACCCGGCTGGACTGGTCTGGTTAGAACAGCTCCCGCTGTCCCGGAACAAGTCCATCCACACTTGGATGGCCAGTTCTGAAACAGCTCTGTACCACCCAAAAGCTCACATGAGCTTTGGAGCCTGCTGTGAGGGCTCCCCGTGGCTGGGAAGGAAGGGAGGGAGGGAGGGAGGGAATAAGGAAGGAAAGGAGAGAGAAGGAAGGAAGAGAATAAGGGAGGAAAGGAAGAAGGGAGAGAAGGAAGGAAGGGGAGAGAGTAAGGGATGGAAGGAAGGAAGGAAGGAAAGGAGAGAGAAGGAAGGAAGGGGAGAAGATGGAAGATGGGAGGGAGAGAATAAGGGAGGAAAGGAAGAAGGGAGAGAAGGAAGGAAGGGGAGAGAGTAAGGGATGGAAGGAAGGGAGGGAGGGAGGGAATAAGGAATGAAAGGAGAGAGCAGGAAGGAAGGAAGGAAGGGGAGAGAATAAAGGATGAAAGGAGAGAGAAGGAAGGAAGAGAATAAGGGAGAGAAGGAAGAAGGGAGAGAAGGAAGGGGAGAGAGTAAGGGATGGAAGGAGAGAAGGGAGGGAGAGAATAAGGGATGAAAGGAGAGAGAAGGAAGGAAGAGAATAAGGGAGAGAAGGAAGAAGGGAGAGAAGGAAGGAAGGGGAGAGAGTAAGGGATGGAAGGAGAGAAGGGAGGGAGAGAATAAGGGATGAAAGGAGAGAGAAGGAAGGAAGAGAATAAGGGAGGAAAGGAAGAAGGGAGAGAAGGAAGGAAGGGGAGAGAGTAAGGGATGGAAGGAGAGAAGGGAGGGAGAGAATAAGGGATGAAAGGAGAGAGAAGGAAGGAAGAGAATAAGGGAGGAAAGGAAGAAGGGAGAGAAGGAAGGAAGGGGAGAGAGTAAGGGATGGAAGGAAGGAAGGAGGATTTCCCTGTTGAATGTGTTAATTTCCAGGGAATGCCCTATTGCAGCTGTTGTAGGATCTTGCAAAGAACTCTGGTGGGGGTGAGAAGCTTCAGGACAATTTAGGTTGTGGAGGAAGGTCAAGACAGGGTCAGGAATGGTGGGAGTCACTGGGTAAGGACTGAGTCTTTGGCGGCGCCGTCCTGCCATCCCTCCAGCTCCGTTGCCTTTTATGGCCCTGCTGTGCCCTTGATCGAGTGTTCCTTTGTGGGTGAACACAGGGAGCTCGGCTGAAATTGAAAACGGAAGGAGAAGGGAAGGGGGGGGGGGAGAGAAAGAAAGAAACACGGAGAGCGTCTTGAATGAGAAGGAGGCAGAACCGTCCTTCCTTTCCAGTTAAGGGAAATGGCTTTTGTCAGTCTTGGGGGAGATCTCCATGGAGCTGGAATTGGGGGGGGGGGGCTGAGACTTGGTGCATTTTCAGGCTAGAATGATGTGCATGAATATTCGTAGGCATTCGGAATCCGATCGAATGTGCCGGATTTCGACGTTCCAATTCGAATAGAATGTCCAGGAATTTGGATGTAAGCAATTCCAATCGAATTTTGGATCCATGCGTTCGAATTATCCAGACACCTGTATACGCACAGGTTCGTACGTGATGCGTACGTGAAGATCGGCATCTTTCCCACATCCGTACGCGTTTGTAGAGGTCCGTACGGGAAGAAAATGGTGCTTGATTTGATTCAAATAGAATGTAAAAAATAAAAAATTGTCCGCATCCCTACTGTGAACACACTGCCCCCCCCCCCAAGCTGTAGTGACTCTGCATTGCTATGGGGACGAAATGCCCCCCCCCCAGGCCTCTCTGCTTCCAGGATCTGATTGCACCAGGGCCAGTAATAGACTGGGGGCTCTGCAAAGGTTGCAACCCTTGCAAAGGGGTCTGTGACTTGGGGGGGGGTAGATAATCCATCACTGCCACCCTTGGTGGTCTCTGGCTCACTGCTGCACACATTCAGAAGCAGATAGACTTTCAGCCTGGGGAGAAGAAAGTGCGGGGGGGGGGGCGGGACACAGAGTCAAGGCTGATCTGTTTGGGAAGTGGGGGGCGGGCTGAAGGGTTGGGGGGGCCAGAGGGGGGAGACATTGTATGGGGAAGGGAAGAGCCAGATCAGTCTACCAGGTGGGGCCTGCTGAAGAAGAAGAAGAAATGTTGGCCTTTCTACCGTTTTTCTCATGTGGGCTTTTGTATCCCACGTTCCTCACCCTTATAGGGCCTCAAAGCTGCTGACAAACCTTCTGTTCTTCTCCCCACAACAGACACCCTATGAGGTATGTGGGACTGTGAGAGCTCAGAAGAGAGCTGTGACTAGTCCAAGGCTACCCAGCTGGCTTCATGGAGGAAGAAGAAGAAGAAGAAGAGTTGGTTTTTCTCGCCGCTTTTCTCCCCCTGTAAGGGGGCTCAAAGTGGCTGACAAACCTTCTGTTCTTCTTCCCATAGCTAATACCCTGTGAGGTGGGTAGAGCTGTGAGAGCTCAGAAGAGAGCTGTGACTAGCCCAAGGTCACCCAGCTGGCTCTGTCAGGGAGTGAAGAATCAAACCCAGTATTCCCGGATAAGAGTCCGGCTCCCTGACCACTAGACCAAACCGCCTAAGGAGCTGCCAGGGTTTAGGACACTCCAGATGAGTGGGGTGGCCTTCCTCTGTAGCAGTCCCCAGGAGGACAACCCACCCATCTTGACACCCTCCTTGTTCCCTTATGCCCACCCAGTCACAACTGCCCCCCCTCAACCCACCTCCCTTCAAGGGACCTCCATCCGCGAAACGTAGGAAGGTCACCCTGCTGGGTTCCGCTGGTCAAGGTTTAGGAGTATCAAACATCTGCAGGACGCAGCGGGAGAATCAGTTCTGTTTGTTTTTCTTTGTTGTCGAAACCGTTTATTAAAGAGACAGGGAGAGACGTGGCCCAATTTCAGAAACTAGCTGACCAGATACAGCTGTCCAGAGGGGAAACTGGATTCTTCCGGTGGGAAGGGTTGGAAACCACAGCTGCATTTCTGGCCATCCGGCCAAGAGAATACCTTGAGACCTTTCACTGGACAGACGGAGGAAGAAGAAGAGTTGGCTTTTCTACCCTGCTTTTCGCACCCATTTAAGGGGACTCAAAGCTGCTGACAAACCTCCTGTTCGCCTCCCTTAAGGGGACTAAAAGCTGCTGACAAACCTCCTGTTCACCTCCCCACCACAGGCACCCTGTGAGGTCAGTGGAGCAATGAGAACTCAGAAACAGAGCTGTGACTAGCACAAGGTCACCCAGCTGGTTTCATGGAGGAGAGCGGAATCAAACCCAGTATTCCCAGATGAGAGTCTGGCTCCCTAACCACTAGACCAAACCGGCTCCCCGACCCGTCCTCCATCGGCTTGAGTGACAATGCCTCTTGGTTGTCTCTTGAATGAATTAATTAATATCAGTTTTCAACGGCTGTGTTCACACCTAAGTTTTAATCCAGCTTCAGTTCACTTTCAGTGTAACAAAGTATCAAGGTGTTTTCTTTCGTCATTATCTAATTTAGAAAAATTATGTTTGAAATAAATAAAGAGAAAAGAAAATGACTAGTCACTTATGCTGATGCGTTCTCCCACTCTGAATGTGGACTGAAACTGGATTAAAACATTGGTGTGAACACAACCAAAGAGGATTCCAGGAAGAGGCTGAAGTTGCAGGTATTGGAACAAATCTTATGCGTATGTGGTCGCATCCGTACAGATACGTATGGGATGAAAACGGGATGCGTACAGATTTGTACCAGATTTGTATCACTGGATATGTATCAAATATTTGCATGAATGTATTTGTATCGGTTTGAATTTCCGGACGTTCACTTTTCTTTATTCATACGTATTTGGATATTTGAATATTCAATTCGTTATGAATTGAATATCAAATATTGCATTTCTTCTCTCCCCTGATACAAAGAAAAAATGCATTTTAAAAAAAGCCCTCTGTTCTTGAAAGGAGCTGAATTCGCTGTGACAGGGTCGCTGAAGTTTGTAGCTCTTCAAAAATGTTATGGACCTTTTTTAAAAAAACACAGACAGAGGGCAAACATATAAACTAGCTCTGGGTTTCTGTTGTTATTGTTATTTCATGCTTCCTTCGTTACAGCGGTGTCGCTGTTTAAAATACTTTGTAAACTCCCAAGGGAATTCCTTCTTTCTGTTGGAGAGTAATGCCAAAATGGCTTGGACCGGCAAGCGTCTGTTTTTGTTGTCATTTTATATTCTTTCTACTGTTGGTTAATTGCAATTTATTTCCATTTTCCGACAGCATTTCCACGACGGCCGGAAAGCGCAGCAGCACATAGAAACTAGCTGGAAACAGCTTGAATCGGTGAGTGCAAAAACATGCACCTTTTCCTTCGTATTTGCAGCCTTCGCCATAAGCAATAAGGGCAGAAAAGAGACCAGGATGGGAAGGGGTTAATCCCGCACAAACGGTGCTCTACACCTGGCTGAGGGTGTCCAAGGCTGTCCCCAGCCATCCGGCAGCTATTCAAGAGAGAGTGCATCTGCACGTTCCCTCCCTGACAGCTGGGGGCCCCACCTCTGGCTGCCCCCATTGGTCAGGCCCATCGCGTTCCTTCCCAGATCGGGCCCCCTGCAGCCCACAGGACACCACCACCCCCTGGGCATGGGCCTATGCACCATGGGTTGCTAGCCAATCAGAGCTGGCGGGGCGTGCAGACACACAATGGTGCCGACCGGGCTCGCCACTTTGGAACCCGGTGGCAACGAGGTAAGTGCCTCTCAGGGGGGGTACTGCAGGCTCTAGGGGACCCGATCCGGTCCCCTAAAACCCACAGGAACTGGGGAAGGAAAGCAACAGGCCTGCCTGCACCTGGGTCGAATTCGACCCAAAGGGGGCAGGTCTAGGAGGGGCGTCCCGCCCCTGCACCAGCCTTTTTGGGCTAGAACACGTGGGGACAGGTTCCCCTTTCGCACGTAGGCAGGTCAGAACACATGCTCACATGTTTCTTACCTGCCTAGGTGTGAATGGGGAATCCGTCCCCGTGAGTCCTAGCGTTACTAAAGTGTTAATTCTCAGTGTTCAATAATATTAAAACCAACAAAAGAAACTGACCAACAGACGAATTTAGTGGCGTCTGCTTTGGTTTGAAGTGTACAAAATACCAACCTTTGATTGAGGGTTTAGCAAATGAAATTCAGCAACACAAAGAAGCCACAGACGTAAAGAATTATTTTGTTTTTTGCTTTCAATAAATACGTATATCAAAAATATAACTCTCTTTTTTTAACTAGAGCTACAAATATCACAGTTATGGATATTCCTAGATGTGACACAGCGCCCAAGTTCAGCTAGGGAGGGGGGTTTGCCATCACCACTGGGTTTTTGGTGACTGCTTGGTTTCTCCAAGGCCCCCTCTCCTGAAACCACGGCAGTCCTTTTGCCGGAGACGTCTTGCCTAGTTTGGGTAAAGTTTGGAGACACAATGAATTTGGGGACTGCTTAGCCTCTCTTAGGGATCTGATGTAGCTCAGTGGTAAAGCCAGCAGCCTGGAAAGCAGAGCTTGCCAGTATGATTCCCAGCCTCTCCTCGGGAGTAGGCAATAGCAAACCACTTCTGTATCCCTGCCAAGAAAACTGCATGGGGTTGCCCATGCAATTTGGGGGTTGCTGTAGCTCAGTGGTAGAGTGCTTGGAAGCTGGAGGTCCACAGCTGGATGACTCTAAGTTTCCGTCACCAGTTAGTAAACATGCAAGCCGGCAGTCCTGGTGCCGGAAGGTGAGGCGCTGTTTTCAAAGAGTATCTCTCTCTGTTTCCTCCCCCGCTTCTTCTCACTTTAAATAGAGTAAAAGGCGATTTGAGCGTGACTGCAAAGAAGCTGACCGGGCCCAGCAGTATTTCGAAAAGATGGACGCCGACATCAATGTAACAAAAGCAGACGTCGAAAAGGTAAGAATGAGGTGGATTCCTAAAAGAGGGGTAGAATATGAGCCCGTCTGGTCTTATGCTCAGAGTATCTGATCTGCTGGTTTCCTGGTTCAGTTCGACACTCCTCCATGAAGCCAGCTAGGTGGCCTTGGGCTAGTCACCGACCTCACAGGGCATCTGTTGAGGGGAGAAGAACAGAAGGTTTGTCAGCAGCTTTGAGTCCCCTTAAATGAGTGAGAAAAACAGGGCAGAAAAGCCAACTCTTCTTCTCCTTCCATGAACCCAGCTGGGTGGCCTTGGGCTGGTCACAGCTATCTTTCTGAGCTCTCACAGCCCACCTACCTCATGGAGTCTGTTGTGGGGAGAAGAACAGAAGGTTGTCAGTTACTTTGAGTCCTCTTAAGGCTGAAGAAAGTGGGGTAGAAAAGCCAACACTTCTTCTTCCTCCATGAAGTCAGCTGGGTCACAGCTCTCTTTTTGAGCTCTCACGGCCCTACCTACCTCACAGGAAGCCTGTTATGGGGAGAAGAACAGAAGGTTTGTCAGCCGCTTTGAGTCCTCTTAAGGGAGAGGAAAGTGGGGTAGAAAAGTCAACTCCTCCTCCTTCTCTTCTTCTTCTTATTTTTCCAGGGTTCTCATTAAAACTTCGCGACCTTCTAGCTGCAACAGATCCTTGACTTATAATTTTTCTATTTATTTATTTTTTTCCAGTTCAGAGAATTGCAGGCAGGCAGTTTTCCCAGTCTTGAGATTCATCCAGGTCTTACGCAACCGTTTGTCCGAATTTTGCAGATGGTACGAATTTTGTATTCATGTGCAAACGCTACTAAATCGCATGAAGCCTCGGTTTCCGGGCTCGACTCCAGATCAGCCCAAGTGCTGTCAGCCTTCAGTCATCTGTCTGTCCTCCAAAAATGCTCATATGGAGAAAAGAAAATAAATGGACAGGATAAACAAGAAAACCTGGGCATCTCTTTGGAAGAACTGTGGCTCTTGAAGAGGGCAAAGATGGGCCAGAGGCAAAGGGCTTCATAGACCCCATTAAGCACCCGATAGGAACTCATTTGGTGTGTTTTTGCTACATACCTTCTGCACTGGGGGACCCATTAGGACCCCTTTGTTGGGAGGTGCAAGAATTCCAGATTTAGTGGGGTCTTCAGGCCCTTAAATCCGGATTACCAGTAGACTTCTTTAATCAGGTCTTCCATCCAGTCTTGCGCCATGCAGGCCGCCATTTGCAGTGGGACCGCTCTGGCTTCACCCCTCTATGCACTCCCTACAGAGGTCCTCACGCCCTACGTTGAAGTCTACAAAGCTGCCACAACCTACATAGTGGCAACTACGTAGCCATGTCTCTCTGTCACACCCACTGTAACTGGACGTGACTCTTGATTGACAGTTTCATGGGCCATTCACGCCACTCCGCCAGTAGAACTTCGTCCTTGGGCTGCACAGCAGGCCGGTTTAGCACCCATTGCAGTGGGGTGCTAAACACCCCATGTGGACGCAAGTGGTCTCCGTATAGATTCTGAACTCAGTGGACCAGACTGAGTGAGGACCAGATCTTGGCGATCCAGATCTTTGTAATCCAGATTAACTGCA
The DNA here is from genome assembly GCA_023333525.1 of Aspidoscelis tigris stejnegeri. Taxonomy (NCBI): domain Eukaryota; kingdom Metazoa; phylum Chordata; class Lepidosauria; order Squamata; family Teiidae; genus Aspidoscelis; species Aspidoscelis tigris. Next base: position 11,265,820 of record JALMGA010000016.1, read on the forward strand.
GCAAGTGTGGAAACGACCCACCGATACCTCTTCTTTAAGCACAAAAGCATGCATAGGGTGCAAAATAAAGGCCAGTTTCAGCATGCTGTGGCTATACCTCCATTTCCTTGAGTATGGAAACTCCTCAATTGTCAGTGGGAGCAGGTACCTTTGAAGTGATCACATGGGACATTTTCCGGCACCATTGGTCGCAGAGGCGCCTCTGTTGCAGAGTGTAATCTATCCTGACGATATGTTCATCAAGGAACCAGTGTATCTGCGAAACGTGGGCATCCTTTTCTCTGTTTTGCATGGGATGCTGAGTGGATGCTTGCATAGTTCCAAAGTTCAGAACTGGGCTTTGTTTCATCCGGGAAGGGGGGTTGCAATTTATTTTGGTTTTCTTCTGGGGGGCGGGGGGGGGGGTTAGGGAGCAAAGTGGCCATACAGTGGAGCAGAAAATGGAATTCAGCTTATGACGGATGATGCAACTGTACTATTTTCTCTCCCGATATTTTTATTATTGCATTCAGTATTTTTGGACGCCTGTTTTTCTTTCCTTGGATGGCTTTAATGCACATTCCTCCAGATTCGTTTTATTTTGCTTTGTTTTGCTTCTTGCCCTTGGCTCCCTTCGGAGACAGATGTCCTTTTAAGCTTGCAGCTTGGTGACCTACTTGTACTAGGACGGGCTGTGGAAGCAACACCTTTTCCTGCCTTTTTTTGCACCTGATAATTTAGGGGCAGGGCGTGTCTTTCGGGGAGCATCCTCCCCCACTGCCGGTCTCCGGCGGGGGGATATTAGCAGCCTTGTTGCACGTGTTCCTTTGAAGTGGGATGCGTTAATTTTGCAATGAAATTAGAAAGTGAGAGGCGCCTGACCCAGAGGTGGAGAATGACTTAAGCAGATTTTTTTTCCGGTTGTTTTTTTGTTTGGGAAGCTGATGCACGAGGGATGTGCACGGATATTCCAAATATTCCTTATCTGGACAAATTTGGACATTTTTATACGCGTTGAATGTCTGGCCACACGGATTTCCAAATTCGAACGAATACGAATAGTTTGAGTTTATGGACGACAGATGTATCAATGGCTACTAGAATGGATGCCTAAGTACATCTTTCAGGCTGGGGGGACAAGCAGGAGGCCTCTAAGGCCATTTGCTGGGATTGGAGAGCAGGAGAAGGTTTGCCCTTGTCTCTGCTTGAGGTGCCCATGTGCAACTGGTGGGCCACTGTGTGTGACACGATGCTGGACTGGATGGGCTGTGGCCTGATCCAGCAGGGCTCCTCTGAGGTTCTTATGGACTAGATGGACAAGGGCTCCCCTTGGGTTCTTATGGACTAGATGGGCTATGACCTGATCCAGCAGGGCTCCTCTGAGGTTCTTATGGACTAGATGGGCTTGGCCTGATCCAACACGGCTCCTCTGAGGTTCTTATGGACTAGATGGGCTGTGGCCTGATCCAGCAGGGCTCCTCTTAGGTTCTTATTGGCTGGATGGGCTGTGGCCTGATTCAGCTGGGTTCCTCTGAGGTTCTTATGGACTAGATGGGCTGTGGCCAGATCGAGCAGGGCTTCTCTTAGGTTCTTATGGACTAGATGGGCTGTGGCCTGATCCAGCAGGGCTCCTCTTAGGTTCATATGGACTAGATGGGCTGTGGCCTGATCCAGCAGGGCTCCTCTTAGCTTCTTGTGTTCTCTGTGAATCCCACTGGGCCCCCTTGAGCCGCTCCAGTTTTTTCCTTCCCTGCAGCCTACCTTGCAGGATGGTTGTGATGCAAAGGCCGATAGGGAAGGAAGAGCCCCTCGTTTTGCTCAGCTTTCATTGGGAAAAGCCCAAAGTGCACTGAAATAAGTGTTGGGGTTTGGGGAGGTTCTTTCTCTCTGTCTAAGCAGGAGGATGGCAAGTCTAGCTTGTTGGAGCTTTGTTGGGAAGGACCTGGCAGGATTCCACATTGCTTTGAAAGCCTTCGATAACACTACCCCTGTCCTCTGTTTACAAAGAGCAGCCCTGGCCTGAACTTCTCCGGTTTCTCCTCCGCCGTCAGCTCCTTCGCTCATTTGCACCCAAGTTGGTCAACGGCCACAAACCTCCGGGCTTAATTGGAAATGTTCTTCCACTCTAATTGCTCCGAGTGAGTTGGGGCCGAGAGGAGGCAGGAGGAGATCTGTGTTATACTTAATTGTATAAATGCATCAACATCAAAGCAACACAACAATAGTAGTCATAAAACTTGGCATGGTACATCTAAAAGGACTTTTCTGCCAGAACAAAAGCTGAAACAAACAGTTCCACAGGAAAAGTAAACCCACCGTTACTCCCTTCTATTTCTCTATTTCTCTCTCTCCTCTCATCCTTCCTTCCTGGTCTCTCTCCCTATCTTGTCTTTCTTCCTTCTCTCTAGATATCTTTCCTTCCTCCCTTCTCTCTACCTCCTTCCTTCCTTCCTTCTCCCTAGCTATTTCCTTCCTTCCTTTTCTCTAGCTCCTTCCTTCCTTCCTTCCTTCTCTCTAGCTCCTTCTTTCCTTCTCTCTAGCTCCTTTCCTTCCTCCCTCCTTTCTAGCTCCTTTCTTCTCTCTAGCTCCTTCCTTCCTCCTTCCTTCTCTCTAGCTCCTTCTTTCCTTCTCTCTAGCTTCTTCCTTCCTTCTCTCTAGCTCTTTCCTTCCTTCTCTATAGCTCCCTCCCTCCTTCCTACCTTCCTTTTCTCTAGCTCCTTCCTTCCTTCCTTCCTTCTCTCTAGCTCTTTCCTTCCTTCCTTCTCTATAGCTCCCTCCCTCCTTCCTACCTTCCTTTTCTCTAGCTCCTTCCTTCCTTCCTTCTCTCTACCTCCTTCCTTCCTTCCTCCCTTCTTTCTAGCTCCTCCCTTCTCTCTAGTTCCTTCCTTCCTTCCTTCTTCCTTCTCTCTAGCTCCTTCCTCCCTTCTCTCTACCTCCTTCCTTCCTTCCTTCCTTCTCTCTAGCTCCTTTCCTTCCTCCCTTCTCTCTACCTCCTTCCTTCCTTCCTCCTTCCTTCTCTCTAGCTCCTTCCTTCCTTCTCTCTACCTCCTTCCTTCCTTCCTTCCTTCCTTTTCTCTAGCTCTTTCCTTCTTTCCTTCTCTATAGCTCCCTCCCTCCTTCCTACCTTCCTTTTCTCTAGCTCCTTCCTACCTTCCTTTTCTCTAGCTCCTTCCTTCCTTCCTTCCTTCCTTCCTTCCTTCTCTCTAGCTCCTTTCCTTCCTCCCTTCTCTCTACCTCCTTCCTTCCTTCCTCCTTCCTTCTCTCTAGCTCCTTCCTTCCTTCTCTCTACCTCCTTCCTTCCTTCCTTCCTTTTCTCTAGCTCTTTCCTTCTTTCCTTCTCTATAGCTCCCTCCCTCCTTCCTACCTTCCTTTTCTCTAGCTCCTTCCTTCCTTCCTTCCTTCCTTCCTTCCTTCCTTCCTTCCTTCCTTCCTTCCTTCCTTCCTTCCTTCCTTCCTTCCTTCTCTCTAGCTCCTTTCCTTCCTTCCTTCCTTCCTTCCTTCCCCTCTCTTTCTACCCCACCCTGCATGGTTTGTTCATTAGCTGATTTATGATGCTCCCTGCACCTTCTTTCTCTGGCTGGAGACAGGACGTTACTTCTGGCCACAGGCTTCCTGGCTCAACTTCAGCACCATTTTTTGCTGACGGGCAAGAGGGCTGTGCGTGGAAATTGTCCAGCTAACTTTGAGCTAGAAATTCAATTTCTGAGCTACTGCTACGGATCCTTTGAACTGATCCACACTGTAAATCAGTAACATTCCTGAAGAAGAAAAAACACTGTCATTCTGAAGTTCACACCTTCATTTGTCTTTTGAATGCTGTTTATGTAAAAAAAACAAATTTATCTTATTTTTTGCAGTTCCTGCCCTTTCTGGAATTTGGGTAGGGAAGCCACAGAGCTTGGGTTCGGCAATGTAATGTGCAGCACTCTCCTCAGACTTTTTTTAAAAAAGATAATTTCTAGTAAAGAAGAAGAGTTGGCTTTTCTACCCCCCTTTTCTCACCCATTTAAGGTGACTGAAAGCAGCTGACAAACCTTCTGTTCTTCCCTTTGAGGTGGGTGGGGCTGTGAGAGCTCAGAAGAGAGCTATGACTAGCCCAAGGTCACCCAGCTGGCTTCATGGAGGAAGAAGAAGAGTTGGCTTTTCTACCCCATTTTCTCACCCATTTAAGGGGACTCAAAGCGGCTGACAAACCTTCTGTTCTTCTCCTCACAACAGAACATCCTGTGAGGTGGGTGGGGCTGTGAGAGCTCAGTTCTCTGTGTTAGAAACAGAGCTAGAATTGCATGGAAGATCATTAAAAAATGTTCTCTATTCAGCCAGAGACATCCATTTGCTAGCCCGGCCTATGAAGCCATTCCACTGTCTAAAAATATTATTTTCCTGCTTGGGAAAGTGCTCCAAGCTGCGATTCTAACAGCACGCCACATGGCGCTCCCCTCGTGGGAATGAGAGTCCCTTGTTTTTCACTCCTGCGCAGACTAAGAATAAACGTATTTATTTTTGGTTTTGCTGGGTGGTTTTTCAGGGACAAACCCAACGCGCTTTTCCGTAAGATCTTTGAGCCGGAGTCTCAAACGGTCAACGGAACAATGCGGGAAAGTGCCAACGTGGGCAAAGTTAAACTTGATGTGTTTTTATGCCCACACGAAAAACTCCTCCCTCGCATAAAATTTGGTCCGTCTCCCCATTCTGTGATGCTTTTTCTCCAGCCAGCGCTCGCCAGAGGACCGATTTTGGGGTGATGTGCGGAGGAGAACCTAGAAAAATGGGAGCTTCATGCACTAGGCTTTGGGTTTGCAAAATCCATGAATTAGGTAAAAAAAAAAAAGGCATAGATGGGTTCACCTCTCCTTGCTTCCAGCTCTTCCCTAACAAGGATCCTTGCCGCAGCAGCAGTTGGGTTAGAGGGGGCGAAGATGCAGGATACGGCCCCCTATTACTGCCTTTGTCTCTTCTCTGCTCCAGGCCCGACAGCAGGCTCAGCTCCGTCATCAAATGGCAGAAGACAGCAAAGCCGAATACTCGTCCACGCTACAGAAATTCAACCAGGAGCAGCACGAACATTATTACACGCATATCCCAAATATCTTCCAGGTGAGACCGTCGTTGGCCTGCTTTCTTCAGCCTTGACCTGGGGAGGCTGGCCCCTAGCAGAGACGCGCAAGAATATTCCAAATATTCGTTATTCGGTCGAATTTGGCCGAATTTGGTCCAGGCATTTGTGTGTTTTTTTAATATTCGAGCGAATACGAATATTTGTGAATCATTTGTACAGATAATTCAGACGTTCGTATATGTGTGGATACATATGCATTACATACGTATCCGTACCCATCTTATTTGGATCCGTACGGATGAACACGGGATGCGTACGGGATGAAGATGGATACGTATGAATCTTGTTGGCATTCATATCATCAGACACGTATTGAATAGTTGTCCAAATAGATACAAGTGTATTTGAATCAGTTCAAATTTTAATACATTCTGTTTTTCTCTATTCATACAAATTCAAATCAAATTGAAAGCATAGACTTAGTGTGGTTGGCCCCTAATGGCATAGACTTGGGATGGCTAGCCCCTAGTGGCATAGACTTCGTGTGGATGGCTAGCCCCTAGTGGCACAGACTTAGTGTGGTTGGCCCCTAGTGGCATAGACTTAATCTGGCTGCCTCCTCACAGCATAGACGTAGTGTGTCTGCCCCCTAGTGGCTTAGATGTAACATGTCAGGCTCCTATTGGCATAGACTTGGAATGGCTAGCCCCTAGTACCATAGACTTAATGTGGTTGGCCCCTAGTGGCACAGACTTAGTTTGGTTGGCCCCTAGTGGCACAGACTTAATGTGGCTGGCCCCTCACAGCATTGACTTAGTGTGCCTGCCCCCTAGTGGCTTAGACGTAAGGTGTCAGGCTCCTATTGGCATAGACTTGGGATGGCTAGCCCCTAGTGGCATAGACTTTGGGGTGCCTGGCTCCTAGCAGCATAGACCATGGGTGGCTTGACTCTAGTGACATAGACCTGGAGTAGTTGGCTACTACTGGCCAAAGCCATGGCTGGCTAGACCGTAATGGCATAGACTTGGGATCGGGAAACCCTGGTGGCATAAATTTGAGGGTGTCTGGCCCCCAGCACCATAGAACTTGGACAGCTTGAAACATGGACACAGTGCCCCCTAGCGGCTTCAAGGAATGCTTGCCGGCACTTTGTGTAACCAATTTCCAACCTGCTTTGCCCTGCCCTGGCCAGACCCCCCTCCTGTGTGCCCCTAATCTGGGTCTCAAAGCAAAGCCTAGAGGCTCATGCGCAGCCTGCTCTGCGGTGCATTTGCAGCTGCCTCATCTCTGGGAAAACCCGTGACTCTCATGGGAGAGGGGGAAGACGGAGGGTGACATCACCGTTTATTTATCTCCATCCTGTCGCCTCCTCTCTTCTGCAGCTGTGGAATGAGAAAACATTTTGCCCTGCGACGGGGCAGGCTGGCATCAGCTGAGCTGGCAGCCGCGGCTGCTCCGCTGGTGACTTCAGCGTGTAGGCTGAGGAGGCCTGAGGGTGGAGGAAATACATCAGCCAGCCTGGATGGCCTTAAGAAAGGGTTGGGGGGATTCACGGGGGTCAGATGGCTCCTAGAATGGATGACCAGGGGAGACAGGCAGGATGCTGCCAAAGGCTATGTGCATGGAGTCAAGAGCAGGTGAAGGTTTTGTCTTCTTCTGGTGCTTGAGATGGCCAGAAGCCATGGGTGGACTAGATGGGCCGCGGCCTGATCCAGGAGGACTCCTCTTATGCTCTCTCGAGAGCCAGTTTGGTCTAGTGGTTAGGGAGCCAGACTCTTATCTGGGAATACCGGGTTTGATTCCCTATTCCTCCATGAAGCCAGCTGGGTGACCTTGGGCTAGTCACAGCTCTCTTCTCAGCTCTCACAGCCCCACCTTCCTCACAGCGTGTCTGTTGTGGGTAGAAGAGCAGAAGGTCTGTCAGCAGCTTTGAGTCCCCTTGAATGGGTGAGAAAAGCAAGATAGAAAAGCCAACTCTTATTCCTCCACAAAGCCAGCTGGGTGACCTTGGGCTAGTCACAGCTCTCCTCTCAGCTTTCACAGCCCCAGCCACCTCACAGGGTACCTGTTGTGGGGAGGAGAGCAGAAGTTTTGTCAGCCGCTTTGAGTGCCCTTGAATGGGTGAGAAGACCCTAAACAGCTAGGCCCCCAAATATCTAAAGGAAGCCTTCTCTCATATTGACCTACCTGTCCCTTAAGATCTGCAATGGAAGCCCTCCTGGTTATACCTCTAGGAAACCTGGAACGGGGCCTTCTTGGTGTTAGCTCCCAGACTCTAGAATAGCCTCACCCGAGGCGTACCAAACATCTTCACTGATTGCTTTCGGAAGACTAGTGAAGAGGGTTGCCGGTTTGATCCCCAGCCTCTCCCTGGAAGTAGGCAATGGCAAACCACTTCTATATAAGAGCCAAGAAAACTGCACAGAGATGCCATGGAATCTGGGAACGGCTGTAGCCCAGTGGTTAGAGCAAATTGCCTAGAGAGCAGAGGGTTGTCACAAACACTCATGCAATATAAAAGAGGCCCCTTCCTGGGTTGTTGTCATCCACTTGCCCAAAACAAATGGACAAAAGAGATGGAGCCGGGAGTTCCCATCCGCAGCTGCTTATGAGAAGCCCATTCACAATTGTTCATCAAAAGATCCCTGATCCTTTCGCTCACGTTCAGCCCATCTACCAGATGTGGGGCCCCGGTGATGACTAGCAGAATAGGGTATCTGAAGCACTTTGATCCTTCCAAAATGCAGAGTCAACACCAAGTTGCGCTCTTCTCACCCTTAAGAGGACTCAAAGCGGCTGACAAACATTCTGTTCTTCTCCCTGCAATGGCCAGTCTGGTCTAGTGGTTGAGGAGCCAGACTCTGATCTGGGAATACCAGGTTTGATTCTGCCCTCCTACATGAAGCCAGCTGGGTGACCTTGGGCTAGTCACAGCTCTCTTTCTGAGCTCTCACAGGGTGTCTGTGGTGGGGAGAAGAACATTTGTCAGCACCTTTGACTCCCCTTAAATGGGTGAGAAAAGCAGGATAGAAAGCCAGCTCTTCTTCTTCCTCCTCCTCCATGAAGCCTGCTGGGTGACCTTGGGCTATTCACAGCTCTCTTCTGAGCTCTTACAGCCCCACACACCTCACAGGGTGTCTGTTGTGAGGAGAAAAACAGAAGGTTTGTCAGCCTCTTTGAGTTCCCTTAAATGCGTGAGAAAAGTGGGGTAGAAAAGCCAACCCTTCTTCTTCCTCCTCCATGAAGCCAGCTGGGTGACCTTGGGCTATTCACAGCTCTCTTCTGAGCTCTCACAGCCCCACACACCTCACGGGGTGTTCTGTTGTTGGGAGAAGAACAGAAGGTTTGTCAGCAGCTTTGAGTCACCTTAAATGGGTGAGAAAAGCAGGGTGGAAAAGCCAACTCTTCTTCCTTTCTTATCTCAAAACATCAAATCTGACAAGGTGTGGTTCCTATAGGCTTCCATACACCTGGGACCCTCCAGATGTGCTTGCTAAGGTAGATGGGAACCAGAGGTGGTAAAAGCTGACCTTGGTTTTCAGAGTGAGCTTTATTTTTTAAAAAAATCCTGCCTGGCTGCACTTAGACACTTAAAAAGGGAAACTGTTTCAGTTCCAAATTGCTGGCCAGCAAAGCTCAGCTGAGGGGGATGCTATGATATTCATATTATACATGAATAATGAATGCCTCTAGTGTTTTACTATCCTGCCATGAACTTAAATGAAATTATGTCCTTGTCTGATCCTATTATACAGCATTAGAGATGTACATGGATGTGTAATTAATTGAATATTAGAAAATTCATATTTGTTTGAATAGATCCCCTTCGAATGTGGTAGGATTCTATTTGATATGAATTTATTCGTACAAATTTGTAAGAATATCTGATATGATCCTGTAAAAATGAATTATTATTGGATATGTAATGGATGCATACTGGCTTATGTATTGGATATGTATCGGATGCGTATCCTATAGGAATGTACATGTATTGGATATATATCTGATACGTATCCTATACGAACACATGTGTATCGAAACGTTTGGTCTAGTGGTTTGGGAGCCGGAGTCTTATTTGGGAATACCAGGTTCGATTCCACCCTCCTCCACAAAGCCAGCTGGGTGACCTTGGGCTGGTTACAGCTCTCTTCTGAGCTCTCACAGCCCCACCCACCTCACAGGGTGTTCTGTGGTGGGGAGAAGAACAGAAGGTTTGTCAGCCACTTTGAGTCCCCTTTTATGGGTGAGAAAAGTGGGGTAGAAAAGTGGCCTGATCCAGCAAGGCTTCTCTTATGTTCTTATGCACAATTCCTGCTTAATCTTGAGATACTTAAAAAAAAACCACACCCTATTAGCAGTGCTGCACTAAGCACACATTCCAACAGGATCCTTGCTCAGTCATTTCTGATAAATGAAGGTGGCCATTAGAACTGTGATGTCTCATGTTACAGTGTGACACACCATTGTTCCCTCTATTATCCCCAACTGTAAGTTCGAGCTTAATTGTCATTAGCTGAACGGAAAGCTCTTAATTCTGTTTTTCACGGGGCAAAAGGCAAGGCCTTGTGATTTGGCTTTTCATCTGGAGAAGCAATATCTTCCACCTCGGTTCTTTGAGATAAGAGAACAGGGAATCGGGAAAGCCCTGGGCTTTCCTGGTGGTCTCCTATCCACGTAGTCACCAGGGCCTACGCTGTTTAGCTGTTTAGAGTTCGCTGTTGCCATCTATGTGTTCCTGTAACATCGCGACGGTGAGGGTATGGTGAAGCAAAAAACAGAAGGAAAAAGTTAGTGAAGCATTAAGGTCACCTGTGGTTCCTTACCTTCCCAGAAAATACAAGAGATGGAAGAAAACAGGATAGCCAGGATAGGCGAATCCATGAAAACCTTTGCGGAGGTGGACCGGCAAGTGATTCCTATCATTGGGAAGTGTTTGGATGAGATCAGAAAAGCAGCAGAAACTATTGATCAGAAGAAGGTAAGTCGATATTTATATACAGCCATAACCCTGTATCTGCTGATTTGGTAACCGTGGTTTCAGTTAACCGTGGTTACCTGGGACAGCATTGTCTAGTGGTTAAGGAGCCAGACTCTTATCTGGGAATACCAGATTTGATTCTGCCCTCCTCCACAAAGCCAGCTGGATGACCTTGGGCTAGTCACAGCTCTCTCCCACCTACCTCACAGGTCGTGTGTTGTGGGGAGAAGAACAGGAGGTTTGTCAGCCACTTTGAGTCTCTTGAATGGGTGAGAAAGTGGGGTAGAAAAGCCAATTCTTCTTCTTCCTCCACGAAGCCAGCTGGGTGACCTTGGGCTAGTCACAGCTCTCTTCTGTGTTCTCACAGAGTATCTGTTGTGGGGAGAAGAACAGGAGGTTTGTCAGCCACTTTGAGTCCCTTAAATGGGTGAGAAAGTGGGGTAGAAAAGCAATTCTTCTTCTTCCTCCACAAAGCCAGCTAGGTGACCTTGGGCTAGTCACAGGTCTCCTCTGAGTTCTCACAGAGTATCTGTTGAGGGGAGAAGAACAGGAGGTTTGTCAGCCACTTTGAGTCTACTTAAATGGGTGGGAAAAGCAGGGTAGAAAAGCCAACGCGCACACACCTATGCTAACACTCTATGGATGCCGAAATAGGCCTTCCAGAGGCCGGAAAAGTACTTCCAGTCTGCAAGCCCAGAACTGGAAGTTCTTTTCCAGCCTCCGGGAGGCCTATTTTGGGCTCCAGAGGGTGCCAAAATTAGCGTGTGATGCCACTAGATCGTGCCCCATAAGGTAAGGGGGCGCGTGGGAGGCATCCGGCGGCGTCACGCACTTATTTTGGCACAAAGGCCCAACTGTGTGCAACCCCAAGCCGCTGGACCAATCTTTCAAGGTTGTAGCAATCAAAGTTGCACACATTACTGTTTTATACTGTCTTATAGATATGGTTTTATTTTAAATATTTTTGTGTTTTAAATATGCTGTTACCTGTCCTGAGACCCTAGGCTATAGGGCAGGATATAAATGTAAATAAATAAATAAATAGAATGAAATTTCTTGCAATGTCACTTCGGCGTGTCCAAAAACATAAAGATGCCCTGGAATCAAATTCAGGGCATAATGATTGCAAAATTGCATCTGCGTAGTGGATTTATTTTTTAGCAGCGGCGTGGAAGATTTTCAGCTTCCCAGGTCTAAGTTGTGGGAATATGCAGAGACGATCCAGCTTTGCGCAGAAGGCTTCTGTTTTGTTTTGGGTTTTTTTTTGGGGGGGGGGGCTTAGCATCAATCTAAACTCTGCAAAGACTGAAAGCAGGGAAGAGTTTCCTTAAATAAAGCATGCAGAAGGGAAATACAGAAATCTGTATAATGGGAGATGCCACAGTTTTCTGTCCAAAAACCGTACACTGCGGGTGTTTTTCCACTGGCAGTAAGTACCCATTTAGCACCCATTTGGCCGAGAGCCGTATGACCCCATTTCCACCACAGACCCCATTAGGGACACATCTGTTTCCACCACAGCTCAGGAAATCCAGATCATATGGCTCCTTCAGGACCTATAATCCAGATTTCGTGTAGACCCCATTAAAGGGGACTACAATGGGGTCTTCAGACATCAAATCTGGATTATAGGGAGCCTGTTTCCACTGCAGTTGGGCAATGGGGTCTAGAGGAGGCTCAGGGGAGGGGGCACCCATGGGGGGTGCCCCAAAATCAGAACTCCAAAGCCCCTCCAAAGTCATTCTGAAGTTGCCTTTGGAGATTAGCAAAGGCTCCGAAGGGGTTTTTCTGCAGAGCCTGTGCTAATCTCCAAAGGCGACTTCGGAATGACTTTGGAGGGACTTTGGAGCCTTTGCTAATCTCCAAAGGCAACTTGAGAGATTGCGCCCCCTGTCCCCCAAAACACCTGGGGTGACAGGCAGACCCCTTGTGCGTAGATCCGGATTTGCAAATGGGTGCTCCGGTGTTTCCACAGCAGGGAGGCTAGCACCCATTGCTATTGGGTGCTAGACCGCCCATGGGAACACATTGGGTACTTCTGTACAGATCCTATATACGAATGCATATGAATAACATAGGCATCCCATATATGAATCCCATACGAAGCTTCATACGAGTGTATCAGAACATTCAATTCGAATTTGAATGACCAAATTCAGTTGAATTCGGGCAAATTTCAAATGTTACGAATATCAGTGAGCACATTGCTGCTGGCTTCACTGCATTAATCACAGAGTGTTTCTACAACACTTTTATTATCTTAGTGTTGACATCTCTGGCTAGCAGCATGAAAATTTTCCCAATAAATATTTTCCTAGGCATCTGAGTGTGTTTTTTTACTATTCCTTTGATTTTGCATTCAATTCGTTTTGCATTCGCATTTTGTGTTTCGTTTTTGGCTTTTGTATATCAATTAGTAGCTGTCTGTAAACGGCCTCGAGCAAATTGTGGGAAAGCAGGATAAATGATTTTTCTTTAAAAAAAAACCAAAAATCAATTTTTAGGATTCCCAGCTGGTCATCGAAGCTTTTAAGTCCGGATTCGAACCCCCAGGCGATGTGGAATTTGAAGATTTCACCCAGCCGATCAAACGTGCCGTCTCTGAATCCAGCCTATCGAACTCCAAGGACGGCAAATCGGAATCGAGGTTCACCAGCAAGTCCAAGGGAAAATTGTGGCCCTTCATCAAGAAAAATAAGGTACCAGTTTTACTATTTCGTGGGCGCCGCGTTCCACAACGTTGGCAGTTTTGCTTTCTGCCTGTTTTTCTTCGTAATCCCAGCCAGTGAAGTCTCTTTTTTTTCTTCTTCTTCTCTCTCTTTCTCTCTCTAATAGAAATTAGTTTCTAAAAACTAATAGCTGATGTCCTGTTGAAATTTATTGTAAAATATATATATTATTTTTTTTTAATTGCTGAGGTTATGCTTTAATTTTTTTCTAGGTTGTTTTTTTTTTATTTCAACAGTTCTGTTTGTTCGTTCATTTACTTTTTTAAAAAATTAAAAAATGTGTTGCTCCAGTTTGAAAGTTGACTTTGGTTCGGTTTTAAGTTGCTGTTCTCTTTGCCGTGGTGGCTTTATGTTTCTCAGTTACTGTCTACTTACACAGCTTTCTGCCTGCCTATTGCTTTCCGCATGCATTGACCTAAACCACGTAGCAAGACCTATCGCTGCTTTTTTCCCATCAATTTCATTTTGCCTGTGCTGAGAGTTTTCCCTACCTTGGCTAAAAGATCTTAGCATCTGCTTCATTTCCTGGTGGTGAGACAGTTTGGTCTAGTGCAGTGTTGGCCAACCCATGACACGCGTGTCACAGGTGACATGCCAAGCCCTTTTGGGTGACACACCTGGTCACCCTGGCACCTGGGCATGTAGTGCTTGCTTGTTCTTGAAGTGTACAAAATACCAACTTTCAATTGAAGATTTAGCAAATGAAATTCAGCAACAAAAGTCACTAATGTAAAGAAATATTCATTTTTGCTTTTAATAAAATACATGTATCAAAAATATAACTTTTTTTACTAGAGCTACAAATATTACAAAACTATGGGTATTTCTAGAAGTGACACAGCACTCAAGTTAAGCTAGGTTTTCTTGCAAATTTTGACACACTGAGCTCAAAAGGTTTGCCGTCACTGGTCTAGTGGTTAGGGAGCCAGACTCTTATCTGTGAATACCAGGTTTGATTCTGCACTCCTCCATGAAGCCAGCTGGGTGACCTTGGGCTAGTCACAGCTCTCTTCTGACTAGGGATGTGTAAGACTATTTGAAATGTTTGTCATTCGATCAAATTCAGCCAAATCTGAGCAATTCAAACTTGAATCAAATGTACAGACATTCAGTTTTTTACTATTCGACGAATACGAATATTTTGAATCTTTAGTACACATAATTTGGACATTCGTATGTCTACATATCCGTACGCATCTTATTCGTATCCGTACGGGATGAAAATGGGATGCATACAGGATAGAAACTGGATAAGTATGGGATAGACATGGGATACGTACAGATGTGTACGGATACATACGAACGTTGTCAACATTTGTATCATCGAATATGTATAATATTCATACGAATAGATATGGTTTGAATTTTAATAAATTTGTTTTTTCTCTGTTCGTACAAATTCAGACACTCGAATATACGATTCACATCGAATCGAACGTTGAAAATTGCATTCGTGCCCATCCCTAATTCTGAGCTCTCACTGGCCCACCCACCTCACAGGGTGTTCTCTTGTGGGGAGAACAGAAGGTTTGTCAGCAGCCTTGAGTCCCCTTAAATGGGTGAGAAAAGCGGGTTAGAAAAGTCAACTCTTCTTCCTGCAATAGCTCTCGACATGCTTATAGGCTGCTGGCAGGTCGCTCACTTGTAAAAGAAGCAACTGGGTACCTGAAGGCCTCACCTGCTCCTACTGGATCATGTGCTTGCACATCATCTATTGTGTGTTCATGGCATGTTAAATGGAACCTTCCTTGGCATGGAAAGGCCAGCTCGCCCCCTTATCATTTTCCAATGCTTTCCTGGCTGGTCACTTGGGACGATCCTTGGTCATCGCAGGGCACTAGATGGTAACTACCAGCAAAGTTAGCATGACAGCGTGGTAGTGGTGAGTGGTGGTGGTCAGTGCCCTTTGTGGCTGGTGGGGGAGAGAGAGGGAGCCAGAAAGAAGGACCAGGAGAGCTATCACACAACAGTAGAACCAGGGGGCATCTAAGAAGCCGATGGGCAGGAGAGTGTTACTAATGTGTGTTGCTGTGCGGACACACCTCACCGGATATGTCCAAAACAGCAACGCGTGTGCAGATTAGCCACACCAGATGTGTGCTTAATGGGTGTCAAAGGGCCAGTGCGGAAGCACCCTTTGTCTTGTCCTGACAACCCCGATTTCACAGATACACAGACCACCTTCTCCGCACTTTGCTCCATGTTTGGTCTTGTCAGCGATTCACTTGGTTGTAACGTCTGGCATCTTGCATAGCCTCCGATGGGGCTGTGGACCTGTTTTATTTATTTATTTATCATTTATATTACTATCACGCCCTATACCCGAAGGTCTTGGGGGGGGGGGTAACAACCTTAAAAGCAACAAATTAAAACCAATTTAAAACCAATAATATACATTAAAACATCTAAAAGATTCAGCATATTAAAATACTAAAATAATATTAGTATTAGTAAAATAATACCGGCCATGGGAAGAAAAGTATAATCACATCAGCCAAAGGCCAGGGGAAAGAGGTGCATCTTCACTGGCTTCTTGAATATATACAGAGAGGGAGCATGATGCACCTCAAGGGGGAGACTGTTCCATAATCTGGGTGCCCACCTGCTCACGACTGAGGGTGGTGGGACAACTAGGAGGGCCTCCTCTCCAAATCTTAGGGCATGGGCAGGTCGATATGGGAGAAGGCATTCCTTTAGATATTTGGGACCCAAGTCATTTAGGGCCTTGTAAGTCAGAGTTAACACCTTGAATTAGGCTCGGTAGCAAACCGGCAGCCAATGCAACCCTTTTAAGACCGGTGTGATGTGCATCCGGCTAGCTGAGCACTCTGGCAGCTGCATTTTGCACTAGCTGCAACTTCTGAACTGAGTATGGGCCTCTAGTTCTTTACACCTCAGTGGCTCTTTGTTAGGCGTGTGCACAAATGCCATTTTCAGCATTTGATTCATAACGAAACGAATGTTCGAACATTCATAATCGTTTGAATGTGCGGTTTCAAATGTCCGGACATTTGATTCAATACAAATGCATTTGCACGTGTTCATTTGAATATTCGATACGTACAGATGCATATCTGATGATACGCATCTGTATGTATCCCATACGCATCCCATATTCAGCCCTTCCGTATCCGTAGGGATGCAAACAGAGTGTGTGCAGATACGCACAAGATGCCTACATATCTGTACCGTCATCCAAACGTCCGAACTATTCGTTCGAATGTCTGAAACATTCGTATTCCTACGAATCCTAACGTACGAATGTCTGGACATTCGATTTGTTTATGAATGTCCGAATTCGTGTGAACTCGTATGAATAACGGATAGTACAAATATTCATGCACACCCCTACTCTCTGTGTTTCAAGATCCTAGTCCCTAGTGATTCAGCTATACGGGGTGGGACGGATGCTGATCTAGAATCTCCAGCCTCTTTCTGCTTCTCCCATGTTGCATGTCTGCATGGGACGTGATGGGTGTGTTCCTGATGCGAAACGCTGTTCATTCATTCATCGCCTTGCACCACTTACTAAAATTGCTCGTTTCTTCATCTTGTGCCCCTGTGATAATGCTGATCTTTTAGTTTAAAAAGAAAACACCAAGCCTGCCTGGTCATCGACCCTACTCTTTTCCTGCCACGCTCGTTATCCGTTATCCATCTTATATCCCTCAAAAACCCCACGGCTTTAAATAATTATGCTTCTAATTGCTTTTATTTATTTTTATATATATATCTATGCGTATCTTCCAAATTTTGCTTCCAAATGTCGCCACCTGCAGTTTTTTAAAAAATATTTTCTTTGGTGTGTCTGCTTCTCTGGACTTTGGTTCGTTTTTGTTTTCCTTTTAACCTTTTGATTGTTTTCTTTTGGCTTTTTTTATTATTTTTCCTTTTAATTCTATCACTTCTCCATCTCTTATACGTAGCTTATGTCCCTTTTAACATCCCCCCATCAGCCCCCGCCTCCGCCCCCTTCCTCTGCCTCACCCTCTGCTGTTCCCAATGGTCCCCAGTCTCCTAAGCAGCAAAAGGAACCCCTGTCCCATCGCTTCAACGAGTTCATGACCTCCAAACCTAAAATCCACTGCTTCAGGAGCCTAAAACGTGGGGTAAGTGTTTTGGATGTGTCTGTCTGTCTCTCTGTCTGTCTGCACGCCTGGCATCCTCTTGTTTGGAAGGAGGGGTCTCTGTTTTCTTCTTGCACCCCCTGTTTCTTTCCCTCCTTCCTTGACATCTGCAGTTCTCTTTCGTGGAGATGTGTGCGGTGGTCTATGGATGTGTTCTCAGCCATCACCTACCCGCCAGATTTTACACCGCTTTCGAACCCAGAGTCAAAAACTCCCACAGTGAAACCACACACACAAAAACAACAACCCCAAAACAAAACAGAAAAGGGGCTTGGTTTGTTTAGAACAGAGCCTGCAGGAGCGGGGATGGGCGACAGATCTGTGTCACCTTCACAGTTTGTCTGAATCGCAAAGCTTCGAGCGTTCACATTCAAAGCAAACATTGGTTGCACAGTTGGACCCACCATATTCGCTGAGGATACGTTCCAGCTTCTACCATGGTTACCTGAAACCGTAGTTAATCAAGCATAGGCCTTCCGGTTCTGGGTCGTGCAACCCCAGAACCGGATTTTCTGGTCTCCAGAAGGCCTATTTCGGGCTGCAGAGAGCATTGGAATAGGTGTGTGACACCACCATCCACCTCCCACGTGCCCCCATACATTTGGGATGGGCTCCAGTGGCGGCATGCACCTATGGAGGCCAAAACAGGCCTTCTGGTTCTGGGTGTTTTTCCCTTATGGCACCCACAGGGGGTGGGGGTGGGCTTGTCCGGTAACCGTGGCTAACTGAAACTGGGGTTACCAAATCAGTGGATACGGGGGTCCAACTGTACTTGAAAGTGGACATTCGCATGTGAAGCGAATGCCTTTGCATGTTTGTTCAAAGCTTCGTTAGATTCACGAAGGTGAATCTATGGATTCTTAGCAGATTCGGAGCGGATTCAGAACAGATTGGGAGGAGCAGCTGCCTAAGACATTCAAAGTAGCCTCATTTGCATGAATGCAAATTTCCATTGCATTTGCTTCGATGAAAAGCGAAGCGGACAGGGAGAAAATTCCAGGCGCAGCCCTAGGGAGGTGCTATATGTGGTTTACTTTGCCTGCGTCCATTTTGCAGGCCTGCAAGTGGTTCCACTCGTCTGCTGTGGAAGGTTGCCTAATCCCCAAATACTAGGAAAGTGTGGCTTGGCACAAGATAGGGAGAGGTCGCCTCCTGCTTCAGAAAAGGAGTGGACTTGGTTTTGGAACAAAAGGTTCGGAGCAGATTTACGGCTCTCAGGGCTATCAATGGTCGTTAGCCCTAAAGGCGGCCACTGGGATATGGCGCGCACAGCAAGCCGGGTGCCCAAGTCCCTTTGCCCCATAAAGTTTTTAAAGCAAAGATACAGAAGTTGTTTGCCGTTGCTACATTTGGGGAGAGGCTGGGGATCAAACTGGCAACCCTCTGCTTTCCAGGCAGTTTGCTCTACCACTGAGCTACAGCAACTCCCAGACTCCTTGCACACCTCTATATGCAGTTTTCTTGGCAGGGATAGAGAAGTGGTTTTCCATTCCTACATCCGTGGAGAGGCTGGGGATCAAACTGGCAACCCTCTTCCCTCCAGGCAGTTTGATTTACCATCCCCATAGGCCTGGGAATACCCAATGGGCAAAATAGTCTCTGCACAAGGAAGTTGTTGACTTAGTGGCCTCCCCACCCTTTACCATGTACTTTACCTTTGCACCACGAATGTTTTCTTGATCATGCTTTCTATTTCATGTTGCTTTATGTTTAGTAGCTGGTAGCTCTTATTCTCTTGCCCATGTGCCACCTTTGTTCTCTTCCATTCCACCCGTAATGATTATCTCATTTCTATGTCTTTCTATAGCTGGAATCAACGTGCAGGATGAATTAATAACTCGTTCCTTTGCAGCCTCTGGGGTCTGATTTGCTCTTTTTACTATCACGGGGGTCCCTTCCAAAATCAATCCTCTTGATTTATTCAGAAGTTCACAAGTGAGGGGCTTTGATCTTCTCTCCCTATTTGCAGCACAAAATGGCTCCCAAATCACATATTTGCAAATTGGGGCTCAGGAAGGAACTACATTTATGCACTATTTTGCTAAAATCCTAACCCTTGCAAAGATCAGGCTGTATTTCAAAACACACACACTGTGTTCAGATTAAAATCCATAGCTGCTTGGGCATATGTTCTCTGCTTCTCTTCTGCCCACCCCAAAACACATCTGGTACATAATTAATGTTGTAAATAAAATTAAATGGTTTTACTGGTTTGTGATGCTAAATTGGAGCTAAGGGCTACTCTCTATGCTCTGATCCAAAGTACTGTGGCATATTCCAAAGGCTCAACACTTGCTGCTAAATTATTTCAGACTGTGAGGGTTGACCTAAGTAGATGGATGTGGCATTGCATGTAGAAAGCTAGTGTTTCAGGGAGTACACTCTAGTTTTCCAAATGCAGGATTTTTGTTCTCTCCCCCCATCCCTTAATGGAACGAGAAACTTTCAAACATGAGGACTCCGCCCCCAAAATTTCACAGTGTGGTCTATCTGAATTCGTACGAATAATGCATAGTACAAATATTCGTGCACTTACCTACTTTCTGTGTTGCAAGATTCTAGTCCTTAGTGATTCAGATATATTAGGCGTCCAAAGAAAATGCCTCCTTGCACATGCGGCAGGCTGAATCTGAACTGGAAATGGCCATTGCGCATGCGTGGTGGGCAGCATGCGCATGCGCTCCTGGTATTTCATGCTGGCAAAATACTCTGGTGTGCTTTCCCTTTGTTGTGGGCCAGCTTCAGGGGTGACACTGAAATATCACTTTAAAAGCAGGATTTTCCAGAGATGTCTGAAGGTCGCCTGGGTGTAATGGTATATTTAAATGTATGGAGGGAACGCAGGAAGGTCTAGCAATTCACAGAAGAGTTATGCATGTTTAGAAGCTTAAGAATGCAGACATTGGTCTTTGGGGTATGCCTTCGTGTTTTTAGATCAAAGTGCGGACGCCGGAGGCAGCAAAACAGAACTCTCTCTTTTGCTGTAGGAGCAGTAAATGTACAGGTCTCTCTCTCTCTCTCTCTCTTCCCATTTCCCCTTTTAATATGTGTGTTTTCTTTTGCTGATTCAGCAACAGTCTCAATCTTTGTATTTTCACAAAGAGCTCATGAAGAGGACATTAGGCAAACCCACGTACGCCCTTGAGGCTAGGGAATACGTTGTAAGTTTGTGTATGGTGTGACTGAGCCAAACAGTCGCTGTGCAGTCACCGGTCCCCATTTACAACGGTGTAAGGAGGGGTGGGGAAAAGCCCCGCTGGTTCTGCGCTCAAAGCTGAGCATCCAAAAGCAATGCATTCCTAGAAAAATAGAAGCACATAAACACCGCAAATTCCATGGAAGGGAGGTTTGGGGTGTGGCGCTTGGAGCAGATGTCTTCTTTTTGGGTTATTGTTTTAAGCGGATCAGGACCAAGCTGACCCCTGAAAAAAGTGCAAAGAATAGAGGTGCAAAAAAGTGCAAAGAACAGTGGTGCAAAAAAGTGCAAAGAACAGTGGTGCAAAAAAGTGCAAAGAATAGAGGTGGTGGCTCTTAGAACAGGGAGAACAACGGAAATGGTTGGGGTGCAAAATAAATACAGAAATTAAAAATAACAAAACTACAGTGGAACTCTTCCAAGAGGGCTTCCAGCAGCAGGAAGGAACACAGGAAGCCAGAAATGCTCCCCAACCATCCCGCAGAGGGAACATTTTTATTTTATTTATTTACTTAGAAAATTCATTTCCCGCCCTTCACCAAATGGTCCCAGGGTGGGTTGCAATGAGATTAAAACACACCAAATGGTAAAAGATAATTAAAAGTATAATCCATGTCCTCCCTACCCCACCCTCCTTCCCATCCCTCCCTAAGAGGACAGCACCCTGAGGAAGCTATTTAAACAGTAAAATCCTGGCAGAAAGATACGTATTCACCAGGTGCCATTGCTGGATTGCAAGGCTGGTTTTAAGGCATGGCATATTTTATTTATTCAGTCATTTGATGCATTTATATGCCACCGTTAATTCAGGAGACCCCACCCTTGGGCTTACCATCAAAGGAAACCCTACAGTCTCCCATGCCTACTTTTCTTCTTGGTGGTGGCCCCCTAAGCTTTGGGAACAGTCTTTCCTCAGGGATATGCTACACTGAACATGGTAAATTCATATTATGACCACCAGGCATTTGCTGATTAATTGTCTCCTGTGGAGTCAGTGGGTGTTTTTAAAAAAATAAAAATACACTTTATTCTGGGGCTTGAATATAGAGCAATAAATAAATAAATAAATAAATAAATAAATCTTCAGAAGGGTGGTCACATCAACCCCTGTTAAGTCAGTGTCCCTGTGGAGGGGAGGCCTCAATTTGCAACATACACCCGTAACACTTGAGAAACCAGATTACGATACTATTGGGGTTTTCCAGGTTCTCGTTTAACTAAGGAATCCTTGTTTTATCTCCCATCTAAAAGCTAAACCAGAAAGAATAAAAAAGATTATGTGAAGGAGCATGCACTTTACCAGCTGTGCCACCCTGAAACCATGTTATTCAAAGGGTTGACTTGACCAATTACTCCCCTGGGGAGGGGAGAGTAAAATCTGCCCCAGAGAGTTCCACTGTGGTTGGTAGGTCGCTTTGGCCTGAAGTTTGAGCAAGGAGCTGAGACCAAGATGAATGAACCCAGTACCCTATAAGCGCAACAAAACCAGAAGCAAGAGACCCCAAAAGGCCTTCTTGCCCGTTGTAAGTGGGAGTCATTGTTGGTGACTAAACCCAATAACACATGGACTTGCTAGCTTTTCATGCGCTCTTCTGTGTTATTGCAGCCTATGGCAACTCCATTTGCTCTCTTGCGCAAAGCTGTGTTAGACCCATCTGGAGGGGGTGGTGCCTGGAAAAGGGGGCTGTTCTTTTTCTTTCTATTTTCTTTTTTAATTTGATCGGCTACATTTCCTAGAAATGTAATTAACTTGTGAAAAGAGCTTCATCAGGAGAAAGCTCCCCAAGCTTTGTGCCCCGAATTCTAAAAAAATAAAAATAAAAAAATGGGTAGGAAAATCTCCGTTCTCCAGATTCTCCAAAAAGGGGTAGGTTGATCTCTGTTCTCCTAGGAGTAGGGAAACCTCTAGTCTCCAGATTCTCCAAAAAAGTAGTAGAAAATTCTCTGTCCTTTTAGCATCATTGGCAGCATAAGCTACATAGGAGACATTTCTTCTCAGAAAGGAGATCAGCTAAGAAAATCCAATCAGCATTTTTATAAAATACAGTAGGTCTAAACCACCCTTCTAAAGTTTAGGTGAGGACAGCTAAAAGCTCAACACTAGCTGCAAATAAACACAAGACAAGCTGACACAAGCTGATAGTTTTTGGGTGTTTTACCACGGTCAGTTAGTAACCATTTTTGCACCCATTAAGGACCCATTTGAGTGAGAGCCGGATGACCCCATTTCCACTTCGGCACCCATTAGGGACACATTTGTTTCCACCGCGCCTCGGGAAATGTGGATCATATGTGTACATCTCAGTCTTTAATCCTGATTTTCTGTAGACTCCATTAATGGGATCTACAATAGGGTCTTCAGCTAGAAAATTCGGATTAAAGGGAGTCTGTTTCCATGAGTGATAGATGCATGCCTAGATCTCAGTCTGTGCCCCATCAATAATCATCCTCAGCCATTTTAGAGATCGTTGCAATGACTGGTTCGTAAGAATGTCCCCTCCCAAAATTGTTTCTCCAACAGACAATACTCCCTATAGAGTATTTTCTCTCTGAAAAATCAAACATTCAAAAGATTCAAGGGAGGAACCATTCCAGCCTCCTTGAAATAGCAAAGCCCTCCACCTCCCTTGACCATAATGTTATAAAGGATTTCAATTGGGCTGTTTTAGGATATTTAACAAGGCTTTGGTGAGCGTTTTTGAGGTGATGCTATCTATTAGATGTCTCGTAGTTGTAGTGCTTAGAAGCAAAAGAAAAAATATATATGCATATGTGTGTATGTGTATATATATATATATATGTGTCTCTCAAACTTCAAGCCTTCCTGAATATCTATAGGCATGCTCTGTGTGTGTGTGTGTGTGTTTAACCTTAGCATTTGCCGAATTTACAGCAAAACAGTAGAGAATAGAATTTTGCTGGCTGGCACTTTTCTGGCCTCGTAGTCTAGCTTCTAGAAATTTGTTTCATACTTAGCGCATGTAGCCTTTTACATTCTGTGCCTTTTTAACCGTCTGCTTCCGTAGGCAAATTGGTTTCTCTCTGTACCACCGTTGTCTGTAAAACTATGTCGAGAAAGAAAGAAGAAAATCCTCTCGACTTGTGGTGCCCTTTGTGGCTTTGCTCAAGTTCACAGGAGAACGAGGGGCTGCCGAGAGACATTGCCGAGAGGGGTGGGTGGAGAAGGGAGCTGAGATGGGGGTCCCAGAAATTCCTGCTTGTGCATGAACACATTTTTGGCATTCGATTCGTAATGAATCGAACGTTCAAAAATCGATATTTGTATTTCAGATGTGGTAAAATTCTATTCCATACGGATCTATTCATACGTATTTCCATGTCCATGTCCATTTTTATTTGTAAACCGCCTTTCCAAAAGAACTTTGCCCAAGGTGGTTTACAAGAAACAAACAAAAAATACAATGCAAATACAGTAATCACATCAGAGAAATACAGCAAGTAAATACAGCTAGTAAGGAAATCAGTCTCAATAACTAAAACAAATATATATCATAAGTGATGTACAAATTCTAATACCATAAGCGATGTACAAATTCTAATACCATAAGCGATGTACAAATTCTAATATAATAAGCAATGTACAAATTCTAATACCATAAGCAATGTACAAATTCTAATACCACAAGCAATGTACAAATTCTAAAACCATAAGCAATGTACAAATTCTAATATCATAAGCAATGTACAAATTCTAATAGCAATGTACAAATTTTAATAGAGTATATGTATGAATATTCGATAGGTATCGGAGAAGAATGAATACGTATCTAATACGAACAAATACTTATCTGATATGAACAAATACATATCCAATAAGTATCCATAACATCTCCGCGCACTGAAAATGTCAAATCCGACCTGAATCTACTTTTAATCTGCTGTCAATCCATGTTGAGTGCAATCTGGATCCATTGCAGATGTGACTGGAGCTCCGTTTTTCCACACCCCCAATCTAACAAATGTCTGAACTATTCGTATGAACGTCCAGAAATGTTCGTATTCGTACAAATGTTCGCATACGAATATCGCAACACTACATCCATGTACGAATGTCCAAATTCATACAAATAACATATGTTACAAATATTTGTGCAAATCCCTATTACATTGGGCTCAGAGCTGAGCAGCGCACTGGTATTCCCTCCTTCTGGTGAAAAGAAACCGTACAACAGAAGATTGGATTATTTGCTGACTTCGCAGCACACTTTGGCTGCATTCACACCTAAGTTTTAGTCCAGCTTCAGTCCACTTTCAGAATAAGAGAATGCATCAGCAAAGTGACAAGGTGATTTCTTTTCAGTGCTATCTTAACTCAAAAGAATCCACCTTTGCATTAGATCATGAAGAAAGAAAACGACTGTTGACTTTGCTGATGTCTTCTTCCAATCCTAAACTGGATTGAAGCTGGATCAAAACCTAGGTGTGACCACAGCCTTTCAGACTCCAGGGTTTATGGCAGGCTGGTGCCCTCTTGGCAGTAATGGGTCGGCCATCAGTTTCTGCCCAAAACATTTTTTTGTATCACTTCTATGCAGACTTGGAGCTCACTACACAAATGAGCCAGTGCTGTCTGCATTAGGCCTTCTATAGCCTTAGTGAAGATGCATTCAGCTTGTGGAGTTCTATGCAGGAAGTCCAGGCTTTTCCTGCTGAGGTGGAGCCCATGGTGGCAGCAACCGTCTTTGCTCCAGACTCCTCTTCCTGCGCATTTTCCTTCCATTGGCTGAAAGAAGGAGGACAAAATGTCATTTCCCGTTCTCTCTCCATTTGGTCTAGTTGTTAAGGAGCTGGGGGGAATAGCAGGTTTGGTTCCGTCCTCCTCCATGAAGCCAGCTGGGTGACCTTGGGCTATACACAGCTCTCTTCTGAGCTCACACGGCCCCACCTACCTCACAGGGTGTCTCTTGTGGGGAGAAGAACAGAAGGTGTGTCAGCTGCTTTGAGTCACCTTAAATGCGTGAGAAAAGCGAGGTGGAAAAGCCAACTCTTCTTCTTCTTGGTTTTGTGGTTAGAGCGTCGGAATCTTATCTGGAGGTCTCCTGGTTTGTTTCTGCACTCCTCCGCAAAGCCAGCTGGGTGACCTCGGGCTAGCCACAGCTCTCTTCTGAGCTGTCACAGCCCCACCTACCTCACAGGGTGTCTGTTGTGGGGAGGAGAAAGCTTCCTTAGCTGCTTTGAGTCCCCTTAAATGGGTGTGAAAAGCGGGATAGAAAAGCCAACTCTTCTTCTTCTTCACTTTCCCCTTCCCAAGCTTTTTCACGTCCGCCCTCCAGAGAGGGGTAGTATTAGTCACCTGCAGAAGGGGTTTTGTGGGCAGAAGATGCTGAATCTGGTCCTCTTAAATACCCCCCCCCGAGGCTCAGAGGTGAGCTGTACCCAGCAGGCACTTCTTGAATGAAGTCAAGACTCTTGGCATGTGGGCTGAACGTAGTTTATGGCTCAGAATAGGCTATCGGCCTGATCCAGAAAGGACATCATCTTCCAGATGAGAGCGAGAAAGTTACCCTGGTTTTGGCCCAAACTAGAGTAATGGGCAGGTAGCTCTTTATGTTACACTAGGAATGTGCACAAATGTGTTTTTTGGTATTTGATTTACATCAAATCAAATGCAAGACAATTTTTATGCGTTCAAACCAATCCCCTTCTAATGTAGTAGGATTCGAATTTGATACGAAGGTTCAATAGAAATTCACATACACAACCCATACAAATCCCATATGAATCCTGTACGAATCCCAGACAAATCCCCTACGAATCCGTAAGAAAGCTTCATACGAATGTAACAAAACACGCGATTTGAATTCAAACGTACCAACGTTCTATTCAAATGTCCGAATTTGTGTGCACACCCCTCTGTTACACAACTAGGGGGGGGGGAGAACCCATTTTCCCTCCCTGTCCCATTCCTGATCCATGGGCAAAATGGCAGCTGGAGGGCAGCATTTTCCACCCGGTCTTGTGAACTTTTGCACAGACACGTGACAAAGCAGCGTCCATTTTCACGAGCCGAGCAAGGGGAACGTGTGTCCGTATGTGTGCATCGTTTTATAACCGTGGCACTGGGAATGAGTTTTTCTTCTTCTGATACATGCTTATCTTTTCTTTCTCTCTTTTTCCTCTGCACCTGTTCTTCTCCGTTTTTACATGAAGCTTTCTCTCAAGCTGGTAAGAACTACCGCACGTATTCCATCCAAATTTCAAAATCACAGTTTTCTCTGTATGACTTTGTTGACCGTTAAAATGGCGGCCCTGAAATTAACTTAGCATTTCCCCCCCCCCCCGTTGTCTTTTGTGTTGTTTATTATTTTTTTCCACCCACCCCCCTCTTTTGATGTTTACCAGATAACTTTGAATATGCAAGTCTGGAATCTAATGGAGGTGATCCAGTTTTAATGCTTTTTAATGAGCTGCTCAAAATTAACTCTTAATTTTAAGTAGTTTTAATTATTAGTTGTTCATCGTTGTTGTTAATACAATTGGGGCCTGCAAAAATGTAGCGAACCTGATTTGTTCTTGTAGTACAATTTTTCTTTGGTCAGATATTTTTCAAAGAGGGAAGAGGGAGAGAAAACGCTAAACGTAGAACACAGACAAGTCCCATATAATTCAAATGGTGGACAATTTAATTTTAAAATAACAGAACTCGTTCAAAGATGTTCTTGCAGGAACAAATACTCTTAAGAATTTCACTGCTGCTAGAAACTACAATTGGAGAGTCTTTCAATTCCTCTTTTCCTGTTACAATAGTTTGGTCCATGTTCAAAATTTCAGCTGAACATTTTGTGTTTGCTGGTATTTCACGTTGAATCAAAACATTTGTTTGTATATCCAGGAACAGGGGTGTGCACTAATGGTTTTTTGACATTCTATTAGAATCGAATTGAATACCCGAAAATTCAATTCGATTTGGATCTGTCAAATTTGGATTTAACAAGATTTGATTTGTTTTTACCAAATTCGAATCTATTTGTTCGAATTTTTGATTCGAATCTGCACCAACGAATGTCAACAACATTTCTATGCGCACATACGCATCTTCCCAGCATCTGTATGAATCCAAACACATCCGTATGACTCCCGTAGTTATCCCGTATGCAACCCGTTTTCACCCTGTAGAAATGTGTACAGATGCTGGAAAGATGCGGATCTTCAAGTACGCATTGTGTACAAACCCATACACATACAAATGTCCAGATAATTCAAATAAATCAATCCGAAATTCAAAATTCAATTCAAATGTTTACATTCGAATTTCGGGAGATTCTATTCGAGTTAAAATGTTGAAATTCGGCACATTCGATCGGATTTCGAATGGCTACGAATATTCGTCCATATCCCTATCCAGGAATCTGACTGAACCAAAACAGTCTCCTACTCATGAACATGAACCCTTTTATCACACAGTTTGTGTTCCCTGTGTGATTTTGCCCTTGAAAAAGAATCCTTTTTCCTAATGGAATGAGAGTCCATTTCCAATTTGAATGATTTGGGATTTCTGCCTCTCATTGGAATCAATCAACTATTTTTAACCTACGTTTTTCAGCCTCACCTAGCCGCATCGCGGAATAACTAACACCTTGTAATCAAATCCAGTCGAACCTGACTAAATTAATACTTTTTTTAAAAAAGTTATTTAATTCTCAAACTTGGATGGAGAATTTGGGGAAATAAATCTTATATAGCTCACAATCTAAAATCCTACCAAAAAGGGGGGAGCATATTGAAACCTGGATAATTATTTTCTTCCCTTAAAGAACTCTGCAGTTTTAAAAAGTGAGTTTGGATTTTGTCCCCAACGCTGAGTTAGTTAATTTTTCAACTCAGATGCTGATAAATTAACATTAATCAGAATCACTAACAGAACAAAGAAATCTTATGCTGGTTGACTGAAAGATTGCCTTCAGGTGATAAATTAGTTGGTGAAAATCTTATGTACCAATTAATTGATTGGTTAAATTTACTGGTGATTGAAAAATCATTCTCCAACAAATGGCTTCCTCTTCATTAAAATGGATGGTCCAAGTTAAAAAATGTATCAGGGATCTTCTTAGAAATGGAGCTTTCTCTTCTATTGGTAATCCTTGTAAATAATGTTTGACTTCTCCGGCTTTTAATTGCTCCTTCTATCAGCAACAAAAGCTGGCACCCAGTGGAAGCCGCTCGGAAAGATGGGAGAAGGATCAACATCAAGGTTTTATTTCAAAGACAGATCTTTTAGAACATAAGAACCTAAGAGAAGCCCTGCTGGATCAGGCCACAGCCCATCTAGTCCAGCGTCCCGTCGCACACAGTGCCCCACCAATTGCCCACGGGCATCTCAAGCAGAGACAAGGACAAACCTTTTCCTGCTCTCGAATCCCAGCAAATGGCCTTAGAAATATCTTGGTTGTCCCCCAGCCTGAAAGATGCACCTAGGCATCCATTCTAGTAGCCATTGATACATCTGTCTTCCATAAACTTGTCTAACCCTTCCTTAAAGCCATCTAGGCTGGTAGCTGTCACCTCCTCTTCCGGCAGCAAATTCCATAAACCGATTACCCTCTTGGGTGAAGAAACGCTTCCCTTGTTGGATCCAACTCTCCTACCCATGTTAGAAAGAGCAATGGAGTAGGGATGTGATTAAATATTGAAAATATTTGTTATTCATACAAATCCAGACATTCATATACTGCTCTGGAGAAAAGTTTGGAGTTTAGGCATTTCCTATGGAGCTGTTCTACAGAGCTTTGACCAGGCCCCGGAGAATTTCTGGGGCATTTTACTGCAGTCTTCGAAGATTCTCCAGTGTGGCTCTGGAGTTCGTCCACCCACCATGCATTGCCCCCCTCCAAAAATGTGGGGTGACGGACGGACCCCATGAGGATATATTTGGAATGTCCGTATGGGTGCTCTGGTGTTCCCACTGCAGGCATGCCTACCATCCATAGTTATTGGGTGCTACACCACCCACGGAGACACATTGGGTACCTCCTTAGATCTGGATCTACTAAATCCGGATTAGTTGAAGGACCCATTTCTTAGATCTGGATCATCTTAGATCCAGATTAAGGGAGGTAAGTGGGGAAAAACCTTAGTCTTTGTAGGGGGGAAATCTAAACTTCGAAGGTGACCATAGAACACCAGGCCCTATGGGACTCCACAAATTAAAACTCATAGAGAGAAGAGGTACACTGAAACCCTTGTTCTACAGATTAAACCTTTATGTACTCCAAATTAACCATAATAACAATAAATTATTATTGCTCCTGCTGTTTCCTGGTGTACAGAAGAACCAGGTGGAAAGAAAGTGTCTCCTATTTCTTTAATAATGCCATAAAAGAGGGAGTATCAACATTTCTGATAATTTAGTAGTGCAGTAGTAACAGGAAAGGGAATTTCAGCAGGACTGCCTTACCTTGCAAAGCTAGACCTAGTAAAATCCCCTCTTCTGTGCAACTATTAAAGGGCAGGAACTCTTTCTACCTAAGTCACCCTGTATTAGGGGGGGGGGGAAGAGGTCCAGGGCTTCCTCATTAAATTTGGAGAAGTTTTTTTTCCCCTGTCATGTCTCCCAGAGGAAGCAAATGCCGGTTTCTCACATTGATGTTCACGCTGGATATACCAATTTCTGTTTGTAGGGCGGGGGGCCAGAGGACTTCAGTAACCTTCCTCCGGAACAAAGAAGAAAAAAACTCCAGCAAAAGGTTGATGAGCTGAACAGGGATATCCAGAAGGAAATGGATCAGAGGTAGGAACGCCGCAGTGGGAAATGCAGGGGTCGGGGGTTCATTAGAGCGTTCATTTCTGACCTGGTGCGCTCCAACGGGTGCATTTCCTGGACGTTCTCAGAGTCTAAGGAAAACTGAGTTAAGAATTATTGTCAGCCCTCAATACAGGTGGCAGCTTGTCCAGTTATGTGGGCAATAGGTTTGCTCTCTCCTCCATGGGTACCCCCTTGTCGTGGCAAAGGAGTTGTGTGCCCTTGAGAAATCGTGAGCTACGCCGGCCACGGCACATGCCTTCGGTAAAGTCACCCATTCTAGACAGGTCTCAGCTGAAGGGTCAGACAAAGCGTGGCCACGGGCAGGATGGGCTCATTAGCCTTGGGCAACCATCCTAAGAGAAGGACAACGCCAATTTCAAAGCCCTTTTAGCCCTGTAAGGCCATCCGTCTAAGACAGTGGTTCTCAACCTGGGGGTCGGGACCCCTTTGGGGGGGGTCGAACTACCCTTTCAGAGGGGTCGTGACAAGTCTCCCACCACCCTTCCCTCCCACCTCCCAGCTGCTCCGCCCCCATGGTTGGGGGTCTCCACAACATGTGGAACTCCATTAAGGGGTCGCGGCATTAGGAAGGTTGAGAACCACTGGTCTTAGAGAAGGAAACTCTAACCAAACCTACGCCCTGAGGATTTCACTGCCTCTGCCCAAGTTTCCTAGGCCCTAGCAGGTGAACCTTAGGTGTAAAGGGTGGGGTCAGTTTTGCACACACGGTACCTCACCTTAAAAAGCCACTGCACAGGCCCGAGGGGCCACGGACACACTTGCAAAGATCCCTGTAGGGACAGGTGGGGGACGGAACAGCAGGTGAAAGATGCAGTCGGAGCCACAGACCCAACCCTGCATTACAGGCGGTCCAGGACACTGGTCACTTGAGACTGACCCAGGAGATGACAGTCCAGTTCAGTAGCATCCTGGATGACCAAGCAGCCTTTTGAGGAGAGCACTGCTTGCTCCATATGGAGAAGAGCCTAGAACAGCTGGTCCAACCAAAGCTCATCTGGACTGTCCACCTGGTTGGCTGGCCGCATATCCAGTTTTTCACAGTACACACAGCAAAAAAATACATCTACACTTTTATCCAGCTGCAATGGGGGGCAAAGTAGAAATTCAGAGGACCCTAGCTCTTAGGGAATAGCAAAGTTTTGTGTGATCTGGGCCTGCGGAAACAGGCAAAAGAGGCGATTATTTACATTTATTTAAAAACAATAATCATCACACGAATCCTTATCCTCCCATGAAATACATTTTGAAATAAAACCCACATTTCTTTACATTCAGCTTTAGCACCGAAGGCTGTTGCTGGTTTCTGTTAACTGCTTTGAAACTTTTAGGATAAAAAAGCGGTATAAAATGTTCAAATAAGTAAACGAAGGCTACTGTGCTTTGAAATGCCCAGCTGTTTTAATGTTGAACTAGTAGAACTGTGTAAAACATGTCAACATCAGACCCTGAGAGTTTTGTCTTCCTCCTTCCAAACTTTCCCCCTTTCCTTCAGAGATGCCTTAACAAAGATGAAAGATGTCTATATCAAGAACCCCCAGATGGGAGATGCGGCCAGTGTGGACCTCAAGTTGGCTGAGCTTGGACACAACTTGGAGAAACTGCGTCTGGAAGTGCAGAAATTTGAGGTATTGAAAAGATATTCCAATGGGAGGCCTCCATGTTAGAACCGCGCAGGAACCACACCATGACACAAAGGATGGTTGTGCTCTAAGAAATGCTGTGCAGGAGTCATTAAATCAGGGTGGCCGAAGGGTGGCCCTACAGATGAAATTTGGTTCCCACCACCGGCCCTTTCAGGATTATATCTGGAAACACAGATCGGCCATCAGCATGCTGGTACAGACCATAATAGGCCCTGCCTGAACCTACCGTAGTCTGCACTAGCAAGCAGATGGCAGGTCTCTATTCTGGGATATAATCTGGAATAGGGACCAGTGCAGAAAGAGTGATTCCTTATCACTGATAGCAAAGACTATTGCCCGGTACCCCAATGAAAAGAGAAAGCATGCCCTATTTTACATGCCTGAGCAAAAGCCAGTTACAAGACCCTAAGAAATACCCCATTGGATCAGACCTGTGGCCCATCTAGTCCAGTAGTCTTATCTCTCAATGGTCAACGAACTGCACCAAGAAACCTACCAGCAAGACATGATCACCCAGCTTGCCTTACTTGGAGTTTCCCAGCAGCTGGCCTTTAGGGCAGAAGAACCTAAGAAAGGTTGCACTGGATCAGACCAAAGGCCAGTCTAGTTTAGCAGTCTACACAGGGAAGCCCACCAGGAGGGCACAGGCATGCATACTGACCTTATCCCTGATCTAATCATGTCTCCCCTCCAGGGATGAGCATCCCAGGCAAATCCAAAGTGGAGGAAAGAGGGAATAGACCGTGTCCAAACCAAGGACAAACTGACCATCCACTTTGCTTCCTTTCTACTTCAGGGCTGGTTAGCTGAAGTCGAAGGCCGGTTACCTGTGCGGACTGAGCCAACACGCCGTCAGAGTGGGATGTATGAACCTCAGAACACCTTGACCGTCAACAACTGTGCCCAGGATCGAGAGAGGTACAGTATCTGTGTGGCCCTCGGCCCCACTTTCGGCCACCATCTGCTTTCATTTGCTTAGCTTTGGTGTAGACACCTGGTTCTCCCCCCCCCCTCCTGTGGCTAAAATGGAGTATACAGGTTGTAAACAGGTGCATTTTTTAAGTATGGATGATTTATAAGTTGTCCTTCAGTCTAAGACCCAGTTCAGTGAAAATCAGAGGGCTGCAAGTTTGATCCCTAGTATCTCCATAGGATGTGAGAGAACAGAGACCCAGCCCACAGATTGGTTTCTTGGCCTTGCTTGAAGTCCACAGTGTGATGGCAGTTCTCCCTTTGAGCTGATCTATTAATCCCAGGCATCAAGGAAGTTAAGGAGGGGGGTCAAAGTTCATGGGCCTCTCAGCATCCCCTCCACTGCCTGGGATGGTTTAGTGAATCCAGCATTGACAAGAGAGTTGGACTCTCACTCACTTGGAGGTCCTTCCAACTTCTATGGTTCCAACTCTGTGGATCTGCAATGCTACCACAGGCTCTCTACTGCTGAGATCTTCTGAACCTTGGAGGAGAAAGCCAGGATCAGATCTGTTCATGGACCATTTTTTGCTTGATCCTAGAACCATCCTACCAGGCTGCTCGTTTTCCCTCCAAACAGTGCAGGTTTCAAAGGTGGGGGCTGTCCAATGGCTGATTTATCTCCTCACTTGGTCATTTGAAGCTCAGTGGTGGCAAACCTGTAAATATGTGCACGGGGCATCTTCTTTTGTATCACGGACAGGCTCAGTGCCCAAATATTGGGGCAAGGAGATCCAGCTCCTCAGCAGGGCGCTGGCCCAGAGAAAGGCCTTCATGTGAACCAGGGCCTTCTCTGCTCCTTCTCCTTTTCCAGCCCCCTGACTAGGCCTGTCGCTATAGTTGTTGTGTGTGTTTTCCTGTGTTGAGCAGTCCAGATGGCAGTTACACAGAGGAACCGAACCAGGAGAATGAAGTGAAGGCCCCCGCACATGACTTTGATGACGAATTTGACGACGAGGAACCCTTGCCTACCATTGGGACGTGCAAAGCGCTGTATACCTTTGAAGGTACGGGCCTAGTCCTTGGCAAGACCAGATCACGGACTTGTGAATGGGGAGGAGGAGTCCAAGGAGGTCATTTAGCTCAGGGTCTCCCAAAGTGTGGTACGCGTACCCCCAGGGGTACAGGAAGGGTTTGGTGGGGGTACGCGTTGCACCGGAGTTCGGTGGGGATCACGTGGGAATATCCACTGCACCGTGCTTAGCTGCGCCCACAGAACAAGGAAAGAAATAGGCGCGTATCGCAGTTTTTACACGGGATCTGGAGCCATCGTACATCGTATCGCAACTCATTATGGCGGGAACTTCCGCGCATCCTTCGCGCAGCTCGGGTTCGGCCATTTTTAAACTGCGGGAACATTAACAGTTGACGTTGAGCCGGGGAGCTGCTTAAACGCTGGAGAATTGCAGTGTTATCTAACGGTCTTGTGAGGCGAGACACGGCGTGAATATACCGCACTTCGTTACAGAGACAACTTGCTTCTTTAATAGTTAGTTCCCGGCGCCTGTTATCGTGCTTTAGTAAGTTCCACTGATTTTGATGATTTTTATAAAATACCATTTTTATCCCTAATGTTTTTTATGAGGGGTACTCAGCGTTATGAAAATTATAGAAGGGGTACACGTATGTCAAAAGTTTGGGAAACACTGATTTAGCCTATTCAAAGGGTTTTGCATCCTCTCCTTCAAAAGCCTGCCTCAGAAAGATCCAGTTTTGTGGCTTCTGGCAGAACTTGCTCTGAATGAGCCCCTTGTAAAACGACCCAAACTGCTCTGATCTCTTCCCGCCCCCTCAGGTCAAAACGAAGGAACCATCTCCGTCACTGAAGGTGAAATGCTCTACGTCATCGAGGAAGACAAAGGCGACGGCTGGACGCGGATCCGACGGAACGAAGACGAGGAAGGCTACGTGCCCACTTCCTACGTGGAGGTCTTCTTGGAGAAGAACGCCAAAGGTGCTATGACTTACATTTAGTTTCCCCTTTCTGCCTTTGCTTCCTTTTCCTTCAGGGCATCCCTGTTCCTGTTGTGATGAACACCTTTGGGGGCTTGCGCAGCGCACGGATGCCAGAAAAGTGCATTACTTCCTTTGTGCAAAAAAGGAGATACTTTGTGCCCAACACAAAGCTTGGTGAATGGTGAAGGTACAGAGAGAAACCAGATCAGGGACCGGATGGAAGACACACCCTCTCTCTTCCTCGCCTTCCCTCGTTGGGATCCAGGCAAAAAAAAGAGAGAGAGAGAGAGCTCTGGACCTGACTCTCTCTGTAAAATAATGTGGCTGGGGAATCCATCCCATGTACATAAATGGGCCTCACGGCCTAGCAAGTACGTTCAAGGTTGCGGCCTTAATGTCTCTTTCCACGTGTGTCTTTTGTTGGTCGGAAAGCGCGGCGTGCGTTTTGCTTGGTTTCAGAGCACCACTGCGGCCTACGTTTGGAGACAGATGGAGAACTGGCGAAAAGTGACCCATGAAATCCAGCCATTACGCTGCCCTTTGTGTAGTTGTGAGATCAGAGTTTTTTCCGCTCCTGTGGGGTGACGCTATCCCAAATGGTTTGCACCTTTTAGTTTCAAGAGCCTTGTTTTCTATCCTATGATAATATATACAGTATTATTGTTATTTTTCAATGGCATGTTCTCAGCTCTGGAGGACGCAGAGAGGAACTTCGAAGCATTACGAGAATTCAAGGCAGGTTCAGGATTTTGAGAAGTTCCTCTTTGGAACTTTAGACACGGTGTCTTCTTGTTCCTCTTTGCAGAGATAAAAGTAAATTATGGAACAAGCCTAATCCCGTCTGTGTGGAAGTTAGCTGTAGAGAAGCATCTAAGGCTTCCTTCAAACTGCTCCACTTTGCAGAATGGAGAGGATTTTCCACCCTTTCCTGATTAAGTCTTAGCTGCAGCTTCTGGGACGAGGAATTCCCGGCTTTTCACAATCTTAGCGTTTGTGTAGGCCTGTGATTTTCCACTCTACGCAATGAGAAACTGAAGGGTTTCTCAGCAGCTTCTGAGAAGCTACCAGGGAAGAAGCTCATGGATGGCAGATGTTCACTTGTTCTGGTGGAGGGTGGGGAAGATTTTGAGATAACCCAGTATTCTTTTCAGTTTAGAGGTGGAGGTGTCAATGCCTAGTAAGTCTTGCCAAGAATTTTGCATCAGTGAGATGTATCTTCTACTGTAACAGAAAGTTCTTATTTTTGAGGAAACTCAAAGCAAACTCAAGGTAGAAAGGTTACTAAAGGCAGATGGACCATTTACCCCTATCTTTCCTGGCCATTTGCAGGGAGTTAAGAGCAGGTGATGGTTTTACTGTTGTCCTCTGCTTGAGATGCCCAGAAGCAACTGGTGGGCCACTATATGAAACAGGATGCTGGACTACATGGGCTGTGGCCTGATACAGTAGGCCTTCTCATAATTTATGGAGCACAGGTGTATCAAGTTGGAGAGACAGGCAGGATGCCTCTAAAGACCATTTGCAGGGATTCAAGAGCAAGTGAAGGTTTTGCCTTCATCTTCAGCTTGAGATGCCCAGAAACAATTAATTGAGATGGGATGCTGGAGCTGATGTAGCCTGATCCAGCAGGGCTCCTTTTAGGTTCTCAACACAGGCTTGATAAAGAAGTGTTATCATCTAACTGATCACCATCTGCTAAAACAAGCCCTAGAGAATCCAGGATGTTGTTTTTTTGAGTCTCAGTTTTTGGATAAAACCAGAAGCAACTTGCTAGGCCACAGGATGGCCAAGGCAGGCTTGGAGGGCAACAAGAAAAGTAGAGTAGAATAGGCCAGTCCAAACTCTCTGTTACTAATTAGGAGCCAAGTAGGATATGTTAATTAGGCACAGTTTTGCGCCGTTTTATTGGGGGGAGAGGAAATGTGCCGAAAACTTATTTTATTGGAAAGAGATTGATCCAAACTTCTGCCAAGCTCTGCTTTGGATGATCATGCTATCCAAAACCCTTCTGGACCATTTCTACCAGTACACAAAGCCTCTCTGTGCCATAGGGGTTTCTTTAACAGATGCTTTGCAACTGGCCATAATAACTGTGCATGAATATTTGTAACATTTGTTATTTGTACAAATTTGTACGAATTTGGACATTCGTACATGAATCGAACGTTACAATATTTGTATGCCAACATCTGTATGAATACAAACGTTTCCGGACATTCGTACAAATAGTTTGGACATTAGTTAGATTGGGGGTGTGGAAAAACCAAGCGCCACTCGCATCCACAATGGATCCAGATTGCATTTGAAGTGGATCGACTGTGGATTAAAAGTGGATTCAGATCAGAGTTGACATTTTCAGAGCACAGACATGTTACGGATACGTATGGGATACATATCCGATACGCACTTGTTTGTATCAGATATGTATTTATCCGTATCAGATATGTATTGGATACGTATTCATCCGTATCAGATACGTATTGAATATTCGTACAAATACATACAAATCGATGAATATCGAATAGAATTTTACCACATTCGAATGTGATCTAGTCATACATAAAATGGATTTTCAAACATTCAATTCACTACGAATTGAATGTAAAAAATATGCATTCATGGACACACCTAATAATAACCCATCAAACGT
This sequence comes from Aspidoscelis tigris stejnegeri, assembly GCA_023333525.1. Classification (NCBI taxonomy): domain Eukaryota; kingdom Metazoa; phylum Chordata; class Lepidosauria; order Squamata; family Teiidae; genus Aspidoscelis; species Aspidoscelis tigris. The sequence goes on from JALMGA010000016.1 coordinate 11,302,893, forward strand.
CACATGCCCGAAAGCCAGATGGAAGGGGTCAGGGTTTCTCCTTCTACCTAGAGAAAATATTACAGATAAAATAGTATAGTACCTGCCAGCAAATGCACTGGGCTGCTGTGTTACTACCATGTTTCCCCGAAAATAAGACAGGGTCTTATATTAATTTTTGCTCCTACAGACACACTAGGGCTTATTTCCAGGGAATGTTTTACATAACACTTATATAGGGCTTATATTTCGAGCATCGTGAAAAATCATGCTAGGTCTTATTTTCAGGGTAGGTCTTACTTTCGGGGAAACAGGATTTTTCAAGACTTAGATAGCACTGTGTGTAGATCTCTCTCTATGGGTGTTTTTCCACTGTCACTAGAAGTACCCATTAAGTACCCATTAATGGGTACTTAATGGGTACTTCTAGTGACAGTGGAAAAACACCCCAGGATATATTCCAGATTAAGGCCAAGTACAAACAGGCCCAAGGTCAGTGCACTTGGTTAAGGCAAGGATCAGAAACATGCATATTTTAACACTGCCAAACTTTTTTTTTTTTTAAAGAGACTCCATAGCTACTGAACAGTAATTAATTTTTTAAAAAATTTACGTGGATTATCTAGAGCTTGTATATAATTTAACTTAAAACTAAAATAACTTGAATTTTCGTAAAATCGTGTTTCGGGAGAGTCTTCTGCCTTTTTTTATAAACCGACTTGTTTTGCTATCTTACTCTGACTTTCTTGGTGGAACAGGCTTCTGACTTTTTCTGTTTAAAATGAGAGATGAAACTCTGCTTATTTTATTGACGTTCACTCCTGTTTTTCTCTGTGTTTCTTGCTTCGCTTGCTTCAGAGTCCTCCTTATAGGAAGTTCCGCGTTCAAAGCTGAGGTTTGTTGCATCTAGAATTTCCTCCCCTCCTTTTTCTCATTATGTTCCGCTGAGTTTCTCTTCTTAAATGTATGCTACTGTCCCTTCCTGTAATAATAACAACGATAATAAATTGTTTATTTTCTCAAGCTTGTAAGGTTTTCTTTGAATGCCTGGCCATGGAGACTAAATTAAGTAGTCCTGGTCAGATGTGGGATAGTGGTTGGGGCGCTGGAGTCTTACCTGGGAATACGGGGTTTGATTAAGCACTCCCCCACAAAGCCAACTGGGTGACCTTGGGCTAGTCACAGCTGTCTTCTGAGCTCTCAACAGGCCCACCTACCTCACAGGGTGTCTGTGGTGGGGAGACGAACAGAAGGTTTGTCAGCAGCTTTGAGTAGCTAAATGGGTAAGAAAAGCAGGGTGGATAAGCCAACTCTTCTCCTTGGTGGATTGTGATAGTTCTCTTCTAGATGCCATCCTGCTAAAATTGCAGGGGTTGTAGAGGTAGTGGTAGTAGCTAACACTGTGGTATGGAAACCAGAGTTTAAGAACTGCCGTCTCATTATCCGGGCATTAGATAACCTCAAGGTTTTGTGTAGCTGCCACTGCAGTTACAGACAGCTGGCTCGCTCTCCACGCCTAATTTGTGAGTTTTCCTGGAATAGGATCCCTGTGAATCGCATCAGGGGGAACTATGCAGAGACAATGGCAATGGAGACCATTGGTTCATGCAGTGCCCACTATCAAGCCCACACTGACCCGCCTGTGCCGTAAGATCTGCAGGGCTTGGGGCTCCTGGTTGTATCGAGAGCTAGTGGGGTGGCGACTGGAGACGGGGCTTTTCGGTGGTGGCCCCCAGACGTCATCACACAGCCTGATGTGGTAGAAAGGCAGCCCGGCTCTCCAGGAAGGGTAACTGGGAGCATATTTTTTTTTCCTCTTCATCTTCTTCATTTCGGTTTCAAGTTCCTCACCACCCCTCGGAGGGATACATCATCTCTCTGAACCTCCCCAACACACCTCTTAATAAGCGGTTCCTTTCCTCTTTTGCGTGCGTTTATGTGCTATTTTTCTTCTTCTCTTCTTTTTTAGATTCCTAAAAGTACTGGTTGCTGGCTCAAGAGCTTCGGGCGAGCTGTGTGCAGGAGAAGAAACGATTGGTCTGATTTTTTGAATTACATTCCCCCCCCCCCCCATTTTAAAAGGACCCGGTTCACAACAACATCGGGGCTTTTCATTTTTAATTGCTTTATTTTTATTTTTGCACCAGCCTTGTTGGACAGAAGACAGAAATGCTGCCTCCCCCAACATCCCCCCCCACCCCATATCATCGCTCAGTTGCTTGCTAAATGCTTTAGCATGCCGCCCCTCTGCTCCATCAGACTAACGCATCTCCCCTTTCCCTTCACCCGCCCTACATTTGGGGTCGTAACAGGGAGCCTAACCTGCCCCATCGGCAGCCTTCTCATGTTCTGAATTGGTGCTCCGGTGCGCGGTGGCTGGTTTGAAACAGCCGCTCTCCATTTTGCAGATGAGAAACCGAGGCAGGGAAATGGCAGCGGGTTGGGTACCTTCCTCCAAAGCTGAGATGGAGAACCAAAGGTTGTTCCGGAGACCTCCTGGTTCACGCCACAGATTGGACAAAGGGGAAGAATTTATTCACCCGGTGGGTCCTCGGTCTATGGAACTGGCTGCCAGAAGATGTGGGGACAGCTACCAGCCTAAGAGACCTTTAAGGACGTGTTAGACAAATTTATGGAGGATGGATGCCTAGGTACTTCTTTCAGTGGGCGGACAAGCAGGATGCTCCTAAGACCATTTGCTGGGATTTGAGAGCAGGAGAAAGTTTGTCTCTGCTTGAGATGCCCATAGGCAATTGGTGGGCCACTGTGTGAGACAGGATGCTGGATTAGATGGGCTGTGGCCTGATCCAGCAGGCTCCTCTTAGGTTCTTATGGACTAGATGGGCTGTGGCCTGATCCAGCAGGGCTCCTCTTAGGTTCTTATGGACTAGATGGGCTGTGGCCTGATCCAGCAGGGGTCCTCTGAGGTTCTTATGGACTAGATGGGCTGTGGCCGGATCCAGCAGGGCTCCTCTGAGGTTCTTATGGACTAGATGGGCTGTGGCCTGATCCAGCAGGCTCCTCTGAGGTTCTTAGGGACTAGATGGGCTGTGGCCTGATCCAGAAGGGCTCCTCTTAGGTTCTTATGGACTAGATGTGCTGTGGCCTGACCCAGCAGGGCTCCTCTTAGGTTCTTCCGTGCTAGGTAGCATTCTCCCTGAAATCTGGAAGGCAGAATACGGTATATTCGCAATCGGATTCCAAGGCTGCAACCAGATGTTGTTCATTTATTCTGCTATATTAAGATATAATGGAATAAAGCTTAGAAATTCTGGAATATGCTCCAGGATATGCAAATTAAGCTGCATCCAGGACCTCTGAATGGGTCTTGGAGTAGACAGAGCAGGGATTCTGCAGGACAAATGTCTGGAGAAATTGCTTTGAAGCTTTCAAGTGTCCTTGAATATAGCCTTTGATTAAGCCTCTGAAAACAGGGAATGGAAAATCCAATTCCTTCCCAGATGTTTAGGATGGTATCTCATATCAAGCCCTACCTGTAACCCAGGCATCAGGAGAGATTCCCCGGCGGGTGGAAATTGTTGTTTTAGGTTTTGCACCACTGTGAGAACGTATTTAAGACATCTGGACAGCCACTGTTTACAGGAGGATTATTGCTTTGTTCCATAAATGATAAACTTTTCTGCTTCCAATATTTCACTGTCTTGTCCATCTGCAAAATGGATTTTTTTAAAAAAAGTTGCTTGGGAATATTGCTGGGCAGATGCGTATGAAGTGCCTAGAGCTAAGAACTGCAAAAATGCCACGCTGTACTATTACTGTGAATAAAGATTAGAGTTTATTTTTTAAGCCAGGCACTCTTGTGTCTAAAAATGTAACAGCAGAGCAGTTAGCCGTGCTCTGGATTTCTAGATCCGTTTACACGTAAAGTAAACCCAGCTGAGTTTAGTGGAGTCTTATCAGCCCAAATCCTTTGCCAAGGTAGATGCTGCAGCCCACCTGGCTTGGGAGCTGTGCAGTTTTTACCTGTCACACCCAACAGATTTGTCACCTGTGACACAATGCATAGATCCAAAGCGTCTAGACAGAGGCAACGTGAAAGCTATAGCGTCCCCGTAGCAGTGGTCTACAAAATGCCATTAAAGTCTGCCCTTATGCAGGAGGGCTGTGGCCTTTTTGAGTGCTGTGTAAATAATTCAAAACGCCATTTTCTAACCGCATTTTGTAAATCACTCGAAACAGCGATTTGCACACCCCTAGTGAACAGCTCCATAAGGAACGACCAGCTAACAGCGTCCCGGTTGTTCGGAGAAGACGGCTTTTGAAAAGACTAGGTAGATCGCGTTGTCTTTGCAAAGTTAATAAGAATCCACCCTCCTTCAAAGGCCTCACTGAAGACACTGAGGGCCGGTCCCTTTTTATGCCCCGATGACTGAAATTATTTCCCCTCACCCGCCCGTCTCCTTCCTGGATCCCCAGGTAGTTAACTCTTCCCCTTCTGTCCCAAGTGAAAATCTTTTTGTTCCCACCGCCAGGCATTCTGTGAGAGACCCCCCGAGCCTGGCCATGTGCTGTTGACCCAGCAGAGTCCTGAAGCCCGACTGGCGGATGTGCAGGGAGCATCCATGTGACATGCCCGCCCGCCTGCTAAGATACATTTTCCGCAGACCTCCGTTTCTGCAACTTCTGCTCGCATGCTCGCCCTGTTGCCTGACCTGCCTGCACCCAGATTTCCTTCTCTCTCTCTCTGTCTCCTTTTAAAGCTCTGTGCTGCTGTATTAATTTATTTGGTCCTTTGGTTCAGCTTCTCAAGAACTTGCCTTTCTGCATGCCCTCCTCTGCAAGCGCCCCAATTATTTTTTAATTTTGTTTTTAAAAAAAAAAACACCCAATCCATGCCAAAAAAAACTGCACTCTTTTCACCTCCATTCCCCCAATCTCTGTTATAATACAGCTGGTCCCTTGGGACTTTTTTTAAAAATCCGTGTGCCAATGGGAACTTGGACAACCGTCAAGCAGAGGACGCTTGCTCGGTGCATAAGAGCTTTGGGTTCTGGACTCCCAGCCACCTCTGCAAGTCTTTGGAGCAAGTCTCACGCGGTGCCCCTTCCTTGTTGCGGTGTCAGCCAGCTCGTGCCCGTTTTAAGGTGGCATCGGATCTCCAAAAAGGGCACGGACAGAGAGCTCTGCTCCAGAAAGGCGTATCTGGGTTCATGTTTGCATACAGTATGGCACAGTACGGATGTCGCCCCTATCCACTGACGGATCCTCCCAGCCATGGTGCTGTTCACCAAATGCAGCTGACGCTCTTTACCTTACGTCCATGGCATGGTGTAAAAGGTCAGCTCAGAAGCCACCTGCTAGTAAAGGGGGTGGGACCAGAAACCAATATGGCCACATCTAATCAGAAGACTACACAGGAGACACTCTGGGCACAGAAAAGTTTAAATCTCCTTACTCACTTCCCAGCGGTGTGTCTTCGTATTTTTCCTTCCCCTGCCCTTTATTTTTTTGCTGCCGTTGCTCAAACGAATGGATCGTGAGATCTATTTATATTTCATTTAAAAACTGCTTCCAGGGCAGCATGGGAGGGCCAAACCATGGGGCAAGCAAGCACTTACAACAAGCGAGTCCTTCAGTAAGTGTACCCCTTTCCCCCCCTAATACTTAGGCTAAGAGTGAAAGATTATGGCCATGGCCCCAAACTCTTCCTGAAATCACACCAAAGATGTCCTCCAGAGTTCAGGAAAAGTGTTTATGCCTAGATGGTAGCAGAGTCTGGATGATCAGGGTCATTTACGGGCATCCACGCCTTCTCGGCTCAAAGCCCAGGTGATTTTGGGAGTTAACCTCTGCATATTTTGAGATGTGCAGCATGCTAAGGTCCTTTGAGCATCCGTGAGTGGTTCCCAATCACTTCTCGTGGCACGTTCCTCGCTTCTGTATGGAACAGTTTTAATATTATTCCCGCAGAACGAGCACAAAGCCAGAGAAATGCAACCTTAAGAGTGGGTCTCGTCTTCCACGCCTGAGAACGTGCTATTGCAAAGCCAACTTCGGTCGTTCCTGGAAACCAGAGGACCATTCACTTTCATGCACACTGAAGGAAATCTAGGGTGCCCAAACACACCAAACTCGGGTTCCTTCCATGCATGGGTGGGGGGAAAAAGTATGAAATGCAACAAGATATACAAGGTGGAACAACTTACTAGTAAACAAGTCAACAACGGGGGAGGGGGGAAAGAATCACAATGGAAGTAGCCTACGGGCCTGTGTCCATGACATCGCCCACCCAACCCTTCCCTCGCTGGGCCAGCTGGGCTATCAGAACCTTATGCACACTGGGCTGAATAGGACATGGGTGGAGCCCTCAGGCCTGGCAGCAAACAAAAAATCACATCCGCTGCAGTTGCCAGAGATCTGTGCGCCCCTGCCAGCCATATGGAATGGATCACCTGAGACCAGCAAGCTGCGCCCCTGGATCTCAATTCAGCCTGCACCATTGCTGGCAAGTCTTTCATTTCAGCCACGGCTTCAATTCAGGCACCCTGAGCCCATTCATCAGGCCCACCTGGGCACCGGGCAGGTAGGGATCGAAGTCCTGCTGTAGAAAGCAGCTTAGGTTATTTCATTTAGGGCCTGTCCTGTCCACCCAGCACCTGGAAGAGAACACCACTGATTCAAATAGGAAAACCCAAGCCAAGCCAATACACACCTAAACGGATATACAAAGACAGGGCACTTTAATGCACTTTTAGTCTACCTGTCTCCAGGGAGAAGGCAGAACCCATTCCTGACTCTACACAGAACAGGCGCAGATCCAAGAGCTGGCACATTAGCTTCAAGTGCTTTTATCATGCCACGGCTGCCACCACCCGGAGACGATGCCTTGGGCGGGGATCAGCTTCCGTGCGGAGTCACCCACAGACCTGGGAATTGGGCCATTAATAGGCTTCCGTGTTTACATTGAGAGCATCTGCTGAGCTGCTCTCCGGACGCAAGAGGTGAGAAGGCTCAGAGGCCTGCGGCCGGAGCTCCGAGTTTAACTTGAAGTAGACAAACGAGACTAGTTTATAAAAATCTATAAAAAGTCTAACCCTAACTTCCGCCCCATTTCCCCAGTCACCCTTTCTTAACACCTGTAAATACACAAAAGAGAAAAAGAAAACATATTTACTGAAAAGTTGTGTTTTACTCCCGAGTATTTTTCAAAGGTTCTACTACGATATTGATTCCATTGCCTACCCTCATGTTTGAAGTGTCAAAAAAGATTTAAAAAAAAATAAATAAGCCAAATTATATTTTAACATATAACGTCAAAAGCACTTTTTTTTAAGTTAAAATTAATGGTTTCTGTGTGTTTAGGCACTGGATTCTTTTATCTAGGTTTCCGTGACATCTTCATGTACGTGTATATATGGGTTCACAGTCCAAACCAATGTAAGAAAAACAAAACCAAAATTTGTGTTTTGATCCATTTGTTTCTGGCAACAGAATAATTCTTTCAAATAAAGTGCTTCCATTTGAAAGCAAGTATCGGCCTTGCCATGTTTATTTTTTTAACTCTTCCGAAATATTGAATATCTCTTGGTACTGAAACGCTATCCTGGGATAGGGGTATACGTGAATACATGTCTTTCCCATTGGAATCCAAGTTGATTTGAATATGATTTGATTCAAAATGTGAAAATCCGGGTTTTCGAAAATCCGATTCGAATCCGGATTATCTAGATCTGTACTTTCGGGAATTCTATTCGAACTCCGAAACATGAATGTCAGCAACATTCGTATCCAGTTTTTGAATTTGCGCACATCCCATTTTTATCGCGTTTGCATCCTGTATTATAAGCTCAAATAAATACAATAATCGGATGCGATATATGACGTTCTATTCAGTCAAATTATTCAATAATCCGTATTGGATTTTCAAACATCCATTTGTATTTGAAAATTCAGACTTTTGAAAATCCAATTCAAATTCGAATGTCGATATTCGTTGAATTCAATTCGGATTTTTGAATTTTCAAATAACCGTGTACAATCCTATCCTGCGATGTTCTTTAAAGACAGATTCGTTTTCACTCAGAAAGGAAAACATAAGTGTTCTTAATCGCAGAAAGTGATAAAGGTATCCCATATCTAATGCACAGTTTAGTATTGCCATTCTAACCCCAAAATTACGACTAGGGATGGGCATGAATATTCCTAACATTCGTTATTCAAATTGGGGCATTTATACATAAATCAAATATCAGGACATTCTTACATTAACATTCGTACAAATACGAATGTTTTGGAAGATTTGTACAAAAAGTTCATGCATTTGTTAAACTGGGGATACATACTGGATATATATCGATATATATGCATTCGTATAGGTTTGTATAGGATACCTATCCAGGATACGTATCTGATATTTGTACAAATTTGTATGAATACATTCGTATCAAATAGAACCCTACCACATTCGAAGGGGATCCATTCAAACAAATACAAATTATCTAACATTCGATTCGTTACGAACTGAACGCCCAAAAAACATTCATCCACAGCCCTAATTACAGCCTATTCAACCAGTTCCAGGCTACATTCATACATAGTGGAAAACGTGGCTCAAGAGTCCATGAAAGATTATGGTGTGTGGCCTGTGTGTTCTCATCCCATCTCTAATCCACCTTTTCTAGTCTAAAATGTTCACAGGTGAAGGACTAGACTGGCACCCAAACGGTCCCACCTATGAACTGCCTCAAAGCTGCGTTCCAAAAGGACTCTAAGAGTGGGTAGCGTGTGGCCCTTGTTCTCACCTCACTTCTAATCCAGCCTTTTAAGCCAGTTTGGAATAGTGGTTAGGGAGCTGGACTCCTATTTGGGAACACTGGGTTTGATTCCACACTCCTCCATGAAGCCAGCTGGGTGACCTTGGGCTAGTCACAGCTCTCCTCTGAGCTCTCGCAGCCCCACCCACCTCACAGGGTGTCTGTTGTGGGGAGAAGACCATGTTTGTCAGCCACTTTGAGTCCCCTTAAATGGGTGAGAAAAGTGGGGTAGAAAAGCCAACTCTTCTTCCTCCATGAAGCCAGCTGGGAGACCTTGGGCTAGTCACAGCTCTCTTTGGAGCTCTCACAGTCCCACCCACCTCACAGGGTGTCTGTTGTGGGGAGAAGACCATGTTTGTCAGCCACTTTGAGTCCCCTTAAATGGGTGAGAAAAGTGGGGTAGAAAAGCCAACTCTTCTTCCTCCATGAAGCCAGCTGGGTGACCTTGGGCTAGTCACAGCTCTCTTCGGAGCTCTCACAGTCCCACCCACCTCACAGGGTGTCTGTTGTGGGGAGAAGAACAGAAGGTTTGTCAGCCACTTTGAGTCCCCTTAAATGGGTGAGAAAAGTGGGGTAGAAAAGATAACTCTCCTTCTTCCTGCCAAGAATGTGCTTGAGAGGGGAAGGGGAAGAGTGGCTAGTAGCCATTGATCCACCTGCCTTCCACGAATTTGTCCAACCCTACCTTAAAGCCATGCAGGCTGGTTGCTGTCACCACCTCTTCTGGCAGCAAAATCCGTAGACCAATGACCCTCTGGGTGAAGAAATCCTGCCCCTTGTCTGATCCGACTCCCCTACCCTTCAGCTTCATCAATACCCCCTGGTTCTAGGTTTTTTTCTCTATCCACCTTTTCTTTACCACGCATGCTTTCAGATACTCCAGTCAGGTCCCCTCTTAAACGCCGTCTTGCCAGGCTGGAGAGACCTGGACTTCCACTTTTGCTAGGAAGTTCTTAAAGGGTTTGGGGCAGCCAATATTCGCTGCGCATCGCATCGTGGGGCCGGGCGCAACTGGGCGGGCGTCTCTCGGACAGACATGCACGTTCACTAGGAAGGCACTGTTTGAAAGCAGGCGACTTTTATTGGCTCATATTCTTAGCACGAGGAGGAGGAACTCACGGTGCACGACGTGGCCGGCGGGACACTCGGCTTCGCTGACGCGCCCACGCAGAGCACCACAGAGGCGGCTCTGTGGGAGAGCCGGAGGGGCCGCCCGGGGACAGGAAAAAGAGAAACAGCCATGGTAGGTCAGTCTCCCCAAGTTCTCCGGGTACACGGGAGGCGTTCTTTAGAGCGTTACGGATCCAGGTCACAAAGGTGGGCAAGGAGACCGACGGAGGCAGCTGCAACAGCCCCTTTCCTTGCATTTTAAAGAGAAGGAACCGCCAAGCGCTGCTCGCAAGGAACACGTCCTCTGCAGCCCTCTCGTTGCATTTGAAGACCTCCATGCTTCCCTCCCCCCCCCCCCCGGTCACCCATTTCCCCCTTCTGACCGGGGTAGGTGGGTGGGTAGGGAAACAGCTGTAACGCAAGCCCTTTAAATCCCCGCCTTCCCTCTCCAAGTCCAGCTGGGAAAACCGGCTACACACCGCACCGATTCAGCTCCGCGCAGCGGCGGACTCAAGGCCGCCGCCATCCCCGTCACCCCAGACAGGTTAAACCTGGACGCACAACTTTCCATGCAAAATAAAGCAACGCCGGGTTAGATTCTGCCCCCTCGCAAAGGGACAGTTTTGGAGAGAACCCTTCTGCGGCCATTTCGGAGGGGAAGCCGTTTGGAAGGGTCACTCTACTGTCAGGCAAATCGACAGGTAGGCATTCACAGAGGTAGTCCTCTGTTATGGTACCACAGATCGGGGCCACTTTGAATTCTCACATGCCTGCAACGGGGGGGGGGGGAAATAATATCCCACAACCCACACTGGCAACTGAAAAGGGTTCTCCCCCCCCCCCCCCCCCCCCGTTTTCCTGGGTTTGGGCATGAATGGTAATCACCTTCTTGGGGAGTTCTGCACGTTCCCAGGTCAGAGGAAGTCATTGGGAAAAAGACGTGCGCTGCAGTGGAAATGCAGCAGCCCAGGTACCTTTGGTCATCTCAAGGGGACCCATGGCTTCCTTCAGGGAACCCTTCCCAGGCTTCCTGGGAAAGGGGAACGATTGGGGCAGGAGCAAAGTGCTAAACCGTACTCCCCGGTGCTTTTATCATCCTTCTGCCCAGTGAGAAGAAGCGACCATGTAGGATCGAGTCGCGGCTGCTCATGGAAGGCAGCGAGGGCTTGAGGTTTGCAAATAAATACATAAATAGTCATTCATTGGGGGTGGGTGGGGGTGGGACAGGGGTGGAAGCCACCAACTGAACAGGGACAGCAGATCCCCGCTGTGTGCAAAGCATCTTCTCTCAACCCAGGACTCTCTGCCCAGCATCACCTCCAAAGCTCTTCTCCAGGTGTCATTCTGCAACCCGGGCCCTGGAGACCGGCTGCCCCAGCTACTGAAATGGTGGAAATCAAGGAGGTAAAATTAAAAAAAGAAGAAAAAGTAAAAGAAAGCACAGTGTGCCTAGGCCTGTCTGGTAGCCGAAGAGTGGACAATGTCACAGTTACAGAAGGCCATGACGAGCACCACCGACAAGTCTTGGGCCAGAAGGGAAGCCCACGCAGAGAGGGGACCGTGTCTTCCGGTGTCCTCCGGGTAGAGGTGGAAAGAGCAGCTCAGAGCTCTTAAAAGGTGCAGCCCACACGGTGTGCAGGAGAACAGGGGGGAAGGAGCAAACGGCCTCCATGGAAGCGCCACCCCGTGAGAATGCTGCTGAACACCCAGGAGGCTTAGTGGGTTTTGTCGGGCGCAATGCAAGTTACCGTGTTCCTCACTCTCAGCAGGACAAAGATGGCGGCGGCGGCGGCTTTGTACATTTTTGAGTTCCAAAACGATGAGAGAGAAAGACAGGTGGACAGAGAGAATTCCAGACTCACTCAAGGATTGCAAAATGCCCATTGCGCCAAAGGGAAGCCGAGGCCTGGCTTGAACCTGGCAAGAACAGAGTCAGATGTGAGAAGGTTAACACTTACAATGGATAGAAGCTGCTGGATTTCGGTCTCGCCGCCTTCCTGGCACCGGCTCATAAAGGGGCCAAAACGAGTGAGGCCCTGACCTCTAGCGAGTGATGTTGAAAAATCCACACTGCAAACTCACAGAGAAATATCCCTTAATAAACGATTAAGGAAAACTGTTATTTCATGCCTGAAACAAATGCTTTAATTGCTAAGCAAAATGACAAACATGTATCCCACCCTTAGTCAGCTCAATTCCCCACTTCCCTTCCAGATCAAATTTACTGCAATTCTGTTCCTGGAGGCCATCTTAAGTTTCAGAATAGCGTTGTTAGACCCTTAACTAGGTCCTGTAGCACATAACCCAGCTGAGCATCACCCACTGGCCACATGCGGCAGGGCCTTTTCTACAGTGGCTCCTATATTTCTCATCACTTGAAGCAGGCTGCGTCAACTAGCATCACGTTTGGCAACCCACTGGTCTGCATTCTCTCAAGTGACTCAGGGGAACACCCTTCCTTCCGATATCTGCAAGATGCCTACCACTGGGGTGTCCAAAGGGCCAGTTTAAGGTTAAATGGTTGGGCTGTCCAGTTGCGTGCCTCAACGTTACCTGCTGGGACTTGGAGGCCAAGGGTATCTGGACGGCCAGACATTCTGGACAAGACAGGCCACAGAAGTGACCAGAAGCAAGGCAGCTGACCTCCCAACTCTGCCCCAAGGAGACCCTGACACAAGGGATGTGCACAAATGTCTATTTACATTCAAATCCGATTCAAATAGAATATTCAAAAATTCAATTAGGATCAAATTCCAAAAATCCAGATTTTCGAATACTCGGTTTGGGTGCAGATTATCCAAATCCGCACCATCGTATACTGGACACATATCCGGGCATAAGGAGGCCAAAATTCACATTTTAAATTTGTATCCGAAATGCGTGTTTATTGCATATTAACTCTGTATGCATCTCATATACATCCTGTATCCTGTATTAAATACAATGACGTGCATAATTTTCACGCAAATTTGTATGCGATTGATAAGGATCTGTACATTTGAATTATTCAAAAGTCTATATTCAGATCCGTATCCGAAATCCGGATTTTTGAAAATCTGATTCGAGTTCAAATGCTGGATTTTCAAACATTTGGGTTTTTGAATATTCATGCACATCCCTGCCTGACACAAATAGTGGACTTTTCCCCACCTCTCAGGCAGCCCGAGTCTCTGCTTCGATCTTCTGTTCTCCATACATGCTCTCAGCTTCCTGAACCTGGGCCACGTTCTGCCGGATGGCGATTTCAGGACCTCCACCATAGAGCGTGCTTAGGTAAATCCACGTCTCCTCAGATATTTGCCCATAATCTGCTCCTGTGTAAAAGGAATAAAAAGCCAGAGGTGGGTAACTGTAAAGGCTTCGGCTACAGCAAGCATCTTGACCCCTTGTCCATAAGAACCTCACATAAGAGGGCTCCATAAGAGGAGCCCTGCTAGTTCAGGGCACAGCCCAACTAGTTCATAAGAACCTCAGAGGAGCCCTGCTGGATCAGGCCACAGCCCATCTAGTCCATAAGAATCTAAGAGGAGCCCTGCTGGATCAGGCCACAGCCCATCTAGTCCATAAGAACCTAAGAGGAGCCCTGCTAGTTCAGGCCACAGCCCATCTAGTTCATAAGAACCTCAGAGGAGCCCTGCTAGTTCAGGCCACAGCCCATCTGGTCCACAAGAACCTAAGAGGAGCCCTGCTGGATCAGGCCACAGCCCATCTAGTCCATAAGAACCTAAGAGGAGCCCTGCTAGTTTAGGCCACAGCCCATCTAGTCCATAAAAACCTGAGAGGAGCCCTGCTGGATCAGGCCACAGCCCATCTAGTCCATAAGAACCTAAGAGGAGCCCTGCCGGATCAGGCCACAGTCCATCTAGTCCATAAGAACCTAAGAGGAGCCCTGGTGGATCAGGCCATGGCCCATCTAGGCCATAAGAACCCAAGAGGAGTTCTGCTGGATCAGGCCACAGCTCATCTAGTCCAGCATCCTGTCTCACCCAGTGACCCACCAAGTGCTACTGGGTATCTCAAGCAGAAAACAAGAGAAAAACCTTCACCTGCTCTCAAATCCCCGCAAAGGCCTCTAGAGGCATCCTGCCTGTCTCTCCATCCTGGAGGTGGTACCTGGGCATCCATTCTAGGGGCGTGCATGAGTGCAATTTTCAAATTGGATTTGTAACAAATCGAATATTCAAAAATCCAAATGCGTCCAAATAATGAAGATTCCACACGAATACATTCGTATGTATTTGTAGGAATAATTCAGCCTTTCCTTTCTGTACATCTCGTATGTACCTGTATGCATCCTGTTTTCATACCCTGCAGGATATACCCGTAACAGATACAAATGTCGGAATTACTTGTAGAAATAACTTGAGATATTCGTATTTGTTCAGAAATCCAAACGTCCGGCCATTAGATTCCTATCCGAATGTCTGAATTCATAGGATTAACTAATATTTAGAATATTTGTACACATCCCTAATCCATTCTAGCAGCTTCCTCTTGAGGAAGGAGGGGATGTGGTTGGTACACAGAACATGAATCTTACCTTGCTTGACTTGCAAGTGCCCACTGCCTTTCGCCACAGCAATTTTGCTGTTGTCAATTGGTCCTGGTGGTTCTGCAAACAACAACAATAATAATAATGCAGGGCCTAGCTGGTATTTTGCTTTGTGGCATTCAAAAATAATCGGGGGGGGGGGAGTATATTTTTCACAACCTTTCTTTCTGCAACGGAAATTATTCCACCAACTATCCTTTCCCATGTATGTCCAGTTTGTTTTGAACACGTTACTGGGAATCAAAGTAGCCAAGATGGCAGCTTCTGATACTTCCTGTACACTTTAAACAGGGACAATGTTTTTTCAGCCCTTTGCCGCCCCATTTGTTCTCTTCTAAGCTTTTGCAAATCCGTCCCCATCCTGATCCACTTTTAGAATATGACTCCTGCAACCCTCAACCATCCCAGCTTCCTCTTTTGCTTTGGATTCCTCGCCTTAAATGGAGGAGAAGAAGAAGAGGGGTTGGCTTTTCTACCCCGCTTTTCTCACCCATTTAAGGGGACGCAAAGCGGCTGACAAACCTTCTGTTCTTCTCCTTGCAACAGAACACTCTGTGGGGTAGGTGGGGCTGTGAGAGCTCAGAAGAGAGCTGTGACTAGCCCAAGGTCACCCAGCTGACTTCATGGAGGAGGAGGAAGAAGAAGAGTTGGCTTTTCTACCCCACTTTTCTCACCCATTTAAGGAGACGCAAAGGGGCTGACAAACCTTCTGTTCTTCTCCCTGCAACAGAACACCCTGTGGGGGTAGGTGGGGCTGTGAGAGCTCAGAAGAGAGCTGTGACTAGCCCAAGGTCACCCAGCTGACTTCATGGAGGAGGAGGAAGAAGAAGAGTTGGCTTTTCTACCCCACTTTTCTCACCCATTTAAGGAGACGCAAAGCGGCTGACAAACCTTCTGTTCTTCTCCCTGCAACAGAACACCCTGTGGGGGTAGGTGGGGCTGTGAGAGCTCAGAAGAGAGCTGTGACTAGCCCAAGGTCACCCAGCTGGCTTCATGGGGGAGGGCGGAATCGAACCCGGTATTCCCAGATAAAGAGTCTGGCTCCCTAACCACTAGACCAAACTGGCTCACAAATGGAGCGTAGCTTGGTACACCAGCTGGCTATTATGGTTAACAACTCTGCCAATTCTGCTTCAGATTGAAATCCAGAGAGCTTATCCCCAGGCTGATCTTTCCCATCCCACCTCAACAACATCCCAAAATGCTCACCGTTATCCTTGCCTTTCACAAAGGCTTCCCACTCACGAAACCACTGCATGCTTATACAGTAGATGACCGCGGGGGATTCTTCTGCCTGAAACGCCTTATTCAACTGGAGAGAAGCGAAAAGAAAGAGATTCTTGATACACAGACGAACCCCTGTATCCACTAATTCAGTAACTATGCTTTCAATTAACCACAGTAAACGGATCAGCCTAGCACACTCCCTGCAGGCGCCATAAGGGAAACACACCCACAACCGGAAGGCCTATTTCGGCCTCCGTAGAGCGTTGGAATAGAAGAAGAAGAAGAAGAGTTGGCTTTTCAACCCCACTTTTCTCACCCATTTAAAGGGACTCAAAGCGGCTGACAAAGCTTCTATTCTTCTCCCCACAACAGAACACCCTGTGAGGTAGGTGGGGCTGTGAGAGCTCAGAAGAGAGCTGTGACTAGCCCACGGTCACCCAGCTGGCTTCATGGGGGAAGGCGGAATTGAACCCGGTATTCCCAGATAAGAGTCCAGCTCCCTAACCACTAGACCAAACTGGCTCACAGTGCGTGACGCCATCAGAGCCCATCCCAAAATGTAAGGGGGCACGTGGGAATTTGAATCGAATGTCCAAATATTCATTTTTTTATTATTCAAATAAATACGAATATTTCTGACATTCGAATGTATACGGATACGTACACATTACATACGTATCCATATGCACCTTATTCGTATCCGTATTCATTTGCACAGATACGTACGGGACAGAAATGGGATGGGCACAGGATGAAAACAGGGCGCGTACAGACACATACGAATGTTGTCAACATTCGTATCATTAAATACAAATTGAATATTTGTACGAATAGATATAAATGTATTTGAACTGGTTTGAATTTTAACACATTCGTTTTTTCTTTATTCACATGAATTCAGACATTCGATTGTTTGATTCGAATCAAACTGAATGTCAAAAATTGCATTTGTGCACACTCCTAACACGTATGCAAGACACTTAGTGGCATTTGCAAAAAGCCGCTCCTAACAGACTGACCGTTGGGCTGGCCAGCAACTTGAGTCTCCCACCCATGGGGCCTGCTTTGGTACCTGAGTCCATACCTTAATGAAGGTGTCGATCTCAACCTTCCTCCTCTTGGCCAGAGCTTCGATTTCCACCTGGCACACCGAACATACGTAAAGGTGGTTCACAGCTGGGCCGCCTCCAAACCTGAGCACCAAGAAAAGCTGGGAAAATAGGCAGGCAGTGGAAGAACCCCCCCCCCCCCCCAAGGACCCAATGTGTGTCCAAAATAAATGAAGCAGAAGACAAGATGCTTTCTGGTGGGGGGTGGGGGGGTGGGGAGGGGGGGTCAGTGGAATTTTCCGACTACAAGCTTAGGGGCTGATCGGGACAATCTGGCTGAAGGAACAGGACATCATCTCAGGCCAAAACTACACACTTCCTGACCCAAAGGAATTTGCTAAGTTAATGGGAAGCAAGAGAACAGCAGCCTATGTAGGATGGGTGGTCGATTATACCCAGACCAGACATTGCTAAAAGTAGAGGGTTACGTGCAGACTGTCTCTGGTTAATAGGAGGTGGTAGGTTTCTGACGTCCTGCTGCTGGAAGACGATGAGCAGAGCAAGCTCTGTCCTCATATCCTGCTGGTGAGCTTCCTCGTGTACCTGGCTGGCCAATGGGAGAAGAGGCTGCTTGACTAGATAAGATGGATCCAGTGGGATATTCTTAGGTTCTTATGCCTCCGAAGTCCAGCTGGGTCTGATCTAGCTGGACTTCTCTTAGGTACTTATGCCTCCGAAGTCCAGCTGGGTCTGATCTAGCTGGACTTCTCTTAGGTTCTTATGCCTCCGAAGTCCAGCTGGGTCTGATCTAGCTGGACTTCTCTTAGGTTCTTATGCCTCCGAAGTCCAGCTGGGTCTGATCTAGCTGGACTTCTCTTAGGTTCTTATGCCTCCGAAGTCCAGTTGGGTCTGATCTAGCTGGATTTCTCTTAGGTTCTTATGCCTCTGAAGTCCAGCTGGGTCTGATCTAGCTGGACTTCTCTTAGGTTCTTATGCCTCCAAACGCCAGCCAAGTCTGATCTAGCTGAACTTCTCTTAGGTTCTTATGCCTCCGAAGGCCAAATTGGATCTGATCTAGCTGGATTTCTCTTAGGTTCTTATGCCTCCGAAGTCCAGCTGGGTCTGATCTAGCTGGACTTCTCTTAGGTTCTTATGCCTCCAAACGCCAGCCAAGTCTGATCTAGCTGAACTTCTCTTAGGTTCTTATGCCTCCGAAGGCCAAATTGGATCTGATCTAGCGGGACTTCTCTTAGGTCCTTATGCCTCTGAAGGCCAGCTGGGTCTGATCTAGCAAGACCTCTTTTAGGTTCTTATGCCTCCAAAGCCCTGCTGGGTCTGATCTAGCAGGACCTCTCTTAGGTCTTTATGCCTTTGAAGACAAGCTGGGTCTGATCTAGCAGGACATCTCTTAGGTTCCTATGCCTCCAAAGACCTGCTGGGTCTGATCGTATGGGGCATTTCTTATGTTTATTTGTTTAAAACACTAATGCACAGTTTCACCATCTCTTTAAAAACCCTGAAGCTGTTACAAAATCAAACTAGAAACAAGGTCAAAAACAGCCAAATGTTAAGGTGGAATTAAAACTGGATGGGCCAGGCACTGTCTTAACCACAGGTTTTCAACCTCAGAAGGGAAAATAATCCACAGATCTTTAGATTCTTGGATGCTGTACTATGTATTTAATGGGAGAAGAGAAAGTTATTTCCAAGAGACTGACAATTACAGCTGTAAGAGCTATAACCACCTCAAAGGTCTTGGCAGCTTCATGTGGATGCCGTTTTGGGGGTGTCAGAATACAGATTTCTATGGACTCCTGGCTTGGGCCAGGGTTCACAGCAAGGCTGAAGAAGAACAGAATAGGGGGCGGGAAGGCAAGCAGAGCATCAGAAAGCAAGACTGTTTGCGTACCTGTTATAGAGATACTCCCAGACGTTCTGGGGCAGAATTACCACAAGGTCATCAATATAATGGTATTTATTTGGAGGGATGCCTGTGAGTCAATGAGGCAGAGAAAAGGGAATTTAAATACTGGTGGCCGCGGGGAGGATGCAGAGAGAATTACAGCAATGTCACGAAATATGCTCAAGGAGAAAGGAACGCCTGCCACAGGCGTGGGGGAGAAACTGGAAGGACTCTGAGCTCAAAGGAAGGAAAAATCGCCGTTTCCTTCTCCTAGGCCATCCCACCTATATACCCAGCTGGATACGGCTGGCTCAGTTCCCAAACACGGCTGTTACCAAATTTAAGAGGTTTTAAGCGGTGGAGAGGTGTCCCCACTATATCCAATGGATTGCAGAAGAAGAAGAAGAGTTGGTTTTTCTACCCCGCTTTTCTCACTGATTTAAGGGGACTCAAAGCGGCTGACAAACCTTCTTGTCCCCACAACAGACACCCTGTGAAGTAGGTGGGCCTGTGAGAGGTCAGAAGAGAGATAAGAGTCTGTCTCCCTAACGACTAGACCAAACTGCCTCACATCTACTTGTAGCTCAGATTTTCTTGTCCTTCCAAATTTTTGTGTGTTTTGACTTTGTGCGGATTTGACCCATTCAGCAAGGTCAACGTTCAAATGCAGTTGCATAAATCTGCAGGCCCATGCCGTTTGGCCTCGCATCAGCGCCACCACTACTGAACCCCAGTTCCTTCAAGCTGTCTTGCCCCTCATCCCAATGGACACTGAACACCCTGGTTCTTAAACAGAATCATGGCTCCCTTCACCCTGTCTGTGCAATTCTACACAAGAGCAGATGTGAACAGCAGCTTCAGACCACAGCTGGATTCAAGGTGATAAGATCATGGCTATCAGGTAGCTGAATGAAGAGGAAATGCTCTCCACTTTCTCACCAGGTCTTGGAAACACCCCCTACAAAAACGAAATGGCATCCTTCCTCTCACCTCCATGAGAGCAGAGAAAGGTGTGGTTTGTGATGGGACCTGGTTCAGCAAAGGTGTTGAATTTGTTGAGCCATTCCCGGGAGATGTAAAACTGGAGCAGGCCAGGTTCTTTCATGGTCGCCAGCGATACCACTTTCTGCCGTTCCCGAACGGCCTCCTCGCTGCTCTTCCTGGAAGGAAAGTTGGGAAGGTGGTGAGGGAGAGGAGGCAAGTCAAAGGCAGAGAAAGAACTGTACTTCTGAAAGGGGGCAGGAACACACATTCTGCATCTTTTACGCTTCAACCTGTGTAGCTGCGGGAGAAGTGGTGAAGTGGTAAAGCATCATTTAGAGAGACCTTCCAGGGTCTCAAGCTATCACAGTTCACATGACACAGAGCTCCTGATAAACCATCCTGCTGCCTTCTGCAGCTTGGGACTTCATGAGTTAATTAACCCTAGAGTAGGGATTTCTCACCTGTAGAACAGGACATAGGCTTCTGCATTCTGCACAACTGTTTCATGCACCTCAGTGACATATTGGTCATCAAATTCATACCACTGGCCGTTGATAACATTCTGGCAATAAGCAATATAATGGCCACCTTTAGGAAAGAGAAGGAATATTGAGCATGGGAATAAACAAATGTGTAAATAAAAGAAACTATCCTTTTCAACTGCAGGTAAATTATCAGCTTTTGGGACTGGTAGAAGATTCTGAACTATTCCCATAATGATGCTGAACATCTTATAAACCAAACAAAACCACTCGGAAACAGCAGTTATTTTTACAGGCAAACTCAGGGTAATCCTTAAAGCACTGCATCAGTAGCCTCTATAACTCCCTGGAATGCTGGGATATGTGGTCCAGAAGCATTAGGAGAGCCTGGCTTGAGACCCTTGATCTAGAACAGGGCTGGCCAGATCACCACCTTCCAACGTAGCCTCAGCCAGACTGGCCGCTGAGTTTGACAACCGTCGACCATTTTGCTCCAAAACAGTTAATTTAGAGAGTGGATTTAAACAGGATGCAAAGTGAAACTTACTGCCTGCAGTGCCGTGGTGGCAGATCACAGACAAGAGGTCATATGTTGTGATGTGGGAGACACTTTCCTTGGCCAGGAAAGGTCGAAGGTCCAGCCCTTCCAAAGGGAAAGAGACGTGGCTGTTGATTTTGAAGGAGTACATGACCTCATGCCGAAAGCGCTTCAAATGGATACACAATATCTGGGAAAAGAGAAGAAGAAGGAGAGTTGACTTTCTACCCCACTTTTCTCACCCATTTAAGGGGACTCAAAGCAGCTGACAAACCTTCTGTTCTTCTCCCCACAACAGACACCCTGTGAGGTATAGGATACGTAATCAATATGTATGCATTTGTATAAGACCTGTATGCAGGATCCATTTGCAGGATACGTATCCAGAATCCATACGCATTTGTATCGGATATTCGTAGGAATTTGTGAGAACACATTCATAATGAATAGAATCCGACTACACCTGAAGGGGATCTATTCAAATGAATATTAATTTTCTGACGTTCGGTTCGCTACGAATCGAATGCCCCAAAAACATTTGCGCCCATCCCTAATCCTGATTGCTCTTTAGGCAAAGGCAAAATGGGCTTTTCCCCAAAGCACTGCTGTCCCTTCGGGGTCTGAATTATGGAGTGAAAATAAGCTCCAGTCCTGCCACAGTGGAGGGAACAGAAGGTCGCAATGGCTGAAATGATCTCCATCAGGTCCCTTCTAAGCTGGAGATGTTTGATGAATTGAGCAGAGAAAAACATGAAGGATCAGCCATGAGGGGTTTTTTTCCTGCTCACCTCGGGCAGCCGGAGGACTTTGCAATACTTGACACCGTTCCGCAGCCTGGGAAAGGAGACAGAGAGAGGAAAAAGAGAAGGCTGCCACCTGTACATATTGTAGGTGGTAAATCAAACCATTGGAAGCAAATGTTTGTTTTCTAAGCCCTCCACTTCACTGTTCCCCACCCTTCCTTCCTACTAGTTTTGGATTTTGGATTTCCTTTTCCAGCTGAGGTCAACTGAGGTCCAGCAAAATGCTTCACCAGGCCAAATGCAATGTCTGCTCCCCTCCCAAGAGCTCCCAGGTCTACCTCTGGAGTATGAAGCCGGACCTGCAAAGGGATCTGAGCCATGGGTTTAAAAAGTGTTGCATGGCTATCACTCAGAAACATGGGCTAGCAACAAAGACCCCATTAGGAACCCGATAGGTACTCAATTGGTACAGATCTCCTGGGTACCATCCACACACAAGATCCCTTAAAGACTCCATTCTGACCACCGGTGAAATCTGGATTTAATGAAGTGTTCAGGACCGTAAATACATGAAGTTATTATCCCTCTCTACTCTACCTTGGTCAGACCTCATCTGGAGTACTGTGTCCAGTTCTGGTCACCCCAGTTTAAAAAAGACACTGACAAGCTGGAGCAGGTTCAAAGGAGAGCTACCAAGATGGTGAACGGTCTGCAAACCATGTCCTATGAGGAACGGCTTAAGGAACTAGGAATGTTTAGTCTACCAAAAAGAAGACTGAGAGGAGACATGATAGCTGTCTACAAATACCTCAAGGGTTGTCACAAGGCAGAGGGATCAGCCCTGTTCTCACTCTCTCAAGGAAGGACTAGAAACAATGGGGTGAAACTGCAGGGGAAAAGATTTAGTTTAGATGTTAGGAAAAAATTTCTAACAGTAAGAGTGATCAACCAGTGGAACAGGCTGCCACGGGAGGTGGTTGGTTCCCCTTCGATGGAGGTCTTCAAGCAGAGACTGGACAGCCATCTGTCTGAGATGGTTTAGGAGATCCTGCCTTGAGCAGGGGGTTGGACTCGATGACCCAGGAGGTCCCCTCCAACTCTACCATTCTATGATTCTATGATTACCGCTAGACCACTTTCATGGTATCTTCCATGCGGACGTATGAGGTCCTCGCCATGGGCCTTTTGGCACATACCTCCCTTAATCCGGATTTAGAAAATCTGGATCTTTGGTTTCTGGTCCTTGTGGAATCTGGTCCTTGGAGTTCCACATCATGGGGAAGGCCCCATGTGTCCGCATGGGCCATCTGGCACCCAATGGATGCCATAGCACTCTGTCGTGTCTCCAGCCGGTGAGGTGTGGAGAACAAACACATGTGCTCGCAATAGAGGGGTTGCAGCAGCAACAGTCAGCAATCAGAGTCAGCAAACTGAGTGAAAGTACCTGGGGGCTTGAGAGTTAAACATGTAGTCAAAAGAGTTCCAGAGTCAACGTTATCAGAGGGTCAGAAGGGCGGTAATGAATCAAGAAGCAAGGTTACGGATCCAGGAGTTACAGGGGTTTTGAGCATTTGTGTGCAACAAAGCTTATCAGGATATTCTGTCTTAAATAGGCAAGTCAGGGTCACAGCTCCTTTGCCACAGGTGATGGGTGCGGATTCTTTTCGATTTGCACAGCTGTTCACGCTCATGCCTCAAACCGGCTGGCAAAGAGCGTCGCCTGGCGTCTTCCGATCCCGAGCTGCTCAATCATCTCGAGCTATAGACCCAGCGTTCTCACTAGCTGCTTGTGTCAGGCATTCCTCATTTTGTCCAGCCAAATAGCCTGCCTGAGCTGGGCTGGGCATCATGACTGCCCCCCTTCATCTTTGGATTGAAGACACCATTAAAGCAGTCTAGCGTTAATCCAGATTTAAGGGCCCAAAGACCACATTAAATCTGGATTTCTCCAGCACTCGTCGGTATAGCACATTCAGAATGGGATCTTAATGGGGTCCTTAATGGACTGTGTGTGCAGAAGGTATGTAGCTGATCCATATCAATTGCATACCTATTGGGTTCTTAATGGGGTCTTCGTTGCAAGGCCCAGATTCCAACGAGGACCACATCTCAAAGATCCGGATCTTCTAAATCCAGACTAACGGAAGTACCGTATTTTCTGGCGTATAAGATGACTTTTTAACCCCGAAAAATCTTCTGAGAAGTCGGGGGTCATCTTATACACCAGAAATACCCTCACTCAGGTCCTGCTGGCCACAGCTGCCAGCACAAAACTGGGGTGCACAGCCTAAACCGAGCCTTGGACTTGGGGAGAGACAGCAGCCTGACCTGCTAATCCCAATAATGTGTCTTGTAGCTTTCCTTCTGGCGCTGACACAAGGAAAAAACCTTGCCAAACGGGTGTTCCACGAGCGAATTATGAAGAATCCTGCCCTCATTTTCTCTTCTCTGCTTTAGAAGAGTCTGCCGCTCTAGTGCAATTCGTCTCTATGACCCAGTAGGGGAGGGGTTGAAAGCAGAGAGACTTTTGAAGAGAAAATGATGGCAGGATTCTTCATATTTCGCTTGGTGGAACGCCCCCTCCCCTACAGGGTCATAGTCGAATCGCGCTAGAGCGGCAGACTCCAAAGCTGCATTGCAGCCACAGATCTTTATCAGAACAAGGTTTTTCCCTCGCATCAGCGCCAGAAGGAAAGCTACAAGCCACATTATTGGGATTAGCAGGTAAGGCTGCCATCTCTCCCCAAGTCCAAGGCTCGGTTTAGGCTATGCACCCCAGTTTTGCAAAATCTCCATTTTAAGTAGAAAAATTGGGGGTCGTCTTATACACCCAGTCGCCTTATACACCGGAAAATACGGTAAGTGCAAAAACAGCCATGGGCAAAATCCTTCCTCTCTCAAGAGCCAAGGACAGGGACAGCAGAAATGTGCCAAAATAATTTTTAAAAAAGAGAGGAGTGAAACTTACTTTTTACATCGTTCACAGCTATACATGTTGTCCCCTGCAAGGAGAAACGTAGTAAGTATCGGGCTGAAAGGAGCTAGAAATGAGGGCTTCACGGTGAGCCTACAAACTGGGAATGGGTTCCCTCAACAAAGAGCACAACAGGTGGGCACAGGAGATGGGGACCACACCCCTTAGCAATTCCTGGGAAAGGAAGTGGCAATTCTTCCGCAACACGCTTCAACGCTCATGGTCTGCCAAGGCTGCTCCCTCTCCAGCTCGCTCACCTTTCAGTTCATCTGCAGCGAAGAAGGCAGCAAGACAATCCTCCAGGGTGACCACCGGACCCCAAAACCAGCTCGGGATGCAGGACACCACAAACCTGTGGGAGCAGAAAGGACAAAGGGGCTATCATTCGAAGGCCGACAACTCCCAGACGTTCACGGATATCGCTCTGCACCGACTTTTCTCCAGTGGGTTTCTTTCGAGGGAAGCAGGCCTCACAACCTGCGAGGGATCTGTTCCGCCGAACGGCGCGCCGAAGCGGCGAGGCGAATTGGAAATCAGCATGTTTCGATGCGCGAGCACATCAGGAGTAAACATCACAACAGCGCCAAAGGCGTTTTCTTCTGCCAGTAATCTCCTCGCGTGGACATGCCCATACTCACAAAAATCTCACAGGTGAAGAAGAGGGACTACAGTTGTGGCAATTTCCGAACAAATAAGAATCTGGATTATGGACATTTTTCTGTTGTGTTTATTTCAGTAAGCGTTTGGGAACTCCGTAAGTGGAGGCCTTCTGGATCAGGACGGGGCCTGTATAGTGAAGCATCCCGTCCCACACAGTGCCCCACTAGGTGCTACTGGGCCTCTCAAGCAGAAGACAATGGCAGAACCTGGCTGCTTGTCCAACCTGGAAGTGGTACCTAGGCATCCATTCTAGCAGCCACTGATACACCTGGCTTCCATCAAACTGTCTAACGCTTTCTTATAGCCACCTAGGCTGGTTGCTTTTACCATTGTGGAATATGCAGCATCTGCAATCCCTCCCCAAGATGTTGTCGCATCAGTTTGAAATAGCTACTCGGTCACCAGTTGCACACGGAAGAGCTTGAGATTCTAGCCTTTGGAGGAAGCCCTCTTCCCCCTTATTAAACCGCCCAGACAGGAGGGTCTTCCCTCCAATGTCCTTTTCCAGGCCTCCACTGCCTTTAGAATGTTGACCTGTGGATCTTGCCATCACCTCTGACCCCCAGATCAGAAAGGGCCACCATCAAGACCCCCTTCACCTTCTTATGTACTCCATGATGAACGCGATCCAGCCTTGCGAAGCAGCGTAGTTGTCCCCACAGGCTCCGGTTTTCGCCGGTACGTTTTGGTAAATAGCTGAGTGGAGCTTGGCCAGATCTTCCTTGCCGGGAATGGGAAGCGACAGATCCTGGAATGTCTCGACAGTGGTGGACACCTGAAGAGCACCGCAAGAAGGAAAGGTGGAGACCTGAGAGCCAGTTTCTTGCTCAGAAGAAAATTCAGAGCACAACAGTTTGACTCCGTAGTGTGCAAAGGTGGTACTTAGCTTAGGCCAGTGCCGGGAAAGGAGGCAAACGGACTTCCAGGTACATTTTGATAATTCTTGGTTTAAGGAGAAGTTCTGCCCTCTATTAGCACCACAACTCTCTTCCGTTAGGGACCCTAAAGAGCTTGCCAACTTTTAGAGGAAGAGTTGACTTTCTTACACTGCTTTTCTCACCCGTTTAAGGGGACTCAAAGCGGCTGACAAACCTCCTGTTCTTCTCTCCACAACAGAACACCCTGTGAAGTGAGTGCGGCTGTGAGAGGTCAGAAGAGAGCTGTGACTAGCCCAAGGTCACCCAGCTGGCTTTGTGAAAGAAGGAGAGTTGGCTTTTCTACCTCACTTTTCTCACCCATTTAAGGGGACTCAAAGCAGCTGACAAACCTTTTGTTCTTCTTCCCACAACTGACGCCCTGTGAGGTGGGTGGGGCTGTGAGAGCTCAGAAGAGAGCTGTGACTAGCCCAAGGTCACCCAGCTGGCTTCAATGGGGATGGCAGAATCAAACCCAGTATTCCCAGATAAGAGTCCAGTTCCTTAACCACTAGACTACCCTCCCTTCCATGCATTCCTTGGCATGGGAATATATAAAGATAGGACAGGCTCAACACAAAAACCATACAGTGCAAAAGCAATTGATACTTTGCTTTTTTATTATACTATACCATACCCTGATGTACAGTTGGGCCCCCGTATCCACTGATCTGGTAACTACAGATCCGTGGTGACCGGACCAACTGCCTCTCACCTTCCTGAGGCTTCTTGGAGGCCTGGAGCATTCGGAAATAGTGCAAGATCACATGGGATTTCCCAGGAGCCATAGGAAATGAATCACGGGAAATCTCATGGGATTTCCAAGGAATCATAGGAAACTGAGTGCCATTTCCAGTGTTTCAAATACAGTCAGACCCTAGTATCCACTGGGAATATGTTCCAGATCCTACTGTGCTTACCTGAAGCCGTATAACGGCGAACGGGCCTTCCAGTTCTGGGGTCGTGAAATCCCAGAACTGGAAGTGGTTTTCTGGCCTCAAGAAGGATTATTTCAGCCTCCGGAGAGCGCTGGAATAGGCATGCAGCCCTATCAGACGCCTCCTGCCTGCCTCCCATGTGCCCTTACATTTTGGGACGGGACCCAGTATTCCAGTGCTCTACAGAGGCCGAAATAGACCTTCCATTTCTGGGTGCTTTTCTTTTACGGCGCCTGCAGGAGTTGGGGTGGGGCTGATCGCGGTTACCTGGAACCGTGGCTACCGAATCAGTGGACACGGGGGTCTGACGATATCTGCCGTTTTCATTATCTGTGGTGGGACCTGGAACCTATTCCCTGGAACGGATACGGGAGTCCAACTGTACTGTGAACCAAAACGCCTCCTAGCAGAATCAAAGGCAAGACACTGACTGCTATTTCACCCACTCCCATCGCAACCAGCTTCCAAGGGCGAATTCCGCAGCATCTCTGCTTGGAAGCGACTAGTTTGGAAAGGTTTGGAAAAAAGTCCTTTTTGGCCCCTTGGAAATCAGACGCAAACCGTACTTAGCCAAACTGACGGACCCCCCCTTACTCCATTCCAGCCACACCCCTCTGCCGCCCCTCCCAGCACCGGACGTACCCTATCACACGTGAGGCACTGCACCAGGCTGAGGATCGAGCCGTCAAAGATGTCAGAGATGACGCTGCGGTAGCGGACCTCTTTCTTCTTTTTGCCAGAAGCCAACATCTGAGCTGAGAAGCAAGAAGTGGGGGGGGGGGGGTCACAGGTGGGACTCTGCCTTGGCAGTTCTCTCAGCTGAAGATCATGGCGGGCATTTCATGAACTTGGCATGAGTTTGTATGGGCTCCATATGCTATTCACATGCATTCTATGTAGGATCCATATCCTATTTGTATATGTTTGAATATAGGATCTGTATCCTATTTGTATACATTTATATGGGATCCGTATGCTATTTGTATGCATCTATATGGGATTCATATGGGATTGAAGATTCGTATCGAACACGAATCCTATCACATTCGAAGGGGACCTGTACGAAGGAATATTAATTTTCTTGCATTCGGTTCAATGGGAATTCTTTCTGAGACCACCTTTGTAATTTTAAGGCCAAGGGGAAATTTAAAGATAGCCTTTCCAGATTCAATCTCTCTGGGCAACCACAAACAGGTCCATCAGACTGTGGCTCACCTGCCCACAATCTTGCTTACCCTTCTTCAGCACGTAAGATGGGCCCAACCTCACAGGGCTTGACCGTGGGGGGCTGCTCGACAGCTTGGAGTGAATCTCGTGGTGGACTGGGCTGCAGGGCCGAGATGAGCAGCGAGTGAAGGCCTCGTTGTCTGGCTCTGTAAGTGGAAAAACAGGCAGAGTCACCTGCAAAGAAGACTGAGAGTCAAGGTTCGTCTGCTTCGATCTTCCGCTTCGTCCTGATCTTCACAGGATGCTGGTTTCTAAAGGTGTTTTGAGTGTCCTTTACAGAGGTGGGGGAAAAAAGCAGGGTCATGCAGTTATTAAATGACATGCCCACTTCATCTGCCTCATAAGAACGTAAGAACATAAGAGGAGTCCTGCTGGATCAGGCCACAGCCCATCTGGTCCATAAGAACCCAAGAAGAGCCCTGCTGGATCAGGCCACAGCCCATCTGGTCCATAAGAACCCAAGAGGAGCCCTGCTGGATCAGGCCACAGCCCATCTGGTCCATAAGAACCTTAGAGGAGCCCTGCTGGTTCAGGCCACAGCCCATCTGGTCCATAAGAAACCAAGAGGAGCCCTGCTGGATCAGGCCACAGCCCATCTGGTCCATAAGAAACCAAGAGGAGCCCTGCTGGATCAGGCCACAGCCCATCTGGTCCATAAGAACCTTAGAGGAGCCCTGCTGGTTCAGGCCACAGCCCATCTGGTCCATAAGAACCTAAGAGGAGCCCTGCTGGATCAGGCCACAGCCCATCTGGTCCATAACAACCCAAGAGGAGCCCTGCTCGATCAGGCCACAGCCCATCTGGTCCATAAGAACCCAAGAAGAGCCCTGCTGGATCAGGCCACAGCCCATCTGGTCCATAAGAACCCAAGAGGAGCCCTGCTGGATCAGGCCACAGCCCATCTGGTCCATAAGAACCTTAGAGGAGCCCTGCTGGTTCAGGCCACAGCCCATCTGGTCCATAAGAACCTAAGAGGAGCCCTGCTGGATCAGGCCACAGCCCATCTGGTCCATAAGAACCTAAGAGGAGCCCTGCTGGATCAGGCCACAGCCCATCTGGTCCATAAGAACCCAAGAGGAGCCCTGCTCGATCAGGCCACAGCCCATATGGTCCATAAGAACCAAAGGGACTGATGGGAGCCATAGTTTAACAACATCTGGATAAAGAGGTCAGAGACGGAGGTAGCAACTGGAAGGTATGAAAAGAAGCAGGATGGAATGTTTATTTTTCAATTTTTTTTATACACTGCAGGCACAGAGATTTTCTGGAACCAAAAAGGTTCTTATTAATTTCTTCTCAGCTTGGACAGAGAAAGTTGAATTATATCCAGTAGGTGTTTAAAGAGAAAGCAAAAACTCATTGGGCATCCTGATGCAAATTCAAACCTTTCTAAACTCTGTATTCTTTCTTAGGAGCCTTTTTGGGTTCCTTTAAAACATGCTGGAGATAAGAAGAAGAATTATAATTAGTTCTGAAACCCTGATTTCTCACCCTTAAGGGGACTCAAAGCTGCTGTCGAACCTTCTGTTCTTGCCCTTCAGGGGACTCAAAGCTGGTGTCAAACCTCCTGACCCCACAAGGTGAAGGCACAGAAAATGCCCACTTGCTGTTTGTGTTACCTGGAGTCCTGGAGGGGCTAACAGGACGAGGCGTGGTAGAGGCCGGCGCTTCCGGGGAAGCCCTGCCGTCGGCCGCCATTACGGAGGTATC
This sequence comes from Aspidoscelis tigris stejnegeri, assembly GCA_023333525.1. Lineage (NCBI taxonomy): Eukaryota > Metazoa > Chordata > Lepidosauria > Squamata > Teiidae > Aspidoscelis > Aspidoscelis tigris. Next base: position 11,332,657 of record JALMGA010000016.1, read on the forward strand.
GACATCAGCGTCTTCGTCCACCTGCTCCGAGTTGCTCCGCTGGTGGTTGCTTGAGAACTTGCGGTCTTTCAACCTCTCCTTCTCGGAGATCCCACGCCCGGCCTCGTCCTGGATGAGGAGCTCTGCCTCCGCGAGAGACCCTCCCGTTTTAGACTGCCCGTCCCCTTCGCCGCGGTCGCTGCTCGAGTCGCAGGACAGGAATTCATCCTCGGAGGGGCTGCGGTCCCCCTCGCGCTTTTCGTCCGTATCGCTCGAGTCTGAGTCCCGCGTCTCGGCAACCACCGGCTCCTTTAACTCTTCGTGCAGTTGGTCCATCAGGCACCGCAGAAACTCTTGGGTATCCTGAGATGGAGGGGAGGGGAGGGAGGGAGAGAAAAATTATGAGATGATCCTACGTGCCTGTCTTGGAAAAGGGCAAAGCGTACCCAATTCAGTCGTCTGTTGGCAGCACGACCGGTCTCAGGTGCAATTAAGCAACCCTGCTGGAAATGATCAAAGAACACGCACAGAACTCAGCAGAATGCCAGCAGATGATCCTTTTTCCGGCTGTTTGGTTACCACAGTGAGCCGCGGCCCAGCACCCAGGGCGACGAGCCAACCCTCACCCCCTGACAATCTGACAATCCTCCCAGCACAATTGAAGCCTGTCGTGTTATCCAGCGTAACCTCACACAGTGCTGTTGCTTAAGCCAGCTTCAAAACAACAGCCATGCTCAGATCTTACAGTCGTGCGGCGAAACAGCCCTCCTTGTGGTCCCGACGCCCTTAAGAGGGTTGGCAAAATGGTCACCCAGGGAGAGAGGCAAAGGGAGCGCAACCCTGTTGGTTCTCCTGGACCTCTCAGCGGCTCTGGATACCACTGAGCAGAGATCTGGGCTGAGACTTTTCTCCTCGCAGAGTTAACAAGATCTAAATATGGGCATCAAAAAGATCTTCTCAGCAAAATACCCGTCCCCCACAGACATCTCAGTGGTTGCCAGTGCTCCAACTCGGAGCTGGAATGGACAAGCAAATGAACCGATGGACCGAACGTGTTTTACGCCAAGGGGACAGAAAAGATAATGTAGAATCACTACATATTAGCGGAGGAGGAGGAGGAGGAGGAGAGTTGGCTTTTTTACCCTGCTTTTCTCACCCATTTAAGGGGACTCAAAGCGGCTGACAAACCTTCTGTTCTTCTGCTCATCATAGACGCCCTGTGAGGTAGGTAGGGCTGTGAAAGCTCAGAAGAGAGCTGTGACTACCCAAGGTCACCCAGCTGGCTTCAGGTAAAGAGAAGAAGAGCTGGCTTTTATACTCCACTTTTCTCACCCTTAAGGGAACTCAAGGTGGTTGACAAACCTTCTGTTCTTCCTCCCCACAGCAGATCCCCTGTGAGGTAGTTGGGGCTGCGAGAGCTCAAAAGAGAGCTGTGACCAGCCCAAGGTCACCCAGCTGGCTTCATGCAGGAGTGTGGAATCAAACCCGGTACTCCCAGATAAAAAATCTCGCTCCCTTACCACTAGACTGAACTGGCTCACTACATAGTCATTACATACCCTTATACTTTTCTTTTACAGAAACTATGATTTGGCCTCTGGATTACAATAGCAGACAGCAACATTATATATTAAGTCTTCCTGGGAGATGTTTTAAGGATGCCATTCTAGATATGCATGACACCAGGAGGAAAGGGAGAATAATGCTTCCTTTCCACCCCAGAATCGAAGCCAGGCATGTTTAGGTGAACTCACCTGTTGGGCATACCCTCGAAACATGGGGTTGACCAGCTTGATCCCATGGGAAAGGCTGCTTGGAACCACGTAGCTTGGGCTGGTTAGGAAATAAAAGAGAGAGCTTTAAGCATCCATTGACTGTGAGGTGCCCGGCAAGGCAGAAGAATGAGAGAACTAAGCAAACCTTGACATGCACACTTGGAGGGGCAATGAGGAGGTGTATCAATGGCTACTAGAACGGATGCTTAGGTAACACCTCCAGGTTGTAGAGACAGGCAGGGGGCCTCCAAAGGGCATTTGGAGGGGGTTTAGAGAAGGTGAAGTTTTGCCTTCACCTTCTGCTGGAGTTGCCCAGAAGCAATTGGTGGGTCTCTGTGGAAGAAGATACTGGACTAGATGGGCTGCGGCCTGATCCAGCAGGGCTCCTCTGAGGTTCTTATGGACTAGATGGGATGTAGCCTGATCCAGCAGAGCTCCTCTTAGGTTCTTATGGACTAGAAGGGCTGTGGCCTGATCCAGCAGGGCTCCTCTTAGGTTCTTAAGGACTGGATGGGCTGTGGCCTGATCCAGCAGGGCTCCTCCTAGGTTCTTATGGACTAGATGGGCTGTGGCCTGATCCAGCAGGGCTCCTCTCAGGTTCTTAGGGACTAGATGAGCTGTGGCCTGATCCAGCAGGGCTCCTCCTAGGTTCTTATGGACTAGATGGGATGTAGCCTGATCCAGCAGAGCTCCTCTTAGGTTCTTATGGACTAGAAGGGCTGTGGCCTGATCCAGCAGGGCTCCTCCTAGGTTCTTATGGACTAGATGGGCTGTGGCCTGATCCAGCAGGGCTCCTCTTAGGTTCTTATGGACTAGATGGGCTGTGGCCTGATCCAGCAGGGCTTCCCCTATGTTCTTAAGGGAAGCTGTACATATCTGCTGGCTTAAACGTGTTTGCTCATAAAGCCAAGTGGAATATAAATATAAGTATAAATGTAAATATAAATATAAACACAAATATAAATATAAATACAAGTAAAAGCCCTCCACTTGTGCAAGCTGCCCCAAAGGTACTCACCGCTTCTTATGCCACACCTCAGAGATCAGCTTCTGGTAACTTTTGCAGAGGGCCGGCTTTTTGTCAGTGCGCACAAGGCCACCACACTCCAGGAAAAACTGTGTGAGCGGAGGGCTAAAATGAGGAAAGGGAGGCAGATTAAGAGGCTTTGTAGCAGGATCTAGAATATGTAATATTCGTCTTAGGGAAGAAGAGTTGGTTTTTCTACAGCACTTTTCTCACCCATTTAAGGGGACTCAAAGCGGCTGACAAACCTTCTGTTCTTCTCCTTTAAGGGGATTCAAAGCGTGTGACAAAGCTTTTCTATTCTTCTCCCCCCAACAGACACCCTGTGAGGTAGGTGGGGATGTGAGAGGTCAGAAGAGAGCTGTGACTAGCCCAAGGTCACCCAGCTGGCTTCATGGGGCAGAGTGGAATTGAACCCGGTATTCCCAGATAAGAGCCCGGCTCCCTAACCACTAGACTAAACTGGAAGGGGGCTATGATCTCTCCTTGGGGTGGTAATGCCTTGTCAGGATGAACTCAATCAACTATGGTGGGGCAAGGAAGAAAAAGAAAGAGAAATTGGCTTTCATGCTTCACTTTTCTCATCCCTTTAAGGGGACTCAAAGTGCCTGACAAAATGGCTAGCCATTTTCTTTCCACTTTATCTATCCCAAGGGTGAATGTTCTGAGATAATGCTGAAAGAAAACAGCTGGATAGTTTACTGAGGCATTCTCTCATCCTGAAAGTGGACTGGAAGCAGACTAAAACTCAGGTGTGAACATAACTTAAGCGGGCAGGGCTCCATTAGACCGTACCAACACGTGGAACAGAGTATTGTAGCACAGTTCCGGGTCTAGTTTCCCCACCAGTGCAGAATCACCCTTAGATGGGGACTGTGCAGCTAAAAATGGAAATTAAATACTCTGCTTGACCCAGCTAGGGGCCTTTGGGCTGACAGCAGCTAAGCTAAAGGTTCTTTGCATGTTAAAGAATCTAAAGAGCTGCTAAAGTATGAGCTTTCTCCTCTCCAGGAGATGTGTGGTTTCTGGACAGTGCTTAATAATCACCCTTCATCTGGTTTTTCCACCACCTTCAGTGGTAAAGGAGGTGGGCACCTGGGTGAGGGCCTTCTCAGTGATGGCCCCCAGGCTATGGAATAGTCTGTCCTTTGAGGTCCCCTTCACTGTATATGTTTAGGAGGGCAGTGAAGACGCATCTCTTTACCCTGGCCTTTGGCTCAATGGGAATATACTGTCTCTTTCCACTTTATAGACACTGTTATTGTTTTAATATATGTCTGATTTGAAATGTTGTTACCCCCACTGAGACCTTCGGGTACAGGGCGGGATGGAATCACAGATAATAAATAAAAAAATTAATTGTTTTTAAGCTATTTTAATGGATTTGGGAGGGGTTAAGAAATGCAAATGAGTAAGTAAGTAACAAACACGTAACCGGGGAGGTCAGGAAAGTTGGCTGTCCCAACGGCTCGCCGTCTAGCCAGAGGGCTGCTCAGCACATCTGTGGAGAACCAATGCCATGTTGGGGGACAGTGGTAGTTTCTCCAGAGGTTGCAGCTGCAATCACAGGAGGCTGAACTGGATGTAGAACAGTAATAATGCTCTGAAATGTTCTGCAACCTACCAGTTGGAGAGGGCCTGGAGAGCAGCGTTCATGTAACAGGAGTTCCCAAGATTTTTCATTCCAGTAAGGCCTACAGAAGGAGGAAGGAAACAGGAGAAAAGGATGCTTTGACCAGGGGCCTTTCTGCACTTGGCCTTATTCTGGAATATATTCCGGAATAGGGGCCTACTGGCCACATGCTAGTGCAGGTAACAGCAGGCCCCAGGTGAGGCCTGCCATAGTCTGCATTAGCATGCAGACAACAGAGCCCTATCCTGAGATATATCCCAGAATAAGACCAAGTGCGAAAAGGACCCAGATTATGCACCTTGCTGTGTCAGAAGGTCACTACACTTATACGCCAGTCTTTGGCCACGGGGGTTCCCAGAACAGCTCACAAATCAAGAAGCAAGCTATACAGTCTTTGCCTTCAAGTATACAATGTGGAAAAAGAAGAAGAGTTGGCTTTTCTACCCTGCTTTTCTCACCCATTTAAGGGGACTCAAAACGGCTGACAAACCTTCTGTTCTTCTCCCCACCACAGCTACCCTGTGAGGCAGGTGGGGCTGTGAGAGCTCAGAAGAGACCTGTGACTAGCCCGAGGTCACCTATCTGGCTTCATGGAGGAGGGCGGAATCAAACCCGGTATTCCCAGATAAGAGTCCGGCTCCTTAACCTCTAGACCAAACTGGCTCACTGAAAGCAAGACAATTGAGATCCTAAATACTGAGTTTTACCAGGTACTTGGAATAGCCACCCAGGGTATCTTCTTAGTCATAAGAACCCACCCATAGGCACTCTTGAGCCTCTGAGAAACAGGCTTAAACCTCACATTTTTGGAAATTGCTGTAATGGAGCTAGAAGATGCTGATCTTAAATGGTGGACACTCAGAACTCTTGAGCCACGTTGAAATCACGTGGCATCTTGCAGCAAGGGCTTCTCCGTGGTGGCACCCGCTCTCTGAAATGCATCTAACAGCATATTTTTCAGGTGCCATTTAGAAACCACCTGCTCAACAAGGCACTGCCTGCATGAATGGGAGTCTAATCGTATACAGTTTTCATCACTGGTGCTGTAGCAGGGGCCAACGTGGGAGATGGTCCATAAAGGAAAAAGGGCGCCGCATTTTCAGACTCAGAGCTCATGGCGATTTACCTCTTGGTTTCAGGTCATCATCTTCCGATTCCCCTTCATCAGCCACTGCAATAGGCACAGCTTTCAGGTGATGGACAGGGGGAGGAGATTCCTGGAAGTAAATATGGAAGAGTTAACGCCACAGGCAAACCTGTTTTGAAGAAGTCCATGTACCTTAAAGGTGGGTAGCGCAGAAGTCCTCTGAAAGACACACTGTTAGTCCAGCAACCAGCTTGGATAGCTTGAAGAAAGGGTTAGAAAAACTTCACGGAGGACAGGGGCGTTGATGGCTACTCCGGTGGATGCCTTCATACCACTTCCAAGCTGGAGAGACAGACAGGAGTCCTCTAGAGGCCATTTGCAGGGAGTGAAAGAAACCACGTGAAGGTTTTGCCTTTCTCTTCTGCTTGAGATGCCCAGGAGCAACCAGTGGGCTACTGTGTGGGACAGGATGCTGGACAAGATCAGCCGTGGCTGATCCAGCAGGGCTCCTCTTAGGTTCCTGTGTCCTTATGGCCAGTGCTTATAGGAGGCTCCATAATCTCTCAAGTTACTGTGAGTTTATGGATCCAGATGTAGGGTGGCACCAGGTAAAAACTAAGGTCTAGTCTTGACTATATACAGTATACTTAGTGGGCTTAGTGGGAACTCTATTGAATTGCGAATGCTTAGAACATTCGTGCATATTCCTAACCCAAATAGTGTGTGGGACCCACTCACCTGTTCAGTGAATTTTGATGGTGGGGCTGGAGTGTGGGAAGCCAGCCGTTGGTCCAAGAAGACTTCTTTCTCACAGGCATAGCACCAAACTCGGAATGTTGTTAGGTTTACTGTCAGGTTGTGCTTTTTGGCCTAGTACACGTATAAAAAAAGAAAAGAAAAGAAAAAGCAATGAATGATTCCAATTCATTTTCTCCAAGAATTAGAAATTAGAATACAGCACAGATCTTGCACTCGAAAGATAGGACCTGGGTTTGGTTGTTGGAAGGGAGGGAAATTCCAACATTCTAGAGAGCCACAGCATCACAGATGTGCAGCAGACAAGACCTCCTCACCTGCGCATGAAGGGTACTGTGGTCAGCAAAGGACTCCCCACAGCCAACGTAGGGGCAGCTAACCTAGAAAGGGACAAAGCAGACACAATGTGGATCCACTGTAACACAGATCTAATGCAGCGGCAAGATTTATGTGCCCTCCCCATACAATACGTGACAAGATACTCCAAATCTGTACCCTTAAAGGACTAAGAACATCAAAGGAGTCCTGTTAGATCAGGCCACAGCCCATCCAGTCCATAAGAACCCGAGAGGAGCCCTGCTGGATCAGGCCACAGCCCATCCTGTCCATAAGAAACTAAGAGGAGCCCTGCTGGATCAGGCCACAGCCCATCTAGTCCATAAGAACCCAAGAGGAGCCCTGCTGGATCAGGCCACAGCCCATCTAGTCCATAAGAACCCAAGAGGAGCCCTGCTGGATCGGGCCACAATGCATCTAGTCCATAAGAACCTAAGAGGAGCCCTGCTGGATCAGGCCACAGCCCATCTGGTCCATAACAACCCGAGAGGAGCCCTGCTGGATCAGGCTACAGACCATCTAGTCCATAAGAACTGAAGAGGAGCCCTGCTGGATCAGGCCACAGACCATCTAGTCCATAAGAACTGAAGAGAAGCCCTGCTGGATCAGGCCACAGACCATCTAGCCCATAAGAACTGAAGAGAAGCCCTGCTGGATCAGGCTACAGACCATCTAGTCCATAAGAACTGAAGAGGAGCCCTGCTGGATCAGGCCACAGACCATCTAGCCCATAAGAACTGAAGAGAAGCCCTGCTGGATCAAGCCACAGTCCATCCAGTCCAGCATTCTGTCCTGCACAGTAGACCACAAATTGCTTCTGGGCATCTCAAGAAGAAGACAAAGGCAAAACCTTCACCTGCTCTCGGTTCACTGCAAATCGCCCTTAGGGGATCCTGCCTGTCTCTCCAACCTGGAGGTGGTACCTGGGCACCCATTCTAGTAGCCATTGTTACACCTGTCCCCATGCATTCCTCTAACCCTTTCTTAAAGCCTTCTAGGCTGGTTGTTATCACCATCTCTTCTGGTAACAGATTCCATAGCCTGATATCTCTCTAGGTGAAAAAATACTTCCCCTTCTCAGTGCTAACTCTCCTGCCCAAAGTCTAACTACAGCAGTATACTAAATCCCCATGGACTAAAAACCACATATACGAGAATGTACATTTAAGCTACGGCTTTACCTGAAGACATGCCCAAAGATTTGGTCCTCCGGCCCCACAAGACTGGCATGTTCCCTGCTTTCACAAAGGAAGGAAAATAATTCTCAGGACAAATTTATCCCATCCAAATCTTAAACAGATACAATTCTGCTGAGCTATGAAGGTCAGCCAAGGTCAGCCAGCGGCCAAAACCTGCCAAAGCGGAGAAATTCCCTTGCTAGCTAAGAACTAGGGATGTGACTTGGATAGAACAGAATACCTGAAAATCCGATTCGGATCTTTGAAATTCGAATTTAACAAGATTCAATTTGCATTTACCAAATTCGAACCCATTCGTTCAAATTTTCGATTCGAATCTGCACATACAAATGTCGACAACATTCATATGTTCAGGTACGCACCTTCGCCACATCTATATACATTCATATGCATCCATACACATCCATGTGCATCCCATAGTTATCCCGTACGCAACCCGTTTTTGTCCCATACGGATCCGCACACATGTGTATGGATGCAGGAAGGATGCGGATCTTCAAGTACACATCAGGTACGAACCCGTACGCATACGAATGTCCGGATAATTCGAATGAATAGATCTGAAATTCGAAATTCAATTTGAGTGTTTACATTCGAATTTCAGGACATTCTACTCCAGTTTGAATGTCGAGTACTTAATAAGTACTTTGTGCTAGTGGGGAAAAAACCCTAGTTGTCTTGGAATAGGTACTTCAGACAGTTGCCTTCCCCTACTGTTAGAGTCTGGGACGCAACGGGAGTGTTAAGAATTGCGTGAACTTCCTGACAGGAGAGACAATATAGTAGTGTGTGAGACCACATGGGCAGATACATTCTGAGTAGGGGACACCTTCGAATCTACCCTGAAGGAGAGTAAATCACGCCCAGGTGTACACCTTCATATATTTGGGAATGTGAAATTTGTATAAGTAGCTGGCCAGAGTGAGAAGTTTTGCATTTTCTTTTATAAATGGACAGCCAGCTATGGCGGACACATTCAATCGGATTTCAAATGCCTGCAAATATTTGTTCACATTCCTACTAGGAAGACGTTTTTGGAAAAAAAAGGCGGGTTTTACCCCTTACCTTGGATTTAAGCAGCAGATCCTCCTTGGTAACTTCACCTATGGAATCTAGGTGAGGACAAATATCTCTTGGATCACCCATTTTGTCTCTAGGCTCCCCTGAGTGGAACAAAAAAAAAAGCAGAATCTCATTAAAGAGTCGCCTGTTTTCAAGACCCACCCAAGGACCTCTTCACATTGGAGACAATAACACAGTTTTCTTGGCAGATAACAGAAGTGGTTTGCCATGACCTTCTTTTAGGGACATGTCAGGAACAGAACCTGGATCCTTTGTTTTCCAGGCAGTTTCTCTACCACTGAGCTAGAGACACTCCATGGACACTTACGCGCAGCTTTCCTGGCAGATGCAGAAGTGGTTTGCCATGACCTTTTTCAGTGGAGATGCCAGGAATCGAACCTGCGACCCTCTGCTTTCCAGGCAGCTGCTCCACCACTGTGCCACTTCCACTCCATCCACTCCATTCAGGAGTCCTGGAAAGACTTTTCCAGCCCTCCAAGAACTGGTACCCACAACATTCTACTGCATTTCTATCAGCAAGGAGACAAATACCCTTCAGGTTCTTGTAGATAAGCCAAAAGCACATTTCCGGCCATGCCTCCCGCCAGTACGGAAAGAATCAGATGGCTTTTAAGCGGCACAGGCTGAAACGAAATCTCTCAGCTAAGCATGCAAGAGTGAGCAGCCCATTGTCCTTGCAATGAGAAAAACGAGGCATTATTCAGCATTTTTTTCCCTCCACAGCTGGAGTTGCTGCATCATTCTTCCTGCCCGCCTCTCCTGCCTGCCCCGTTTTGCTTCTCTTGAATAGCACAGGTGCCTGAAATCCTCCCTGGCAGCACCCAAGGAAAAGGATCAATTATTTTTTTATTTCCGTGCTAGAAACCCACCTAGTTGCAACAGAATGAAGGCTTCCACGCATTAAAACACTCACAGTGTGCCGTTTATCAGGGCCCTTTTTCCATTAGGGCTTAGAACCCTTCTAAGACCCCATTAGGAACCCAATTAGTACCTTATTGGTACCAATTGGGAAGGGCCTGTCCCCACCTGGACCCCACTGAAGGCCCCATCTGCAAGGCCCTGTCCCCATGAGGGCAGAAGAAATCCAGATTTAATGGGTCCTTCAGGCCCTTAAATCTGGATTTCATGTGGACCTGATTAAAGGTGTCCATAATAGGGTCTGCAGGCATCTTCAAGATCTAGATCTCTAGGAGGACCCCGTCTCAAAGATGTGGATTTTAAACATCGGGATCTTTGACCATGCGTGGAAAAAGGGGGGCAGGTTAGGGGTTCAGGCCAAAGATGAAAACCCCCGGGGAACCTCAACATAAGCAGTAGCGGGAGGATCCTGCAGTTTTAAGAACTACACAGAAGGTAAATTTCAGCACAGGGAACCTTCAGCCCGTCGTCAACAATTAGGCAACATCTGGGGAAGAACATCTCCACAAAGAGGAGTCTGTTTCAGCCTCTAGGCACCCCCTGCCTGGCCAAAAGTTACCTAATTGTTGGATTTATTAGCATGCAAATGTAGAAATTCGAATTTCTGAAAATCCGATACGAATATTCGAGTGTACAGATCCGTATATATCGCATACGAGTTTGCATGAAAATTGTACATATTTGTGCTTATAATGCGGGATGAAAACAAGATGGATACTCGATAAAACAGGATGCATACGGAATGCACACAGATTCATGTAACAGATACGAATGTTATTGACGTTCGTATCTTTAAATACGAATCTAACATCTGAACGTACGGATTCGAATAATGCAGATTCAAATGGGATTTTTGGACATTCGGATTTTTAAGATTTGAATAGAATTGAATTTTTGGATATTCGATTCGACTCTAATTCGAATGCAAAAAACCCACCCCTATACCTGACATGTCCAGCCACGGAGCATTCATGCACACACAGAAGAGTTGGTTTTTCTACCCCACTTTTCTCACCCATTTAAGAGGACTCAAAGCAGCTGACAAACCTTCTGTTCTTCTCCCCACCACAACAGACACAACAGGTAGGTGAGGCCGTGAGAGCTCAGAGGAGAACTTTGACTAGCCCAAGGCCACCCAGCTGGCTTTGTGGAGGACAGCAGATTCAAACCCAGTATTCCCAGATAAGAGCCCGGCTCCCTGACTACTAGACCAAACAAAGGATGTGCTATGTGACACAAACTCCTCCTGGTCTCGCTGCCATCTCAACCTTCCTGGGAGTCATTTCTAACCAATGTGTCCACATGATTCCGGAATGACTCAGGACCTTCCCACAGAAAATAAAGGTAACCCAAGCATCATGTTAAATGATAACAACATCAATTAAAAATCAGCACCTCTTTTTTTCCCCTCCAGATTCCTTAATCTGGAATTGGCACCGCTCTGTACTCCTAATTACCGTTCTGTGCCCCCAAAGAAGACTGGGAAAATGACATCTTTCCAGACTGTTCTCTACAAAGCAACTGATAGACTCAGAATACCTCCTCCGAACCAAGAGATGCATGAAAGGAAGCACGTGTGATCCAGCACAACATAAAACCTCAAAGCACACAGACCACACGCAGCTCGAGCTGTGAGGAAAGGTAGCGAGGAAACAGCCGAAAGTTTAAAAAGTTTCTTTTCTAAAAATATAAGGATCCAAGACTTGATTCTGCAAGGAGAAATATATACTCAATTTGCTCTTCAAGGTCTTGCACATTAGACTCACTGCTCAGTGAAAACAGCAATAATACGTATAATAATAGAAGACTACTCATATTGCCCCTTCCTCTGAATTTAAGTAGAAAAGCAGGCACTGCAAGGAAAAGGGGTAGGATAAAATGCCACCCTAACCTCTCTTGCCCCTCCCTTGGCACTAAGGAAAGCTGAACCCCACCTCCCCGCAAAGAAACGCCCCATCTGGATGAAAGAGGGGGCTGAATGGTCACCCCATTTCTGCCTCCCATTACTTTTAGCAAAACAGAGAGACCCCTTGAGCTGCCAAAACACACCACTGTGATAAAAGGGAGAATAAAAGGCCACCCCACTTCTCCTGCCTCAGGGTACATTAAGCAAAACAGATGCCCCCTCTGCCCCCTAAAGCGTCCTATCAGGACTGGGGGGGGTAAAAGCCCCCCATTATTGCACCCCCATAACTTAAGCAAAACAGACCCCTCTCTGCCCCCCAAAGCATCCTATCAATACTGGGGAGGGGTAAAAGTCCCCCCCCACCTTTCCACCATTACCTTAAGCAAAACAAACACCCTCTCTGCCCCCCAAAGCATCCTATCAATACTGGGGAGGGGTAAAAGTCCCCCCCACACCTTTCTACCATTACCTTAAGCAAAACGAACACCCCCTCTGCCCCCCAAAGCATTCTATCAATACTGGGGAGGGGTAAAAGTCCCCCCCCACCTTTCTACCATTACCTTAAGCAAAACAAACACCCTCTCTGCCCCCCAAAGCATCCTATCAATACTGGGGAGGGGTAAACGTCCCCCCCACCTTTCTACCATTACCTTAAGCAAAACGAACACCCCCTCTGCCCCCCAAAGCATTCTATCAATACTGGGGAGGGGTAAAAGTCCCCCCCACCTTTCTACCATTACCTTAAGCAAAACAGACACCCCCTCTGCCCCCCAAAAGCATGTCATCGTGATGGGAGGGTCTAAAAGCCCCCCCTTCTCCCCACTTCCCCAATTAAAAGTGGCAAAGTGTGTGTGTGGGGGTTCTCCTGTGACTGCCAACAGCCCCCACCCCACCCCAATGCCAAGCCAGGACAAATTCCCTCCTGGTGAACGAAGGGGGTCAGTGATGGGGTCGACATTGTGCCCCACAGAGAGGGTCCCAGGGAGGGTGGTGGCAGCCTCCTCCTCACCCCATAAGGAGCCATTGCTTGGGGGGGGGAGACACACGACCATGGCAGGTAAACACGCACCTGCATAGCCCCAACACGACGCTGTCAGACACGACCCCACTGGGGGCACGAGGCTCCTTCCCCCCGCTCCTCTTCCCGCCGCCCCCGCCCACCTCTTCCCCCGGACCCCTACCCCGCGCAGGCCGCCCCTCTCCCGGGGCGACGCGCTACGCGAGGCCGAGGCTTCGGGGCCCGCGCTAGGCCTCGGCCGCTCTCCGTGGCCCCGCGGCGCCCGAAAGGCTTCCAGAGCCGCCGCCGCCGCCGTACCTGCTGCAGCTGCTTGTGGACAAGGCCGCCGCCGCCGCCCCCAGCCAGCGCAGGAAGGGAAGCCGAGGAGGAGGAGGACTAAGAGGAGGAGGAGGAGGAGCTCGGTCGGGGCGGCCGCCGGCCGGGCAGCGGCGCTGCTGCTGAATGGGGGCGAGGAGGAAGCACCGCGCGAGGTGGCGCCGGCCGGCCGGCCGGCCGCCACAGCAACAGGAGGGACGGACGAGCCCCTGGAGGGGCGACCGGGCTGGGGGCGGAGGGGGGGTCCTCCTCGAGGGGTCCTACGAAGACCCCCAAGACACCGCCCAAAAGGAACAGGCCGCTTCCTTCCTTCGTCAGACCCCCCCCCCGGGGAGGAAAAGACCCCCGACCCACAAAAAGGGGGCAACGCAAGTCCCCCCTTTTTCCCCATTCATCAAGTCTGGGCAGGAACTAGAGACCCCCGACCCACAAAAAGGGGGCAACGCAGGTCCCCCCTTTCTCCCCATTTATCAAGGCAGGGCAGGAACTAGAGACCCCCAACCCACAAAAACTGGGCAACAGTTTCCTCTCTCCCCCTCCATCAGCTCTGGGGAGGCAAACACCCCCAACCTACAAAAAAAGGGGGGAATCCAGGTCACCCTCTTTCTCCCCATTTATCAGGTCTGGGCAGGAAAAGACCCCAGATCCAGAAAAAAAGGCCAATCCAGTTTTCTGTCTCTCTCTCCCCCCCCCCAACTTTTTCATCAGATCTGGGGAGGAAAAGACCCCCAATCAATAAATCCATGTCCCTCCCCATTCAGTCCACTTCCACGTTGAGATAACACCACATCACCAAAGGGACTGGCTGCTTTCCTTTGGCGATCACCTAAATCAGAACATGCCAATCTACACCAACATTTTAAACCAACTTCAGCCCACTTTCAGAGTGAGAGAACACATCAGCATGGTTATTTATTTCCTTTTCGTATTGCTGATGGGTTATTCTGAAAGGGGTCTGAAACTGGATTAGGTGTAGATGGGCTTTTATAGATGTGGAAATAGATTGTATCTATTCCAGTAACATTTTTCTTCAAAAGGGGAAAGGATCCAACCAACCTAAAGGAGTTACATGTTAACAGAAAACGTGTAAATATTGTATAACAATCTTTTAATATTGGGAGGGGGGTTTGTATCTTTTCTGTTTCCCTCTCTTGATGTCTCTAGAATGTATCCTTTCTTATTAATAAAAAATGAATTTAAAAGGTTAAAGTACCCCGGGTTCATTTTACATCCCTGCAGATCCAGGGTGGTTGATTTCAGAATTAAATTATTATTTGTTTACTCTTTTTAATGCTCTTTGTTTGCATGATTCTTTTTTGTTGGTCTTGATATGGTTGCATGAGTAATCAATAGGCTTGAAACTTAACACACCGCATACCAAGTAAAATATCCTCCCAGAAACAAAATATCCCCCAAACATAGGGTCAAAAACAAAGCATATTCTGTTTTATTACCCAAAGATGGGCAATTTTCTTGGCCTTTTCATATCTGTACAAATAATCAAAATCTCTGTTAGGGATAATTTACATGGTTTGTTGAAAAAAAATTCCCTTCCCTGTCCTCATAGAAGGTGAACCTTTTGGGTTCAATGTGTCAAAATTTTCAAAAATCTGTAGCTTAACTGGGATGCTGTGTCACATCTAGACACATCTATAATCTTTGCCCCCTTATTTTATTTCTGCTCATTGAGAGACTAATTAGAGAGCTTGCTAATACCGGTGTAGCTGCGACCCTATCAAAATGCCGTTAATTTTCCAAATATTTTTTCCAACTGCGGTTTAATTATTATTATTAAAGTTTATTTCTTGAGCACTATAAATGTACATAGTGCTGCACAAGCTACAAATATTTAAAAGACAGTACAGTAAAAGGATACAAATAAGGAAAAATTAAAATTATTAGAATAAAATTAAAATAATATGTAATATAATCCTAACCCACTATGGCTGTGTTTAATCCAGTTTCAGTGCACTTTCTCAATGATGGAACCCTTGAAGTGATTCATAGGGTGTTTTTCCACTGTCACTAGAAGTACCCATTACGTACCCATTAATGGGTACAAAAATGCCATTACGTACCCATTAATGGGTACTTAATGGGTACTTTTAGTGACAGTGGGAAAACATCCATAATTTTATTTCCATATTATCTAACCCAGATATAGGTTTTCTGAGTTAGATAAACCCAAGGAAGAACAGCTGGTATGTTTCCTCAATCTGAAAGTGGACTGAAGTTGGATTAAAATTTAGGTGTGAACAGAGCCTGTAAGCAGTATACACTATTGCCTCCAAAAAGCAAGCAGGATGCCCGTCTCCAGGCCGCGGAGCTCTCCCTCTACATTTTTTTTAAATCTAAGGTTTACTCCCAGCCGCTCCTCCGTTTTCGTTGACGGAGCGTTCCCTCCGCGTCCTCCTTTGCCCTCCCATTCTAAGGGCAAGAAAGCAGCGCGGACGTGGCTTCGTCGTGGAGTCCTGACGTCATCACTGTGCGGCGGCGGCGGCGGCAGGGCAGAAGAGCGAAAGCCGCCATTGTGGATCCTGTAAATAACAAGGAGGTTGTTATAACGAATAAATAGCAAATTGCCGAGGCTGGAAGATGCCTGCAGGGAAGGTTTTCCGGCGGAGGAAGGTGGACTCCGAGGAGGAAGACGAGGACGAGCAGATTACCGAGGAAGTCCGGTGGGTCCTGGGTTGGGGGGGTGCACACTTATACATGCATAGCCTTTTCGGTGGTAGCCCCCAGACTCTGCATTATCCTGCCTCTAAACGCTGTATAGTTTCCGGTGCCTGGTTAAAACATCTCTTTCCATCCAGCTTTTGATGTTTAAATGGCTTCCCCGGGGTGCTGCCCTGTTCTTAATGGTGTTTTTACTATTTGTGTTTTGCGCCTCCTCTTTGTAAGCCGCCCTGGGACCCTCGGGTGAAGGCGGGGTGTAAATCTCTTGACGAAAGAAAGCCACCTGGGAGTGGAGACACAGCAACCGTTGCAACCACCAGGGGCGAAGAAAAGACTGGAGGGTTGAAACCAAGGGCTTCCATATGGCCTTCACAAAGCCAGCTGGGTGACCTTGGGCTAGTCACAGTTCTCTTCTGAGCTCTCACAGCCCCACCTACCTCACAGGATGTTCTGTTGTGGGGAGAAGAACAGAAGGTTTGTCAGCCACTTTGAGCCCTCTTAAATGGGTGAGAAAAGCAGGGTAGAAAAGCCAACTCTTCTTCTTCCTCCTTCTCCATGAAGCCAGCTGGGTGACCTTGGGCTAGTCACAGCTCACTTTTGACCTATCACAGCCCCACCAACCTCACAGGATGTTCTGTTGTGGGGAGAAAAACAGAAGGTTTGTCAGCCACATTGAGTCCGCTTAAATGGGTACGAGAAGCAGGGTTGAAAAACCAACTGCTCTTCTTAATATGATCCACTTCCGGAGCCATAAATTAAAAGTGAATACGTGCGCCTATTAAATATAATTGTGGAGTGATGCTCAATGTGCCTGACCGGACATGAATGCATAAATTAACCATTTAAAACATCTGTTAGAAAACTTTTAAGAGCGCTAACACACCATAAGAAAACCAACATGTAACTGGCAATAATAGTAAAACGCCGCCAGGGACCAGAGGAGGAGGGGAATCAGTGCTCGACAATGTCCACCTGCTGCAAGGCTACAAAAGCCCAGCAGCACCCAGCCCAATGCCCAACACCATTATGGACAAGGGGAGGAGGGAGACTCAGTGTGCAACTAATTCTACCTGTTGTAAGGACTACAAAAACTTATTAGCCAGCTGTCCCACCTGTTTATAGGGTTTTTTTCCTTCTCATTATTATTATCACTTCATAATGTATTAGAGGTTATAACATGTAATGTAATTTTGATGTATGTAAACTGCCTTGGCAAAGTGTTTTCAATTTGAGTTGTTGATTATTCTTATTTGTTGTATTTCTTTGATTTAATTGATTTAATTTGTATTGTACCTTGTTCTTCCATTTGTTGTAAACCGCCTTGAGCAAATTTTACGTTTGGAAAGGCGGTATATAAATAAAAATGGAAATGGAAATGGAATGGAAAACATCCACAGAAATTGCTAATATCTTAAGCAGTGGAATTTACAAGCAGAAAAAAAAAGCCTTTCACAAGTTGGTTGTTTCCTTGTTTATTTTTGTTACAGCCACCATGTTTGCAGTGGTGAATGACAGAATTTCAAAAGCCTTAACATTTAAAAGAAATATTCATAATAATCACATCCTCGATTCGGTGAGGCCCTCTTGGTTCTCCCACCATCCTCAGTAGTGAAACAGATGGGCACCAGGGAAAGGGCCTTTTCAGTAATGGCCCCCAGGTTATGGAATAGTCTCCCCCTCGAGGTGAATCATGCCCCTTCTCTATGTATATTTAGGAAGGTGGTGAACATGCACCTCTTTGCCCTGGCCTTTAGCTAATGTGTTTATATTTTCTCCTTACTGCTCATACTATTATTTTAATATTAACATTTAATGTTAATAGTATTAATATTTATTACTGTATTTTCTGGCGTATAAGACTACTTTTTAACCCAGGAAAATCTTCTCAAAAGTCGGGGGTCGTCTTATACGCCAGGTGTTGTCTTCTTAGACGGTGAGTATATCCCAAACTCTGTCTTTTAACTGGAAAGTTGGGGGTCGTCTTACACGCCCAGTTGTCTTATACGCTGGAAAATATGGTATTTAATAATTATTTTAATTATGCTGAATATTTTAACTGTTTTCACGTATATTACTATTTTTAATATATGCTGATTTGTAATCTCTTGTTTAAGGTTGTTACCCGCCCTGAGACCTTTGGGTATAGGGCGGGACAGATATATAAATAACAAACAAACAAATAAGAAAACCATACAACATAAACCTTCCCACAAGCAAGTTTTAGAAACACACCCATTCGATTTGTGTACAACTGTCTGGATTCGTACGAATTCATACAAATAAGAAATGTTATGAACATTCACGCACATCCTTAATAGGGGTAGTTTTAATTTTAAATATTATTGTATTGTTTTTTAATTATGTATGCCACTTTGAGTCGCTGTCTGGGAAAAAGGTGGGATATAAATTGAGTGAATGAATGAACGAATAAATAATTCTGTGTGCATTATTGTCTCTTCAGGTTAAAACTGGAAGAAGCAAAAGAAGTTCAGAGCCTAAGAAGGAGGCCGAATGGAGTGAGGTAAGGACAGGTGGTGCACAGGTGTTCAGTGGTAGCCCCATGGTCCCTTTCTGGAGAACCAGAGAAGGAAAGGAGGGAGGGAGGGGAATGACCTAGAGAGAAGGGAGGAAGAAAGAAAGGAGAGACCTAGAGAGAAAGGAGGGAGGGAGGAGACAGAGAACTAGAGATTGGGGAGACACCTGAAGGAAAGGAGGGAGGGAGACCTAGAGAGGAGGGAGGGAGACCTAGAGGGAAGGAAGGAAGGAAGGAAGGAAGGAAACCTACAGAGAAAGGAGGGAGGCACAGAGGAAGGAAGGAAGGAAGGAAGGAAGGAAGGAAGGAAGGAAGGAAGGAAGGAAGGAAGGAAGGAGACCTACAGAGAAAGGAGGGAGGCACAGGAAGGAAGGAAGGAAGGAGACCTACAGAGAAAGGAGGGAGGCACAGAGGAAGGGAGGGAGGAAGGAAGGAAGGAAGGAAGGAAGGAAGGAAGGAGACCTACAGAGAAAGGAGGGAGGCACAGAGGAAGGAAGGAAGGAAGGAAGGAGACAGAGACTTAGGGAGAGGGGAGACACCTGGAGGGAGGGAGGAAAGGAGGAAGGACGGAAGGAAGGAGAGACCTAGAGAGAAGGAAGGAAGGAATTGCAAGAAGGTAGAAAATCAAATGACTTTAATTATGACAAGCAGCAAATTCTTGCTGTGAAATGTTTCGAGAAAAATGTGAATTTTTCTGGAGTGACTCCTCTTTATTCTTTCCTTTTTCTTCCTGGCTGTATTTTTGCAGTGCCGTTGCTCTGCTTGTGGGAGAAAAGTTGCCAGAAGAAACTACACTGGTGGTAAAGCATATTTTGGACCTTTTTCTCTCTCCTTGTGCGCCAGTTCTAGCAGGACTGGTACCACGGTTTCAGATTCCTAGCCGAGAGCGAATAGCTCTGAGGCCTGTTTCATTAGGAAGGCTTATGCCTCAGGGCTCCTTGGAGGTCCAGGGAAACTTTGGTAGCCAAATTTGTGTTGAGATTTTAAGATAAGATCCTGTAGCAGAGACTGCACCTTCAGCAGACAGCCCAACATCACATAGGTTGCCTCTGAAGTCACAAGCAGGACAGTGGAGACTTGACTGCATTCCAATCAGAAGGCACTTTATTCTTAGTAAATGCAAGTAAGGGTTTTTTTCCCCACTGACCTCCCTTAATCTAAGATGTTCTGGATCTAAGGAATGGGTCCTTCAACTAATCCAGATCCAGTAGATTAAGGGAAGTACCCAGTGTGTTTCCACGGGTAGTCTAGCACCCAATAGCAATGGGTACTAGCTTGCTTGCAGTGGAAACGCCAGAGCACCCATGTGTCTAATCCAGATCGACCCACGTGGGGCCCGTCTGTCACCCCAGGTTTTTGAGGGGACAGGGGGTACAATCGCTGGAGATGCTCTGGATATTCTTCAAAGATTCTCCAGAGCGGCTCCACAAACTTCGAAGATTCTCCGGAGCCTTTGACAAAGGTCCGTAGGATTGGCCTGGCTCTTGCATGCTGTCCTCTTTGGAGCCTGTGTTACTCTTCGGAGCCAACTTTGGAGATTATGCACAGACTTTGAAGCTTTGGTTTTGGGGCAACCCCCCCCCCCAATGGGTGCACCCTCCCTAGACCCCATTGCTCAACTGTGGTGGAAACAGGCTCTGTATAATCCAGATTTGATGCCTTTAGTGAGGTCTACGGGAAATCCAGATTATAGGTCCTGAAAGACCCATTCAGTCCAGATTTCCCTAGAACTGGTAGAAACAAATGTGGCTGTAATGGGGTCTGCAGTTGAAATGGGGTCTTCCCGCTCTGAGCATCATGGGTCCTTAATGGGTCCCAAATGGGTACTTAATGGGTACTTAGTGCTTGTGGGAAAACACCCAAGATCTACATAGGTGTGAGAATACATATGGTTGTATGCATATATGAAATAAAATACAGGCATACAGCTTATCTCTAAGATGAATACAATGATACAACTAGCATATCAGCTTCAGCATAATTTGGCCTAACTGGCCTAACTGGCTACTAAATGGATTACATCTGGCTAATCTTTAATGTGCATCCCAAGCACAAATCAGGCTGGCATTATTCAGAGGCATAACATGGAGGCATTGCTTGGAGGAAGCATAATAAGATGGATATATTGGAGCAATTATACCTGTGGGAGACCCATGTCATAATCGGAACAAGGCAGGATTACATTATGCCCATAAATGGTCATTCCTGTGGTTACAGATAAACAATGAGGTTCTCATGGCTCTAACTCTTCCCATACAGAAATATCAGTTCTTATGGCTGCATAGCAAAAGGGCGATAAGCGGGTGGTGTACTGTATACTGATATTCTGCAAAGCGAAGCAGAAGAAGATGGGGTCATTGCAAGTCGAAAAGCAAAGCACATTCTGGAAAAATACAGATTCCGGACAATTTGGGCCTAACAGACTCTTTGTAGTCTCACATCTAGTGGCGTACCACATCTCTGTCTTTGCCAATAAAGCGGCATGGCCGCCTTCATGGAGATGCCAAGGGCTGAGCCCAACCCCTTTTCTCTTTTTATTCCACCAGGATGATCCGTTTAAGATCAAGACAGGAGGAATGGTGGACATGAAGAAGTTGAAGGAACGAGGAAAGGAGAGGTGGGTACGGTCTGGCGGAGTTCCTCTGCTGTGGCGCACCCTCCATGTTTTTCTCTTCCACCAAGCAAGCGTTGTCCACTAAATAGCCAGTGGCCATGCTGTTTTAGGACTGCTTCCCCTTGACCAAAAGGGAAGTGAAGTCCAAGATGGACAAGCCTGCTGAGTGCAGAAGGAAGCTCCAATTCAAAATGGTTTGTTGTCTCTTCAGCTTAGGGAAACTGGGATCCAAAATGGCTGCCAGATGGGCTGCCCTCTCTTGAGCTGAGGGGAGTTGGAATTCAGAATGGCCGAACTGGTTTGGTAGGTGGCCGCTGGGAGTCCAAAACAGCCATACTGGTTGATGGAAGAGAGGAATTGTGGTCCCATGTGGGCTGGGTAGGTTCCAAACATTTTAAAAAATAGGCATATACCACTTTTCATTTTAAAAATCCACACAGAAATCAACTATCAAAAACCCACTGAAAAATAGATGTTTTGCAATTCAAGGTGGCCATGCTGGAATCCAAAATGGCGACAACCCATGGTGACTGGGTTGGTTGGGGCCAAGTGGGAGTTGGAGGCCTAAACATCTGGAGTCCAAAACATCTGGAGTTAGCTGTTTAGCAGTGGGAATGTGTTTTAGAGCAATGGGTAAGGCTATTCTCCCATAAAGCAGCGCTAAGCAGGAAACTTCTAAGGCCATTTGTTGGGATTTGGAGAGCAGGAAAAGGTTTGTCCTTGTCTCTGCTTGAGATACCCATGTGCATTTGGGGTGTTTTTCCACGATCATTTAGTACCCAATTAGCACCCATTAAGGACCCATTTGGGTGAGAGCTGGATGACCCCATTTCCACCACAGCACCCATTAGAGACACATTTGTTTCCCCCGCACCTCGGGAAATCCGGATCATATGGGTACTTTTTGGCCTTTAATCCAGATTTTCTGTAGACCCCATTAATGGAGTCTACAATGGGGTCTTCAGCCAGAAAATCCAGATTAAAGAGAGCCTGTTTCCACGCTTGTGTGGCAATGGGGTCTAGAGGAGAGGCTAGGGAGAGGGGGCACCCATGGGGGGGAGCCCCAAAATCTAAGCTTCAGAGTCATTTCAAAGTCTGTGCAAAATAGCTCCGGAGCGTCTTTGACATATGTACTGATCTTCAGAGTGAACTTTGAAGTCCCTCCGAAGTGACTCCGAAGTTCACTCCGAAGACCAGAACAGACTTCAAAGGAGCTATTTTGCACAGACTTCGAAGTGACTTCGAAATGACTTCGAAGCTGCTTCGGAGATTGCACCCCCTGTGCCCCCAAACACCTGGGGTAACAGGCAGACCCTTCATGAGTAGATCCGGATTTCCAAATGGGTGCTCCAGTGTTTCCATGGCAGGGAGGCTAGCACCCATAGCTATTGGGTTCTAGACCACCCATGGAAACACATTGGGTACTTCCCTTAATCCGGATCTACTAGATCTGGATTAAGGAATGTACCCATTCCTTAGATCCGGATCTTCTTAGATTCGGATTAAAGGAGCGCAGTGGAAAAACACCCTTGGTGTGCAACTGTGTGCAATGGGATGCTGGACTAGATGGGCTTTGGGCTGATCCAGCAGGGCTCCTCTTAGGTTCCTATGGACTAGATGGGCTGTGGCCTGATCCAGCACGGCTCTTCTTAGGTTCTTATGGACTAGATGGGCTGTGGCCTGATCCAGCAGGGCTCCTCTTAGGGTCTTATGGACTAGATGCGTTGTGGCCTGATCCAGCAGGGCTCCTCTTAGGTTCTAATGGACTAGATGGGCTGTGGCCTGATCCAGCAGGGCTCCTCTGAGGTTCTTATGGACTAGATGGGTTGTGGCCTGATCCAGCAGGGCTCCTCTTGGGTTCTTATGGACTAGAAAGGCTGTGGCCTGATCCAGCAGGGCTCCTCTGAGGTTCCTATGGACTAGATGGGCTGTGGCCTGATCCAGCAGGGCTCCTCTTAGGTTCTTATGGACTAGATGGGCTGTGGCCTGATCCAGCAGGGCTCCTCTTAGGTTCTTATGGAATAGATGGGCTGTGGCCTGATCCAGCAGGGCTCCTCTTAGGTTCTTATGGACTAGATGGGCCGTGGCCTGTTCCAGCGTGGCTCCTCTTAGGTTCTTATGGACTAGATGGGCTGTGGCCTGATCCAGCAGGGCTCCTCTTAGGTTCTTATGGACTAGATGGGCTGTGGCCTGATCCAGCAGGGCTCCTCTTAGGTTCTTATGGAATAGATGGGCTGTGGCCTGATCCAGCAGGGCTCCTCTTAGGTTCTTATGGACTAGATGGGCCGTGGCCTGTTCCAGCGTGGCTCCTCTTAGGTTCTTATGGACTAGATGGGCTGTGGCCTGATCCAGCAGGGCTCCTCTTAGGTTCTTATGGACTAGATGGGCTGTGGCCTGATCCAGCAGGGCTCCTCTTAGGTTCTTATGGAATAGATGGGCTGTGGCCTGATCCAGCAGGGCTCCTCTTAGGTTCTTATGGACTAGATGGGCCGTGGCCTGTTCCAGCGTGGCTCCTCTTAGGTTCTTATGGACTAGATGGGCTGTAACCTGATCCAGCAGGGCTCCTCTTAGGTCCTTCTCCAACAAATTTGACTTGCATGGCTGACAGACTTTGGTGGCTTTCCTTCTGCTATAGGATCAATGAAGAAGAAGAACTCAGTCTTGGCACTTCTTTTTCTGCAGAAACCAACAGGAGAGATGAAGACGCCGACATGTGAGTCATTTTGCCTACCTTCTCATGCACTGTGTAAAGTTGCAGTGTTAAGAGACCCAGAACGGATCACCCAGGTATTTTTTGGTAACAGGAGAACTGCTGTTATCACTTATTTCTCCCTGATTTTCTCCAGTTTCCCTCCCTCAATTTCTCCCTCCAGGTTTTCAGATGTTCTAATCAAATGTTGTTGTTCTATCATGTCTGATGCTTTTGGGAGCCCATGGGCCACAGCACTCCAGGCTTCCACAGTCTTCTGACATTTTTCCAAGTGCACGTTCATTGCTCCACCTCATCTTCTGCCATCCCTCTGGCCTTCCATCTTTCCCGGGATCGGGGCCTTTTCCAATGAGTCCTGTCTTTTCTTTATGGGGCCAAAGTCTTTGAGCTTCTGCTTCATGATTTATCCTTCTAGTTACGGTTGATTTCCATGATTATTGACTGATTCGATCGCCTTGAGATCAAAGGAATTCTCAAAAGTCTTCTCTAGCACCACAGTTCAAAAGCATTTATTCTTAAGCAATACTGGGAAAACTATATAGGGCCCCCTGTTTTATCCATCCATCCATCCATCCATCCATCCATCCATCCATCCATCCATCCATCCATCCATCCATCCATCCATCCATCCATCCATCCATCCATCCATCCATCCATCCATCCATCCATCCATCCATCCATCCATCCATCCATCCATCCATCCATCCATCCATCCATCCATCCATCCATCCATCCATCCATCCATCCATCCATCCATCCATCCATCCATCCATCCATCCATCCATCCATCCATCCATCCATCCATCCATCCATCCATCCATCCATCCATCCATCCATCCATCCATCCATCCATCCATCCATCCATCCATCCATCCATCCATCCATCCATCCTCTTCGCTGCCTTCCTAAACATGTACAGTGAAGGAATCTGATGCACCTCAAGGGGGAGACTATTCCATAGCCTGGGGACCATCACTGAGAAGGCCCTGTCCCAGGCGCCTACCCCTTTTACTACTGAGGGTGGTGGGACAACCAGGAGGGACTCCCCTCCAGATCTTAAGGCACGGGCAGGTTGATATGGGAGAAGGTGTTCCTTTAGATATTTGGGGCCCAAGTCATTTAGGGCCTTTAATTTATAAGTTAACACCTTGAATTGGGCTCAGTTGTGAATCAGCAGCCAGTGCAACTCTTTTAAGACCAGCTATCTGGCCAGCTATCTCAGTCAGCAGTCTAGCGGCTGCATTCTGCACCCGCTGCAGCTTCCGAACCGTCTCCAAGGGCAGCCCCATATAGATTGCATTACAGTAGTCCAATCTGGAGGTTCCCAGAGCATGGATAATTGGCCAAGATCAGTGCGATGCCCACGGGTTTGGTGAGACTAAGCGGGAGTGAGATGTTTAGAATTAATGAATGTGTCGTGAACACAAAACTGTCTACACCAGTTAATGTGGGATCAGAGTGTTGTAAACTGAGCGGTATGGAGGTAAGTGGAGAGAGATTTCTCCCCAGCAACAGCGGGAGGGGGGATGGAACTCTGGGGCGGAGCCAACCAATCAGGTGGAGGCTAGAGGAGACAGAGCTTATATAAACAAGAGCAGAAAAACCGTTGGCTGTTCTGTATCTGGGGCTTGACTTAGAAAGGCGTTAGGCAGTGCAGATCTGGGCCCTGAGGGGAATCTAGAATAGAGATTGATCAGGGTCCTGAGTTAAGAAAATAAGTTAATACAAACGGCTGGTGTTGAACTTGATGCTAAATAAGAGTTGTAAACCAATAAAGTTACGTTTGTTTCAAAAACACTCTACTTGAGGCCTGATTCCTGACACAGACGCTCAAGGGAGAGGGAAGTGTTGTCATGGGGATATAATGGCAACAGTGTAACCTAAGTGTTGGAGCTCGGCTCAGAAGAAGAAAAAGGCCTAAAAACCTACTACAGTGGTACAAGTGCCCTGACATACAAGTGTTTTGAGATACAGGCCGCCGAGCGAGTGATATTTTGCTTTGAGATGAGAGCAAGATTTGAGATACGAGTATGTAAATACAGTACAGTACATAACAAAAACAACTGAGGTGGTGTTTTGGGAGCTGGAATGGATTAATGGGAAAATTGCTTTGAGATACGAGCGATTTGACATAAGAGCAAGGTTACGGAACGAATTAAACTCGTATGTCAAGGTACCACTGTATTTAAAAGAGGATTTGAAGTCTGTGGCCTTAGTGGCCAGACTGAAGTGAGCTAGACGCCCGGCTGGGGCTTAGTACTTGGTGGCCGCCGGCTGTGGGCGTCACAATCAGAAACACAGATGACCCCTCTTTCCTCGCCGCTGAATTCCCAACCCCCAAATTTCCACATATTTCAGTCTGCTGTGATTCCCAAGTAAGCTGAAGCAACCGAAAATCCCTAATAGAACCCCAAAAAAGCCAAAAGCAAAAAACCAAACTAGGGTACTATGCCAAAAATACAAAGAAATATAATAATTACTAAAAGGGTATGGTGACCCCACTGATAGAAAAATATAAATGGTGAATTTCAACAGCACTCAAAAGAAATAAGGTGCAAAAACATCAAACATAATAAATTGTAAATGCAACAAGTTAAAAACACACACCAAAATAAAAATCAAGCTTAAAATATAAAGAGTTTAGGGCCATACGCCTTTCGACTAAAGAGTCTTCCTCAGGGGCCTGTTAGGTAAAATGTCATTAAAATGCTGTGTGAAAAGTTAAACTCTTTGTTTTTATCAGCTGTTTTATATTTTCAGCTTGATTTTTATTTTGGTGTGTGTTTTTAACTTGTTGCGTTTACAATTTATTATGTTTGATGTTTTTGCACCTTATTTCTTTTGAGTGCTGTTGAAATCTACCATTTATATTTTTCTGTCACTGGGGTCACCGTACCCTTTTAGTAATTATTATATTTCTTTGTATTTTTGGCATAGTACCCTAGTTTGGTTTTTTGCTTTTGTGATTCCCAAGTAATCCAGGCTCCGGTTTCCTGGGTGTCTGAAAGCCTTGATCTCCTCTTCAGGATGAAGTACATTGAAACTGAGCTGAAGAAGCGGAAAGGGATTGTGGAAAACGAAGAGCAGAAGGTGAAACAGAGGAACGCAGAGGACTGCCTGTATGAGCTGCCCGAGAGCATCCGCGTCTCGTCAGCCAAGAAGACGGAGGAGATGCTGTCCAATCAGATGCTGAGTGGCATCCCAGAGGTGGACCTCGGCATTGAGTGGGTAGTGGCCTGGGAGGCTCTTTTTTTTAAGGGTTATCCCTTTGAGGTGGGGGTATCCACAAATGGGCTTTATGCGTTCGGTTCGTATTGAATCGAAAGCAAGAAAAGTCGCATTCGTTCGACTAGATCCCCTTCGAATGTGGTAGGATTCGTATTCGATACAAACGTTCAGTCCCACATGAATGCATGCAAATAGCATATGGACCCTATGTACCAGGGGTTCTCCGCCTTCCTAATGCCGCGACCCCTTAATGCAGTTCCTCATGTTGTGGGGATCCCCCAGCCACAGGGGCGGGGCAGCTCACGTGTGGATGGGGCGGGAAGGCGGGGGACTCATCGTGACCCATTTGAAAGGGTAGTTGGACCCCCAAAGGGGTCGCTACCCACAGGCTGAGAACTGCTGCTATATACAAATGCATATGAATAGCATACGGATCCTATATACCAGGGATGTCAGATACGGCCCCCGGGCTGGATGCGGCCCCCGGGCTGTATGAATACGGCCCGCAGCCGCCACCCCCCGGCCGCCGCCGGCCGCCGCCTCTGTCCTCCTTGGGCGCGAAGGAGGCGAGGGCAAGCGAGCGCGCGGTGGGACCCTCCACTGCCCGAGTGCGCGGGCGCCGCCATGGACAATCAGCCCCTCCTCGGTACCCTAGCCACGCCCCGGCCACGCCCCCAGTCTGTCCTCTGTACCCTAGCCACGCCCCCAGCCATGCCCCCGGCCACGCCCCTGGCCACGCCCCCGGCCACGCCCCCGGCCATGCCCCCGGCCACGCCCCAACCCTTCCTCTGTGCCCTGGCCATGCCCCCGGTCACGCCCCCAGCCAAGCCCCCTGGCCCTGACAGTTTTTTTTTTTTAATCCGGCCCTCGGCAAAATTGAGTTTGACACCTCTGCTATATACCAATGCATTGGAATTGCATATTGATCCCATACAAATCCATACAAATAGCACACAGATCCTATATATGAATGCAGTATTCCCAAGTCCTGGATGCACGCCACGTCCTAACCTTTGTCTGCTGTAACCTCATGGCCTGGCTGTTATTAGGATGACTGTTTTTCTTTCTATTTTTCTGTTCAGAGCAAAAATCAAAAACATCATTTCTACTGAGGAAGCGAAAGCGAGATTGCTGGCTGAGCAACAGAATAAAAAGAAAGACAGCGAGACGTCCTTTGTGCCGACAAACATGGCTGTGAACTACGTGCAGCACAATCGATGTACGTTCTGGGTGAAGGGCTTTACACAGGGCTTTACACGAGATGCCTCTAATGGCCATGAGCAGGGGTTCGAGAGCAGGTGAAGGTTTCGCCTTCGTCTTCTGCTGGAGATGTCCAGAAGCAACTGGTGGGACAATGGGGACTAGATGGGCTGTGGCCTGATCCAGCAGGGCTCCTCTTAGATTCTTATGGACTGGATGGGCTGTGGCCTGATAAACCAGGGCTCCTATTAGCTTCTTATGGACTGGATGGGCTGTGGCCTGATAAACCAGGGCTCCTATTAGCTTCTTATGGACTGGGTGGGCTGTGGCCTGATCCAGCAGGGCTCCTCTTAGGTTCTTATGGACTGGGTGGGCTGTGGCCTGATCCAGCAGGGCTCCTCTTAGGTTCTTATGGACCAGATGGGCTGTGGCCTGATCCAGCAGGGCTCCTCTTAGGTTCTTATGGACCAGATGGGCTGTGGCCTGATCCAGCTGGGCTCCTCTTAGGTTCTTATGGACTGGATGGGCTGTGGCCTGATCCAGCAGGTCTCCTCTTAGCTTCTTATGGACTGGATAGGCTGTGGCCTGATCCAGCAGAGCTCCTCTTAAATCGTGGAGGACAGATGACTGCTAGAATAGATGCCTAGATTCTGCCTCCAGCTTGGAGAGACAGACAGGATGCCTCTTAAGCCCATTTGTGGGGAGTGGAGAGCAGGTGAAGGTTTTGCCTTGGTCTTCTGCATGAGATGCCCAGAAGCACATGGTGGGCCGCTGATGCTGGGCTAGATGGACTGTGACCTGATCCAGCAGGGCCTCTGTCCAGTTTGGTCTAGTGGTTAGGGAGCCAGATTCTTATCTGGGAATACCAGGTTTGATTCCGCCCTCCCCCATGAAGCCAGCTGGGGGACCTTGGGCTAGTCTTCTGAGCTTTCACAGCCAGACCTACCTCACAGGGTGTCTGTTGTGGGGAGAAGAACAGAAGCTTTGTCAGCCACTTTGAGTCCCCTTAAGGGAGAAGAACAGAAGCTTTGTCAGCCGCTTTGAGTCCCCTTAAAATGGGTGAGAAAAGCAGGCTAGAAAAATCAACACTTCTTCATGGTGGACAGGTGTATCAATGGTTACTCGAATGGATGCCCAGGTACCACCTCCGGGGTGGAGAGACAGGCAGGAAGCCTCTAAAGGCCATTTGCTAGGGTTCGAGAGAGCAGGTGACAGTCTTGCCTTCATCTTCTGCTTGAGATGCCCAGAAGCCATTGGTGGGCCACTGTGTGAAACAGGATGCTGGACTAGATGGCCCCGTCCAGCAGGGCTCATCTTAGGTCCTTATGCTCCCAGATCCCAAAGGAGGGCGATACTTGAGATTAAAAACCAGACATTTAAAGATCCCAATAGAAAAATGCTATTGTTTCCTTCTAGTTTACCACGAAGAGCTGAATGCACCTGTTCGAAGAAACAAAGAGGAACCCAAAGCCCGTCCGCTGAGGGTGGGAGACACCGAAAAACCGGAACCAGAGAGTATGTTGAAATACCACGTTGCCCAAACTTCGAGAATATTCTTGCTATTGCAAAGTGTTGATCTAGCTGAACATACTTATTTATTATTACAGTCGGACCCCCCTATCTACTGACTCAGTGACCACAGTTTCAGTTAAACACGGTTACCGGATCAGCCCCGCCCCAGCCCCACCCGTGGGTGCCACAAGGGAAAAGCACCCAGAAGCGGAAGGCCTATTTCAGCCTCTAGAAGGCTTATTTCGGTCTCCATGGAGCGTTGTAATAGGCATGTGACTCCATTGGACCCCGTCCCAAAATGTAAGGGGACACTTGGGAGGTGGGCTGGAGGCATCTGGTGGCATCACACACTATTCCAACGCTCTCCAGAAGCTGAAGTAGGCCTTCTGGAAGCCAGAAAAGCACCTTGCATGACCCCAGAACCAGCGGCCTGTATGTGATTATCCAGAGTTTCAGGGAACCATGTATCCCCAGCTGATATGGGGGTCTGACTGTATTTAAGATATTTTTAATATTTTCTGTTATTTAAAAAAAAAAGTTTAGAAAGCATTTAAAAAAAGAGTGCGAGCAGAATAGATCACAATAAGAAGTGAGCGGTCCAGGGGAAACATCAAGGCCTTTATTCTGGATTGTGGGACCAGCCGTCCACATGCTGGTGCAGACTGGAGCAGGTTTCGGGCAGGCCCTGCCACAATTTGGACTAGCACGTGGGTGGCAGGTGAGATAATCTGGAATGAGGTCACGTGTAGAAAGGGCCAAACTTTCACACAGGGAAAGCTTAAGTAAAAAGATTGGTTCTTATTTGCCCCCTGTAAATATAAGTGTAGGCACCTCACAAAAAGCAGAGGGGAGGGTGACCCAAAGGGAAGGGGCTACCACTGAGAAGGCCTAACCACAAGCTAAGCCGATGTACCAAACACATTCTGGCTTGTGGCCTGCTCAGTGACTCATAGAAAACAGCTCCAAGTGGGCCTGTTTGGTCTAGTGGTTAGGGAAAGCCAGACTTTTTTCTGGGAATGCCGGGTTTGATTCCCCCCCCCCCTCCATGAAGCCAGCTGGTGACCTTGGGCTAGTCACAGTTCTCTTCTGAGCTCTCACAGCCCCACCTACCTCACAGGGTGTCTGTTGTGGGGAGAAGAACAGAAGGTTTGTCAGCCGCTTTGAGTCCCCTTAAGGGAGAAGAACTGAAGGTTTGTCAGCCACTTTCAGCCCCCTGAAATGGATGAGAAAAGTGGGCTAGAAAAGCCAACTCTTCTTCTCCCCCCCCTAATGAAACCAGCTGGGAGGCCTTGGGCTAGTCACGGCTCTCTTCAGAGCTATCATAGCCCCACCTTCCTCACAGGGTGTTCTGTTGGGAGGGAGAAGAACAGAATGTTTGTCAGCCGCTTTGAGTCCCCTTCAATGGGAGAGAAAACTGGGGTAGAAAAGCCAACTCTTCTTCTTCTTCTTCTTGATCGCCTGTCATTAACACATGCAACCTTTTCTTTTGTTTCATTTCGGCAGAGTCCCCTCCGAATCGCAAGCGTCCACCGAATGAGAAAGCAACGGACGATTACCACTACGAGAAATTCAAGAAGATGAATAGGCGGTACTAGGAATAGCTACTCGCCATTGTATAAGCCACTCTATGCGAGATAGAGATGGACAGGCGTAGGATCTTTCCTTGCTGCCATTAACTCTTGGGTACAAAACATTCTACGAGCATCCATTCATATGTATATCCAGCCCTCTGGGTGTGAACAGACTTTGGAACCCTTGCTGCTTCAGTATCTATAGCTCTCAGTCCATGAATCTTCAAGTTCTCCACCTGCTCAACTACTTTTTAATGCAGTGTTAATATATAACTGCGTTTTGAAAACTGTGGTTCAGTTTGTGTGTGATGGCATCTATTCTAAGAGCATAAGAAAGGAGCCCTGCTGGACCGGGCCACAGCCCATCTAATCCATGATCCTGTCCCACACAGTGGCCCACCAACTGTCCATGGGCATCTCAAGCGCGAGACATGGGTGAAACCTTCTCCATAATAAAGTTTATGGATAATTCTTCAGTAGAAACTCAAAGCCCTGCACCCTATTGGGGTTCATCCTTGATTAGTCGGCCATGATCCGTCCTGCTCATTGCTTCATCCAAGGACTAGTTCAGGATGTTCACAAACTCTTTCCGTGCTTCTGACTCTTCTGGCAGTCATAAGAGAACCTAAGAACCTAAGAGGAGCCCTGCTGGATCAGGTCACGGCCCATCTAGTCCATAAGAACTTAAGAGGGAGTCCTACTGGATCAGGCCATAGCCCAACCAGTCCATAAGAACCTAAGAGGGAGTCCTACTGGATCAGGTCACAGCCCATCTAGTCCATAAGAACCTAAGAAGACCCCTTCTGGATCAGGCCACAGCCCATCTGGTCCAGCATCCTGTCCCACACAGTGGCCCACCAATTGCCCATGGGCATCTCAAGCAGAGACAAGGGCAAATCTTCTCCTGCTCTCAAATCCCAGCAAATGGCCTTAGAGACATTCGTACATTAACAAAATATTCGCACAAATAGTTCATACATTCATTAAACTGGGGATACATATCAGATATGTATTGATACGTATGCGTTCAATATGTATGTGTTTGTATAGGATCTGTATCCAGGATCCTATATGCATTTGTATCGGATATTCGTACAAATACATTCGTATTGAATAGGGTCCTACTGCATTCAACCAAACTGGATTTTCCAAAATTAGATCTGTTACAAACTGAATGCCAAAAACCCATCTGTCCATATCCCTATGCCTCGCTCATTAAAAACCAGCAGCTTCTCAACAACCTATAGATCCGGACGGCATGATGTCACAAGGTTTGGGTTTTCTCAGGATTGAGCTCCTCTTCACAAAGGCCAAGCCCATTTTCAGAATTCTATTTGCCTTACAATTACCTTTTTAAGGGCTCACACTCGGGGGTCTCCATGGAAGGTGGGGGCAGCTGTTGACTTGCGTTTATACAGATTAAGAAGGCCACGTTGCCTTGTGGGCACGTGAACACCTCAATGCAGTTGCCTTGGCAAAACCCACAAGGGTTTGCCCATTGCCTGTTTCCGCCGATGTGCCAGAGACGGACTCTTGCATCTTCTACGTGGAAAGTAGATATCCCACCACTGATTTCTACCTTGTGTTAGATTTCAGATAGGGCTTTCTTTGAAAAGAGTGGAGAGCAGAAATGTGCACAGATTAGAAACAAATTAAATGTTCAAAAATCCGTATTCATGCGAATAGATTGCATTCAAATGTGGCAAAATTCTTTCCTGTACGAATCTACTTGTAGGTATTTGTATGAATATTCCATATGTATCAGATATGAATGAATGCATATCTGATACAAATAGATACATATCTGATACAAACAAACGTATTTCAAAAGAAATAAGTATCCGTTCCTATCCAATACATATCTGAAATCAACAAGTATGTATCTGATACGGATACGTATCGGATACAAATAATGTATCCAATAGGTTTCTCCAGTTCTAGAATATATCTAGATATGTATCTGATACAAACAGAAACATCTGAAAAGAGCAAATATGTATCTGCTATGAACAAATACATATCTGATAGGATCAAATACGTATCTGATACGAATAGATACATATATGAACAAATAAATATCTGACATGAATGGATACGTATCTTATACAAATACATATGTATCTGATAACATACATATATGAACAAATACTTTTCTGATACACGTATGTATCTGATATGGGGTGTTTTTCCACTGTCACTAGAAGTACCTATTAAGTACCCATTAATAATGGGTACAAAAATGCCATTACGTACCCATTAATGGGTACTTGATGGGTACTTCTAGTGACAGTGGAAAAACACCCATGAACAAATATGCATCTGATATGAATAAATACGTATCGGATACAAATAATGTATCCAATAGGTTTCTCCAGTTCTAGAATGTCCAAACTATTCGTTCAAATGTCCAGAAACGTTCGTACTTGTTCGAATGTTAGCATACGAATATCATAACATTCGATTCGTGTTCAAATGTCCAAATTTGGCTGAATTTTGAATGTTACGAATATTTGTCCACATCTCCAGTGGAGAATTCTCAGCCACTCCTGCTTCCCGTACCCTTTCGAAAAAGTGGATTTCTATCTCGGTCCACTAAGACACACCAACAGGAGTAAGAAGAATATAGGAACCTAAGAGGAGCCCTCCTGCTGGATCAGACCACAGCCCACCTAGTCTATGAGAACCAAAAAGGAGCCCTGCCGGATCAGGCCACAGCCCATCTAGTCCATAAGAACCTCAGAGGAGTCCTGCTGGATCAGGCCACAGTCCATAAGAACCTCAGAAGAGTCCTGCTGGGTCATGCCACAGCCCATCTAGTCCATAAGAATCTAAGAGGAACCCTGCTGGGTCAAGCCACAGCCCATCTAGTCCATAAGAACCTAAGAGGAACCCTGCTGGGTCAAGCCACAGCCCATCTAGTCCATAAGAACCTAAAAGGAACCCTGCTGGATCAGGCCACAGCCCATCTAATCCATAAGAACCTAAGAGGAGCCCTGCTGGATGAAGCCACAGTCCATAAGAACCTCAGAGGGGTCCTGCTGGATCAGGCCACGGCTCATCTAGTCCATAAGAACCTCAGAGGAGCCCTGCTGGGTCAAGCCACAGCCCATCTAGTCCATAAGAACCTAAGAGGAACCCTGCTGGGTCAAGCCACAGCCCATCTAGTCCATAAGAACCTAAGAGGAACCCTGCTGGGTCAAGCCACAGCCCATCTAGTCCATAAGAACCTAAAAGGAACCCTGCTGGATCAGGCCACAGCCCTTCTAATCCATAAGAACCTAAGAGAAGCCCTGCTGGATGAAGCCACAGTCCATAAGAACCTCAGAGGAGTCCTGCTGGATCAGGCCACGGCTCATCTAATCCATAAGAACTTCAGAGGAACCCTGCTGGATCAGGCCACAGCCCATCTAGTCCAGCATCCCGTCTCACACAGTGGCTCCCCCAAATGAGCCGCCCTTTTTCAGAAGGAAATGATGCCTTCCTGTTCCGTGAACATCTTCAGCAAACCGGCTCCTCTTAGGCCACTGAGAAACATTCCCAGCAACTTCCTTTGCCTGGTTTTACAACTGCTGCAACTTCATACACCGACTTGTCATTTCTGCCTCTGTCCACAAGATGGATCTCAGAGAAACAGAGCTGGATGGTAGGAGGAGAAACCGCTAAGCTCTCTTTAGTTTAGAGTCTTGGCGCGTCCAGGATATTTTCTGAGGTTCCTTTGAGGTAGATCATGCCTTGGTTTCTCTGCTCCCTGGTTCTGGCTTTCCTGGATGACCACCTGGCCACGGGAGGCATGGATGCCTGCTACGACAGCGAAGGGCGCGCTCAGCGCTGCATGCCCATCTTTGAAAACGCAGCATTTGGGAAGGAAGTGTTGGCGTCCAACACATGTGGGACCCCACCGGAGGATTACTGCTTCCAGATGGGGACCCGAGACTCCACTGCACTCTGCCATCGCTGTGACGCCGGTGACCCTCAGCTCCACCACAATGCGGTCTACCTGACGGACTTCCACAACCAGGAAGAGCCCACCTGGTGGCAAAGCCAGTCCATGGCCTTCGGAGTCCAGCATCCCAACTCGGTCAACATCACCCTCCATCTGGGTAAGTCTTCGCGAATGGCTGGATTTCGCTTCCAAGATGGCGCGGAAACCATTGCTCTCTTGGTTGAGTTGGCTGCTCTGAAGCAGAGTCCAAATCCAGACCTCCTGCATGGTTTCTTCTTTCAAGCAGGAGAAGAAGGGACCCGTTCATCATCTCATGCAAGTATCAGCTGGGTGGAATACTAGTAGTTGGAGGGTGACCTGTCATAGAATCTTAGAATTGGAAGGGACCTCTGAGGTCATCCACTCCAACCCCTTGCTCAATGCAGGATTTCCTAAACCATCCCAGACAGATGTAGGTCTTGAAGACCTCCAGCTAAGGGGAACCCACTACCTCCCATGGCAACCTGTTCCATTGACTGATCACCCTCACTGTCAGGAAGCTTTTCCTAATATCTAATTTGGATTGACCCCCTTGAAGTTTCATCCCGTTGTTTCTAGTCCTCCCATCTTGTGCAAGTGAGAACAGGGATGATCCCTCTGCACTGTGACTGCCCTTCAGGTACTTGAAGACCACCATCATGTCTCCTCTTAGTCTTCTAAACATTCCTAGATCCTTTCCTCTTAGGATGTGGTTTCCAGACCACTCACCATTTTGGTAGCCCTCCTTTGGACTTGCTCTAGTTTGTCAATGTCCTTTTTGAACTGGACACAAGACTCTAGATGAGGTCTGATTCTTTGTAATTTTGTATTTACGGGCTCTGTTCCTATGAACAATCTGCAGTCAAGGCAAGAAAGTCTCCCCACGTTTCTCAAATGAATCCCTGTAGCAGAAACAGCAGATAGATTCTGCTTCCCCTAGACGTCCGTCGGCACACTGGAGTCCACTTCCCTATGCCTTTGGCTTCTAGTGTTAGAAGGAGTTTCCCATCCACCGTCAACCTGTGGCCAACTTCAGGTGGATCGCATGGGTGCTTCCATTTGGCACTTTTACGCAGCTTTCTTGGCAACAATGCAGAAGTGGTTTGCCATTCCCTCCTGCTGGAAAGAGGCTGGGGCTCAAAGCAGCGACCGTCCGGTTTGG
The DNA here is from genome assembly GCA_023333525.1 of Aspidoscelis tigris stejnegeri. Classification (NCBI taxonomy): domain Eukaryota; kingdom Metazoa; phylum Chordata; class Lepidosauria; order Squamata; family Teiidae; genus Aspidoscelis; species Aspidoscelis tigris. The sequence goes on from JALMGA010000016.1 coordinate 11,368,853, forward strand.
TTTTCTCCATATTAGTGAAGGAAAATCTCCAGTGCAGTGCCTTTTCAACCTTGCAGCATAAATAAATAAATGAAATATAGAGCGATGGAGTTTGTGAATAGGGGCTAAATAAATAGCATCTACATTAGGCCGAAACGTGCTCTGTCTGCGTCTCTTTGCTCGGCGCTGTTCGTGCTTGCGTGGGTTTCTCAGCCTCCCCCGCTGGCAAGAGGATCAGGGCAGAGGGCAGGAGGTCCGGGAGATAGGAATCAGGTCTCCAGAGGGCCCTTGGGCCCTTCCAGGCCAAGAGAGATTGAGTGCCCTGGGTTTGGAAGAGGTCGCTCTGTTCCCAAACCCCTGTGAGCACAGAGACATCTGTTCCAAATCAGGAGGAAGCTTGCATGGCGCTTGGTATGTATGGGAGGCAGCCTGGAAGGAACGGAGGCTGCCTGTCCCTCCCCTGGCACCTCGGATCAAGGAGACGCTGGTTTTCCATTGTGGTTTCCCTGGAGGGAGAGAAATCTCTCGTCGGTCACTGAGGTTTAGCTGCCTTTCCTTCCTTCCTTCTTTTGTTCTTTCATTCTCCCTCTCCCTCCCTCTCCCTTTCTTCTTCTTTTCTCCATTCTGTCTCTCTCTTCTTTTTCTTTTTTCATTCTCTCTTCCCCTCTCTCTCCCTCCACTTCTTTCTTTCCTTCTTTCCTTCTTTTTTCTTCTCTCCCTGTCTCCCTCCACTTCTCTTTCTTTCCTTCTCTCTGCTTTTTCTTTCTTTCTTTCCTTCTTTCTTTCCTTCTCTCTTCCCCGCTCTCTCCCTCCACTTCTTTCTTTCCTTCTCCCTTCCTCTTGTTCTTTATTTCATTATCTTCTCCCTCCCTCCCCCTCTTTCCTTTCCTCCCTCTTTCACTCCTTCACTCTTTATCTATCTCTATCCCCTTTTTTGTTTCTCACATTTTTGCTCTTTTGCCCTCTCTGCCTTTTTTTCTCACTCTTCTTCATTCTTTCTGTCTTCCCTTTTCTATTAACTAACTGGATTAGCACAACACTGTAGCTACGAGGCAGAGCAACTCCATGAAAAGCTGGGGGTCACAGGTTCGAACTCTGCCCTCTCCCTGGAAAAAGGCAATGGCAAACCACTTCTGTATGTTTGCCAAGAAAACTGCATGGAGGACCCCACATAATAACAGGAGTTCAGGAGCATAGTAGCTGCCATGGAAACAGAGGGTCATGAGTTTGATCCCAGCCTCTCCCCAAAAGAAGGCAATGGCAAACCACTTCTGTATGTTTGCCAAGAAAACTGCATGGAGGACCCCACATAATAACAGGAGTTCAGGAGCATAGTAGCTGCCATGGAAACAGAGGGTCATGAGTTTGATCCCAGCCTCTCCCCAAAAGAAGGCAATGGCAAACCACTTCTGTATGTTTGCCAAGAAAACTGCATGGAGGACCCCACATAATAACAGGAGTTCAGGAGCATAGTAGCTGCCATGGAAACAGAGGGTCATGAGTTTGATCCTAGCCTCTCCCCAAAAGAAGGCAATGGCAAACCACTTCTGTATGTTTGCCAAGAAAACTGCATGGAGGACCCCACATAATAACAGGAGTTCAGGAGCATAGTAGCTGCCATGGAAACAGAGGGTCATGAGTTTGATCCCAGCCTCTCCCCAAAAGAAGGCAATGGCAAACCACTTCTGTATGTTTGCCAAGAAAACTGCATGGAGGACCCCACATAATAACAGGAGTTCAGGAGCATAGTAGCTGCCATGGAAACAGAGGGTCATGAGTTTGATCCCAGCCTCTCCCCAGAAGAAGGCAATGGCAAACCACTTCTGTATGTTTGCCAAGAAAACTGCATGGAGGACCCCACATAATAACAGGAGTTCAGGAGCATAGTAGCTGCCATGGAAACAGAGGGTCATGAGTTTGATCCCAGCCTCTCCCCAGAAGAAGGCAATGGCAAACCACTTCTGTATCCTTGCCAAGAAAACTGCACTGACCTGCCCGCATGGAGATGGCCGCAAGAGCAGTGCGCAAGCAATTATTATTGTTACGTCCCACTGAGCCACTGGGAGCTTTCTGAGTTGCTGCGAGCTTTTGGATCCCACATGATGCGCTTATCTAACCCATAAACCATGGCTTGCTCTCAAATGCCCTGACGACTCAATGGCTCAAGGATTAGAGATATGCACGAATATTTGTACTACTTGTTATTTGAACGAATTTGCACAAATTTGGACGTTTGTATACAAATCTAACGTCCGGACGTTCATACGTTAGAATTCGTATGAATAGGAATGCTTCAGACATTCAAAGGAATAGTTCGGACAGTCACATGATGGTACAGATGTGTCCGCATCCTGCGCACATCTGTACGCACCCCATATGCATCTGACTTGATGTATACGGGATGCATAAGGGATGCGTACGGGATATGTACAAATGCATAAAGGGTCCGTATGGATGTGCATGGAATCCATACGTATCCGTACCGTATCCATATACTAATGGGATAAAAACGGGATGTGTACGGGATGTGTACAGATGCATATCATTGGATATGCTTCTATACATATCGAATATTTGAACGAATGCGTACGAATTCATTTGTATCGAATCGAATAGAATGTCTGGACATTCAAAATTGCGCATTCGTCCGAATACGAATATTCGAACATTCGATTCGCTACGAGTCAAATGGCGACAATTGCCGTTGTGCGCACCGCTATCAAGTTAGGGATGCGCGCAGACGTTTTTTTTATTTTGCATTCGAATCCGATTCGAATCGAGCGTCAGAACATTTTATTCGATTCGAATGTTTAGAATCGATTCGTTTGAATGTTAGATTCGAGTCTGAACATTCGTATGCGTCGTACACATCCATACGTTCGTATCTGTACGTGAGAATGCTTCAAATCACTTGAACGAATGTTTAGGGACATTCGCAGTCCGTTCGAGTGTTTAAATTCGAATGTGTAGACGTTCGATCCAAGTTTGAGTGTCCACATTCGACTGAATTCGATCGAATTTCGAATATTGCCATCAAAGTGCAGTACCCCTCTTTGGCCACAGGTCCTCGTGGGGGCGCTCTGCCCATTTCCCAGCCTGTCAGGCAAAGTCCCAGTTGCTGGAACCAGGAAATAATCCTTGCATAAATAAATAAATAAATCCCCATCATCCTTTCATTCGCTCCAAGGTTCTGAGCCAAGGAAGCAGGAAAAAGGCCTGCTGGGTGCCTTTTGTGATGGGGCTGAGGCACGCTCGCCGCCTCGCCTCTTATGCAATGATCCCAAACAGATGTTGACAACCGTCCTCGCGGTAGCTGACGGATAGCTTAACACGCCCCCGCGCCGTCCCAGCGTCACCCCGACCCCGCTGCAGACGTGATTCATACGGGTGCAATTAAATCCTTGCCTGGTCTGTTAACCCCCTTTGTCCCGTTCACTCTGGATCCGGACTGCCTTTGCCCCGAAATGTTTTGGATGCACTGCGGCGTTGGCTCTCCGACGGGGTCAGCTGATTTTCATGCGCTCTCCCCGCCTCCCAAATAACTTGGCAGTGCAGGGACCTTCTCTCATGCTTGGGAGCATCAAAGGCAATAAAAATACCGTTGAATGGAAGCCATCTGGTGTGGGCAGCAACGACGCCACCTTTCCCACCCAAGGTGAGCAGCCAACTCTTAATGGGTGATCTTGGGCTCGTCACAGCCCTCTTCTGAGCTCCCACAGACCCACCTGCCTCACAGGGTGTCTGTTGTGGGGAGAAGAACAGAAGGTTTGTCAGCCGCTTTGAGTTCCGTTAAATGGGTGATAAATACGGAGTAGAAAAGCCAACTCTTCTTCCTCCATGAAGCCAGCTGGGTGACCTTGGGCGAGTCACAGCTCTCTTCTGAGCTCTCACAGCCCCACCCACCTCACAGGGTGTCTGTGGTGGGGGGAACAGAAGGTTTGTCAGCCGCTTTGAGCCCCTTTAATTTGATAGCCAGCTCTTATTATTATTCTTCAAAGGGGGCAGCTTTTATTAGGCCACAGAAGGTCAACCGCCGTTTGCTTCTACAGGGTTTTAATAACAACTGCTTCAAATCCCAAATTAAGAAGTCTAATGCGGTGTGAAGTAGTGCAGTTCCTAGACAATGGAGTTTCTTGGCTCCCTGCTTCTTATATTCCTCCCTAGGAGGTATCCGACGGATGCTAAAAGCACACCACCAGAAAGACCCACCTACGCTTCCGCTGAGCGGCACTTTATCTGCTCTGTCTGTCTTTCTCATCTGTTGCTGGCACCAAAAGGGACCAACCCAGTCCAAAGCTTTGCTTGGATCAGGCTCCTTTGTTTGTGGATGGAGAGCTATGGAACTCGAAGGAAAGAAGCAAACACTCTTTTAGATCAGAAGATAGAAATGAAAGAAGAAGAGTTGGCCTTTCTACCTTGCTTTTCTCACCCATTTAAGGGGACTCAAAGCAGCTGACAAACCTTCTGTTCTTCTCCCCACAGCAGACACTCTGTGAGGTGGGTGGGGCTGTGAGTGCTCAGAAGAGAGCTATGACTAGCCCAAGGTCACCCAGCTGGCTTTGTGGAGGAGGGTCGAATCAGGGCCAGGTATTCCCAGATAAGAGTTCGGCTCCTTAACCACTAGGCAAAACTCAAAGGAAGTGAGTGGAGGAAGGAACAGGGAGCAAGAAATTTCTTGGAAGACATTTCAAGGACCAAGCAATGGCTGCAATAAAACGTTGCAGGGAGGACCAAGCTCTGTTTCAAATCTGGGAATACTGGGTTTGATTCTGCCTTCCTCCATGAAGCCAGCTGGGTGACCTTGAGCTACTCACAGCTCTCTTCTGAGCTCTCATAGCCTCACCTACATCACAGGGTGTTGTGGGGAGAAGAACAGAAGCTTTGTTAGCTGTTTTGAGTCCCCTTAAGTGGGTGAGAAAAGCGGGGTAGAATAGCCAACTCTTCTTCTTCTTCTTCTTCTTCTTCTTCTTCTTCTTCTTCTTCTTCTTCTTCTTCTTCTTCTTCTTCTTCTTCTTCTTCTTCTTCTTCTCTCCTCCTCCTCCTCCTCCTCCTCCTCCTCCTCCTCTGTGTAACCTGTACTGCGTACAGTAGGACGCAAACATGAGGAATAAAATACCTGAACTTCCTCTGGGTTCTCCCCTTCTTTTAGGAAAATCCTACGAAATCACCTACGTGAGGCTGAAGTTCCACACCAGCCGTCCAGAAAGCTTCGCCATCTACAAGAGGAGCCGAGTCGACGGCCCATGGATCCCGTATCAGTTCTACAGCGCCTCCTGCCGGAAGACCTACGGCAAGCCGCAACACGGGTACCTGCGGCCCTGTGAAGACGAGCAAGTTGCCTTCTGCACTGACGAGTTCAGCGACATCTCCCCGCTAAGTGGGGGCAACGTTGCCTTCTCCACCCTAGAAGGCCGCCCTAGTGCCTACAGCTTTGACCAATCCTCCGTTCTCCAGGTACAATGTGCTGGAGGAGCATGGGTCCCATAACAATCCCACAGCGACTCTTGGTCTTCCAGTTGTCCTGTATCTGGGCAGGCTTTCTTTCCAGAGAGGAAGGGTAGCAGAAGAATGGACATCCTTTCGTCTTCTGCTTGAGAAGCCCATGGGCAATTAGTGGACCACAGTGTGAGAAAGGATGCTGGGCTAGATGGGCAGTGGCCTGATCCAGCAGGGCTTCTCTGAGGTTCTTATGGGCTAGATGGGCTGTGGCTTCATCCAGCAGGGCTCCTTTTAGATCTTTATGGACTAGATAGGCTGTGGCTTCATCCAGCAGGGCTCCTCTTAGGTTCTTATGGACTGGATGGGCTGTGGCTTCATCCAGCAGGGCTCCTCTTGGGTTCTTATGGACTGGATGGGCTGTGGCTTCATCCAGCAGGGCTCCTCTTGGGTTCTTATGGACTGGATGGGCTGTGGCTTCATCCAGCAGGGCTCCTCTTGGGTTCTTATGGACTAGATGGGCTGTGGCCAGATCCAGCAGGGCTCTTCTTAGGTCCTTATGGACTAGGTGAGCTGTGGCCTGATCCAGCAGAGCTCCTCTTAGGTCCTTATGGACTAGATGGGCTGTGGCCTGATCCAGCAGGGCTCCTCTGAGGTTCTTAAGGACCAGATGGGCTGTGGCCTGATCCAGCAGGGCTCCTCTGAGGTTATGGACTAGGTGAGCTGTGGCCTGATCCAGCAGGGCTCCTCTGATGTTCACCCTTTGCTTCCTGGATTCCACTTCCATCCTCAGGCTGTCGAGCTTAGAGGTCCATCTCCGACCCTCTCTCTGGATGTTCCCCGCTAACAGGGATTTTGTATTCCTGCAGGAATGGGTGACAGGGACAGATTTGCTCATCTCCCTGGACCGGCTCAACACCTTTGGGGACGACATCTTCAAGGACCCCAAAGTGCTCAAATCTTATTACTATGCCATCTCCGACTTCTCTGTGGGGGGCAGGTAAGGAGGAGGGAAGAAAGGGGAGCGAATGCCGAAGACTGGTACTTTGAGCAGGACCACCTCCCTCCCGTTAGCAGACCCAGGCCGTGGTCACACCTTCTCTTTAATCCGTCTTCAGTCCATATTCAGGTCTGACCAGTCCCACCTTTTCATTTCTATCCGTTTTATTTCTGGACTTTCCATTCTGGAAGGTAGAAAGTCCACAGGTAAAATGGATAGAAATAAGCAGGTACGTGAGCTGCCAGGACTGAAGATGGACTTAAGAAGATCGAAAGGGAAGCTGTCACCATGGGCCACCCGGTCTTTGCCCAGGTACCATCCGATTTGGCGTGTAACTAATTGCTGTTTGCCAGTGAGTCAATGACCTCTGTTCCGGGTCACCCCCAAAGCATGGGAGCAGATTCCTCCGTCCTTCTCAGCCAGTTTGGTCTAGTGATCAAGGAGCCAGACTCTCATCTGGGAATACTGGGTTTGATTCCACGCTCATCCACGAAGCCAGCTGAGTGACCATGGGCTAGTCACGGCTCTCTCCTGAGCTCTCACTGCCCCACCGACCTTACAGGGTGTCTGTTGTGGTGGGGAGAAGAACAGAAGGTTTGTCAGCCACTTTGAGCCCCCTTAAATGGGTGCCAAAGGCGGGGTAGGAAAGCCAGCTCTTCCTCTTCTTCCTGAACCAGTTCCTTGCCATCCCTCTGCTGTTTTGCTACAGTAGAGGCGTCCACACGCAGGGTCAGGCAGTGAAGGTGGTGCTGGGAAAGAGCAGCTGGGACCTCCTGGGCGTCCAGGCCTTTCCTGACCCAGGCAGCTGTCTTTCATTACGCTCTGGAGAGACCTCCCTGCAAGGCAAGGGCCCCGCCGCCGGTGCCAAAGACAGCAATGTCTCCGACTGGGGTCAGGGTTAGGGCTAAGCCAGGAGGCAGGATGACTCCGGAGACGCTTGATTTGTGTCTCTCCGCTCAGGCTTTGCTTATTGTCCTTTCCCTGGAGGAGAACAAGAACTATTTCTTCATGTTCCACAGAGAGCCAGACAGGATGGGGTGGGCGGGACGCACGCTGGCATTCGGGTGGGCTGGAAGAAACACCCACAAGGAAGCAGCATTTACGCAAACCACGAAGGGACCTGCCTTGGACCGTACGGATGGGCACGCAGGGGCCTTTGACATTCGATTCACAGGCAACCGGATGTTAGAGAATCTATCCACCCACCCCTCCCTCCCTCCCTCCACCCATCTACCCATCTACCCATCTACCCATCCCTCCACCCATCCCTCCCTCCCTCCACCCACCCACCCACCCACCCATCCCTCCCTCCCTCGACCCATCCCTCCCTCCCTCCCTCCCTCCACCCATCCACCCATCCCTCCCTCCACCCATCCACCCATCCCCTCCCTCCCTCCCTCCACCCACCCACCCACCCACCCACCCATCCCTCCCTCCCTCCCTCGACCCATCCCTCCCTCCCTCCCTCCCTCGACCCATCCACCCATCCCTCCCTTCTTCCCTCGACCCATCCACCCCTCCCTCCCTCCCTTCCTCGACCCCTCCCTCCCTCCCTCCACCCATCTACCCCTCCACCCATCCCTCCCTCCACCCATCCCTCCCTCCCTCCCTCCCCCATCCACCAATCCACCCCTCCCTCCACCCACCCCTCCATTCATCCACCCATCCCTCCCTCCCCCCTCCCCCATCCATCAATCCACCCCTCCCTCCCCCATCCCTCCCTTCCCCCATCCCCCCATCCTCCCCTCCCTCAACCCATCCACCCATCCCTCCCTCCCTTCACCCACCCATCCCTCCCTCCCTTCACCCACCCATCCCTCCACCCATCTACCCATCCCTCCCTCCCTCCCTCTATCCCTCCCTCCCTCCCTCCCTCCCTCCACACAGTCTTCCCCTGGTCTTCCTGAAAATAGTTTAGATCAAAGCAAGAGTTGCGACCACGCTGTGGACTTCAGGTGAAGCCCATGAACCAGCCTACTTCCCTTGCAGCTGTAATCTGGTTGGCGCCATTCTTGTGTTGGCTGAGACACATGGCAACCGAACGGAGTCCAAAAATTATTGTGTTAGCTAAGAAGCATGGGGTCTGGGGTCCAAGATGGTTGCAATGTCTGCTGATTAGGGATGGGCACGAATATTCGTAGGCATTCGGAATTTGACTTTCGACTAGAATGTCCCGAAAATTCAAATGTCAACATTCGAATCAAATTTTGAATTTTGGATCTACTCGTTCAAAATTACCCGGACATCTGTATGTGTACGGGGTTCGTACATGATGCATATTTGAAGATCCGCATCTTTCCCACATCCATACGCGTTTGTATGTATCTGTACAGGACGAAAACGGGTTGCATACGGGATAACTACGGGATGGGTATGGATGTGGGGAAGATGCGTATGGGCACATATGAATGTTGCCGACGTTAGTATGTGCAGATTCAAATAAAAAATTCAAACAAATAGATTCGAATTTGGCAAAAATGAACAGAATCTTGTCAAATTTGAATTTAACAGATTCGAATCGGATCGAATTTCTGAGTATTCAATTCGATCTGAATAGAATGTCAAAAAACATTCATCCCTACTACTGATGAAGGCTCCGTGGGCATTGTAGTCCAAAAAGGCAGACAGGGCAAGGCCGAAAACAATCTGGAAGATGGACTATATATGCTTTATTCCAGAGCATCTAGTTATAGCAGAGTAAGTCACCAACATCTGGAGGCAACCACTTACCTGCCTCTGCTTGGCTGTCTTCTAGATGTAAGTGCAATGGCCACGCCAGTGAATGCGTCCCAAACGAAGAGGATCAGCTCGTGTGCCTTTGTCAGCACAACACCACTGGCGTGGACTGCGACACGTGTCAGCCATTTTATCAGGACCGGCCGTGGGCACGGGGAACCGCTGAGTCTGCTAATGAATGCCTGCGTAAGTCATCCACGGCCTTCCGTAGCCATGTTGGAGGAAGGCGACAAGGTCTGGTCAAGATGGTTCAGGGGGTGCCAGCACCATCCATCCATCCGCCCACCCATGTCATGGCCCCCCAATCACTTGTTTTGACCTCCCTTGTCCCCTTACTTGCCCGCTGTGTCTCTCCTTATCTTGGGAATACCGGGTTTGATTCTGCCCTCTTCCGTGAAGCCAGCTGGGTGACCTTGGGCGAGTCACAGCTCTCTTCTGAGCTCTGGCAGCCCCACATATCTCACAGAGTGTTCTGTTGTGGGGAGAACAGAAGGTTTGTCAGCCACTTTGAGTCGCCTTAAATGGGTGAGAAAAGCAGGCTAGAAAAGCCAGCTCTCCTTCTTCCTCCATGAAGCCAGCTGGGTGACCTTGGGTGAGTCACAGCTGTCTTCTGAGTTCTCACAGCCCCACCTACCTCACAGAGTGTTCTGTTGTGGAGAGAACAGAAGGTTTGTCGGCCACTTTGAGTCACCTTAAATAGGTGGGAAAAGTGGGGTAGAAAAGCCAACTCTTTTTGCTCCACAAAGCCAGCTGGGTGACCTTGGGTCAGTCACAGCTGCCTTCTGTGCTGTCACAGCCCCACCCACCTCACAGGGTGTTCTTTTGTGGAGAGAAGAATAGAAGGTTTGTCAGCTGCTCTGAGTCCCCTTAAATGGGTGAGAAAATCGGGGTAGAAAAGCCAACACTACTTCTTCTTTTTCTTTCTTCTTTCTTCTTTCTTTTGAGTGAACCAGACTTGTTTTCATTTCAGGTCATTGGTAAACTGATTCTCACATAACCTACGAGTACTGTCAGACCTCCATATCCACTGGGGATAAGTTCTGGCTCCTACGATGGTTACCTGAAACCATGGATAATCACAAACAGGCCTTCTAGATCTGGGATTGTGCAACCCTAGAGCTTTTCTGGCCTCCAGAAGTCTATTTCAGCCTCCAGAGAGTGTTGGAATAGGCGTGCAATGCCACCGCCCGCCTCCCACACAGCCCTTTATGTTTTGGGACTGGCTCCAGTGGCATCATGCGCCTATTCCAACACTCTACGGGGACCAAAATAGGCCTTCTGGAGGCCACAATAGGCCTTCCGGTTCTGGGTGCTTTTCCCCTATGGCACCTGCGGGGAGTGGGGGGGGGCTTATCCGGTAACCATGGTTACCGAATCAGCAGATACCGGGGCCCAACCGTAACTTGGAACTTCCAGGAACAAAGCGCTGGCAAGTGTTTCTGAAAAGCACTAGATGGCGCTAAAAGCAATGCCATGAAGCTTACAAGGCAGCTAGGGCAACACAGGCCAGTTTGATAGGCAGCTTCCCCTCAGATACATTTGAAAGCGCCGCCTGCTCTTAACCCCATTTAATGATTGCAAAAAGCGCTTCGTGGTGCTTCATTCGTTTCAACAATTTCCAGGTTTTTGAGCGTTTACAAGGTTCAGTTTGCCGCTGAAGTGAACCGGTCTGGGAATGTCGAATCCTCAGGTCTTCATCTATCTTTTTTTAATTATTATTATTATTATTATTTTAATCAGCGTGCAACTGCAGCGGTAGGTCAGAGGAGTGCTTTTACGACTGGGCGCTTTATCGTGCAACTGGGCACGGTGGCCACTGCCAGAACTGCCGGGACAATACCGATGGGCCGCACTGTGAACGCTGTCTCCAGAACTTCTATCGTTGGGGGGACCACCTGGCGTGCCAGCCCTGCAACTGTAACCCAGCAGGTAGGTGGATATTGGAGACCGTGGGGAGGAAAGGTGCCGGGAACACAGTTTTACTTTGGATGACCAAAGGGCCTCAGTGACAGTATCAGGTGGACGTCTGCTGGGAAAATATTCCATAGCTTGGGGGCCACCACTGTTAAGGCCCTGTCCTTGGCGGTTTATCCGTCAGTCGTAGGGGTGTGCACAAATGCAATTTTTTGATTTGAATGTTCGAATTCAAACAAACAGAGAAAAAAACTAATGTATTCAAATTTGAATACATGTGTATCTGCTCGTACGAATTTTCGATTCATGTTGGAAGATACGGATGTCGAAATTCGTATGTGCCCGTACAAATGTGTACAGATATAAGATGCATATGGATATGTGTGTAATGCGTACGTATCTCTATGCATGCAAATTTCCGAATGATTCGTAAGAATAATTCAAAACATTCAAATTTGTTTGAATGTTAAAACACAAATTTATAGACATTCAATTCGAATTCGAATATTTGAATTACAACAAATTCGATCGAATTTTGAATCTTTTGAATATTCTTGCACATCTGTCAAAACTCTGAGTGGGGCCTAATTTAATGGGACTCAAAGTGGCTGACAAACCTTCTGTTCTTCTCCCCACAACCTACCCACAAAAGGTGGGTGGGGCTCAGAGAACTCAGAAGAGAGTTGTGACTAGCCCAAGGTCACCCATCTGGCTTTGTGGAGGAAGAAGAGTTGGCTTGTCTACCCTGCTTTTCTCACCTATTTAAGGTGACTCAAAGCAGCTGACAAACCTTCTGCTCTTACCCTTAAAGGAACTCAAAGCTGCTGACGAACCTTCTGTTCGTCTCCCCACAACAGAAGACCCTGTGAGGTGGGTGGGGCTGTGGGAGCTGAGAAGAGAGCTGTGACTAGCCCAAGGTCGCCCAAGGTCATCGGGTAGGCCGGAATAATAACACCCAGTATTCCCAGTGGCTCCACTAGACCAAAATGGAGAGTTTCTTCTGCTCTTCCCTCCTTCTCTGTTTTCCCCCAAGGTTCCGTGAATCCTCAGTGTGACAGTTCAGGGGCTTGCGAGTGCAAAGACACAGTGACTGGCTGGAAATGCGAGCGATGCCGAGACGGATTTCACTCCTTGAACGAAGGGGGATGCAGGTGAGCAGAAGACGACTTCGTTTAGGAGAAAGGCCAGCAGCTGGCTCGGAAGTTCTCAGTCCTCTTGGTGGTCCCAGTTTAGACATTTGGATTCAAGAGGCAAATTCCGGGGGCACCTGGATGCCCATTGGAGAAGACATCTTCGTCAGGGGCTCCAATTCTCCTGCATGCACAGGGGGCAAATGGTTCGCCTTGCCAAGGCTTCCCAACTTCACTTTAAAGTTTCCACCAGGGGTGGTTCAGCACCAGACCAGAAGTGAAGTTGAAGCCTTTTCTGGACAGAGATGACTTGGCTACAGTTATCCATGCTCTGGTAATCTCCAGACTAGACTACTGTAATGCGCTCTACATGGGGCTGCCCTTGAAGACGGTTCAGAAGCTGCAGCTGGTGCAGAATGCAACTGCTAGGTTGCTGACCGGGACAGCTGGCCAGACGCACATCACACTGGTCTTAAAAGAGTTGCATTGGCTGCCCATTCACTACCGAGCCCAATTCAAGGTGTTAACTTATAAGTTAAAGGCCCTAAATGACTTGGGCCCCAAATATCTAAAGGAACACCTTCTCCCATATCAACCTGCCCATGCCTTAAGATATGGAAGTGAGGCCCTCCTGGTTGTCCCACCACCTTCAGTGGTAAAAGGAGCGGGCACCTGGGAGAGGGCCTTCTCAGTGATGGCCCCTGGGCTATGGAATAGTCTCCGCCTTGAGGTTCGTCTATCTCCTTCACTGTACACGTTTAGGAAGGCTGTGAAGACACACCTCTTTGCCCTGGCCTTTGGTTAAGTGGGGGTACACTTTCCCTTCCCACTTGCTACTGTGTTGATACACACTGTTTTGGTTTTAATGATGTTTGCTTTTAGATGTTGCTACTTGCTCCAAATCCTAAGGCCTGGGCAGGTTGATATGGGAACGCCCTCTCCCAGGCGCCCACCTGTTTTGCTGCTGAGGGTGGTGGGACGACCAGGAGGGCCTCCCACCGCTGAACTACAGACACTCCCAGACTCCGCGGGCACCTCGACGCAGTTTTCTTGGCAGCGATGCAAAACTTGCATTCCCTTGCCTGCTTCCAGGGAGCATCTGGGGATCAAACCTGGAACCCTCCAATTTCCGGGCGGTTTGATCTACCACTGAACTACAGAAATTCCCCGCTCATCTAAAACTGACCACAGCTAAGCCTGGCCACTTTTTTCTTTAAAAACATTCCAGTTCCTGTGCAGGGTTCGCCTACCCCAAACCCTGGCAAAGAGGAATCCCGGAGAGAAGACGCACACTTAGTAAAACCATACGCCGGTGGTTCTTTCTCCTGGTTCTTCTCTTTTGTAGACCTTGTGCCTGTGATCTATCCGGCAGCAGAGGGACCTGCGACCCAAACACAGGGCACTGCACTTGCAAAGAGCGGGTAGAAGGGTACCTGTGCAACAGGTAAGTAAAACACACCACCTTGGCTTTATGCTCTGATCTAGGGATGTGTAGGAAGAAGAAGAAGAAGAAGAGTTGGCTTTTCTAGCCCTGCTTTTCTCACTCATTTATGGGGACTCAAAGCAGCTGACAAACCTTCTGTTCTTCTCCCTTAAGGGGACTCAAAGTGGCTGACAAAGCTTTTCTATTCTTCTCCCCTCAAAAGGTACCCTGTGAGGTGGGTGGGGCTGTGAGAGCTCAGAAGAGAGCTGTGGCTAGCCCAAGGTCACCCAGCTGGCTTCATGGGGGAGGGCGGAATCAAACCCGGTATTCCCAGATAAAGAGCCCAGCTCCCTAACCACTAGACCAAACATTTGTTATTCGTATGAATTTGGACATCTGTACACAAATCAAACGTTACGACATCCGTACATTAACATTCGTACAAATACAAACATTTTGGAACATTCGTATGAATACTTTCTATATTTGTTAAACTGGGGGTTAAGTGTGTGCATGAATATTCAAAGGTATTTGAAATCTGATCAAATTTGCCCAAATTTTGACATTCAAATTCAAATCCAATGTCCATAAATTCGAATTTTAAAACGCGAACGAATTTTGAATTTCGGATCTATTTGTTCAAATTTTCCGGACATTCGCATGTTTACGGGTTCGTACACAATGTGAACTTGCAGATCCGCCTCTTTCCCGCAGCCGCCCACGTTTGTACGGAGCCGTAGGGATGAAAACGGGTTGCATACGGAATAGCTACGGGATGCATACGGCTACGTATGGATGCGTACGAGATGTGTAACCATGCGTACAGACACATACGAATGTGGTCGACGTTTGTAAGTGGAAATTCAAATAAAAATTCAAACAAATAGGTTCAAATTGGCTTCATTCGAATCGAATCTGGTTTAATTGGAATTTTAAAGATTCAAATCCCCAACCCTTCTCCTCCACAAAGCCAGCTGGGTGACCTTGGGCTAGTCACAGCTCCCTCCATGATACGTATTCATTCATATAGGATACATGTCCGATACGTATGTGTTGGCATAGGATACGTATCTGATATGTATGTGTTCGTATAGGATCCGTATGCATTAGTATCGGATATTCATACATATTCTTACGGATACAGTCATATCGAATAGAATCCTACCACATTCGATGGGTATCTATTCATATGAATACAGATCAAATTCCAAAAAACCCTTGGTGCATCTGCGTCATCTGCTCACTTCTCCGCTCTCTCTCCATTTCCGCCTCTTGCCCTTTTCCGGCAGGGATTGCAATCCCCTCGGGGCAGAGAGATGTTTCTGTTTACATTGCCACTGCTGGAAATCACAAAAGGACTTGTTTAAAATAAATGGGTTCCTTGCCACGAAGCAGACCTTGACTTTCTAAATATGTGAAAAATATTATAAAAGAGGCAGGAGGAGCAGTTAGTCAGGATAGCAAACAAATAATCAAACTCTTTTTTTAAAAAAAACCCTGTTATTTACATTTATATTCCCCCAATGGAGAAGGATATTTTTAAAGGAAGTGTCTCATTTCTTAGGCAAAAGCGGCACCTAGTGGCCGGGAGTGAGAATACAGGATATCCACCTTCTAGCTGTGCGCTGGTCACACCCAGAAATGCTCAGCAGATTGTCAACTCGTACGAATACGAATGTATTCATTCCAATAAATCTTACAGTCGTATCTGTACGGGTGCATAAGGATCCGTACGCATCCTGTAGGCATCCCGTTTTCGTCCCATACAGATGTATATGGATATGTACAAGATGCGTACAGATACGCATACAGATATGTATGTATCCGTACACATGTGAATGTCGAAATTATTTGTAGGAATAATTCAAAAAAATTGTATTTGTTCAAATACTAAAAAAAATGAGTGTCTGGACATTCAATGTGAATTCAAATGTCCGAATTTGTTCTAATTCTAACAAATAATGAATATTTCAAATATTTGTTCACATCCCTGGTACAGATACGAATACCCAAATTATTCATACAAATAACTCAAGATATTCATATTCATTCAAATTCGGAGAGCCAAATGTCTGGACATTCGATTCGTATACAAATGTACGAATTTGTGCGAATTTGATCAAATAATGAATATTTTGAATATTCATGCATATTCCTAGTCCTGATTCCAACAGCATGCTGCATCTAATCCCAGAAGTATTAAGAACCTAAGAGGAGCCCTGCTGGATCAGGCCACAGCCCATCTGGTCCATAAGGACCTAAGAGGAGCCCTGCTGGATCAGGCCACAGCCCATCTGGTCCATAAGGACCTAAGGGGAGCCCTGCTGGATCAGGCTGCAGCCCATCTAGTCCAGCATCCTGTCGCACACGGTGGCCCACCAATTGCCCATGGGCATCTCAAGCAGAGACAAGGGCAATCCTTCTCCTGCTCTTGAATCCCAGCAAATGGCCTTAGAAGCCTCCTGCTTCCCCCTGCAGCCTGAAAGATGTACCTAGGCATTCATTCTTGTAGCCATTGATACAACCTTCACCTGCTCTTAACTCCTTACAAATTGACTCTTAGAAGAGATACCAGGGCATCCATTCAAGTAACCACTGATACACCTATAAATTCTAAGAAGCCCTGCTGGATCAGGCCACAGCACTTCTGGGCCCAGTAACTTGTCTCACACGGTGGCCCACCAAGTGCATCTGGGCATCTCAAGCAGAAGCCAAAGGCAAAACCTTCACCTATTGTGTAGCCACTGTGAATAACAAACTCTTCTTCCTTCTCCAGGTGCCAACCTGGTAGCTTTAACTTGCAGATCCATAATCCTGCAGGCTGCACCAGCTGTTTCTGCTATGGTCACTCCACTGCCTGCACATCAGCACCTGGATATGAAGCCCAGGAGATCATCTCTGATTTCAGCCAAGGTAAACGGGTGGTGAAAAGGGTTTCTGTTTCACAGCAGGAGGATAAGAACCTAAGAAGAGCCCTGCTGGATCAGGCCACAGTCCATCTAGTCCATAAGAACCTCAGAGGAGTCCTGCTGGATCAGGCCACAGCCCATCTAGTCTATAAGAACTTCAGAGGAGCTGTGCTGCATCAGGCCACAGCCCATCTAGTCTATAAGAACCCAAGAGGAGCCCTGCTGGCTCAGGCCACAGCCCAACCAGTCCATAAGAACCTAAGAGGAGCCCTGCTGGATCAGGCCACAGCCCATCCAGTCCATAAGAACCTAAGAGGAGTCCTGCTGGATCAGGCCACAGCCCATATAGTCCATAAGAACCTCAGAGGAGCCCTGCTGGATCAGGCCACAGCCCATCTAGTCCACAGGAACCTCAGAGGAGCCCTGCTGGATCAGGCCACAGCCCATCTGGTCCATAAGCCACAGCCCATCTAGTCTATAAAAACTTCAGAGGAGCTGTGCTGCATCAGGCCACAGCCCATCTAGTCTATAAGAACCTAAGAGGAGCTGTGCTGCATCAGGCCACAGCCCATCTAGTCTATAAGAACCCAAGAGGAGCCCTGCTGGATCAGGCCACAGCCCATCTAGTTCATAAGAACCTCAGAGGAGCCCTGCTGGATCAGGCCACAGCCCATCTAGTCTATAAGAACCCAAGAGGAGCCCTGCTGGATCAGGCCACAGCCCATCCAGTCCATAAGAACCTAAGAGGAGCCCTGCTGGATCAGGCCACAGCCCATCTAGTTCATAAGAACCTCAGAGGAGCCCTGCTGGATCAGCCCACAGACTATCTAGTCCATAAGAACCTAAGAGGAGCCCTGCTGGATCAGTCCAAAGCCCATCCAGTCCATAAGAACCTAAGAGGAGCCCTGCTGGATCAGGCCACAGCCCATCTAGTCCACAGGAACCTCAGTGGAGCCCTGCTGGATCAGCCCACAGACTATCTAGTCCATAAGAACCTAAGAGGAGCCCTGCTGGATCAGTCCAAAGCCCATCCAGTCCAGCATCCCATCTCACACAGTGGCCCATCAACTTCCCCTGAGCATCTCAAGCAGAAGATGAAGGCAAAGCCCTTGAAAAGGCGATATTCTTAATTTCCTCTTTATTCTCTTCTTCTGTTTCTCTCCGTTTCCAGGTCTTGACGGCTGGAGAGCGGAAGATGCCCATGGGATGGAGATCTCCTTGATGTGGTCCAGAGGAAAGGTTTCCCTGCCTGAAGGAGAGGAGAAAATGGTTGAGTTTTTGGCACCAGGTACAGAATACAGACGGGGGTCATGAAGAGTCAGATTCTACTAATGGGATGTGCATGAATGGGGTTTTTGGCATTCGATTTGTACCAATTCAAATGTTAGAAAATTCGTATCCGTTCAAAAAGATCCTCTCAAAATGTGGTAGAATTTTATTTGATATGAAAATATTTGTACAAATTCATACAAATATCCGATACGAATACATACAGATCCTGGATACAGAACTTGCGTACAGATCCTATACAAACGCATATGTATTGGATATGTATCCTATATCAATGCATATGTATTGGGTTCATATCCTATACGGACGCGTACATATCCAATATGTATCCCCAGTTTAACTAATATACAGGCTACGCGTACAAATGTTAATGTACGAAGGTCATAACATTCGAAGTAGAAATTCCAACTGCAAGAGCGCATTTGTTCAGCCATTATCCCAACATGTCGCTTATAACCCCAGGCTTTGCCTTTCCTCTCTGTTCCTTCTGTCCCGTTGCTTAGAGAAGTTTCTACATGACCAGCGCTTCAGCTACGGGCAGCTTCTCTCTGTCTCCTTCTGTGCTGAGGGTGAAGCGGATGGACGCCCGTCCATTTCCTTCTGGCTGGTTTTCGAAGGAGATCACCTCGTTGCATCGGCCAGCTCTACAGGGGTAGAAGAAAGGAGAAATCACACCCATTGCAAAGAGAGCTTGGTGACATTCAGGTATTGCTCTTCTTCATAAGAACCTAAGAGGAGCCCTGCTGGATCTGGCCACAGCCCATCTAGTCCATAAGAACCTGAGAGGAGCCCTACTGGATCAGGCCACAGCCAGCCTAGTCCATAAGAACCTCAGAGGAGCCCTGCTGGATCAGGCCACAGCCCATCCAGTCCATAAGAACCAAAGAGGAGCTCTGCTGGATCAGGCCACAGCACATTTAGTCCATTAGAACCTAAGAGGAGCTCTGCTGGATCAGGCCACAGCCCATCTAGTCCATTAGAACCTGAGAGGAGCCCTGCTGGATCAGGCCACAGCCCATCTAGTCCATTAGAACCTAAGAGGAGCCCTGCTGGATCAGGCCACAGCCCATCTAGTCCATTAGAACCTAAGAGGAGCCCTGCTGGATCAGGCCACAGCCCATCCAGTCCATAAGAACCTAAGAGGAGCCCTGCTGGATCAGGCCACAGCCCATCTAGTCCATAAGAACCTAAGAGGAGCCCTGCTGGATCAGGCCACAGCCCCTCCAGTCCATAAGAACCTAAGAGGAGCCCTGCTGGATCAGGCCACAGCCCCTCCAGTCCATAAGAACCTCAGAGGAGCCCTGCTGGATCAGGCCACAGCCAGCCTAGTCCATAAGAACCTAAGAGGAGCCCTGCTGGATCAGGCCACAGCCCATCCAGTCCACAAGAACCTAAGAGGAGCCCTGCTGGATCAGGCTACAGCCCATCCAGTCCATAAGAACCAAAGAGGAGCTCTGCTGGTTGAGGCCAGAGCCCATCTAATCCAGCATTCCATGTCACACAGTTGTCCACCAGTTGCTTCTGGGCATCTCAGACAGGAGACATCGCTAACGCTAACCGTTCTCTTCGGTTTTAATTTCTCTACTGCAGGTTAGATGAAGCACAGGAACATCTGGGCCCACCTTTGTCAGCATTCCAGTTCCAGCGCCTCCTCTCCAATCTGACGGCTCTCCGGATCCATGTGGAAAACAGGCCAGGTAAATCCTTGGAGAAAATGGGGGAGGTTGTGGCGCCAGAGCAAACCTTTTAACCTTGCCCCCTGCTCCATATGGATGGATGGATGGATGGATAGAATGACAGACGGACAGACAGACAGATGGATGGATAGACCCGCAGGCAGGCAGGTAGGCAGATAGATAGATAGGATGACAGACAGATAGACAGATAGACAGGTGGATGGATGGATGGATGGATGGATGGATGGATGGATGGATGGATGGATGGATGGATGGATGAAGAGACAGACGGACAGACAGATAGACAGACAGATAGATAGATAATAGCAGTAGGGATGTGCATGAATATTTGTACTATTCGTTATTCGTGCAATTTTGCACGAATTTGGACGTGCCCCATACACATTTGTACAGAATGAATACGGGATGCGTACAGATGTGTATCATAAGGTACATGTCCGTATGTGTCAAATATTTGAACGAATCCATACAAATGTGTTAGTACTGAATCGAATGTCCAGACATCCGAAATTGCACATTCGTATGGATATGAATGTTCGAACGTTCGATCTGTTACGAAATCTAATGCATTTGTGCACACACCCCTAATTAGCGGTAATGGTGTGTTCCTGGGGCTCCCCCAAAAAGCACATGAGGCCCTGTTCCCAAAGGACCAGCATTTATTTATTTGCACCCAAAGATCTCCGGGCGAATTCCAGCAATAAAAACAAAATATAAGATAGACCCACTAAAAGAAAGATATTAGTGCCTAAAAGAGGGGAGAGAAAAGTGCTCCCAAAGGCCAGGGTGAACAGGGGCATTTTCCCTGGTCCCCTGGAGTTATGAAGTGCAACCTGGGGGCCACCACCGAGAAGGCCCTATTCTGGGTCCCCAGCACTTTAACTACTGAAGGTGGTGGTTACAACCAGGAGGGCCTCCCCTGCAGATTTTAAGGCACGGGCAGGTAGGTACAGCAGGGTCGTGTAGGTGAGGGATGTAAACATGGTCCTACTTAACCTCGCATCAGACCCTTTCCTGCAAATGTTCCTTCTTTTCCACAGGACGTGTATCCCTGACGGAGATCCGACTCATCTCTGCCCGCCCGGGTCTCTCCCAGGTTCGCCCGGCACCGTGGGTAGAGGAATGCATTTGCCCACAAGGGTACGTGGGCCAGTTCTGTGAGGCCTGTGCTCCGGGCTACAAGCGAGAGATGCCCTTTGGGGGTCCCTTGGTTAGCTGTGTCCTCTGCTCCTGCAACCAACACGGGAGCTGTGATCCCGATACAGGTTAGTCCCTCCTCATTCTGTCTCCATTTCAGTCTAAACCATTATCACCTTCTCACCTGCAACCCTGTGAGATACACAAAGGGAAAAGAGAGGTCCTTGGTTTCATGGCCGTCCAGACTCGTCTGGCCTGGTAGTCTGTGATTGGGAAAGGAGGAAGAAGAAGGAGGAGGAGGAGGAGGAGTTGGCTTTTCTTCCCTGCATTTCCCACCCATTTAAAGGGACTCAAAGCGGCTGACAAACCTTCTGTTCTCCCCACAACAGACACCCTGTGAGGTCAAGGGGGCTGTGAGAGCTCAGAAGAGAGCTGCGACTAGCCCAAGGCCACCCAGCTGTCTTCATGGCGGAGGGCTGAATGGAACCTGGTATTCCCAGATAAGAGTCCAGCTAACCAGATTCGAATTTGCTTAATTCAAATCAAATTTGGTTAAATTTGAATTTTAAAGATTCGAATCGAATTTCCGGGTATTCAAACTGTATCGAATTTCCGGGTATTCAAACTGTATCGAATTTCCGGGTATTTGAATCGAATCAAATCCCCAAAATTGCATTTGTACACTCCCCTAATCTGGATTATTTTCTAAAGCACAACTGAGACAAAGTTTTCCTTCCTTCCCTTCCCTTCCTTTCCCTTTCCTTCACATTCCCTTTCTTTTTTTGGTTTGGTCAAGGGAAATCTTTTAACAAGTTGCTGTTGTTATTTTGTCCTGGACAAATGGAAACGCTGTGGCCTCTGGCTTTTTCTGGCATGCTCCTGTCCTCTCATCCTAACCCAGCTTCATAGAACATGGAATTCTGCTCTGCGCGGTCTCCTACGCGTACGGTTCTTCTTCTTCTCTCGCTCACCCGCACCCCCATCCCGGCTTTCCAAAACACTTGTATCCAGAGCCAAGCCTTTCATGTGCCAGCACTCACGCTGAGCTGCCATTAGCTAGGCGTTTTCTAAGCATTTAATTCCACCCTCCCGCCCTTTCGTCTTGCCCCCTCGTCTCACCACACGCTTTCTTCTTTGGCCGCCTCCTGATCCACATCTTGCAACACTTAGCTTGAGCGACTCAGTCTGGGAGCGGTCTGTGAGAAAAGCTGCGTTGGTTCGTGGCGTCGGCGCAGCAAATGATCTTCTTTCTCCCTTCCCCGCCCCACTGCATGATCAGAGACACGTTTGGGGGACACTGGAAGAGGGGGCCTTCTCTGTGGTGTCCCCACCAGGCTGTGAAATTTGGTGCCATGAAAAGTGAGGTTGGCACCCTCTGTTCTGCATGCCTAAGGTAACAGCTTCAGAAGGTAAACCTTTCTCAGAGCAAAGATTCTATCTATCTGTCTGTCTGTCTGTCTGTCTGTCTGTCTGTCTGTCTGTCTGTCTGTCTGTCTGTCTATCTATCTATCTATCAATCATCTCTCTGTCTCTGTCTGTCTGTCGTCTATTGTCTATCTACTATCTATCATCTATGTTCTGCCTGTCGTCTGTCTGTCTGTCCTGTACGTCCGTCCTTCTGTCCATCCATCCATCCATCCATCCATCCATCCATCCGTCCGTCCATCCATCCCTCCGTCCCTCCGTCCCTCCGTCCCTCCCTCCTACCTACCCACCCACCCAACCACCCACCCTGTCCATCTGTCTGTCTGTCTGTCGTCCATCGTCTATCGCGGTGATGGCCAACCTATGACACGCGTGTCACAGGTGACACGCCAAGCCCTTTTGGGTGACACACATGGTCACCCTGGCACCTGGACGTGTATTGCTTGCTTGTTCTTGAAGTGTATGAAATACCATCTTTCAATTGAAAATTTAGCAACAAAAGTCACTAATGTAAAGAATTATTTGTTTTTGCTTTTAATAAAATACTTAAATCAAAAATATAACATTTTTACTAGAGCTACAAATATCACAAAATTCTGGATATTTCTAGATGTGACACAGCACCCGAGTTAAGCTAGGTTTTCTTGCAAATTTTGACACACCGAGCTCAAAAGGTTCGCCATCACTGGTCTATCGTCTATGTTCTGCCTGTGGTCTGTTGTCTGTCTGTCTGTCTGTCTGTCTGTCTGTCTATCTATCTATCCCGCCCTAAAATCAAACATCTTTAAAACCACAACAGTATGTATTAATACAGTAGCAAGTGGGAAGGGAAAGTGTATCCCCATTTAACCGAAGGCCAGGGTAAAGGGATGTGTCTTCGCTGCCTTCCTAAATGTGTACAGTGAAGGAGATAGATGCACCTCAAGGGGGAGACTATTCCATAGCCGAGGGGCCATCACTGAGAAGGTCCCCTCCCGGGTGCCCACCCTATACCTTGGTGGAAGTTTAAATAGAAAATTCAAACAGATAGATTCAAATTTGCTTCATTTGAATAGAATGTGGGTAAATTCAAATTTTAAAGATTCGAATTAAATCGAATCCCGAAAGCTGCCTTCACGCGCACCCCTAATGGGTGCATATACATCTCGTACGTACTCGTATGCTGCTCATATGAGATGAAAACGGGATGTATACGGGAAGCATACAGATGCGTACGGGATGTGCGTGTACCCGTAGAGATACGAATATCCGAATTATTCGAACAAATGCACATTAATGTATTCGTATAGATTTGGCCGTCCAGACATTTGTTTTTCCTTATTCGTATGAATCTGGATTTCCGAATATTTGGTTCGTCACGATTTGAACGTCGAAAATTGCATTCGCGCACCCCGCTGACGCTCCCGTTTCTATCAGGGGAACCCCGTGATCGAGCCGAGAGGGGCTTCTCTTCTCACTGGCCGTCTGTCTTCTTTACCCACTTTGCAGGTCTTTGCCAATGCCAGCACAACACCGAAGGACCTTCGTGCGAGCGCTGTGCCCCTGGCTTCTATGGCGACCCCTTTGGCGGCCGCTTTGATGACTGTAAGCCCTGCCCTTGTCCTGGCGGGACCCCTTGCACAACTATGCCCGGGAGCGGAGAGGTGGTCTGCATCCAGTGCCCGCCAGGACTGAGAGGTGAGTTTTACTACCCCTTGCAATGAGAGAACTCTTGCTATGGCTGTGCTACAACTGTAGTTCAGAATCATCGGAGTCTCCCAATGGGTGGGCTGCCCATTTCCCTGGAGCAAAATCTTGCTTGGATCAATTTCACCTCCCCCTTGAAAATGCTCTTGTGGCATTTTCTTTCTTTCTTTCTTTCTTTCTTTCTTTCTTTCTTTCTTTCTTTCTTTCTTTCTTTCTTTCTCTTCCCTTCCTTCCTTCCTTCCTTCCTTCTTTCTTTTTCCTTTTAAAATTAATTTTAATTTAACTTTCCTTCTTTCTTTTCACCCTTTCTTTCCTTTTTCTTTCTTTCCTTCCTCCTTCCCTCCTTTCTTTCTTTCATTCTTTCCTTCCTTCCTCCCTTCCTCCTTGTCTTCCTCCTTTCTTTCCCCCTTTCTTTCATTCTTTTTTCCTTCCTTTCTCCTCCCTCCCTCCCTCCTTCCTTCCCTCCCTTCCTCCTTTCTTCCCCCTTTCTTTCATTCTTTTTTCCTTCCTTCCTCCCTCCCTCCTTCCTTCCTTCCCTCCCTTCCTCCTTCCTTCCCCCTTTCTTTCATTCTTTTTTCCTTCCTTCCTTCCTTCCTTCCTTCCTTCCTCCTCCTTCCCTCCTTCCTTCCTTCCTTCCTCCTTCCTTCCCCCTTTCTTTCATTCTTTTTTCCTTCCTTCCTTCCTCCTCCTTCCCTCCTTCCTTCCTTCCTCCCTTCCTCCTTTCTTCCCCCTTTCTTTCATTCTTTTTTCCTTCCTTCCTCCTCCCTCCCTCCTTCATTCCTTCCCTCCCTCCCTCCTTTCTTCCCCCTTTCTTTCATTCTTTTTTTCCTTCCTTCCTTCCTTCCTCCTTCCTTTCCTCCTTCTCCTTTCCTTCCTTCTTTCTTTCAAGCGCTTTCTTCTCCTCCTCCTCTCCCCTAGGAAAGCTCTGTGAGCTGTGTGAGGACGGCTTTTTTGGAGACCCCCTGGGAAAGAGCGGCCCGACCCGCCCTTGCACGCCCTGTGAATGCAACCACAACGTGGACCCAAATGCCGTGGGCAACTGTGACCCTGTCTCGGGCCGGTGCCTCCGCTGTGTGTACAACACGACCGGGGACCATTGTGAGAGGTGCCAGGAGAACTTTTATGGCAACCCATTAGCCGCTGAACCACTGGCAAAATGTGCCCGTAAGTAACAGCTGCTGGATGGAACCTTTGCCAGTCGCCTTGTTCGGCTTCCCTTCTCCTTCCATACACTTGGGTCTATATGTGAGAGCTAGACCAGCATTGGTTGGTGGGGTTATGTATGTATATGTATATATATGTGTATGTGTATGTGTATGTGTGTGTGTGTGTGTGTGTGTGTAGGGGTGTGTAGGGGTGTGTAGGGGTGTATATGTGTGTGTAGGGGTGTGTAGGTGTATAGTGTGTAGGTGTGTATATTTGTGTTTGTATGTATGTATGTATGTAGGTGTGTGTAGTGTGTAGGTGTGTATATGTGTGCGTGTATATGCGTGTATGTATGCATAGAATGAATAGATTTGAATTTTGTAAATACGAATCGAATCTTGTTAAATTTGAATTTAAAAGATTCAAATGTGATTTTTGGGGATTCGATTCGACTCAGATAGAACGTGAAAAAATATATGGGGGCCCATTTCTAGTGCACAGCTGCTGATTTCATTTAGGCTGCCGGCGTCGACAGTGAGGCCCTTCATGTCCATTTTGCTCCGTTCTAGCCTGCCACTGTAACCCCAGAGGTTCTGCCAAAGGCCCGGGAGCCTGCGACCACATCACCGGTCAATGCCCCTGCCTCCCCCACGTGGCCGGGAGGGACTGCAGCCATTGCCAAGATGGCTATTACGACTTGGAGCCCGGGACAGGGTGCAAAAGGTAACAGGGACAGGGTGAGGTGAGGGAGAAACACCTCAAAGGACGTGGGACCAGGATTCAGAAGAGAAAGAGCTATGTGGGGGGTGAAACAGAGGCTATCCCATAATCTAGGGGCTACCACAGAAAAGGCCCTGTCTAGAAGAAGCACCCTTTTAGCTACTGAATGTGGTGGTACAACCTAGGGGGGCTTGTCTGTGGATTTTTAAGGAGTGGGCATTCTTTCAGAAGAATGGGTCTCAAGTCATTCCCCTTCTCTCCTCCTCTTTCACTCTCTAGTTGTCTGTGCCACCCTGTAGGATCCCAGCACGGCCGCTGCGACCAGCATACAGGACAATGCAAGTGCCGGCCAGGCGTGGAGGGCGCATCGTGCGATCGGTGCCAGCCGGGATTCTTTGGGTTTTCCTACCAGGGATGCCGAGGTAATACGGAGGGCAGAGGTTGGGACCCCAGCAGCCAAGTTGGCCTCTTCCCACTTTGGGAGGCTACGGAGGCTACCTTAGATACATGCAGAAAGCACTAGGGATTGCACGAATATTCGCAGGCATTCGAAATCTGATCAAATGTGTCAAATTTCGACATTCGAATTCGAATATTGTGTCCCGAAATTCGGATGTAAACATTCAAATCAAATTTCAAACTTCGGGTCTATTCATTCTACTTATCCGGGCATTTGTATGTGTGCGAGTTCATACACAGTGCGTACTTGAAGATCCGCATCCTTCCCGCATCTTTACGCATTTGTACGGATCCTACAGGACGAAAACGGATTGCAGACGGGATCGCTACGGGATGTGTATGGATGTGTGTGCGGACATGGGGAAGACATGTACGCACACATATGGATGCTGCCGACATACGTATGTGCAGATTCGAATCAAAGATTCAGACGAATCGATTCGAATTTGGTAGAATCGAATCTTGTCCAATTCGAATTTAACGGATCCGAATCGATTCGGATTTTTGAGGGATTTGATTCGGATAGAATGTCAGCAAAACATTCGTGCACATATCTAGAAAGGACCTCTGTGCTTGGTCCAAGGAGAAGCTACTCCAAATCCCAGTGGCCCAAACAGATCATTTCTCTGTCCCAGCTGATGGCTGATTTCATCTTCCATTTTATGCAAGATGTCTTACTACATATTTTAAGCTGGTGGGGGGGGGGGGAGGCTTGTGCAACTAGGGCCTGACCCATGGTTTTTGGTGAGCACCCTCTGAGGCTCTGTGTGGACTCATGGAATTGTTTTGTCCTTCAACTGGTGGACCAGAAGGATGGGGAAACGTTTAGGTGCGTGCAAAGTGGCTCCTGGTCCTGCAACGATCTCCCGTTTCCTTCCAGCCTGCAACTGTTCCCAGTTCGGTTCCGTGTCACCCCAGTGCCACGAGAACAGCACCTGCGTGTGCCGGAAGGGCTTCGTAGGGTACAAGTGTGACCACTGTGCCGTCAACTACTTCTATGACCCTGGGAGCAGGACGTGCCAGGAATGCCCGCTTTGCTACGGCCTGGTGAAAGAGGAGGTAACCAAATACCCGCTTGGCAGAATTCAGCCATGGAGCCACGCTAGTCTGGGCTGGCAAGAGAGGGGCCCTGGTAGGAGGTAGAGACTAACACAGAGAATGAAGGT
Source organism: Aspidoscelis tigris stejnegeri (assembly GCA_023333525.1). Taxonomy (NCBI): domain Eukaryota; kingdom Metazoa; phylum Chordata; class Lepidosauria; order Squamata; family Teiidae; genus Aspidoscelis; species Aspidoscelis tigris. Next base: position 11,396,106 of record JALMGA010000016.1, read on the forward strand.
GGCAGCAGGAGCCTTTGTAGACCAAGCCTACAAAAGCTAAGCCTGTTGCACCTGGTGGCTTCTCTAGACTAAACTTACAAAAGTTAAGCCTATTGCATGTAAGCCAGTTGCAACAGGCTTAGTTGCAATAGTTTTCTCTAGACTAAGCCTATGAAAGGTAAGCCTATTGCATCTAAGCCTGTTGCACCTGCCTTCCCTAGACTAAGCCTATTGCATCTAAGTCTATTGCATCTAAACCTGTTGCACCTGGTGGCTTCCCTAGACTAAACCTACGAAAGCTAGGCCTATTGCATGGAAGCCAGGTGCAACAGGCTTAGATGCAATAGGCTTCCCTAGACTAAACCTGTGAAAGCTAAACCTATTACATGTAAGCCTGTTGCACATGGCTTCTCTAGACTAAGCCTATGAAAGCTAAGCCTATGCCTCCAAACCTATTGCATCTGGCTTCCATAGACTAAGCCTAAGATAGCTTGTGAGATTACATTTTAACAGTAAGCAAAGTTAAAAAGCAAAGCTACTCGGTACTAGGCACTGTAACCTACTAACTGCACTATGTTATTTAAAACAGGAAGGGTTTTAGCAACCTCCCTTCTGCCAGACCTACCAGTTTGGCCTAGTGGTTAGGGAGCGGAACTCTTATCTGGGAACACTGGTTTTGATTCTGCACTCCTCCATGAAGCCAGCTGGGTGACCTTGGGCTAGTCACAGCTCTCTTTCTGAGTTCTAACAGTCCCATCACCCTCACAGGGTGTTCTGTTGTGGGGAGAAGCACAGATGCTTTGTCAGCCATATTGAGTGTCCTTAAACGAGTGAGAAAAGCAGGGTAGAAAAGACTACTCTTCTTCTTCTTCCTCCAAAAAGCCAGCTGGGTGACCGTGGGCTAGTCACAGCTCACTTTCTGAGCTCTCACATCCTTATTGACCTCACAGGGTATCTATTGTGGGGAGAAGAGCAGAAGGTTTGTCAGCCACTTTGAGTCCCCTCCAGGGTGAGAACAGAAGGTTTGTCAGACACTTTGAGTCCCCTAAAACCGGTGAAAAAAGCAGGATAGAAAAGCCAAGTCTTCTTCTATCTCCATCAAAGTTCTTGATGTTTCCAGTTGGGACTTCCCAGACTGCTTGGTGTGACCCTTCACTGTGGGAGCACTTCCCTGCTCGGATGGCAAACCTCAGCAGACGGAAGCTTCCTAGAGCATGAATGTGTGAACGCTTCCCTGCTTGGATGGCAGATCTCAGCAGAAGGAAGCTTCCTAAAGCATGCTGACCTCCTTTATCTCTCTTAAGCAAGACACATACTATGACCAAGAGCATTGCTTGCGCAAATTGTTCATGAGGACGTCACATGCTAGATCGACCGACATCTGGGTGTTCCTTTCCTAGCCAAGGTTCCTTCCTGTCTACCCAGAATGCTCTATGCAATGTATATCCTGTGTAAAAGCAACCAGCTCTTCTCCACTCTTGTGTCTGTGTCATTAGTTGCTTCACTTCACCTTCCTGGTCTCTTTCCTCCTGCAGGCGGACAAGATGAAGGCACAGCTGAGCAGGATGGAGGCCTGGCTTCAAAAACCGAACTGCGGGAAACCATGGGCCCAACAGTATCACGTGATGCTTGAGGAGGCCCCCCGGGGCGATAACTTGCACCACCGTTCCCTTCTAAAAGGCAAAGCAGAGGCTGTCTTTTCTCTCTATGAAAGGAAATGTTTTAGAAAGGCCTTCAGACTAGGGGTGCGGATGGAACTGTTGAGCAGCTGAATCAACAGCTCCCCGCCCCATTTAGCAGAAACTGGGAGGGGGAGAAGGCTGCTGACATATACAGGGGGGACCTCTGCCCCCCCCCCCAGCTCTTTGGTGGATAGGAAGAAAGGTTTCCTTCTTGAAGCCTGAAGGTCCAGTTTAGGACTGTGCAAGAACATTCCAAATTCGATCAAATTTGTTTGAATTCGGACAAGACGTTGTCACCATACAGGATGGTTTGTCCCCTTGCAGGGGCCAAAGAGGCTTTTCTGGAAGAAATTGCCGAGTTGGAGGGTCTGGTGAGCGACGTGCAGAACCGGCTGAGCAACGCCAGCAAAATGTTGGGATGCAACGGCTATGCGGACACCAAGACTTGCGCCCTCCTCTCGGACATTCAGCCGGCCTTGCGGTCGGCACATCTGCAAATGCAGTGGGCATCCATGACGCTTGAAGCAACGGTAAACTGGACTCTGAGCAAGGCTGGGGGTTCTCTGGTGGATTCAATCCACTCATTGGCCTTTGCCAACCTTTGGCTAGAAGAACCAGAACTAGGGATGTGCAGGAATAATTGTAACATTTGGGATTCGGCCGAATTTGGACATTCGAATCCGAATAAAATGTTTTGATACATTTGTATGAAGATTCGTATGGGATTCGTATATGGGATCCGTATACTATTTGTATACATCAGTGGTTCTCAACCTGTGGGTCGTGACCCCTTTGGGGGTCGATCTGCTCCGTCATAGGGGTCGTCTAAGACCATCGTAAAACCCATAGGAACTGAGACACCGCTCCCATACCTGTCTCAAGTGGGTCTGCCCACAAGCAGGTACGCCCACCTACGAGGACCTGGCGTGATGACATCATCACGCCAACCCCATCACTTACACCCGATGCAAATACAGTAGAGAGCAGCTACTGTGTAGAAAGCAGCAACATTGGAGGTAGAAGGACACTTTTATATTCAGCTGTGGTTGATGTGAAGACTATGCTTGAATTATGTTCAATTTGTAACAATGAAAATACATCCTGTGTATCAGACGTTTACGATACGATTCATAACAGTAGCAAAATTACAGCTACGAAGTAGCAATGAAAATAACTTTACAGTTGGGGGTTAGGGTTAGGTTGGGGGGTCACCACAACATGAGGAACTGTATTAAAGGGTCGCAGTATTAAGAAGGTTGAGAACCACTGATATATGTTCATATTTGTTTGCATTCGTATGAGATTCATACGGGATTGAAAATTCATATCAGATACAAATCCTGCCACATTCGAAGGAGATCTATTCGAATGAATACAAATTTTCTTGCATTCGATTTGATTCGAATCAAGTGCAAACAACAACAACAAATTCATGCACATCCCTAAGAGGAGTTTTCTTTACACACCTCCTCAGAGGAGGAGATCACATGTTACCAACTGTGTAAAAGCAGTAGTAGTTTTACTGAGCTGCGAAATAGATTCTCGTGGTTCTCCTAAATCTATTGTCAGTTTATCAAGAGACCCATGGGAGGTTTTTCAGGAATTCATCAGGCCTCTCTGCCCTGCCTATTTTTTACACAGTCCCATGACTCATATAGATCCCAAGTAAAAAAAATGTTCATAAATATACATGGTAACTTTTTTTCCTGTTTTGCTTTTGTCTGCTTTCTGCAGGGGGTTCCCTTTGAAATTTCACACCAGTCCACAAACCAGAGTCATCAGGCGCTGGAGTCTCGGATGTTGGCACAAGGGTATGTGGCCTTGTGTTGGAGATATGCGCAACCGTTTTTCCCAGGATTTAATTTAATAATATGCAATTCGTAAGAACTTAATAGGAGCCCTGCTGGATCAGGCCACAGCCCATCTGGTCCCTAAGAACCTAAGAGGAGCCCTGCTAGTTCAGGCCACAGCCCATCTAGTCCCTAAGAACCTGAGAGGAGCCCTGCTAGTTCAGGCCATAGCCCACCTAGTCCATAAGAACTTCAGAGGAGCCCTGCTGGGTCAGGCCACAGCCCATCTAGTCTATAAGAACCTCAGAGGAGCCCTGCTAGTTCAGGCCATAGCCCATCTAGTCCATAAGAACCTAAGAGGAGCCCTGCTAGTTCAGGCCATAGCCCACCTAGTCCATAAGAACTTCAGAGGAGCCCTGCTAGTTCAGGCCATAGCCCACCTAGTCCATAAGAACTTCAGAGGAGCCCTGCTGGGTCAGGCCACAGCCCATCTAGTCCATAAGAACCTCAGAGGAGCCCTGCTGGGTCAGGCCACAGCCCATCTAGTCCATAAGAACCTCAGAGGAGCCCTGCTGGATCAGGCCACAGCCCATCCAGTCCATAAGAACCTAAGAGGAGCCCTGCTGGATCAGGCCACAGGCTACCTAGTCGATAAGAACTAAGAGGAGCCCTGCTGGATCAGGCCACAGCCCATCCAGTCCATAAGAACCTAAGAGGAGCCCTGCTGGATCAGGCCACAGGCTACCTAGTCGATAAGAACTAAGAGGAGCCCTGCTGGATCAGGCCACAGTCCATCTAGTCCCTAAGAACCTAAGAGGAGCCCTGCTGGATTAGGCCACGGCACATGTAGTCCAGCATCCCGTCGCACACAGTGGCCCACCAGTTGCTTCTGGGCATCTGAGGCAACAGCAGTAGCAGTAGAGTTGGCTTTGTGACCCAGTTTGATCCAGAGCTGGTCTCTTATCTGTGAATACCGGTTTAATTCTGCCATCCTTCATGAAGCCAGCTAGGTGGCCTTGGGCTAGTCACACCTCTCTTGTGACCTATCACAGCCTCATTTCACGCATGTTCTGAAACATTCATACGAATATGAATGCCAGTGTACGAATGTCGTAACATTCAATTCAGATAGAAATGTCTGAATTTGTAGGAATTCGTACAAATATCGAATGTTACACATTTTGATGCATGTCATTAATTAACTGCTGGGTTTGACTGACTTTGTATCCAAGCTGAAAGAAGGAAAACTTCTAATGATTTGTAGCAGGGATGTGCATGTATATTCAACATATTCGTTATTCGGACCAATTTGGACATCTGTATATGAACTGAATGGATATTTGAACGAATACGAATATTGTGAGTTATTTGGTTGAATAATTTGGTCGCATCTCGTATGTACCCGTACACCGATGAATGTCTGAATTATTCGTACGAACGTGTGCAAATTTATTCATATTAAATCAAATGTCTGGACATTTTTTTTTAATTCGGATAACTTTAGATTTTTGAATATTCAATTAGTTACCAGTTGAATGTCAAAAATTGCATTTCTGCACGGCCCTAATTTATAGTTAACAGCTGAATGGTGTGATATAAAAGTATGTGAGATTTAATATGGAGAGGGTGGAGTTTTACAGTTGTGTTGTAAAATGATAAAAAATTAAACAAACAATGCCTAACCAAGGAGCCTTTCTTTCCATAGCCACGTGATGGCTGCCATCTTAACCGAAGACACGGCTAGGAGAGCCATTCTGTTGTCCAACGCGACCCACTTCCTGCTGGAAGGGATCTTGGAAGATGATGCTTCCCCACAGTTGCGGAGAGAGATGGAAAAGAGGTGAGCCCCCCCCCCCCCTAGAATGATAAAGCTCTGCACGACAAATAGCTGATGGGTGTTTTTCCACCGCAGCCCTTAGATCCGGATCTAAGAAGATCCAGGTCTAAGGAATGGGCACATTCCTTAATCCGGATCTAGTAGGTCCGGATTAAGGGAAGCACCCAATGTGTTTCCACAGGAGGTGTAGCACCCATTAGCAATGGGTGCTAACCCCCCTGCTGTTGAAACACCTTTGCACCCATGTGGGGAATCCGGATTGACCCACAAGAGGTCTGCATTTACCAAATTTGAATCTACTTTTTCAAATTTGTTATTCAAGTCTGCACACACGAATGTCGACAACATTCGTATGTGCATGTATGTATGCATCTTCCCCACATCCATACGCATCCGTACATGTCCACATGCATCCCATAGTTATCCCGTATGCAATCCGTTTTCGTCCCGTACGGATCCGTACAAACGCCTACGGATGCGGGAAAGATACAGATCTTCAAGTACGCATTGTGTACGAACCCGTACACATACGAATGTCCGGATAATTCAAACGGATAGATCCAAGGTTTGAAATCGGATTCTCAAGGGGGAGACTATCCCATAGCCTGGGGGCCATCCCTGAGAAGGCCCTCTCCCAGGTGCCCACCCCTTTGCTCCCCTCCAGATTCTAAGGCATGGGTAGGTCGATTTGGGAGTAGGCATTCTTTCAGAATTGCCCTTCCTTAAAAAGAGTGTCCGGTCTTTTCTTTTTGCAAAGATGGTCCATTTCTCTTCCGAGGATGGTGATTCACACATCCCTCTGGCTTCTCTTAGGTACAGGAGGATTCAAAGGATACAGGAGCAGCTCAGGGTGGAGATGGAAAGGACTGCAGCGAAAGCCAAGGAAACCTTCGCTTCAGTTCATCAGGTCAGCGCCGACATGGGAAAAGATCTCTCCTGGATTAGCAGCGTGGATCTGGTAAGAGGTGGCGCCAATGTAGGCTGCTTTGGGGTAGATTGAGAGGAAGTTGGTACGAGGCAGGGAAGAAGTGAAAGTCCTTCCTTAATTCCCTGCCCTCCCCTTTGCCTGTCTTTGGCTGAAAATAGCAGGCAAAACATCTCCAGGGATGGATGGAAATAGGCATAACCTAAGAACCTAAGAGGAGCCCTGCTGGATCAGGCCTTCATCTAGTCCAGCATCCTGACTCACAGAGCGGCCCATCGATTGCTTCTGGGGATCAGAAGCAGAAGATGAAGGCAAAACCTTCACCTGCTCTTCAGTTCCTCCACATGTTCTTTAGAGGCCTCCTGCCCATCTCCCCAACCTGGAGGTGGTACCTGGGGACCCATTGTAGTAGCCATTGATACACCTGCCCTCCACGAATTTATCTAATCCTTTCTTCTTCGGCCCTCTGGAACACCTGTGTCCTTTGCGCTTGTTCTTCAATGCTGGGACTTGAGAGGTCCAAATTTCCCCATTTACTACCCACAAAGACCCGGCCTTAGATTTTTGTCATCCTTCGCTTTGATGGCTACCTCCAAGAGCAGCCAGGTTGGCTAAAAATTGTGTAAAGATATTTCAAAACGAAGCCAACCGGTTTAAAACAGCCTATAAAATCTGATGGCTCCACAGTTATTTTTTTTCCCTCAGATCTTCTAAATTCAGGTTCCCTGAGATTCTTTTTAGTCTCCAAGCAAGGAAGCTGCCATGGAGAACAAATATTGTTAGAATCTGGAGCAGATGAGTGTGTTTTGGGAATCAGGTCTGCATAACAACTAATCAGCTGTCTTATCACGTTCTGCTACCCAGACATAATAATTGCTATTTCTGTGTGGGAATTAAATAGAATCATGAGAAATTACTGTGTTTATTTGTAGCTACCGGATTGACCGAATATGGGCATAAACACTATCCTGCCTTTTCCTATGTTGTCATGATCCACACACGGATATATCTGCTTCTTGTGAACCAGTTTGGTCCAGTGGTTAGGGAGCCGGACTCTTACCTGGGAATACCACCTCCGATTCCGCCCTCCCCCACGAAGTCAGCTGGGTGACCTTGGGCTAGTCATAGTTCTCTTCTGAGGTCTCACAGCCCCACCTACCTCATAAGGTGTTCTGTCGTAGGGAGAAGCATAGAAAAGCTTTGTCAGTTTGCTTTGAGTCCCCTTAAGTGGGTGAGGAAATCAGGCTAGAAAAGCCAACTCTTCTTCCTCCATGAAGCCGGCTGGGTGACCTTGGGTGAGTCACAGCTGTCTTCTGAGCTCTCACAGCCTCACCCACCTCACAGGGTGTTCTGTTGTGGAGAGAAGAATAGAAGGTTTGTCAGCTGCTCTGAGTCCCCTTAAATGGGTGAGGAAATCAGGGTAGAAAAGCCAACTCTTCTTCTTCTTCTTCTCCATCTTATTATGGAGTGATATGTAGTACATGAGAGTAGCCGTATGCAATATATTTAGTAGAATGTTAGGCCAAGTTCTGCCAAGGCTTATAGCCATGATGTTAAGTGATCCAGAAGCTATTTGCTTCCTGTACCTGCTTTTATATTAGTTAAGATATAAGAAGTTGCATCCTTGTATTCACCTTAGAATAAATTGTATGCCTGTATTTTATTTCCCACATGCACGCAACCAGTACTTTGCATTTATGTAGTTCTTACTTGCACTCACTAAGAATAAAGTACCTTCCGTTTGGAATGTAGTCGGCTCCACAACCTCTGCTCGTGGTTCCAGTGTTCTGATCACATTACGCTGTGCCACCTTCCAAGTGCAACTCTGCTCTCTTATCAATAAATCTCAACAAACATTTGTAACATCCATTATCTGTGTGAATTTGTCCAAATTTGGACATTTGTACACAAATCAAATGTTACGACATTCGTATGTTGACATTCGTGCGAATATGAATGTTCCAGACATTCGTGTGAATAGTTTGGACATTCGTGAAATGCGGAGGTAGGAGAGGGGCCGCACCAGTCACATCTGCAGCGGATCCAGAGTGCATTCGGCGTGGTTTGACAGTGGATTCAAAGTGGATTCAGGTCAGATTTGACACTTTCAGAGAGCAGATTTGTTACGGAATACGTATCAGATACGTATTTGTTCGTATCGGATACGTATTGGATATTCATACAAATTTGTATGAATACTTTCATATTGAATAGAATCCCACCACATGTGAAGGGGATCTATTCGAATGAATAAAGATTTTCTAACATTCGGTTCGTTACGAATTGCATGTCAAAAACCTCATTGGTGCATATCCCTAGACTGCACAAACTGCATCGGCCAGGGACATTGGCGATTGTATTCCAGCCTGTTTGAGGGTGCAAGGTTTGTGGTATCTGGTTTAAGAGGAACTTACATTCCTGGGTCTGATCCTGTTTAGCTTCCCCTGCACCAGCAAGCCAAACTTCTCAGCCTTGAGGCTGGTGACCTAGAAGAACAAAGAAGACTGAAGGAGCGTCTGGTGGTCAACGGCTCCCTCGATATACAGACTGAACTACAGGAAGTTCTTCCAAGAATGAGGCAGCTGCAGAAGGTAATTTATTTTGCCCATGGAAATGTGTTTCTCTCGTACTGTAGGCTTTTCCCCTTCCCCCTGCTGCCCTTTAATGCCGCTCTGGGTGATGGAAAGGGATCAGTTGAAATTGATTATGAAGTTGAATAGTTTGCGCCATCTGCTTTTCTTAAAATGTGGTATTGACAGGCTGGTGCAGTTTGCAGCTGTTCGTGAAGCAACAGGGTAAAGATGGTCAATTTCAGGTCCCCAAAGAGGTGGTCAGTTTCAGATCCTGAATGTGGTGGTCAATTTCAGATCTTGAAATTGTCGGTCAATTTCAGAACCACAAAACAGCAGTCAATTTCAAATGCTGAAAGTGGCAGTCAGTTTGGGATCCTGGAAGTGGTGGTTAATTTCACATCCTGAAAGGGTCAGTCAATTTCAGAACCAGAAAATGGGAGTCAATTTCAGAGCAGTCAATTTCAGATCCTGAAATTGTCGGTCAATTTCAGAAGCAGAAAATGGGAGTCAATTTCAGATGCTGAAAATGACAGTCAGTTTTGGATCCTGAAAGTGTCCGTCAATTTCAGAGCAATCAATTTCAGATCCTGAAAAGCAGTGGTCAATTTCAGATTCTGAAACTGGCAATCACCACCTTTGTGAAATATCTAGCTGTAGATCTCACAGCCTTTTGTCAAGAGTTTGCCCTTCCCTATAAGTTCCAAGGATCCACGGGGTCTACAATATAGAACAAGGAATCCACCGGCATCAGGATTTCACGAGAAGCTGCCGCCGCACAGATGCACCTGTAGTCTTATCGTTCTTTTTTCCACCTCCAAAAATCTTTTTCTGCAGCTGTGGCAAAGAACAAACGACGCCCACGTCCTTGCAGTGGCATCCCTCTCAAACGGGGAGGTGGTGGTCTCTGAAGCCAAGACCTTGATAGCCAGCCTGAATGGTAATAAATAACGACAACAACACCCAACCCCTCCATGAAGGATTTCTCCATGTTGTCTTGGCTTCCCAAATGGCTCTTCCTGGTAGATTCATGGAGATGGGAGGTGGTGGTCTCTGAAGCCAAGACCTTGATAACCAGCTTGAATGGTAATAAATACTAACAACAACACCCAACCCCACCATGATGGATTTCTCCAAGTTGCGTTGGCTTCCCAAATGGCTCTTCCTGGTAGATTCATGGAGAGGTTCAATAGCGCTGGGGTTGGAATGGAACCTTGTAGTCCCTACTGTATAACTATGGTAACAGTCTGTGGTTGGGGGAGATGAAGGAGAAGGTTCCAGAAGGTCCTTTTCCTTCTTGGCAAGCTCATGATCCCAAAATGCAGGCCATCTTTCAGGTAGTCTCCATCAGTTGGTTGTGCCTTCTTTTTCCAAGTTACCCCTGACGTTCGAGGGAATCTCAGAATGCTTTGCCTTTCTTCATCAGGGTTAAAGAAACTGACCAGCAGGCAGAAGGGTCCCTCATCCCTACACAGGAAAATGGCGGCCGTGAAGGGGAAGGTGATAACAGAAGCCCAGAAGAAGACCCGTCAAGCTCAAAGGCTTCTGGGAGATTCCTTCTCGGTCTCTGCCAAGGCACAGAAAACAGCCCAGGATGGGGAGATACAGGCCCATGAAAACATCCAGGTATGATCAGCTGAGGGATATGAAAGCTGAGGAGAAGAAGGTGAGGTGTGAGGCTAGAAGGTGCAAAGAAAATGGATTCCAAATTGCTCGACAGTTATTGGCCACGGGTCACGCCTTCCCTTTAGACCTTCTTCAGTCCATCATTAGGCCTGACTGCTCACACCTTTTCCTTTCCATCAGGTTTACTGGGGGACGTTTCCATTCAGGAAAGTCCAAACAGAGGGAGGACGGTCCACAAATGAAATGGATAGGAATTAGAAAGGGTAGGAACTGCGACCAGGAGACGGGCTGAAGACGGTTTAAAGTGAAGATGTAACCATGGCCGTTCGGTGCTTAATTTTGAGACTTTTCTGTTATCTTATGAGATGAAGGAAAGGAGGAAGGGAGGGAGGGAGGGAGGGAGGAGACCTAGAAGGAAGGAAGGGAGGGAGGGAGGGAGGGAAGAGAGAGACCTGGAAGGAAGGGAGGGGGGGAGGGAGGGAGGGAGGAGAGACTTAGAGAGGAGGGAGGGAGGGAAAGAGAGAAAGAAAGAAAAAGAAAGGGAGGGAGGAGACCTAGAAGGAAGGAAGGAAGGAAGGAAGGAGGGAGGGAGGGAGGGAAGGAGGAGAGAGAGAGGAGGGAGGGACAGAGGGAGGGAGGGAGGAAGGAAGGAAGGAAGGAGAGAGGGAGGGAGGGAGGGAGGGGGAGAGGGAAGAGAGAGACCTGGAAGGAAGGAAGGAAGGAAGGAAGGAAGGAAGGAAGGAAGGAAGGAAGGAAGGAAGGAAGGAAGGAAGGAAGGAAGAAGGAATCCCTCAGCATACGTCTCTCTTCAAAGCATCCCCATCCTATCTGTCCATTTCCATTTGATTTTCTGGTTGTTCTGCAGAAGGCAGAGCGTGTGCTCCGAGGAGCCAAACAGGAGAAAAGACGTGCGGATAAACTTACGGCGGACGTCATTCTAACGGTGGCAGAAATCTCCAGGCAGGAAAGACAGTCGGCAGAAATCCGAGGAAACCTGATAGAATCTGAACAAGTCAGTCCATTGTGCCTTAGCCAGGGAGCCATGTTTACCCTGTTTATATAATAATAATAATAATAATAATAATAATAATAATAATAATAATAGTAATAGTAGTAGTAGTAGTGGTAGTAATAGTAGTAGTAGTAGTAGTAGTAGTAGTAGTAGTAGTAGTAGTAGTAGTAGTAGTAGTAGTAACCAAGCTACTTTGAGACTATATTTTAATGGGAAGCAGTATACAAATATTTTTAGTATATAAAATTATCATTTTTTTAAATGAATGGATCAGGAAGTGAGTGGTCTGACCACAGTCTGTCAGATACAATTTTGTTCTTGTGCAAAATAGCGTTCCATTGTCGATGGTCGTCCCTAGCCAAGGCTGTGTAGACACCCAAATGTTAATCCAGCTTCAGTTCACTTTTGTCTGGTCATTTTTAGGGGTGTGCACGAATGCAATTTTGACATTTGATTCATAACAAATCAAATATTAGAAAATCTGAATTCGTGCGAATAAGGAAAAATGGATGTCTGGACCTACGACTCTATAAGAATGCATTCAAATGTATTAAACTGAATAACCTGGACGTTCGTATCTCTACGGGTACATACGCAACCTGTATGCATCCTGTTTTCATCCCGTAAGGATGCGTACAGGTACATAAGAGATGCAGATACACCTGTGCAGGTACGACTGTTTCCATATTATTCACACTAATAACTCATGATATTTGGATTCTTTCAAATTTGGAAATCCAAATTTCCGGACATTTGATTTGTATAACCAAATTCATACAAACGATGAATATTCCAAACATTCGTGCGCCTCCTTAATCATTTTCTTTCTACCTTTTCTAACCAAAAGGTGGATTTTCTGAGCTGGATGATGCCAGAAGGTGACCGTTTGCGGCTTTGCTTGTATATAATTATTTTATTTATTTATTACTTGCATTTTTATCTTGCTGTGTTCCCAAAGGTCTCAGGGCGAGTTGCAGCATTTAAAGCAAAAGATAAACATATTAAAATGACAAAAAGGTCTGAAAAGTGGAGAGAAAAAGCTTTATCCCCATTTAGCCAGGGTAAAGAGGTGCGTCTCCACTACTCTCCTAAGCATGTAAAGTGAAGGCGCCAGATGCACCTCAAGGGGGAGACTGTTCCATAGCTTGGGGGCCACCACTGAGAAGGCCCTATCCCGGGTGCCCACCCCTTTTGCTGCGGAGGGTCGTGGTACAACCAGGAGGGAACTCCCCTCCAGATCTTAAGGCACGGGCAGGTCGGTAGAAGGTTCTCTCACTCTGAAAGTGGACTGAAGCTGGATTGAGCCTGAGGTGCGGATGCAGCCCATGTGATGAAATGTTTGCAGAGAGAAAGATCCAACTCGGAGAACCTTCTCCGCTGGAAACTATATGTATGTCTGCCGCTGCTTCTAATGCAAGTATCCTAACGTCAGATCTGTCTCTTTCCAAGGTTGCCACGGAGGTTAACGATCTCAGCAGGAAACTCCAAGGCGCCCAGGATTCGCTGAAGAGGGATATCGCAGCCTTAAGCGACCTGCTTGTGGATCTAGGTGAGCGACCCACAAGAACCCCCTTTGCTGAGCCCTAAGAAACCCAAGGGACAGGCACGTTGTCCGCACTTGTCAGGAGTAGGTGTGCATACCAGTATTTGGACTATTCATTAATCATATGAATTAACACGAATTGGGACATTCGTAAACGAATTGCATGTCCGGACGTCCATATTTTAGTATTTGTACGAATATGAATGTTCCGGACATCCAAACAAATAGTTCAAACATGCATATGATGGTACAGATATGTACGCGCCCTGTGTCCATCTCTATGCACCCTGAACTCATCTGTACGCATCCGTACAGGATACCTATGGATGCATACGCGATGCATATCATTAGATACACATTCATACCTATCGAATATTCAAACGAATATGTACGAATGCATTCGTATTGGATCAAATGTCCAGGCATTTGAAATTGCAGATTTGTGCAAATCTGAATTGCATTCGTGACACCCCTAATCACAGGTTATTTTTTAAAAGGCCTCAGAATTAACTCTTGTGTACAAAGCTGCCTATCTGGGATTTCCATAGCGGCTGGAGAAAATATTCAGGTAACGCTTTCTTTTCTCTGAACGCTGCAAGGAAGAAGAGGCAACTCTTAGCTGGAAAAACCGCAAGTTAAAAACTTAAAACTGTCTCTGATCAGGGGTGTTTTCCCACTGGCAGTAAGTAACTGTTTTAGCACCCATTAAGGACCCATTTGGCTGAGAGCCGGATGACCCCATTTCCACTATGGACTCCATTAGGGACACAGCTAGGGAAATCCGGATCATAGGAGTCCTTCAGGACCTATAATCCGGATTTCCTGTAGACTCCATTAAAGGGGTCTACAATGGGGTCTTCAGACATAAAATCCAGATTATAGGGAGCCTGTTTCCACTGCGATTGGTCAATGGGGTCCAGAGGAGGCTCGAGGGAGGGGGCACATTGGAAACACATTGAGTACTTCCCTTAATCTGGATCTACCAGATCCGGATTAAGGGAAGAACCCATTCCTCAGATCCGGATCTTCTTAGATCTGAATTAAAGGAGCGCGGTGGAAAAACACCCCAGAACAGTATGAAAAAGAAAACCAACACAGTGGTGTGCTTAAAAACACAAAACAAAACATATCCACCAGTAAAATTCAACTCTTGGTGATGGCATGGATGCAATCTGTGCAGTTTTACTGGCAGCCTGGCTGGAGTGGTTTTCCATTCCCACGGCGAGGACTGAACCCAGAACCTCTGCGTGCAAAACCACAAAATTGCAGCCCAGTCTCCAAAAGAGAAACATGTCCTCCTGTCAATCTTGACGCCACGGAGACAGCCACCCAGTTTTCTTGGCAATAACAGAATGCTCCTTTCTGACACACGTCATTTATGCCACCCTAATCAACATTACAAGCAAACGCTTGGTGAGTCTTGCATAAGCGGCTCCAGAGAACTTGGCAGGGCAAGTGAGGCTCCTGGTTAATAGGAATCCACCAGGAAACTTGCTGGAACGTCCTGCAAACCTGGATAATGGACAGTTTAGCCGCCTGCATACTTCTTGATAACAATGGGCAATTAAGCACAGCATGTTCAAGAGCTTTTATGACACTGCAAAGAACCTTTCCAGCCCACCCTTCCAGGAAAACTGAAGACAGAGCATAAAACCTGGCTGCAAACACACAAGCAATTGAGGAACCAGTTAAAGCCCCACTGGAAATGCAGCTACGTGTATTCCTGCTGATCTCGATTTTCAGCATTTCTGGAAGGGACCACTAGGGGGCAGTCCTCCCATCTGAAAACACCCCCTTTTTATTTTATTTTATTTATTTTTAAAAGCTGCTTTGCGATTGATGGTTGATAGGGGTTTTTCAATACAGTTTATTATTGCAGATGAAGACCCCCCAAAAAAACACATCCACGTAATGCACAGTAAAGGCCAGTCCATGTCAAAATAATACATGAAAAGGGCTAATAGGAATGCACTGAATCTAATTATAAGATTTAAAAAAGTAATCTGTAGGGAAGTGACATCAAGAGTTTGCAGGAACATGTTGTGACCCTGGGAAAAGGTGTCAACCAGGCCAAAGAAGCAAGTTAAACAAGATTTTTTTTTTTTTTTGCAGGGTGGGGGGGTTGCAGAAAAGATCAGGACAGAACTTGCAGAGTGTTTTGGTTGTCTGTTGTCTGTTTTGTTTTTGTTTTTGTTTTGTTTAAGGTGGAAGACACCCATGAAGGTTCTGGCTTTATAAAGCAAGACTTATGCTAATAGAGGAATATAGGAAGAGCCCTGTTGGCTCAGGCCACAGCCCATCTAGTCCATAAGAACCTAGGAGGAGCCCTGCCGGATCAGGCCACAGCCCATCTAGTCCATAAGAACCTAGGAGGAGCCCTGCTGGATCAGGCCACAGCCCATCTAGTCCATAAGAACCTAGGAGGAGCCCTGCTGGATCAGGCCACAGCCCATCCAGTCCATAAAAACCTGAGGAGCCCTGCTGGATCAGGCCACAGCCCATCTGGTCCATAAGAAGCTAAGAGGAGCCCTGTTGGATCTGGCCACAGCCCATCTAGTCCATAAGAACCTAGGAGGAGCCCTGCTGGATCAGGCCACAGCCCATCTAGTCCATAAAAACCTGAGGAGCCCTGCTGGATCAGGCCACAGCCCATCTAGTCCATAAAAACCTGAGGAGCCCTGCTGGATCAGGCCACAGCCCATCTAGCCCATATATACCTAAGAGGAGCTCTGCTGGATCAGGCCACAGCCCATCTAGTCCTGTCTCACCCAGTCGCCCACCAATTGCCCATGGGCATCTCAAGCAGAGACAAGGGCAAACCTCCTCCTGCTCTCAAATCCCAGCAAATGGCCTTAGAAGCCTCCTGTTTGTCCTCCTAGCTTGAAAAATGTTCTTAGGCATCCATTATAGTAGCTATTGACCCATCTGTCCTCCATGAATTTGTCAAACCCTCTCTTAAGGGAATGCCTGTTGGCTGCTGTGACCACTTCTTCTGGTAGTAAATTCCATAGACCAATGACCCTCTGGGTGAAAAAAATACTTCCCCTTGCCGAACCTCATTCTCCTTTCCAGATGTTGCTGAAGCCACCACCAGTAAGGCCCCGATGCAAGAAATTTTGATAGTTACAGTTAAAGCCACATCTGGCCAAATGTGTCTTTCCCAAACCCCTACAACACGGGGATGCTAAGGCAACATGCAAAGCCAAAATGCAGCTGTGAGTTTATAACCTGTGTGTGTTCTTGGTTGCCCCAATTCCCAGGTAACCTGGACCACGCCTCCCAATCGGAAGCTGCCCTGAATGCAAGCCAGACGCAGCTGGAACGGTTACAGGTGCATTTATGGGGACCCGGAGCGCTGGGCCAGAAGCTGGACACCTTGCAACAGGAAGCTGAGCAGCAGCAGCAGCGGATCGAAGCCTTTGAGAAAGACCTGCAAGAGATCCAGAAGGACAAGGAGAACCTGGAGGCCATTTTGAGGAGCCTGCCCGATGGCTGCTCAAGCTGGGAATGAACCTTCGGGCGCCCCAAGCCCCTCGACTTTCCCAGCCAAAGACCCTTGGATGTAAGCCTTACAAAGAGCAGCTCTGGATGGAAGCGAAGGCGTCCGCATGGGAAAGAGCAGGGGCGTGCACAAATGCAATTTTCAACGTTTGATTTGTAACGAACCGAATATTTGAAAATCTGAATTCCGACGAACAAGGAAAAATGAACGTCTGGACATTTGAATCTACATTTGTATGCATTAGGGTGTTTTTCCACCGTGTTCCTTTAATCCGGATCTAAGAAGATCCGGATCTAGGGAATGGGTACTTCCCTTAATTCGATTCTAGTAGATCCGGATTAAGGGAAGAACCCAATGGGTATCCATGGGTGGTCTAGCACCCAATAGCAATGGGTGCTAGCCTCCCTGCCGTGGAAACACCGGAGCACCCATTTGGAAATCCGGATCTACCCACGAGGGGTCTGCCTGTCACCCCAGGTGTTTGTGGAGACAGGGGGTGCCGTCTCTGAAGTGACTCTGAAGTCACTTCGAAGTCATTTTGAAGTCACTTCGAAGTCTGTGCAAAATAGCTCCGGAGTGCCTTTGAAGTCTGTGCTGATCTTCGGAGTGAACTTCAAAGTGATTTCGGAGTGAACTTCAAAGTGATTTCGGAGTGACTTCGAAGTGACTTCGGAGTGACTTCAAAGTTCACTCCGAAGATCAGCACAGACTTCAATGACGCTCCGGAGCTATTTTGCAGAGACTTCGAAGTGACTTCGAAATGACTTTGAAGCTTAGGTTTTGGGGCTCCCCCCCCCCAAGGGTGCTCCCTCCCCCCGGCCTCCTCTACACCCCATTGCCAAACTAACATGGAAACAGGCTCCCTTTAATCCGGGTTTTCTGGCTGAAGACCCCACCCCATTGCAGACCCCATTAATTGGGTCTACAGAAAATCCGGATTAAAGGCCAAAAAGTACCCATAAGATCTGGATTTCCCGAGGCGCGGTGCAAACAAATGTGTCCCTAATGGGTGCTGTGGTGGACATGGGGTCATCTGGCTCTCACCCAAATGGGTCCTTAATGGGTGCTAAAATGGGTACTAAGCGACCGTGGAAAAACACCCTTAGTTTGAATAATTCAGACATTCAAATCTCTACAAGTACAGACGCATCTGTACTCATCCTGTTTTCGTCCAGTATGGATGCTTATGGATACGTACGAAATGTGTATGTACCCGTACAGATACAGATGTCTGAATGATTCATACGAATAACTTGGAATATTCATATTAATTCGAATTCTGAACTTCGAACGCCCAGGTATTCGATTCGTATACGAATGTCCAGATTTGTTAGAATTCGTCCGAATAACGAATATTTTGAATATTCACACATATCCTTAGGGAAGAGTGAAAAGCTGAAAGATTTTGCCTTCTCTTTGGGACAGCTGGAAGTTTTATGTTTTCTTTTTCCAGATCACGGGGAATTATGGGGACGCGGCGAATTTCCAGCAAACGGTTTTTATCTCCATTTAGTTTCTTTCAAGTACGGACACGCACGATTATTCGTAGCCATTCAGAGTCCGATTGAATGTGCCGAATTTTGACATTCGAACTCAAGTACAGTGTCCCAAAATTCGAATGTAAACATTTGAATCGGATTTCTAATTTTGGATCTATTTGTTCCAATTATCCGAATATTCGTATGTGTACGGGTTCATACACGATATGGACCTCATCTTTCCCGCATCCGTACACCTTTTACGTATCCATATAGGACGAAAACATACAGGATAACTACGAGATGTGTACAGATGTGTACAGATGTGGGGAGGATGTTCACATGCCCATATGAATGTTGTCGACATCTGTACGCGCGGACTCAAATTTGGTAAGTACAAATCGAATCTTGTTAAATTCGAACTTAAAACATTCGCTTCAAATCGGTTTTTTCGGTATTCGATTCGATTCGAATGTCCAAAAAAAATTTGCACATCTCAGCTTTCGGTATATGAAGCCTTAAGAAACAAATAATCCTAGGCAATTCA
Organism: Aspidoscelis tigris stejnegeri; assembly: GCA_023333525.1. Lineage (NCBI taxonomy): Eukaryota > Metazoa > Chordata > Lepidosauria > Squamata > Teiidae > Aspidoscelis > Aspidoscelis tigris. The sequence continues at coordinate 11,414,597 of JALMGA010000016.1, forward strand.
TCCTACTTAAAAACCACAGGTGTTGAAGTCATATTGATAGAGGTTTTGAATTAGGAGGTGCAAAATATGGTTTCTTTGACAATATTCATGTGTGTGATACATATCTGTACGCATTTCATACTCGTCCTGTTTTATCCCATAGGCATCCCGTTTTCATTCCGTATTTTAAGTGCAAATTCGAGTGGTTTGATTTGAACAAACGTTTCGGAGCATTTGAAATTTGTCCAAGTGTTCAAATTCGATTGTGAAGACATTCTATTCAAATTTGAATGTCCACATTCCATCCAATTCGATCAAATTTTGAACGTATAGAACATCCATGCCCATCCGTGCCTAGTTCTGAGCGCTGCCAATAGGTCTGTGGTGTGGATGCTAGCAGGATCGCTGGAGAACGCCCACCAAGCAACACTCTGCCCCTGAAATACAAAATATTATTTACTTAGGTCACTGCATAAATCTTTCATTTTTAGTCCTGGTTTAGAATAATGTACAGCATAAAATAATTCTCAGAAAATTAATACGTTTTCTTGGGTATCCGTTGTTTTCAATCAGACCTTGGAGCTTTTCCTTGCCTGACTACTGGGCACATGGTTCTTTGCCCCCACCTACAGGGCAGTTTCTTAACCCAGAACCCCTGGCAATACCTTGCCTTTCTTCACCTCAGGCTGTCCTTGAGGTCGAAGCGGCATGCTTTTGCTTTTCAGATGGTGGTGATACTGCTAAGGTACATTGTGACTAGCCCAAGGTCACCCAGCTGGCTTCATGCAGGAGGAGGAAGAAGACTTTTCTATCCTGCTTTTCTGCCCTATTTAAGGGGACTCAAAAGAGCTGACAAAGCTTCTGTTCTTCTCCCGACAACAGATCACCCTGTGAGGTTGGTGGGGCTGTGAGAGCTCAGAAGAGAGCTGTGGCTAGCCCGAGGTCATCCAGCTGGCTTCATGGGGGAGGGTGGAATCGAACCCGGTATTCCCAGATAAGAGTCCTGCTCTCTAAGCACTAGACCAAAATGGAATTGAGAAAGGGGAGCCCCAGGAGGTTGGAGGTGAACCAACTGAGTCGGTGGTCTAAAGGGCATGGGAAGGGCTTCATGTGGTGGTCCTCTAAGCCTACCTCTGGATTCAGAGGCAATGCTGGGCATACGGCTGCACCTCCCAGCCTCAGAATCCTTGATGGTGAGCAACAAAAGGGTGGTTTAATGAAGGACAGGAAACAGACCAAGAAGTCGGCCATTTTCTGCCCACTGCTAAATTGCCCAATGGAAAATGAACCCAGTTAAGTAGCCTGCACAACCTCCAGATCTTCAGAAGGTAGCAGAAGCGCTGCACGAGGGCAAAGACCACCCTTGGAGTTCTCTAGGATGTCCAGGGCAGCCCTGCTGAATCAGGCCACAGCCCATCTGGTCCATAAGAAACTAAGGGGAGCCCTGCTGGATCAGGCCACAGCTCATCTAGTCCATAAGAACCTAAGAGGAGCCCTGCTGGATCTGGCCACAGCCCATCTAGTCCATAAGAACCTAAGAGGAGCCCTGCTGGCTCAGGCCACAGCCCATCAAGTCCATAAGAACCTAAGAGGAGCCCTGCTGGATCAGGCCACAGCCCATCCGGTCCATAAGAACCTAAGAGGAGCCCTGCTGGATCAGGCCACAGCCCATCCAGTCCATAAGAACCTAAGAGGAGCCCTGCTGGATCAGGCCACAGCCCATCCGGTCCATAAGAACCTAAGAGGAGCCCTGCTGGCTCAGGCCACAGCCCATCAAGTCCATAAGAACCTAAGAGGAGCCCTGCTGGATCTGGCCACAGCCCATCTAGTCCATATGAACCTAAGAGGAGCCCTGCTGGATCAGGCCACAGCCCATCTAGTCCATAAGAACCTAAGAGGAGCCCTGCTGGATCAGGCCACAGCCCATCTGGTCCAACATCTCGTCTCATCGAATGGCCCACCATTTGCTTCTGGGCATCTTGAGCAGAAGATGAAGGTACCTAGGCATCCATCCTAGTAGCCACTGGCAAATTTGTCCTCCATGACTGCCTAATCCTTCCTAAAACTACCCAGGCTGGTTGCTCTCACCCTCCTGCCCTTCAGCTTCAGACCATGAGTGCTGGTTCTAGAATCGTCCAACAGAGGGAAGAACTTTTCCACCCCATGCATGATTTTGTCAACCTTGTCTAGGTTGCCTCCCTTGGTTCATGTCCTTCTGTCCCCAGGGGTTCTCAGCAAGTGCCCAGTTCTTGTCTTTTTTTGGGTGCCACCGGACAGGACGTGCCGGACTTGCTGGGAGTGGTTCCCGGACATCACGGTCCCTGGCTGGAGGACCAGGCAGCTGCAGAGACGCCTCCAAATAATAAGCAGCTTGGAGCTTGAACCTGATGATTCAGACCCTTGGCTGAAGGGAGCTGGGTGGGTGGGGGACAAAGCGAAGGGAAGAGCCTCACCCAACTGGAATGGGTGGCGGGAGGACTTTGCGTTGTTTTGTTGGGGGAAATCGCCGGCAGCAAAAGTCTGTGCCCAGGCTTTGCATGGGAGAATTCTGGAAAACAGAATCCCTCCCTCCTCCCTGGGTCTCTCCTTCCTTCTCCCTAGGGGTCTCCTTCGATCCTTCCTTCCTTTCTCTCTTGTCTCCAGGTCTCTCCCTCCTTCCTTCTTTCTTGGTCTCTCCTCCCTCCCTCCCTCCTCTAGGTCTCTCCTTCCTTCCTTCCTTCCTTCCTTCCTTCCTTCCTTCCTTCCTTCCTTCTCCCTAGGGGTCTCCTTCGATCCTTCCTTCCTTTCTCTCTTGTCTCCAGGTCTCTCCCTCCTTCCTTCTTTCTTGGTCTCTCCTCCCTCCCTCCCTTCTCTAGGTCTCTCCTTCTTTCTCTCTAGGTCTCTCCCTTCCTTCCTTCTCTCTAAGCCTCTCCTTCCTTCCTTCCTTCCTTCCTTCCTTCCTTCCTTCCTTCCTTCCTTCCTTCTCCCTAGGGGTCTCCTTCGATCCTTCCTTTCTCTCTTGTCTCCAGGTCTCTCCCTCCTTCCTTCTTTCTTGGTCTCTCCTCCCTCCCTCCCTTCTCTAGGTCTCTCCTTCTTTCCTTCCTTCTTTCTCTCTAGGTCTCTCCCTTCCTTCCTTCTCTCTAAGCCTCTCCTTCCTTCCTTCCTTCCTTCCTTCCTTCCTTCCTTCTGGAATCCTAAAGCCACTTAGTTCTAGGAGTATCACTATCCTTCCCAACACTCTCAGCCCAATCCAGGGGTCTATTCGCACTTGGCTTTATTCTGGAATATATCTTGGAATAAGCGTCTGCTGTCCACATGCTAGCGCAGACTATAGGATGCCCCAGATGAGGCCTGTCAGAGTCTGCATTAGCAGGTGGACAAGAACACCCTGTCCTGAGATATATTCCAAAATACAGCCAAGTGCGAACAGGCCTCCTGTTGCTCCCCTTTACCTGTTCAATCTCCATTGAAGTTTTGGGCAAGATGCAGCCACAGATCAATAAGTCCCACCCATGATCAGATTAACTTATACCTGCAGCGAGACCAGGAAACTTCGCCTCCCACAGGGTTCTCTTTTTCCCCCCCTGGCAGTGAGGGCAAGAAGGACAGCTGGATCGAGGTCCTGTACCACCGATATAAAATCTTCATATTCAGCTCTTTAATCTTAATATACTGTAATTTATTAGTTTCTTTAACTTTCAATCGCATAACCTTCTGGTCTATTTGGAAATCCATCTTCCATATATCTGTAAGATATGGTATCATTCACTAGTAGCTTATGTATCCTAGCACAAATACCTCTTCTAGCTTTTAACCTACTTTTTATTACTTCTTCCAGTCCCTTCAGTGGGTGTGTCATCACTTGTCAATTGTTCCTTCTCATGACATTTTTTAGAGCTATCATTTGTAACCAATGTTTCTGTCAGGCAGGGCTAGCTGCCTGCCATAATATCTGAACGTAAGATGTCTGCCACCTATGGGATTCTGTATATATGTATACAGTAGCTGCCTGTTGTTTTGGAAGTGACAGTTGACTCCCGCCTCCCTGCTGGGGCTGAGCGATACATTTTGGCTCCAAGTTTAAGCTGAGTTTTGGAAAAATAGTTATTGTTGATTGCTTGAAGGGCAAACCCCGCCCAGCTATGAAACATATATAAATATGCTGGGCTTTCTGTTTCAAGTTGCTTCCAACAAAAAATGCCTTTATGCTGAGCTGAAAGAAATCACTGTTCACCTTTTTAAAGAAAGAGTCTCGCGGTTATTCTTTGCCAGCCTGACAGTTTCCTTCCTAGGGAATCCTGCAAGCATTCGTGCGATCTGTGTCACCTTTTAATGCTTAATATGTTATCTGTTTGTTATATGCGCTTTATTGTTCTGCCTCTGATTTTTGGTGTACATTTTTTATTTGATCTTACTTTAGACTGTACGCCACTGGCAGGTTTTATACCTTCTTATTGAGGTCATTTCGTGTAAATCGCTGAGTACATGAACAGAGCTTTATAAATAAACAAACTATAATAATAATGTTAACTGCGCGCCCGCAGGGGCAGGGCGCAATTGCGCTCTCGGCTCGCATTGCGCGGCTGCTCCTACCCGCCTTTCTCCAGCAGGGGGATCCAAGAGTTGTGCATCGCTTGGGGGGGGGGGGGGGGCTCGAAGTTCATGAATGGCCCCATTGAGACCAGAGCGTCTGGGCTGGCTTAGTGGATTGGGTTTCTCCTGGCTCCACTTTCCCTCGGAGCAACAGGACGGGAGAGAAGTTGCTACGAAATCCTGGTTCTTTCTTTCTTTCCTTCCTTCTTTCCTTCCTTCCTTCCTCCCTTCTCCTCCCCCCCCCCCACCCTGAATGCCCTCCTTCCTCCCGGGACCGCCAGCGCCATGTCCCTGATGCTGAACAACAATGCCCACCAAGGTAGGGTCGCGCGTGGCGCACAGCGCTCGCTTGGGGGAGAGCCCCCCGCCGGGCGTGTGCTTGCGCGCGTGCACGCGACGGGATCGGACTTCGGGGGAAACTTCTGGCGGGAGGGAGGGGGCGCGCAGGCGGCCTCCTGCCCGTCAGAGGGACCCCAGCCCCCCCAGCGGCTCTGGCTCGGAGGCTACGGCTGCAAAAGCAAGGGTCCGTCCCCCCCCCCCCACATCACCACCACCACCACCACCACCGGACATGGCTGGGCGCGCTGGGGAGCTTTGGGCTGAAAGGCTCTCTGGCTCTCTATCGTCTCTTGGGGAGGGGGGAAACTGGGGGGGGGGCTTTGCAGTTACACACACAGCCGAGCCCCGGATCTTGGCTTCCCAGGGTACCGCTGCAAAAACCAAGGGTTCCCCCCCAAATCCTTGGACACTGGTGGGTTGCTGTGGTGGTTTGGTTTTACAGCTGCCCTTTCCCTTCTCCCTACTTCTCACAGGAGGGAAAGCCTATGGGCTGCTGAAAGCCAAGCAAGAAAGAAGGCTGGACGAGATCAATAAGGTAGGTGTGCACATCCATCCATCCATCCATCCATCAAGCTGTTCTACCATCCATCCATCCATCCATCCATCCATCCATCCATCCATCCATCCATCCATCCATCAAGCTGTTCTACCATCCATCCATCCATCCATCCATCAAGCTGTTCTACCATCCATCCATCCATCCATCCATCCATCCATCCATCCATCCATCCATCCATCCATCCATCCATCCATCAAGCTGTTCTACCATCCATCCATCCATCCATCCATCCATCCATCCATCCATCAAGCTGTTCTACCATCCATCCATCCATCCATCCATCCATCAAGCTGTTCTACCATCCATCCATCCATCCATCCATCCATCCATCCATCCATCCATCCATCCATCCATCCATCCATCCATCCATCCATCCATCCATCCATCCATCCAGCTGTTCTACCATCCATCCATCCATCCATCCATCCATCCATCCATCCATCCATCCATCCATCCATCCATCCATCCATCCATCCATCCATCCATCCATCCATCCATCCATCCATCCAGCTGTTCTACCTACCATCCATCCATCCATCCATCCATCCATCCATCCATCCATCCATCCATCAAGCTGTTCTACCATCCATCCATCCATCCATCCATCAAGCTGTTCTACCTACCTACCATCCATCCATCCATCAAGCTGTTCTACCTACCTACCATCCATCCATCCATCCATCCATCCATCCATCCATCCATCCATCCATCCATCAAGCTGTTCTACCTACCATCCATCCATCCATCCATCCATCCATCCATCCATCCATCCTTCCTCACACATACATACATACGTATGGATGGGCTTTGTCCAGGGGGCCTCCCCATCTCCCACCTTTCCATCACAGCTTGGCTCCAACTTTCAAGGTGCAGGTTGCAGGTGGATGGATAAAGACCTGGATGTCTTAGGAAAGGGAAGAGTCAAGACCTCGTTGTGCCAAAAAAATACCTGTGGTAAAATCTTCTAATCCATGGGACCCAGGTAGTTGAAGAAGCCCTTCTCCTTGTGTAGTCCAGCCCCTCAGGTTAAGATCTTTAGAGGTGAACTTCCTGGCACTTCCGCCCCTTTAACAGCTAGAGAAAGAGCCTTTCCCGTGGTGGCCCCCAGACGATGAACAGGTCTTTTCTTCCTTCAGACATAATGCCTGGTCTCTTCCATTGTGAGCCAGTTTGGTCTAGTGGTTAAGGAGCTGGACTCTTATCTGGGAACACTGGGTTTGATTCCGCACTCCATGGAGCCAGCTGGGTGACCTTGGGCTAGCCACAGCTCTCTGCTGAGGTCTCTCAGCCCCACCTACCTCACAGGGTGTCTGTTGTGGGGAGAAGAACAGAAGGTTTGTCAGCCGCTTTGAGTCCCCTTAAATGGTTAAGAAAAGCAAGGTAGAAAAGCCAATTCTTCTTCTAGATGAGGTTTGGGCCAACTGTTAAAAACTGCTTTTTATTTGTCCTGGCTTTTTGGTAACTTAATTCCTCCTCGGGTGCTACTGATCCCTTTGTGTTTTTATTGTAAATTAATTGTTGCATTTTGTTGTCTATTTATTTACAAATTTTACCCCACCCTGTACCTAAGGTTCTTGGGGCAGGTTTGCCGTTAAAATGTAACAGCTGACATTGGAAGTGAAGTAGGCAGGATGTCAGCGGGAGGAACTCCGAATTCTAGAGCGTGGATGTGGCAGGGAGGGGAAAACAGATGCTAATCAACAGCGGTGCAAGATTTAATTTCTTGTGAACCACCCGGAGATTGCAACATAGAGCAGCCCAAAAATCAAATAAATCACCATTATTTTGTGCTGGGAGGCTAGGCAGGAGAAAGATGCGCGCATGCAAAATCCACAGCCGTTTCTGAGGTTAGGGTTCTTGGTTTTTTTCCTTTTCTTTTACGTTCTGACAACTGTGGGGCTGTGGTCACACTGAAGGCTTAATCCAGCTTCAGTCTGCTTTCAGAGCGAGAGAACACATCAGCAGAGTGACAAGGGCTGTGGTCACACTGAAGGCTTAATCCAGCTTCAGTCCGCTTTCAGAGTGAGAGAACACATCAGCAGAGTGATAAGGGCTGTGGTCACACTGAAGGCTTAATCCACCTTCAGTCCGCTTTCAGAGCGAGAGAACACATCAGCAAAATGACAAGGGCTGTGGTCACACTTCAGATTTAATCCAACTTCGGTCCACTTTCAGAGTGAGAGAACACATCAGCAAAGTGACAAGGGCTGCGGTCACACTGAAGGTTTAATCCAGCTTCAGTCCGCTTTCAGAGCGAGAGAACACATCAGCAGGGTGACAAGGGCTGTGGCCACACTGAAGGTTTAATCCAGCTTCAGTCCACTTTCAGAGCGAGAGAACACATCAGCAAAAAGACAAGGGCTGTGGCCACACTGAAGGTTTAATCCAGCTTCAGTCCACTTTCTGAATGAGAGAAGAGCCCAGGAATGGCACAGGTGACCTAATTTTTGCTTTCACCTGCATTTGCTAACCTGTCTGTTTGCCTGTTGCCCGGAGTGTTTCCATGAGAGGCAAACTGGCCAGGGGGACATTAGATCCTCTGCCCCCCGCCCCTTTGCTTGGGTTTTTGGGTCTCTGTGTGTTCCGTAACGCAGAGGAAGTTTCTCTCTGCTTGCAAAGTTGCACAGGACTTGGCCAGGGCGGTCAAGTGGATTTTAAAACCCTCTCGGTGCAGCCATGAAATGACATAATTGGAAGCCTGAATTCTGGTGTCACCTCACTAGGGACAGAAAATTGGCCTTCAGGAGTTCTTGCGTAAGTATTGCATGTTGGTGGTTTTCTCCACATGTATCTCGGGCTGGAATTGCTCAGACGGTGATCTTGTGGTTAGAGAGCCCGTCTGTCATCTGGGAATTCTGGGTGTGATTCTGCACTCCTCCACAAAGCCAGCTGGGTGACCTTGGGCTAGTCACAGCTCTCTTCTGAGCCCTCACAGCCCCACAGGGTGTTCTGCTCTGGGGAGAAGAACAGAAGCTTTGTCAGCTGCTTTGAGTCCCCTTAAAAGGGTGAGGAAAGCGGGGTAGAAAAGCCAACTCTTCTTCCTCCTTCTCCATGAAGCTGATTGGAATGCAGAGGGTTGCAGGTTTGATTCCCGGCATCTCATGGCAAACCACTTCTGTGTCTGCCAATAAAACTGCACAGAAGTGTTCATCTAGTGGCCATAGCTCAGTGGTCCAGCAGCTGCCTGGAAAGGAGAGGGTCGCAGGTTTGATTACCAGCATCTCCCTGGACGTAGGCAATGGCAAACCACTTCTCTATCCCTGCCAAGAAAACTGCATGGAGGTGCCCATGGAGTCTGGGAGTGCCTGTTGCTCAGTGGTAGAGCAAGCTGCCTGGAAAGCAGAGGGTTGCTGGTTTGATTCCCAGCCTCTCCCTGGATGTAGGCAATGGCAAGCCACTTATCTGTCCCTTCTAAGAAAACTGCTCGGAGGGAATGGTAAACCACTCCCGTGCCCTTGCTAATAAAGCTGCAAACATTACAACAGCAGTATACCTTATTGTGAAACCGAGATGAGCCACCCATCTTCTGACCATCTTGATTACAAGCCTCTGAAAGGTAGACAGTGGAATTTTAAGGCCTCTGGTATTTTTTTTCGCCCTCCTTTGTATTCTGCCCACCCAACGTGAATAGTATGTCTGCTTGCCAGCACAGCATATGGGAAAGAAACCCCCAAATTTGCCCACTGAATGCCCACTGGCTTCCGTTGCAGGCGGGACTATTTAGCAGGTTGTCCCAGTTTCCGGAAAGCAGAGGGAATTCTTGGTATTTGGGGGCAGGCCTGGAACGACTATCAACACTCACCTCTGCAAATGAGTGACATAAATGACATGCCTGATTTGAGCTGAAGTTCTGGTTTAAAAACAAAACAAAACACCAAAGCAAAACAATGCAAGAATGGAGCCGTTTGGTTCTTTAGGGCTGCGTTCTCAGGGCTCTTCAGCGGTAACGTCAGCTTCATTACGTGGCCTGAGCAGTTCTGTTCCAAAGTGCAGGATAGAAACGGAGGAACACAGACGCCCCAACGACTGATAAACGAGGCAGGTTACGTGGAACACGGCCCAGAGTGCCCGACTTCTGCCCACCCGGGTGCTAAACTATCTGAATTGTACAAGCAAAATGACTTGAGTGAGCCAGGCTGCTCTAGTGGTTAAGGAGCCGGGGTTGATTCTGCACTCCTCCATGAAGACAGCTGGGTGACCTTGGGCTAGTCACAGCTCTCTTATGAGCTCTCACAGCCTCGCCTCCCTCACAGGGTGTCTGTTGTGGGGAGAAGAACAGAAGCTTTGTCAGCCACGTTGACTCCCCTTAAATGGGTGACTAAGGTCTAGTGGTTAAGGAGCCGGACTCTTATCAGTGAATACCAGGTTCGATTCCGCCCTCCCCCATGAAGCCAGCTGGGTGACCTTGGGCTAGTCACAGCTCTCTTCTGACCTATCACAGCCTCACCTACCTCACAGTGTCTGTTATGGGGAGAAGAACAGAAGCTTTATCAGCTACTTTGAGTCACCTTAAATGGGTGAGAAAAGAGGGGTAGAAAAGCCAGCTCTTCTTCCTCCATGAGGACAGCTGGGTGACCTTGGGCTAGTCACAGCTCACATATGAGATCTCACAGCCTCACCTCCCTCACAGGGTGTCTGTTGTGGGGAGAAGAACAGAAGCTTTGTCAGCCGCTTTGAGTCCCCTTAAACGGGTGAGAAAAGCAGGGTAGAAAAGCCAACTCTTCTTCTCTTCTTTTATTTCTGATTTCTGGATCTCATTTCCAGTAAGGACTTCCTTCATTTTGTCAGTAGTGGGCCCTTTATTAAAATCCGGTTAGACTTGTTTTTAATTTCCTTTGTTTAAAAAACCTTCTTATTCTTCTGTTTATCTGAGAAGGACTCCCTGAGAAACTTTAAAAGGTTACTAATAAACCCCTGTCCTCAGGTTTATCATCTACTAGAAGGTTTAGCGGGTTTTATTTGTGTTGCTGTAGAAGGTGGAAATTTTTGAAGGACAAAGTGAGAAAAAGAAGAAAAAGAAAGCAGTTGCTTTACAAACAGTAGGAGCATCAGATGAGTTTTGCATTTTCTTTCATATTTAGAACAAAACATGAGTTGACTTCAAATTTAGAGTGATTTGTTCTCAACTGGCTATTTTGTCTGAATAGCATTAAGTTGAAGATAAGAGGAGCCCTGCTGGATCAGGCCACAGCCCATCTGGTCCATAAGAACCTAAGTGCAGCCATGCTGGATGGGAACACAGCGCACCTAGTCCATAAGAACCTAAGTGCAGCCATGCTGGATCAGGCCACAGCCCATCTGGTCCATAAGAACCTAAGAGGAGCCCTGCTGGATCAGGCCAAAGCCCATCTAGTCCATAAGAACCTAAGAGGAGCCCTGCTGGATCAGGTCACAGCCCATCTAGTCCATAAGAACCTAAGAGGAGCCCTGCTGGATCAGCACACAGCCCATTTAGTCCATAAGAACCTAAGAGGAGCCCTGCTGGATTAGGCCACAGCCCATATGGTCCATAAGAACCTAAGAGGAGCCCTGCTGGATCAGGCCACAGCCCATCTAGTCCATAAGAACCTAAGAGGAGCCCTGCTGGATCAGGTCACAGCCCATCTAGTCCATAAGAACCTAAGAGGAGCCCTGCTGGATCAGCACACAGCCCATTTAGTCCATAAGAACCTAAGAGGAGCCCTGCTGGATTAGGCCACAGCCCATCTAGTCCATAAGAACCTAAGAGGAGCCCTGCTGGATCAGCACACAGCCCATTTAGTCCATAAGAACCTAAGAGGAGCCCTGCTGGATTAGGCCACAGCCCATCTAGTCCATAAGAACCTAAGAGGAGCCCTGCTGGATCAGGTCACAGCCCATCTAGTCCATAAGAACCTAAGAGGAGCCCTGCTGGATCAGCACACAGCCCATTTAGTCCATAAGAACCTAAGAGGAGCCCTGCTGGATTAGGCCACAGCCCATATGGTCCATAAGAACCTAAGTGCAGCCATGCTGGATGGGAACGCAGCCCACCAAGTCCATAAGAACCTAAGTGCAGCCACGCTGGATCAGGCCACAGCCCATCTGGTCCATAAGAACCTAAGTGCAGCCATGCTGGATGGGGACACAGCCCATCTGGTCCATAAGAACCTAAGTGCAGCCATGCTGGATGGGGACACAGCCCATCTGGTCCATAAGAACCTAAGTGCAGCCATGCTGGATGGGAATATAGCCCACCTAGTCCATAAGAACCTAAGTGCAGCCATGCTGGATGGGAACACAGCCCACCTAGTCCATAAGAACCTAAGTGCAGCCATGCTGGATGGGAACACAGCGCACCTAGTCCATAAGAACCTAAGTGCAGCCATGCTGGATGGGAACACAGCCCACCTAGTCCATAAGAACCTAAGTGCAGCCATGCTGGATGGGAACACAGCGCACCTAGTCCGAACTCCCACCTCACACAGTGGCCCACCAGTTACCTCTGGGCATCTGAAGCAGATGAAGCCAAAACTTTCACCTGCTCTAAAATCCCTGCAATGGCCTTTAGAGCCATCCTGATTGTCTCTCCAGTCTGGAGGTGGTACCTAGACATTCATTCTAGTAGCCACTGAAATATTTGCCCTCCATGAATTAAGAGGGACCCTGCTGGATCAGGCCACAGCCCATCTAGTCCAGCCTCGCATCTCACACAGTAGCCGACCCATTGCTTACAGGCATTTCAAGCAGGAGACAAAGGCAAAGGTTTCACCTGTTCTCCACTCGCTGCAAATCCTTTGAGGAATCATCTCTGATTTGGATAGCGGCAGGTGATAGAGATGGCAGAATTATGGAAGAGAAACAGGGACCAGTGTGTTATTTTTGGCGTGCGTATTTTGCACTTGGTGCTGAACCGCATGAAATCCTATTGTGAGCCAGTTTGGTTTGGTGGTTAGGTAGATGGACTCTTATCTGGGAATACGGGGTTCGATTCCGCCCTCCTTCACGAAGCCAGCTGGGTGGCCTTGGGCTAGTCACAGCTCTCTTCTGAGCTCTCACAGCCCCACCTACCTCACAGGGTGACTGTTGTGGAGAGAAGAACAGAAGCTTTGTCAGCCGCTTTGAGTCCCATTAAATGGGTGAGAAAAGCAGGGTAGAAAAGCCAACTCTTCTTCTTCCTCCATGAAGCCAGCTGGGTGGCCTTGGGCTAGTCACAGCTCTCTTCTGAGCTCTCACAGCCCCACCGACCTCACGGGGTGTTTGGGGGAGAAGAACAGAAGGTTTGTCAGCTGCTTTGAGTCCCCTTAAATGGGTGAGATAAGCAGGGTAGAAAAGCCAGCTCTTCTTCCTCCATGAAGCCAGCTGGGTGGCCTTGGGCTAGTCACAGCTCTCTTCTGAGCTCTCACAGCCCCACCTACCTCACAGGGTGACTGTTGTGGGGAGAAGAACAGAAGCTTTGTCAGCGTATGGGATGCCTACGGGTACGTAGGCGTTTGCACCTGTACAGACACGAATGTCAAAGTTATTCATACAAATAAATCGAGATATTCTTATTTGTTCAAATTTGGAAATCCGAACACACAGACATTCGATTCGTATACGAATGTCCGAATTTGTTCGAATAACGTATTTTGAATATTCGTGCTCTTAGTTACGTAAAGGTTTTACATTCCACCCTGTTGTTTTTCAGGAATTCCTTTGTGACCCCAAATTCAGCGATGAAGAGGAGCTGGAGGAAAAACTTTCAATTTTTAAAGGTACTAATTCATATCTGCCCTGTGTGCAGAAATTATAAAGGGTCACAAGTGAAGATGCAGCTTCTAAATCAATATTTCCAATTCCCTCCTTCTCACTTTGTTTCTTCCTTCTTTCTGTTTCTCACTCCTTTACTCTTTCTAGTTTAGTCTAGTGGTTAGCGAGTCAGACTCTTATCTGGGAATACCGGCTTCAATTCCGCCCTCCCCCATGAAGCCAGCTGGGTATCCTTGGGATAGTCACGGCTCTCTTCACAGCCCCACCTACTTCACAGGGTGCTCTGTTGTGGGGAGAAGAACGGAAGGTTTGTCAGCCGCTTTGAATCCCCTTAAATGGGTGAGAAAAGTCGGGTAGAAACGCCCGTTCTTCTTCCTTTATGAAGCTAGCTGGGTGGCCTTGGGCTAGTCACACTCTCTTCTGAGCTCTCACAGCCCCACCTACCTCACAGGGTGCTCTGTTGTGGGGAGAAGAACGGAAGGTTTGTCAGCCACTTTGAGTCCCCTTAAATGGGTGAGAAAAGCGGGGTAGAAAAGCCAACTCTTCTTCCTTCTAACAGTCTCTTTACTGGGAGGCATTTGGATTTCCTGCTCTGCGGCCAGTTTCTTGGCGTCAGGAAAGTCTCCTTTAAGTCCAGGGTGGCTCAAAGGAAGTAAGGACAGGCGTCAGAAGAGGGAGATGTGATAGAGGGAGAGACATTGGCAAGATCTGGATGGGCGTGGGAGGCCTTGGAAGTGGTCTGTTCCTGAGCCACGGCTCTTGCCTTTCCCTGGAGCTAGCAATGTTAATGTGTTCCGCTCGACCTTTAACCCAGGAGACAAAAGTCCGCCTGTTTGCAAAAGCACTAATACGCGCTTTCTAATCTCAGGTCCAGCAGTCCAGAAACATCTGAGTAAATATGTGTGTGTTTGAAAATTCAAGCTGCTGTACACAGTTCTCCGGCCTTAAAGATGGATAAATTCAGCAGGTCGCATTTCTAACCTGAGGCGAAAATCTAGAATGAGGGTCTCCCCCAAGATGCTTAAAAAAAATAATCATTAGTGATTGATTAAGGGGCTGGGAGAAAATCCCTTACGAAATCAGGCTGCAACATCTAGGCCTCTTCAGACTGGAGAGACGGCGTTCAAGAGGGGACCTGATTGAAGTATATAAAATTATGCAGGGTATAGAAAAGGTGGATAGAGAACATTTCATTTCTCTATCACATATCACTAGAACCAGGGGGCATCTATGAAGCTGATGGGCAGGAGAGTTGGATCAGACAAGGGGAAGGATTTCTCCACCCAGAGGGTCATCGGTTTATGGAATTGGCTGCCGGAAGTTGTGGTGACAGCAACCAGCCTAGATGGCTTCAAGGAAGGGTTGGACAAATTTATGGACGTCAGATGTATCAATGGCTCCTAGAATGGATGCCTAAGGACATCTTTCAGGTTGTTGGGGGGGGGGGGCAAGCAGGGTAAATAAAGGCCATTTGCTGGGATTCGAGGGCAGGAGAAGGTTTGCCCTTGTCTCTGCTTGAGGTGCCCATGGGCAATAGGTGGGACTCCGTATGGGACGGGATGCTGGACTAGATGGGCTGTGGCTTGATCCAGCAGGGCTTCTCTTAGGTTCTTATGTGAATTAGTGAATTAGGAAGCTTTTTAAAAAAACAGCAGGGATAGAGGTTCATGTTCCGTATGCCTACACTAATTGAAGTAAAGTGCGTGGTCTTCTCAGTGGTAACACCCGGTCTTGAGAACAGCATCCGCAGCGAGGTCCACCTGGTACCATTCCTGTATGCTTTTAGGCCTTCTTATTTACCCAGGCTTTTTTTTAACCTTGTGGATTTAAATTTATTTAAATATAAATAAATGCATCACTAAATTCCTTCTTGCCTCCTTTTCCAGAAAAGTACATGGAATTTGACCTGAATAACCAAGGCGAAATTGGTAAGTGTCTTCTGAGGATGACCGTTGGTCATCGGGGACGGAAGTATAGCTCGTATCGATGGAACCTTCCATAGCTGACCATGGAATTATGATGCTCATCTACTTACTTCCGTCCACACCGGTAGGGTTTTGACAAGCTACCGGAGGCACATTGCAAGCATGATACAAAGCAACCCCTGAACAGAAGCTGGTGCAAAGTGCTTTCTCTTGGTTTAAGATCTCCTGGATCTCTCCAAGGCTGAAAGAGGTTTAGACCCTGCCAGAAATGCTTGAGGTTTCAGATGTGAAGATGAATAACTTGTTATAATCAGGGGAGATTAGCCTCACCTCCCTCTGCCTAAACCCCTGGAATTCCTCCTGTTTAGATCTGATGTCTGTGAAAAGGATGATGGAGAAATTGGGAGCCCCCAAAACACACCTGGAGTTGAAGAGGATGATCTCCGAAGTCACTGGAGGAGTGAGCGAGACCATCTCCTACCAGGATTTCGTCAACCTGATGCTCGGGAAGCGGTCGGCAGTGCTGAAGCTGTGAGTATTATCTGCATTTTTACCCCACCCCATGCTCGAAGGACTCAGGGCGGGGGGAGAGCTTTTAAAACCAAATATAAACATATTAAGTCAATAAAAGTGTGTGAAAAGTAGGGAGAAAAAAACTATATTCCCCATTAAGCCACAGGCCAGGCAAAGAGGTGTGTCTTCACCGCCTTCCTAAACGTGCAAAGTTTGGGGTGCCTGGTACATCTCAAAGGAAGGACAGTTCCGTAGCCTGGAGTGCATTTGTACAGATCCACACGGGACAAAAATGGGATGCATACGGGATAAAAACAGGATGTGTACCGATGCGTATGGACACATACTAACGTTGTCAACATTCGTATCTTCAAATAAATCAGTACCAAGCGTCTTCATACGAATGGATGTGGATTTATTCGAATTGGTTTGCCTTTGGATGCATCCGTGTCTTCTCTGTCCGCACGAATTTGGACATTCGATTCGAAGCTGGTTTGAAAGTTGCATCCGCGTGCACCGCTGGCCTGTGGTTATTTTGCAACGTCTGTCCCTGGAGCCGCTGGCAAAATCCGTCGGCCCTCGCTGATTCTCCCAACGGCTGCCCCTTCGTATCTCTCCTCCTCGCTTCCTGTTACAAGATGGCTTACATCCAAGGGACTAGAAAGACCTCTTGTCCAGCTTTCAGAGACCTCTGGTTGGCTGCCGTTAAACGAGCCGCTGGGCAGCTCGGACCTTTGTTCCCAAATGCGAGAGACCCTTAAGGCTTCATGTTTCCATCCTCAAATTGGCTGCCGCGTCCCACCGCTGAGCAAACCAAGGGCATTTCTTATTTCTCTCCCTCCATCACAATGAATGGCTGTCGGAAGACAAGAGATCCCTTTTTTAAAAAAGGAATACCTAAATGTGTACACAGAAGGCCCCGTTGTCTTCAGGCCCTGTCTCATTTTTCCGCTCCCGTTCTAAAGGCCAGCTCCCCGGGCGCGGACGAGCGGGGATGAGATCTGGGCTGGCCATTGAAGACTCCACACGGTGTTTTCTGTTCCCCTTTGCCTGTGGGCATGTGAATCGGTTCCTGCCACCGAGGCTTCTGGGATCGTGGCATCTGTTCAATTCCCCATTCAGTAAGGATCTCTTTTTGTGTGGCCCCCGGCAGGCGGAAATCCTAAAGAGACGTCTGTAAATTGAAATAGTGAATAGTGAATTCCCGTCTTTTTACGCACGGACACACAGACATACGAACAGGAACACGCCCACATATGAAGACACGGAGAGAGGGGTTGTTTTAGGGTTTTATTCCACTTACCTCCCTTAATCCAGATCTAGGATGATGCGGGTCTAAGGAATGGGTCCTTCAACAAATCTGGGTTGAGAAGATCCGGATCCCGGCAAGCACCCAATGCGTCTCCATGGGCAGTGTAGCGCCCGATAGCAATGCGTGCTAGGCGTGTTCATAGTGGGAATGCCACCCAGGCCCTTTAACACCCATTAGGCACACTTTTGGAAAGGCGCGACCGCACACACATTGCTGTTTCGGACACATCTGTTGAGGTGTGTCCGCACAGCAACACAGTTTTGAAACCGGTTTTCGGCGGTGCGTCTGCATTTGCGGGGTCTATTAGGCGCACTTCCGGTAGGTGCGTCCGCACCTATCCGTGCCTAAAGTGTGCCCAATGGGTGTGGATTACACACCGCATATGATGTGGTCTTTCGCTCTGAAAAAGTGTGCCTAGCCAGGGCCCTCCCCCGGCCCGCCATGATTGGCTCGCCGGAGCCAAGCCTGGCGAGCGGGGGGACCTCGCTGCCGTGGCTCGCCCTCGCCCCAGAAGTGGCGGACCGCTGCTTCTGGAGCCAGGGCGAGCCTCCCTAAAGCCCACCCTAGCCCACCCTGAGGGGAGCGCGGCGAATCCCCTCCTTACCTCGTCAGCGTCGCCCCGATTCTGAGGGTCGGAGCCCAGGATGCAGCGCACCTGTGTCCTGCGCGCCTCCTGAGTGGCCCTGTAGATTCTTCGGAGTCTGGGGCACGCTCCGAAATACAGTCTGTGCCGATCTCTGGAGCCATCTCCAGAGAATAGCCACCTGCTTCTCAGTGGTGGGTTTCGGGGCACCCGTACCCCGACAAGGGTGCCCCCACCAGAGCCCACCTTGGACCCCATTGACCCAGTTGCGGTGCGAACGCGCACTGTCTAATTCAGTTTTCAAGGCTGAAGACTGGATTGAAGACCCCTTTAATGGGGTCCATGGGAAACCGGATTTCAGAGCTTGAAGGACCCTTTCAGTCTGGATTTCCCCTGAACAGGTGTGAACACATTGGGTCCTAATGGGGCCTGGAGTGGGAACGGGGTCTTCCTGATCGATACCAAACCGATGCCTAGTGAGTCCTTAATGGGCAATTAGCGCTAGTGGGAAAACACCCTTACTCCTGTCTGGGAAGAGGCAGGTAGCTTCTGTGGCAGGATTCGAACCGGGGGACCCCTGGCTTCCATCCGAGAGCTCTTCATCACTTTCCCAACAGCGGACCTTGCTGATGCTGAAAAGGGCATGAATAAACCACAATGCTGTAACATAGGGATGTGCATGGATATTCAAAAATACAATACGGATTTTTGAATAATTCAAATGAACAGATCCACAAATATCGCCTATGGACATTGTACGCATTTTTGCTTATAATACAGGATGAAAACCGGTCGAAAACAGGAAATCAGATGTGAATGTTCCCAACATTCGTATATTTGTATTCGAATTGGTTCGAATATTCGAATCGACTCGAATTCGAATGCAAAGAATGCATTTGTGCACAGCCCTACTGTGACTTGCATTTTGTCTTATTCCTTTCTTCTTCCTGGTTTCTCTTTCAGGGTCATGATGTTTGAAGCAAAAGCCACCGAAAACACCCCAAAACCTTCCGGCCCCCCACCAGAGAGGGACATCAGCAGCCTTCCTTGAAAGGGAAATCGGCATCTCAGAGCCAAATCTGTGCGCTTCCGGACCCCCCCTCCCCAGGGCTTCCTGCTTTGATGCTTTTCTATGGGACACGTTTAAAAAGCAACCAAACTTTCCGTCTTCGCCGGCAAAACAAAACCAGGATCGACAAAGGAAGTGACAGGGACTTTACCCAGATGAATCCTCAAGGAGACTTTTTTGGTGTGTGTGTGTGTGTGTGATTTTTTTAAATCTGCACACGGCAGGGTTTTTTGGGTTTTGTACCAAAACAAAACCCCCAAAGCTGAAGCTGGAATGGGAAGCAAGGAAACCCAAAATCCCTTTGGGTATTATTCCATTTTTCTTCCCGGCTTTCTCTCCGCCAATATTAAAAATGCTATTTTCACTAACTAGTGACCATCTTCTAGCTAGAGTGTAAGCGATCAAAAGCAGCCCTGCTTAGCGAGGGAGAGCCAGACAGCTTCCATTTTGAACACCCAAAAGATTTAGGGCTGCAAATCCAAGCAGCCAGGTGCCTTTGCTACATCATGTGTGTGTTTACCTGCACAGTATTTTTTTTTTATCTTTTGCTCACCTTTTGAAATACGGTCCTTAGCAGACCCATGGGAGTTTCTTCTCGGGCAGATTTTCTGTCTTTGTTCAGCAGAATTTCTTTCCTTTTATTCCCTCCCTCTCTCCTCCTTTCCTTTCCTTATGCATCTCCAAATTGCATAGCCATGTCCTTCTCTTTATTTATTTCAACATGAGCTAGCCATGTTTTTTCCCTGTCTGATTTTGCTAAGAGATGCTTTTTTCCTCGAGAGTTTGAAATGGCCTTAACTCCAATGGTTGTATGTAGTTTCAATATTACTTGGAGCATTTTGGGGGCTGTTAACGCCATGTTCCAGGTTTCTTCTGAGAACCTAAGCTTTTGGATATAGCTGCGATGCCTCAATAACAACAAAAGAACTGCCAAACAAACAAACAAACAGCAGATATCTATAAGAAGGGAAACAAGAGCTAGGAAGATACCAGTTGCTTTTTACTCTTCCAAGAGCAAAATCCTCTGAAAAAAAAAGAGTTGGCTTTTCTACCCTGCTTTTCTCACCCATTTAATGGGACTCAAAGTGGCTGACAAACCTTCTGTTGTTCTCTCCACAAAAGAACACCCTGTGAGGTGGGTGGGGCTGTGAGAGCTCAGAAGAGAGCTGTGACTAGCCCAAGGTCACCCAACTGGTCTCATGGGGAGGGCAGAAGCCTCTGAAAATGGATATTGCAGCTATATCCAAAAGCTCAGGTTCTCCAAAAAAAAACCTGGAACATGGCATAACAGCCACCAAAATGCTACAAATAAGCCCTTAACTCCATTTTCATGTACCCATGCATCCAAAATACAGACCTTTCCATATATGGGAAGTTACTGTTCTTTGGTGGGGGCCATTTGAAGATGTGATATGCAAGAATAAGAAATGTCTTGGTGGATTGGGCCAGTGGGACCTCTAGCCAAGCAGCCTGTCCTTACAGTGGCCAACCAAAATTGCAAAGGGAAGCCCAGAAATGGGACCTAAACTTTGCTCACAGCTGCCCATAAGAGGAAAACCAACCCTGAATATGGTGGTTCTGGCGTTGCCATTTGGATTGGTAGCCACCGGTAGTCCTCTCTTACATGAAGTTGGCCAAATCTTGTTTTGGGTCCAAGCTGAGTGCTGATATCACATTTCATGGTTGTAGATTCACTTGCTGAAAAAATGTCAGTGTTCCTGTATCAAGACCTGTGGCTTCCGACGCCTAGCAATAATTTCCACTATCTTCCCTTCAACAGATGGACCAATATTTTCCCAGGGTTGATTCTGATTTATCAGTGAGCCTAACCACGTCTTTGCTGATCACCACTCTTTGCTTTGGTTCATTGGACTACTTTCTTGATAAGGAGGATATTTCTAAGGCCATTTGCTGGGATTTGAATGCTGGAGAAGGTTTGCCCTTGTCTCTGCTTGAGATGCCTGTGGGCAATTGGTGGCCACTGTGCGCGACGGGATGCTGGACTAGATGGGCTGTGGCCTGATCCAGCAGGGCTCTCTTAGGTTCTTAGGTTCTTAATAAGAATTCAGGTCAGGCTTTAGGGATCTACTCCAAATATTTATTGCAAAAACAGATGCAAAGAATTAGTTTGGCTTTTCTGCTATTTGATTTTCCCTTTTAAACACTTTTTTTACTCCCTTATCATCCAAGGGGCCAATGGCATCTCTTACTGGCTTCCTGCCTCTAATGTATTTAAAGAATGTTAAAATAATCTGTCATACACTTAATGAAGTGCTACTCTGATTTTCTTTTTCACTCCCTTAGCATCCGACGGCATTTATTTAACCAAATTTTGTGTTCCTTTTTGTTTTCTTCCTTAGGACAAGCCTTCCACTTTCTGAAAGTAATGTTCTTTCTATTCACTGCTAGTCAACTGATACTTGCCTCTTTAATCTTTGTGCTTCTTTTCCTAGCCTTTGAAATATATCAAGAGTCTATTATTATAGTTTTAAATAACGACCAAGCTTTCTGAAGAGAGTTTTCCTTCTTTCAGCCATCCCTTTCAGCTTTTTTTTTTTTACCAGAATTCTCTGTCTTGACCTTCTGTTGAAGTCAAATGTAATTGCATAGGACTTGCTTTGTAATTTCTTGCTTATGTCATTACTGAATTTTGTAATAATATGACCACTATTCCCAACCAGTTGGTTCCTCATGTTGTTGGATCACAAGTCCCATCTCCCATGAGGGATTATAGCAAGTGGCAAGGAATTATGGGAGTTGTAATCCAACCGTATCTGGGGACACATTGCAAACTGAGACCTTTTATTTATTTGTGAGCTGACTTCATAGAAAACATAGGACTGAAGAATTGCATCTCCAAGATTCAAACTTTTCCTTCTCTAAAATTGTCTCAACGGTTTTCAGTGAAAGGATTCTCAGAAATGTTTGGGAAAGAGTTTTATCCTTCAGTGTCTGGAAGACTAGTTATTACTGCCCTAGAGTCATGATTGCTTTTCCAGTTCCTTTTCCTGTTTATTTTTATTTTCTCCTTGTTTCACTTTGGTTTTAGTCTTGTACTTGTCAACCCATGGCATAGGGAGAAATAGCCAATGATGTTGACAAAAGAAGTATAAACCTTGTTGAGAAAACTTTAACTCAAGCACTGTGCTTATTATGAACAAATGAACAAACAAATAAATGAATGAACAAATGGGTTTCTCATTGGTTGTACCTTCCGTCCTGTAATTTAGTTGCCTTTTTTCCTATTTTTAAATTATTTTTTAAACAAAACTTCTTACATTTTTCTCATATCACATTATTGCATTGCTTTAATACTCTATATGACTTCCTTCCTCCATTTTCCCAGCTTCTCTTCTTGATGTTGCTTATATCTTTGCTTCCCTTTCATGTCCCTTGTTGCTTTTCAGCTGACCCCTTTTTAGTCAAAACCGTCTGTCATTACTTCCACTTCTCGTAGATAGTTAATAAAGGGGCTCCAGTCTTTCGTAGCCTTAACTGTTGTGCTGTCTTTTAGTAAATTTGTTAATTCGTCCATTTCAGCCATGTCCATCAGCTTAATTCGCCATTCTTGCCCTGAAGGTATCTTTTCCTCCTTCCATTTTTGTGCATACAGTAATCTAGCTGCTGTCACCATATATAAAATTTACATTATTTATTTACGTTATCCAAAGTATTGTCTACAATTCCCAACAGAAACAATTCCGGTTTGAATCTAAAATGTCTCTTTAATATTTGTCTCATCAGATTATATATTTGTACCCATTTTTTTTTCTTTTTTGCTTTTTCACAAGTCCACCACATATGATGAAAAGTTCCCTCCATTATTTTACATTTCCAACATTTAGTTGACATATTTTGGTATATTTCCCCTAATTTATGAGGTGTTAAATACCATGTATACATCATCTTATAAATATTTTCTTTTAATAACATACAAGTTGTAAATTTCATATCCTTTGTCCACAATTTCTCCCGTGGATCCATCTGGATATTCCCTTTCTTCAGATGGAAAAAGGTACTGCTAGTGATCAGGTTTTCAGGTAGTATTGACGGTGAGTTCCTGGACAGGTGGTGGACAGATTATTGATGGGAAAGGTAAATATTCTTTCTTCCAATGTCAGGTCCTCAATTACGTCCCAAAGGCCTTGGAAAGAAGATATAGTTTTGTCTGGTGTTTAAATAAATCAGGCATGGCTATTGCAAGATCTACTTTAGCACTCTGCTAATCTTAAGTCAATTAATTCATGGAGATGAAGGATATTTAACAGCATTTTATTGCTAGCCAGAACAACAAAAAGCTGGGTGACAGCATTCACACCTACAGAATAGGGAGAATATTGCCACAACCAACATGTTTTATACCCTCTTGGATGTGCCCAGGTGATATG
Source organism: Aspidoscelis tigris stejnegeri (assembly GCA_023333525.1). Classification (NCBI taxonomy): domain Eukaryota; kingdom Metazoa; phylum Chordata; class Lepidosauria; order Squamata; family Teiidae; genus Aspidoscelis; species Aspidoscelis tigris. The sequence goes on from JALMGA010000016.1 coordinate 11,437,546, forward strand.
ATTAGCTCCTCACTCACCCCAACAATTAGATCATGTCTCATTGCAACCCCCCCTCCCCAGAAGCATTCTGTTGAAACTCGAAGAAGAAGAAGAAGAGCTGGCTTTTCTACCCTGCTTTTCTCACCCATTTAAGGGGACTCAAAGCTGCTGACAAACCTTCTGTTCTTCTCCCCAGAACAAAACACCTTATGAGGTAGGTGAGGCTGTGAGAGCTGTGGCTAGCCCAAGGTCACCCAGCTGGCTTCATGGGGGAGGGCGGAATCAAACCCGATATTCCCAGGTAAGAGTTTGGCTCCCTAACCACTAGACCAAACTGGTTCTACTTCCTTAAGGGTGTTTTGCATCTGTCTGGGATGCTAATAACACAATTTCTAAAATAACTCCTTCCTGCAAAACTAGGCTAGTTTGTAGCACTCTAGCAGCAACCGTCACCAAAGTTCATCCTGTTAAAGCTAGTAAATCTACAGCGTCTAAAATGGCATTAGTTAGGTTAAACTGATAGGCTTTCATGTTTCTCCCTAGCCAAAGCATACTATACAAAAGCAAAATAACAAAGGTTAACCTGTTGCCTCCTTCGCTATCACTGGGGAGATTGGTCCACAGTTGGAGGCCACTGCAGATAAAGCCCTGTTCCTAGCTGTAGTTGCACAGCTAGGAACAGGGCCTGCATGGACCAGAGAGGACAAGTATTCGTTCCTCCTTGGGGAGACATTAAAAACAAGTTATACACATATATGCCTGGGAAATGTGGATGGAGATTGGAGCCCATGTAACATTTTCAGCTGAAGGCGCATTACAGTCCAAAAACAAACGGCCAAGGAGTCAGAAATTTCTGTTGATGTACCTCCCACTGCTTTCTTCAGGACAGCAATGAGTAATAAGGTTGCATTCACTCCTAAATTTTAATCCAGATTCATGTCATCTTCAGAGGCAGTGAAAGTGTTCAGCAAAGCGGATGGCCGCTTTCTTTCCACATAGGGTGTTTTTCCACTGCAGCCCTTAGATCTGGATCTAAGAAGATCCGGATCTAAGGAATGGGTACATTTCTTAATCCGGATCTAGTAGATCCGGATTAAGGGAAGTACCCAGTGTGTTTCCACAGGAGGTATAGCACCAATTAGAAATGGGTGCTAACACCCCTGCTGTGGAAACAGCTTTGCCCCCATCTGGGGAATCCGGATCGACGCACAAGGGGTCGGTCCATTACCCCTGGTGTTTTGGGGGGCAGGGGGGTGCAGTCTTCGAAGCAACTTCGAAGTGATTTCGGAGTGACTTCGAAGTGATTTTGAAGTGACTTTGAAGTCAGCTTCGAAGTCACTTCGAAGCATGAGTTCAACTTTTGAAGTTGAGCTCATGCTTCAAAGTCACTTCGAAGTGAATGTGAAGTCAATGTTGGGGGGGGGGTCAAAGGTGCATCCCCTCCCCCTAGCCTCCTTTGGACCCCATTGCCTGTTTCCAGTGGAAACAGGCTCCCTTTAATCCAGATTTTCTGGCAGAAGACCCCATTGTAGACCCCATTAATGGGGTCTACAGAAAAATCCGGATTAAAGGCCAAAAAGATCCGGATTTCCCCCACGGCAGTGGAAACAATCGGGTTCAAAATGGGTGTTGTAGTGGAAATGGGATCATCCGGCTCACAGCCAAAAGGTATAAAAATGGGTGCAAAAATGGGTACAATTGACAGTGGAAAAACACCCACAATCTAACCCAAAGGTTAATTTTCTGAGTTAGATAATGGTGGAAGGAAACAGCTTGTGTCTTTGCTGATGTGCTGCCTCGTTCTGAAAGTGGACTGAAGCTGGATTAAAACTTAGGTGTGATCCACAGTTGTACGGTACAATAACTGCACACGGCATACACGATATTTATTATTTGCATTTCCATCCCGCCCTATACCTGAAGGTCTCAGGGCAGGTAACAACATTTAAAATCAGACATATATTAAAACAAGAGCAGTGTCTGTAAAATAGGAAGAGACAGTATATTCCCATTTAACCAATGGCCAGGGCAAAGAGGTGTGTCTTCACTGCCCTCCTAAACATGTACAGTGAAGGTGCCTGAAGGTGCATTTCAAAGGGGAGACTATTCCACAATCTGGGAGCCACCGCTGAGAAGGCCCTATTCCGGATGCCACTGAAGGTGGTGGGACAACCAGGAGAACACATTCTTTTAGATATTTGGGGCCCAAGTAATTTAGGGCTTATAAGTCAAGAATATCTTCTGCTTGGCATCAGGGACCCCATAGCTATGGCTAGTGGCTTCAGAAGTACCCTGTGCTTCAGTAAGACCAACTTCTCATGGAGTTTATTGGCCAGGCCAGTCTGTCTTTCAATTTAATGCTGCGTTATTAGAAAAGAATTTTTCAGCAGGCTTTGCTTGTATGGCCAGCCCTTCTATCTCTGTGAAGTACACAGAGTGAAAATAAGGGGAAAGGTCTTTTCAGTGGTGGCACCCAAATTCTGGAAGGAGTCCTACGTCATTAGAGAGGCGTTGAATCCTGAAATATAAGCACCACCCCGCCCAGTGGTTACACTGAGATGGGTGTTTCTCTTCTGTATCCCACTATTGGGCATAATCTCTGCATTCAGCCCTAGAGGCGGTGAACTGCACTCGGAACAGATATCAGGCGCTTTCCTTGTGCTCGTTTATATTTTTGAGTACATCTGTGGTTCAGCGACCGTTACTTTTCGCTCTCCAACCGGCCCTGACCATGGAGAAGCCGCAGGTCGCCTAGAGCGGCCCGCTCAGCCCCTGTTTTGTTTTCCCTGGCACGCGGGCGGGTGGGAGAGGAGGGGAAGGCGGACGGAAGTGGCTTTCCATCGCTTCCGGCCTGGGCGTTTATGGCGCCCTCAGAGCCCTGGGGCGGCCGTTTTGGAAGGGGGCGTCCAAGACGCTTCCCCGCTCGCTCGCTTCCTCCACCCCCGGCTTCCCTTCCACGCCTCAGGCCTAGAAGCGAGGCGCTGACGGAGGTATAGTAGGGCCTATGCGGCTTTCCTTCCTCAGAAGCTGAAGTGTATAGGGCCCTCTACCGGAAGTGCGCTGTTTTTATTCTTCACCCAACTTCCGGCTGGGGCGGAAGTGTGTTTTCTTTTTCTCCCCCGACTTCCGGGTGGATGGGAGACCACGAAGTTATGAGTTGTGGCCCAGCGTGAGCCTGGGGTTCAGGGACCATGGGCGACGACATGGACGTAATCCCGGAGCGGGAGATGAAGGTGCGTTTCCTCGAAGGACGAGGAGGGTCCTGGGGTGGGGGTTCCTCCTTCCTGGCTCCTCCAGGACGGGGCCAACACCAAGCAGGCGCCGCAGCGTGGCTTGACTTCAGCCTGTCCCTCAACGCGTTGCCTTTTCCCACAGGATTTCCAGTTCAGAGCCCTGAGGAAAGTGCGGATCTTCGAGGCGCCCGAGGAGCTCCCCAAGGAGCGCTCCAGCCTCCTCGCCGTGTCCAACAAGTACGGCTTGGTCTTCGTGGGCTGCGCCACGGGGCTGCAGGTCTTCCAGACGAAAAACCTCCTGGTGCAGATTCAGCCGGGGGATTCCCCGAACAAAATAGGTGAGTCTTCTTGTCCCCTTCCCACCCCTCTCGTGGTTTCTCTGAGCTGCTGCAGGTATGGAGTAGGGCCCTCTCTGGGGTGGCCCCTCCAGTTTGTTTCTTTCATGCCCCAGACGCCTTACCTGTGCTAAAAGACTAAAGAAGTGCTTCTTCGATTAAAGAAGTGGTTTGTCTCTTTATTCCAGGCACTGTTGTTTATGGCTTTATTTCTGGTTTGTACGGGTATAATTTCATCTTTGTTTTTGTATTAGTTTTATTGTATTCTCTAACATTAGAGCGTTGATTCGGAGACATATATTATTTAATTATTTGTTTACTTGTATTTCTGTCCCGTCCTATACCCAGAGGTCTCAGGGCGGGTTACAATATTATATTAATCTTAGGCCGGTCCCTCACCTCAGGCTTACAATCTAAAGAAACAAGATGCAAAAGGAAAATGGTGTGGGAGGGAAGAGGGACACTCTGGCAGCAGCTGTTTGCAGAAGGGTTTCTTGCTTGGGGTTCTTTCTTTCCTGTTAACGTTTCTCTCATTTATTTCTGAAGCTGACTCTGTCCAGAGTCTTTTCGTCTCCACCAAGTTCTCTGTGCACCACCTGGCACTCAGCTGTGACAACCTTACCCTCTCGGTCTGCATGGCCTCCAGTGAGGTTGGGTCCTTCATTGGATTTTTTGACGTCCGCACTTTTGTGAATCAGGTGAGCTACCCTTTTAAAACCAGCGGCAAACCTCTTCTGCATTATTGCCTAGGAAACTGAAGTTGCCAGGAGTTAAGCTGTCTTTACCCTTCTGCCTTCCCTTTTGAGAAAGGAAGCCAGTTTAGTCTAGTGGTTAGGGAGCTGAACACTCAAATGGGAGTACTGGGTTTGATTCCACCCTCCACAAAGCCAGTTGGATGACCTTGGGCTAGTCACAGTTCTCTTCTGACCTCACTCAGCCCCACCCACCCCACTGGGTGTCTGTTGTGGGGAGAAGGCTAGAAAGCTTTGTCAGCCGCTTTGAGTTCCCTTACATGGGTGGAAGAAGTGAGGTAGAAAAGCCAACTCTTCTTCCTCCATGAAGCCAGCTGGGTGACCTTGGATGAGTCATAGCTCTCTTCTGAGCTCTCTCAGCCTCACCCACCTAACAGGGTGTTTGTTGTGGGGAGATGAACAGAAGTTTTTTCAGACACTTTGAGTCCCCTTAAATGGGAGAGAAAAGCAGGGTAGAAAAGCCAACTCTTCTTCTCCTTCTTTTGAACAGGCTAAACAACAAAAGCGTCCGTTTGCCTATCAGAAAATGACAGGAGCCCTGGTCAACGATCTGAAGTGGAATCCCATGAATCCCTCCATGCTGGCCGTCTGTCTGTCTGACGGGAGTGTGGCTGTTTTGCAAGTTACCGACTCTGTGAAGGTGTTTGCCACGCTCCCTGCCTCAGTGGCTGTCACATCAGGTTGGTACCTTGGCTTTGTGTTCGTTGTAGAAGTTCAAGCTGTTAGATCTCTGTATTGTAAATAGCCTGATTTCACTGGATTGTTCTAGAGCTAAAAAAAAAAGAGGAAAAAACTTCTTCTATCTGCACATTTCTCACTGGATCTTGGAAGAGTCTTTTTGTTGGAATGAAGTTCCCATAATCCTTAGTTATTGTACAGATCATGCGAATTATAGAACAAAACCTGGAATAAATTCCAGTCCTGAATATAGTACTTGAGTTATAAGAGCAATCTAAGCATTTTAGTGACTAAATACTTGCTGTTTCCTTGGTGGAAGTCTTTTTTCCTTTGCTTTTTTGTCATGGTTAATTCCCTGTATTTCCTCTTTCCCTCAGTGTGTTGGAGTCCAAAAGGAAAGCAGCTGGCTGTGGGCAAACAGAATGGCACGGTAGTCCAGTATCTCCCTGTACGTCTCTCTCTTTCTCCCTGTTTAAAATGATGATTCCTTTGCTTCTTCCTATCTGGGAAAATGTTAACTTGGGTATTTAGGGTTAATTATCTATTCACTGCGTGATTGTTATCAAAACAACGTAGTAAACGCCAGTTTTGGAAGACAGGCTTCTGCCCTTAGGCATGTAATCAAATGAGCACGATACAAGAAAAAGGAATAGCGGGAGAAAAGAAAAAAGTGGAGAACAAGGCCCTGGGGGTGTTAATGCTGGCAAACATTTCTCAGTGGCAGTAGATTGTATACAGGAAGAAGAAGGGTTGGCTTTTCTACCCCACTTTTCTCACCGCCACCACCTCAGAAGAGAAGTTTAAACTAGAAGAACTATGGCTTGATGGTGTGTTCCAATGAAGGGGCCTGAGCAGATTAATAGCTCTGATGTGCATGTACTAAATATTACTGCACTGAGCCCAAAGCAGCGTTTCTTAGGGCTTAGGAAAATCCCTAAAATTGGAACTCTGTCCTAAGTTTTCCCCCTCTCTCTTATCCACTCTCCTTTCCTTTTTCATAGAACTTGCAGGAGAAGAAGACAATTCCTTGCCCTCCGTTCTATGACTCAGATAATCCTGTCAAAGGTACTTGTGTTATCTTTGGATTCCTAAGGGCATTTTGCGGGATGTAGAATGTTTCATCCTGAGTTGATGAACGTTTCATGCTTATAGCAATAAGAATTCACAGGTCATCACTTGCAGCCATCTACTCAAGATCCAGAAATTTTCACTGGGAAAGGTCCAGATTTATCTACTTACTTACTTACTTACATTTCTGTCTTGCCCCATGCCCGAAGGTTTCTGGGTGGGTAACAACAAATTAATAATAATAATAATAAACGTTTATTTATATCGCCTTTTCCAACAAAGGCCAGTACAAAGATTCAATTTAAAATCGCAGACAACAAAATCCAGTCTAATACTACAAAATCCATGTTACAAAATAAATATGGCAATAGCCCATCAACAGAACTTTCCCCATTTCCGATACATATCCTATCCAAATCCATCTACCGCAAGCAGAATATGCATTAAAAGCCCTTTAAAAATTCAACAAACCTAAAACAATACACAACTCATGTAGATGAGTTGATGCTTTCAAGGTGGGTTTTGGGGTAGATTTCCTTAACCTCCATTATCTTTTCCAGTCTTGGATGTGCTGTGGGTCGGGACATACGTGTTCACCATTGTCTACGCGGCTGCGGACGGGACCCTAGAGACGGCCCCAGAAGTTGTGATGGCCTTGCTCCCTGTAAGAAAGAATGAGGGTTTTTTTGGGGGTGTGTGTGTGTGTGTGTGCATGCTTTTTCCAGATTCCCTGATTTGGATTGCAGCTTCCCATACTGTTTCTCTCTGCTTAGAAAAAGGAAGACAAACGGGCTGAGCTGTTTGTGAATTTTATGGAACCCTGTTACAACAGCTGTACCGAGAGGCAGCATCACTATTTCCTTAACTACGTTGAAGAGTGGTAAGGAACGGGCTGAGAGGGTGGAAATTTGGCTGCAAAAGTTGGATGTTCAATAAACCGCAACAGTTTTTCTTCTTTATTTAAGGGAGCTAATTCTTGCTGCGTCGGCTGCATCTACAGAAGTCAGCATCCTTGCAAAGCAAGGCGACCAGGTAACGCCGCTTCCTGTTCCTCCATCACAGCAGAGATGTGCATGAATATTCTAAACATTCGAAATTCAGTCGAACTCGATCAAATGTGGACATTGGAATTTGAATCGAGTGTCTTCACATTTGAATTTGAACATTAGAACAAATTTCAAATGTTCTAAAACAGTGATGGCGAACCTTTTGAGCTCGGTGTGTCAAAATTCGCAAGAAAACCTAGCTTAACTCGGGTGCTGTGTCACATCTAGAAATATCCATAATTTTGTGGTATTTGTAGCTCCAGTAAAAAAATTATATTTTTGATATATATATTTTATTAAAAGCAAAAACAAATAATTCATTACATTAGTGACTTTTGTTGCTGAATTTTGTTTGCTAAATCTTCAATTGAAAGTTGGTATTTCGTACACTTCAAGAACAAGCAAGCACTACACGCCCAGGTGCCAGGGTGACCATGTGTGTCACCCAAAAGGGCTTGGCGTGTCACCTGTGACACGCGTGTCATAGGTTGGCCATCACCGTTCTAAAACATTCATTTGAATCATTTGAATGCTTTACGTATGTATCTGTACGAATCTCATAAGTATCTGTACGCATTTTCACTTATAATACGGAACAAAACAGGTTGCGTACGGGTTAAGACGGGATGTGTACGAAGTGCGTACGTATTTGTATAACACATATGGATGTTGTCAGCATTCGTATCTTCAGGTTCGAATCTAACATTCGAACGAATAGATTCAAATGTATTCCATTCGAATGGGATTTTGTTGCATTCGGATTCTAAAAGTTCGAATCAAATGTTTGGATATTTGAATCGAATTGGAATGCAAGAAAAGCATTCGTACACATCCCTACATCAGAGTCCAGGGATGTAGGGAATGCTATAAAAAGTACTTCGTTTTGCTTCCAGTACCTTCTACACCTGCTAGTCTGTCAGTACACATATTTTCTCACACCATCCTGTGGCACTCTGATGCCCAGAAGCAACTGTTGGGTCACTGCGTGAGACAGGATACTGGACCAGTTGGGCTTTGGCCTGATCCAGCAGGCCTCCCGTAAGGTTCCTGTAAGGTTAAACAAATTCATGGAGGACGGCTGTATCGATGGCCACTAGAATGGATGCCCAGGCACCGCCACTAGGATGGAGAGGCAGTCAGGATGCCTCTAGAGCAGGTGAAGATTTTTCCTTGATCTTCTGCTTGAGATGTCCAGGAGCAACTGGTGGGCCAACGGGTGAGACAGGATGCTGGACTTGTTGGGCTGTGGCCTGATCCAGCAGGGCTCCTCTTAGGTTCTTATGGACTAGATGGGCTGTGGCCTGATCCAGCAGGGCTCCCCTTAGGTTCTTATGGACTAGATGGGCTGTGGCCTGATCCAGCAGGGCTCCTCTTGGGTTCTTATGGACTAGATGGGCTGTGGCCTGATCCAGCAGGGCTCCCCTTAGGTTCTTATGGACTAGATGGGCTGTGGCCTGATCCAGCAGGGCTCCTCTTAGGTTCTTATGGACTAGATGGGCTGTGGCCTGATCCAGCAGGGCTCCCCTTGGGTTCTTATGGACTAGATGGGCTGTGGCCTGATCCAGCAGGGCTCCTCTTGGGTTCTTATGGACTAGATGGGCTGTGGCCTGATCCAGCAGGGCTCCCCTTAGGTTCTTATGGACTAGATGGGCTGTGGCCTGATCCAGCAGGGCTCCTCTTAGGTTCTTATGGACTAGATGGGCTGTGGCCTGATCCAGCAGGGCTCCCCTTAGGTTCTTATGGACTAGATGGGCTGTGGCCTGATCCAGCAGGGCTCCTCTTGGGTTCTTATGGACTAGATGGGCTGTGGCCTGATCCAGCAGGGCTCCCCTTAGGTTCTTATGGACTAGGTGGGCTGTGGCCTGATCCAGCAGGGCTCCTCTTAGGTTCTTATGGACTCGATGGGCTGTGGCCTGATCCAGCAGGGCTCCTCTTAGGTCCTTATGGACTAGATGGGCTGTGGCCTGATCCAGCAGGGCTCCTCTGAGGTTCTTATGGACTGGATGGGCTGTGGCCTGATCCAGCAGGGCTCCTCTTAAGTTCTTATGGACCAGATGGGCTGTGGCCTGATCCAGCAGGGCTCCTCTTGGGTTCTTATGGACTAGATGGGCTGTGGCCTGATCCAGCAGGGCTCCTCTGAGGTTCTTATGGACTTGTTGGGCTGTGGCCTGATCAGCAGGGCTCCTCTTAGGTTCTCTCATGTTCTTACGTCCTATTGCCGAGAAGTTTGTTCCAATGTGCTCATTGAGTTACCAGAGCAGAGCGTGACTTATTGCCGTCGTTTACAATACAAACGTCATAACTGTATGACGACATCTACGCGACTTGGAACTCACTGCCCCGTCCTCAAGATGTGGGTAGAGTCGGTGGTCTCAAATGAGCCCGTTCTGCGTTTCCTCCTCGCAGAATAACTGGGAGCTTTGGGTTTTGGAGGACTCCAGCCGTGCGGAGCTCCCCGTGACGGACAAGAGCGACGACACCTTGCCGTTGGGCATGGCCATCGATTACACCAGCAACATGCCCATAACCATCAGTAAGTTGGCCTGGGGCTCTATGGACACCACAGAGCAAGTGGCAGAGTTCCCCAGTACACCACTGGCAACTAGAACCTCCTGGAAATGTCCTTTGAGAAGGGTGGGGTGAGCGTGGTGCGTCTTAGGACCTGCGTCACCGTGTCCCCTTTGGCGCGTCCTTCAGGTGATGAGAAGACTTTGCCTCCTGCCCCGGTGCTGCTCTTGCTGTCAACTGATGGAGTCCTGTGTCCCTTTTACATGGTCAATCAGAACCCTGGCGTCCGGTCTCTCATGGTGACGCCTGAGCCCTTGTCCATCGAAGGAGAAAGGGGCGGCAAGTCTGTGGGTAAGTGTTGGCCGCCAAAGGCACCATGAGTGTTTTTGCTGAGTTGTTTAAGGCCGAAGAAGCCCCTAAAAGGGCGAGCTCTTTCCGTGAAAGAGTCCGAATGAGGTTTCCCTTGATCTGTGTGTGGTGTGGTGGGAAACCTAAATCTGCCCGTGCGGGGGCATGTGAATCGGTGGATGTTCGGGAGGGCTCCAGCATCCGGATTTCTCCACAGATCTGGAAACTCCCTTCACTGAAGGGGCGGTGGGTGACAGGAAAATGAGATGTCCCACACAGAACTTCTGTATCAGTGGCTACATCCTCCAGGTTGGGGAGACAGGCAGGAGGCCTCTAAGGGTCACTTGTAGGGATTTGAGAGCAGGTGGAGGTTTTTCCCTTGTCTTCTGCTTGAGATGTCCAAAAGCAATTGGTGGCCATTGTGTGAGATGGGATGCGGACTTATATGGGCTGTGGCCTGAACAAGCTAGGCTCCTCTTAGGTTCTTACGGACTAGATAGGCTGTGGTCTGATCTAGTAGGGCTCCTCTTAGGTTCCTGTTGACTAGATGGGCTGTGGCTTCATCCAGCAGGGCTCCTCTTAGGTTCTTATGGCCTAAATGGGATGTTACCTGACCCAGCAGGGCTCCTCTTAGGTTCTTATGGACTGGGTGGGCTGTGGCCTGATCCAGCAGGACTTCTCTGAGGTTCTTATGGACTAGATGGACTGTGGCCTGATCCAGCAGGGCTCCTCTGAGGTTCTTATGGACTAGACAGGTTGTGACCTGATCCAGCAGAGCTCCTCATAATTCATGGAGGGCAGGTCTTTCAAGAGCTTCTAGAATGGTTGGCCTCTAAAGGCCATTTGCAGGCATTTGAGAGCGGGTGAAAGTTTTGCCTATGTCTTCTGCTTGAGATGCCCAGAGGCAATTAGTGGGACATTGGATGCTGGACTAGGTGAGCTGTGGTCTGATCCAGCACCCTAGATGCCACCTGCCTGGGGTTTGTCCTTGCATTTGATCTAGCACTGTCTTCTTCGGGGAAAGAACCCTGAGTAAAGTCCTGGCATCCTTCCTGTGGTTACACAAGGACTTTAAATCTGTTTCTCCCTCTCTGTTCTTCCAGGCATGACGCCGCCAGCTTCAAGTTCAGTTTCTGCTCCTCCCAAGGTTGAAGCCCCCTTGCCTGTTGTTACTCCTCCGGCCACCTCACCAGCGTCCAGCAACGCAGTGGCTTCCTTCTCTTTCACATCCTCCACACCAAAGATGACCGGATCTACCGCTGAGCCCACTTTGCAGTATTCCTTCCCGACAGATGCCCTGAAGCCTTCTTCGGGATCCATCCCAGGTGGAACGACACCTTTCTCCTTCTCTTCCCCTCTCACAAAACCTTCCCTGACCCCTGGGACCTCTACCGGCCTGGCTTCAACCTCCACCCCCATGTTCTCCTTCGGATCCGTGAGCTTTAAAGCCAACACAGACGGCTCAGGCGTCCCACCGCATTCCACAGCGCCCGTCGGAACCAAGCTAGGCCTCGCGCCGCTGTCCTCTTCGGTCAAAGTGAACCTGAGTGAAAAGTAAGCTTTCTTATTGTGTAGAGATGTGCACAAATGGTTTTTTTTCTCTTGATATTCTGTTCAAATTGAACCAAATCCCTGAAAATCCGATTCAAATCTTCTAAATTTGAGTTTAACAACCTTCTATTGGTATATACCCATTTCGAATCTGTTCATTCAAATTTTTTATTCAAATCCGCACATACAAATTTTGTCAACCTTCGTATGTGCGTGTACACATCTTCCCCACATCTGTACGTGTCTGTACACACCTGTATGCATCCTGTAGTTATTCTGTAGGCAACCCATTTTCGTCCCGTTCAGATCTGTACAAATGCGTACGGATGTGGGAAAGATGTGGATCTTCAGGTACGCACCTGTACGCATAAGAATTTCCAAATAATTCGAACAAATAGATTCAAAATTCGATTCAAATGTTGACAATTCAAGTTCGTGGACATTCTATTCGAGTTCAAATGTAAAAATTCTGCACATTCGATCAGATTTTGAATGCCTACGAATATTTGTGTGTACAGTGGTATCTCGACATACAAGTGCCCTGACATACAAGTGTTTTGAGATACAAGCCGCCGAGCAAGTGATATTTTGCTTTGAGATGAGAGCAAGATTTGAGATACGAGTATGTAAATACAGTACAGTACATAACAAAAACAACTGAGGTGGTGTTTTGGGAGCTGGAATGGATTAATGGGAAAATTGCTTTGAGATAAGAGCGATTTGACATAAGAGCAAGGTTACGGAACGAATTAAACTCGTATGTCAAGGTACCACTGTATCTCTACTGGTGTGTGAGTGAGTTAGCACCATGTTTGGGAGACTGGAATCGGCTGTACCTCCTGCTTAGCACTGGGGCTGCTGTGGGGCAGAAAAGCTGATTTCCCGTGCGAGTTGACTTCTCCAAGGTGGGTGCAGAGTAAGAGTAACTCAGCATGACCTGAATTATAAAGACTGGAGCTGCGCAGCCTAAGGCAGCTGCTTCCAGGCAGCCGAAAATGATTTCTTTCCCCTCCATAGGTTCGCAGCGGAAGAGGCCCCTGCACCTGTTTCCAGCACCACCCCAAACTCTGCCACCTTCTCCTTCTTGCCCGCCGGAAAGTCTGCCTTCTCAGGGCCTTTAAGCCAGGCGTCTCTCCTTCCTGCTCCTCCTGCCCAGACAAGCAAGGCATCAGTCCCAGTGCCGCCTGCAAGTAAGAGTGCCTCCCCTTTGCTTCCTTTCAATCACTGCCTCCCAGCAACTGTTCAGCTGGTGTATAAGCTCTATCTTCAGCAAGCGCACGTTGGCCGTTCTATAAAGATCCCGATGTTACGAAGCTCTGCGCATAAAGGAATATTACTAGTAAAAGGGGTGGGCACCTGGGAGATGGCTTTATCAGCGATGGTCCATGTATGTATGTATGTATGTATGTATGTATGTACTGGCTCTTCCCAGTTTAAATATATACTGGATGGATGGATGGATGGATGGATGGATGGATGGATGGATGGATGGATGGATGGATGGTAGGTAGAACAGCTTGATGGACGGATGGATGGATGGATGGATGGTAGAACAGCTTGATGGATAGATGGATGGTAGAACAGCTTGATGGATGGATGGATGGATGGATAGATATACTGGCTCTTCCCAGTTTAAATATATACTGGATGGATGGATGGATGGATGGATATACTGGCTCTTCCCAGTTTAAATATATACTGGATGGATGGATGGATGGATGGATGGATGGACGGACATACTGGCTCTTCCCAGCTTAAATATATACTGTTGTTTTAATACTTGTTTTGTCTTAATTGTTGTTACCCACCCAGTATTGAACCCAGTATTCCCAGATAAGAGTCCGGCTCCCTAACCCCTAGACCAGTGATGGTGAACCTTTTGAGCTCAGTGTGTCAGAATTCACAAGAAAACCTAGCTTAACTCGGGTGCTGTGTCACATCTAGAAATATTCATAATTTCGTGATATCTGTAGCTCTAGTAAAAAAGTTATATTTTTGATACATGTATTTTATTAAAAGCAAAAACAATTATTTAAGTTAGTGACTTTTGTTGCTGAATTTTGTTTGCTAAATCTTCAATTGAAAGTTGGTATTTCGTACACTTCAAGAACAAGCAAGCACTACACGCCCAGGTGCCAGGGTGACCAGGTGTGTCACCCAAAAGGGTTTGGCGTGTCACCTGTGACACGCGTGTCATAGGTTGTCCATCACTGCCCTAGACCAAACTGGCTCACGGTATCTGATTGCTGATCAGATAAACATCTGATAAGCCAGGAGCAAAGACTTAACAGTAGGAAGAACGGCTGTTTAAAAACAGCTATTGGCAATCTAGAAGTTCAAGCAGAACTCGGCATTCCTTCAAGCCAATAAAATTATACCAAGCCGCCACCAGAGAGCACATGAGAGCTGAGTTAGAAGAAATCCTTCCCAAGGTGAAAATTGCCCATGAGTCAGACTTGTCTCCTGTTAACTTTCTGGGATGTCAGACATAAAAATGCAATTATACAAAAATAATTAGACACATTTACATCCTGCCACTCTTACAGTATGCGTTCATGAATTTTAAAATTAATGTTAAAAATTTTCAAAGAAAAAACCCTCTGGGATGATCCATGCAGTTTTACTGGCGATAATGTAGCTGTGGTTTGCAGTTGCCTTCTTCCAGGGAGATGCTGCGGATCAAACCTGGGACCTTCTAAGCTCTGATGTCTGACACTCCTGACCAGATAAAAGGAACCCTTTTAAATAATTCCTTCTCTCTGGTCTTGCCTGAAGCATCAAAGATCTGAAATTTGCATCTTATTGTATTTTGGAGGCGACTTTAATTTGGGTGAAGCAGGATCTCTGTGCATTTAAGCATCTCTGAAAAGCCTTTCTTTTCAAATTCCAGCAGCAAGCCAGTCCCAGAGTGTGCCTCCTGCTTTGGCTGTCCAGAAAACGGCCAAGGTTTCCGCAGCTGGGTTGAAAACAAGTCCTTCTCAGGTAATGGCACTCGAGGTAACATCTTTTCCTGAAATCATAGACACAGAAGAGGGAATTTAGGCCACTGACGGTCTATATAGGCCTCACCAAGGTCAGCTGTTTCTGTAAGGAGATTTCTTCAGGACTAGAGTTGTATTTGTTTTCACGGAAATTCACAGATTTTGTGGCTTCCACACTGGGTGTTTCACAGACAAGTTGTATGCTTTTTCTGTTGCCACAGTAGATATTTCCTTTGCCTTCTCTCTGACACCATAGTCAAGATGCTGACCATATTCTAATTCTGATTCAAAACTTGGCTTAAAACAAGAGTTGAGCTGATTTGGCAGGTGAGGCAGACAGCAGGATCCTTTGGCCTTCTGGGTAGCAAAGAGCATGATGGGAGTTGTGGCCTGGTCACATCTGGAGAACTGGAGTTCCCCTTGTCAGTGTCCAACAGGGACACGGTTGTTCCTTTCTGTTGTTTGTGACAGAAGTAAAAAACCTGAAACACGTCGACAGGTGAATTTGGGTACTAGCTACTGAGTTTTCGGCGAAAGCTTTGAAAGTTTACTCCTGATATTTCTTTTCGTTGCCTTTGGCAGACTTGTCATCTCAGCCATAAAGGTCTTATAAGAACATAAGAGGAGCGCTGCTGAATCAGGCCACAGCCCATCTAGTCCAGCATCTTGTTGCACACAGTGGCCCACCAATTGCCCATGGGCATCTCAAGCAGAGACAAGGGCAAACATTCTCCTGCTCTCGAATCCCAGCAAATGGCCTTAGGGGCCTCCTGCTTGTCCCCCCAGCCTGAAAGATGTACCTAGGCATCCATTCTAGTAGCCGTTGATACATCTATCATCTATAAATTTGTCTAACCGTTCTTTAAAGTCATCTAGGCTGGTAGCTGTTACCGCCTCTTCCGGCAGCAAATTCCATAGACCAATGACCCTCTGAGTGAAGAAATACTTCTCCGTGTCTGGTCCGACTCCTACCCATCAGCTTCATAGGTGCTCCCTGATTTTAGTGTTGTGTGACAGAGAAAAGAAAATTTCTCTATCCACCTTTTCTATACTATGAATGATTTTAGATACTTCAATCAGATCTCCTCTTAAACACCATATTTCCAGGCTGAAGAGGCCCAGACGTTGCAGTCTGATTTCATAAGGGAGGTATTCCGGCCCCTTAATCATTCTAGTTGCCCTTTTCTGACCTTTTATTTAGTAACCCAATGCCCTCCAGATGTTGTGGCCCAGGTGGAACATCTGGATAACCGCCATTTGATGGCAGGGAGGACTATTTGTTGGTTGTGTTTCCTGGAACACTCAGAAGAACATTCAGCCCCGAAATGCCTCCTCAGGTCCTTTCTTTTGTTCTTCAAACCTTTTGCAGGTCCGACAGCCGCCGCCCAGTTCTGGGGCCGAGAAACCACCTCACCAATGGAAGGATTCAGACCCGGTCATAGTGGGAATTAAGGAAGAGGTAAGAGCTGCCAGGTGACGCTTTTCCTCACTGCAAGCCTTTTAAAGGCTTGCTAACGCTTAGATTCTATCCTGCTCATCCAAAGAGCATCCCATGTTCAGATTTCCAAATTTTGTTTGCAGCATTTTGGGGGCGGTTGTGCCGCGTTCCCGTTTCTTTCTGGGAAACCGGCCCTGAAAGCATGCACGTAACGATCTCCAAATTATATTACATGATCATCACTGGCCCAGGAAGGATACGACCGGTTTCGCTGTAGTTGCAGTTCATCGGGTCCCCCCAGAGCCTGTAATCCAAGTTCTGCTTCCCTTCTGGGGATTTTGAACTTGTTGGCTGGTGCACATTTCGATGTTATTATATGGTAGAACCAGCCTGTGGAGCCGCCAGGTGGCTATGGAAGGAGGCATCCTTAGACCTTAGAGCCAGTTTGGTCTAGTGGTTAGGGAGCCAGACTCTTATCTGGGGATACTGGGGTCGATTCCACACTCCTCCATGAAGCCGACTGGGTGACCTTGGGCTAGCCACAGCTCGCTTCTGAGCTCTCACAGCCCCACCTGTCTCGCAGGTTGTCTGTTGTTGGGAGAAGAATAGAAAAGCTTTGCTGGCCACTTTGAGTCCCCTTAAGCGGGTGAGAAAAGCAGGGTAGAAAAGCCAACTCTTATTCCTCCACAAAGCCAGCTGGGTGACCGTGTATTTATTTAGGAAGGGGGTGAAGACATACAACTTTGCCCTGGCCTTTGGCTGAGGTGATTATATTTCCCCTCCCAGTACAGATACTACCATTTTAAACACAGAGTGTGTTTTTAATGTTTATCCTGTTCTTACCTTCAGGTATGGGACGGGATAGAAATATAGATGGATAGATAGATAGATAGATAGATAGATAGATAGATAGATAGATAGATAGATAGATAGATAGATGATAAATGGGATTTGCTTTTGCAGATTGCACATTTCCAGAAGGAGATGGAAGATCTGAAAAGCCGGACGGCCAAAGCCTCTTTCCAAGTGGGCACTGAAGAGGAAAAGAAGATGCTAAGGACAGAGTCCAATGACCTTCACGCTTTCCTCTTGGAGATCAAGGAGACCACAGAGGTGAAAAGGCTTCACAGAGCATTACTTTATCTTTTCTCAGTGTCTGCTGGGGAAGGAGGAGAAGGAAAGACCCTTTTCTGTTTGGAATGAATTATTTGCTGGCAAAGAAAGGATTTCTTTGATTGTCTTGCTTGCCGTAAGTTTTTCCCTCAGCAGGGAACCTTTCTGGGGATGGATTATAGGTCTCCAGTTTGGTCTTGTGGTTAGGGAGCCGGACTCTTGTCTTGAAATACCGGGTTTGATTCTGCCTTCCTCCACATAGCCAGCTGGGTAACCTTGGGCTGGTCACAGCTCTCTTCTGTGCTCCCACAGCCCCACTTACTTCACAGTGTGTCTGTTGTGGGGAGAAGAACAGAAGGTCTGTCAGCTGCTTTGAGTCCCCTTGAATGGGTGAGAAAAGTGGTGTAGAAAACCCAACTCTTCTTCTTCCTCCACAAAGCCAGCTGGATGACCTTGGGCTAGTCACAGTTCTCTTCTGAGCTCTCACAGCCCCACCTACTTCACAAAGTTTCTGTAGTGGGGGGAAGAACAGAATGTCTGTCAGCTGCCTTGAGTCTCTTTAAATGGGTGAGAAAAGCGGGCTAGAAAAGCCGACTCTTCCTCTTCCTCCCTGCATGTGTGAATGGGGACAATAAGGAGTCGGTGGCGCTTTTATCTGAACTCCCCTCTCCTTCTGGCTCTTTGTTACAGTCGCTTCACGGAGACATCAGCCTCCTGAAGACGAACCTGCTGGAGGGCTTTGCAGGGCTGGAAGAAGCAAAGGAGAAAGACGAGCACACGCACAACTTCGACTACTTGCACCTCCTGTATAAGAAGCCTCTGGATCCAAAGAGCGAGGCTCAACTACAGGTAGGAGCCCTGAAGAACCTGGCCTGGCTTCCAGTTCACTGATTTTGGGCAGGGGGAGATTGGGGGGGGGGCTTTAGATGCCTGTTGGGAAGCCAAGGAAGTTGCAACTCTGGGCTTCCCAGCACCACATAGACGGCCGGTAAAGACAGTCCAATTCCTTTAGTGCCACAGAGAGCGTTTTAACACTGGTGGAGGGTAGAGCCAGTGCCTGGAAAGCTGCGAGTCGTGGGTACCGTGTCTTAACTCCTCTGCGTAAGGTCAGAACTGGGAACCACTCCTGCGTTGGCCAAGAAAACTGCATGGATATCTCCCAAGTCATTTCTGTGGCCGACGCCTGGGAAGCAGAAGGTTGTAGGTCTGATCCCTAGGGCCTTCTGTTTTCTGCCCAGGAAACTGCAGGAAAGTATCCAAGTAACGGCTGCAGCTCAGCTTGTGGTGCAGCTATCTAGGAAGCAGGGGGTTGAAAGTTTTGTGCCCAGTGCCTCCCCAGAAGAAGGTCATGGCAAACCACTTTTGTATCTGCCGAGGAAACTGCAAGGAGGCGTTCAGGCTCGATCCCTGGTATTTCACCTGGACAAGGTCATAGCAAACCACTTGAAAATCACCTGGACGCATTCTTGGACTCTTGGACTCCTGCTCGTGGCTTTTAATCCTTTCCTTTTCCTTCATACTCTCCCTCCGCAACGGACGCTCAGCTCCCGGACTGGGGATCCATTTCTTGAAGCGGCGCCCGCCAT
The DNA here is from genome assembly GCA_023333525.1 of Aspidoscelis tigris stejnegeri. Taxonomy (NCBI): domain Eukaryota; kingdom Metazoa; phylum Chordata; class Lepidosauria; order Squamata; family Teiidae; genus Aspidoscelis; species Aspidoscelis tigris. The sequence continues at coordinate 11,456,162 of JALMGA010000016.1, forward strand.
AAAACTTTTCTTCCCATTAAAAAGAAAGGTCTTTTAACCATGGAAAGCCGAGCTCATTTAGGAAGCGCCGGCTTAATAACGCGTTGTTTGTTATTTTTATTTTAAATGGCTCATTGTCAGAGGTTGGTTTATCGCCGCCGAGCGCTGCGGCGTTCAGTGTGATGATTTATAACGACTCGGGCCGTTGCAGTTAATTTCACGGATGGCGGGTCCTGAAGCTAAATGGGCTTATAAACCCTGGATTGCGGCTGGAAATGCCTGCCAGGGCATAAAAAGGAAGATTTTGAAGAGATGAAGAGTTTGGCAGCGGGTGGGTGACGCTGCTGTGCCCTTCTCTTTCCCTAGGATGCCAAAGTTAAGCTGTTCCTCACCTCCCATGCTGAACGTTCAAAACTGAATGGCGTTCCACACTCGGGTATAATTGGCAGAGGTTAGACAGCCAAGGATAACGCAGACGGTACCCTCTGTATAGATCTTATTTGAAACAACACTTGGGGAAAGTGAAAATGAATAGGTTCCCGTATCAGTCCACATCCGGAGATTTGGAGTGAGGTGCCGTCAGTAGGCAGATGAATCAGGAGAGGCAGTTGAAGTGCTTGACAAGTCCCTAGAGGCTGTAATGGGCTGGATGAGGACCACTAAATTGAAGCTGAATCCAGACAAGACAGAGGTGCTGTGTGTCACAGGGTCTCGGGTCCATGCAGTTGGGAGTCACCCTGTCCTTGATGGGGTTTCAGTACCCTGGAAGAGACAGGTGCATAACTTGGGGGTACTCCTGGACTCTGCACTAACACTTGAAGCTCAGGTAGAGGCCGTGGCCAGGAGCGCTTACTCCCAGGTACGGCTGGTACGTCACCTGAAGCCTTTTCTGGTTAGAGACGACTTGGCCACAGTCATCCATGCTCTGGTAACCTCTAGACTGAACTACTGTAATGCGCTCTACATGGGGCTGCCCTTGAAGACAGTGTGGAAGTTGCAGCTAGTACAAAATGCAGCCACTAGAGTGCTGTCCAGAACAGCTATGCAGATACACATCACGTCCGTTTTAAAAGGGCTGCATTGGCTGCCAATTTACTATCGAGCCCAATTCAAGGTACTGACTCTGGCTTTTAAGGGCCCCAAATATCTAAAGGAACGCCTTCTCCCATACCCACCTGTCTTTGCCTTAAGATCTAGTGGTGAGGCCCTCCTGATTGTCCCACCTTCAGTAGTGAGGCTGGTGGGCACCCAGGAGAGAGCCTTTTCGGTGATGGCCCCCACACTATGGAATGTCTCCCCCTCGAGGTGTGTTACGCCCCTTCCTTATATATATTTAGGAAGACAGTGAAGACGCACATGGGCGCAACCTTTCTTAGTTTCAGTTAAAGAGCAGAACTCGGTTTGCTGCAGCTCTGGCCCATGTGCCTATGATTTTGGTGCATTATGGGTGTGGATATGGCTGGCCTTTTGCCTTACGGGGTTAGGAAGAGGGTGTGGCACATATTTATAACCGGACTTCATCTCCCATCAGCACTAGCCGGCGTCTGGTTAATGGGAAGGAATGCTGGGAGTTGTCGCTTTGAAATGTCTAGATCAGTGGTTCCCAAAGTTGTCTGGGCTACGACCCATCTAATATAAGTTTACCAACTCGGGACCCACCTCTAGGAAATTTAACAGTTACCAATATGAATAAAGGACTTTTCAAATAACAGGCAGGGCCTACTCAATATTCGCGTGGGTCGCGACCCATAGTTTGGGAAACCCTGGTCTAGATGGTTTGACAACTTCCGGACTGAGTGGCCTCTGTCCTTTTGCGGGGAAATTTTTTGTTAAGATTTTGTTAAGTTAATTTTTTAACTCTGGAGGGTGTGGATGACTGCACATAGCCCAATCAGACACAGTGGACAGAGTTCTTGCCCTCTGTTAATTCAAATTATTATTATTATTATTGATATTATAACCATAATTGATGAAGACTGGGTTTTCAGCGCGAGTAGAAAATGGCGGCATTCTTCTTTCTCGGGCAGGAAATCCGGCGCTTGTATCAGTATGTAAACTTTGCGGTGCAGGACGTGAACGACGTATTGGATTTGGAATGGGACCGCCATTTGGAGCAGCAGAAGAAGCAAAAGTGAGTCGTTCCCAACCACTTGAAGATTTCTGGTTGACCTCATAAAGCAGCTTCCAGGAAGCTGCATATAATTGATGGCCTCTTTTAGAACCGTGAAGGTGAAAGGAGCCATTTCAGAGTTGCCTTTTTGGTTTGACACAGTAGGTAAAGTGTATCGCGTTTTTTGCAACCTGTAAAGCTCGATGATCTTAGTTTGATGAAAGTTTCCAGAGAGTTTCCATGATTTGTTATATTTTATACGTACATATTTATTCTGAACCCATTTGAGAGTTTTAAATGGGAAGCAGTACAAACCAGAGTGCAGATATGTTACGGATACATATCAGATACATATGCATTTGTATCGGATACGTTTTCATGCATATTGGATACGTGTCGGACACATATCAAATACATATTCATGATATGTATCGAGTGTTCACACAGATACATGTAAATAGATTTGTATCAAATGGAATTTCACCACATTCGAATGTGAGCTATTCATGCAAACACATTCAGTTGAAATGCAAACTTGTTGCAGAAAATAGAGACAAAACTAGCGCAAACGTGTTAGAGAAAATAAAGACAAAAAGCAACGTTTCAGTGGAGTGTTTCCTGCTTCTGTATTGGAGGCATAAAACAAGTTCATTTCCCTAGAAAAGGAAATGGAATTTGGGGCATTTTCTGTCACACGGGGCATCTCGTGAGACAGTTTCTATTTCTTTGAAAGAATGTATGTTTAGGGATATTGATTTTAGACCATCCTGGGACACACATGAGAGCCTTTTCTGTGTTGGCCCCCAGAATCTTGAGAAACTACCCTCTGGAGGTCTTCCAGGCGCCTACATTAGTTTTTGGTGCCTGGTTAAAACACACTTCTTTAGTGTTTAGTTCCCTCTGGATGTCGTCCTGTCAGGAAGGGAGGGTTCTATTTCAAATGTGTTTTAAGAATACTCTCTATATTTTACCTTTATGTTATCGTGATCCACCTTGGGACCTTTTAGTAAACACATAAATACAACTGAAAAAAGTAAGGGCTTAACATTCACTCCCGAGTTAAATATTGGTTTAACGCATTTATTCCAAGGAAAACCAAAACATTTGCCTGCAACTAGATTGGCTTCTGTTGGTCTCCTCCCTTTCCCCACGCTGGACTTTTTACGTTTCTGATGTTTGCGTTGAGCAGGCGCCTGCTGGTACCCGAGAGGGAGACGCTCTTCAACGCCCTGACGAACAACCGCGAGATCATCAACCAGCAGAGGAAGCGGCTGAAGAACCTGCTGGACAGCCTACAGGAGCTCCGCCTGTACAACCAGACGTCCTGCTGGAATCTCTCCCATGCCCCCTCATCCGGCAGCAATGTCCAAAAGTGAGCGTCACCCACATGAGGGCCTCACTTTTTGCTTTACTGTCACCCGCTGCATTTCTTTGTGGGTTTTATATATTACGATGCTATTGTGCAGGCTCTCAATGTCCAAAATTCCCTGTTTGATTCCACACTCCTCGATGAAGCCAGCTGGGTGGCCTTGGGCTGGTCACAGCTCTCTTTCTGAGCTCTCACAGCCCCACCTACCTCACACGGTGTCTGTTGTGGGGAGAAGAACGGAAGGTTTGTCAGCCGCTTTGAGTCCCCTTGAACGGGCGAGAAAAGTAGGGTTGGAAAGCCAACTCTGCCTCTTCTTTCTCCTCCGCAAAGCCAGCTGGGTGACGTTGGGCTAGCCACAGCTCTCTTTCTAAACTCTGTCAGCCCCACCTACCTTGCAGGGTATTTGTTGTGGGCAGAAGAACAGAAGGTTTGTCAGCCACTTTTGAGTCCCTGTGAATGGGTGAGAAAAACAGATAGAAAAGCCAACTTTTCTTCTTCCTCCACCACAAAGCGAGCTGGGTGATCTTGGGCTAGTCACAGCTCTTTTCTGAGCTCTCACAGCCCCAACTACCTTGCAGGGTATCTGTTGCCCACTGTTGGGTAATTGTGACCCAAAGCTCCGCCGCAATTGGGACAGAATATTGGTTTGTAGACTGAGCTCTGCACCTGGAAAATGAGGGCCAAAGAGCAAAGAACTGTCAGAATGGCGTGACTTCTGGCCACTGGGGTGTGAGACACCTAATATTTTTGGTGTTGCGATGTGGAAGCTTCTCAGTGTGGAAGGTAGTGAGGCGATGCAACCAGACATCCCAGGTAGCCTCAGAACATGTGCAGAGTGATTTTGATGCATTTTCTGGGGATTAACATGTGGTTTCTCTTCCTTCCTCCTCCCTCTGCCCTTCTGCTGCCCTTGCAACCTCCCCTGGACGCAGCCTCGACAGTGAGCTGGAGAGCCTCAGCAGTGCTCTGACCAAAGCGACGCTTGAATCCAGCACCAAAACCTCCCCAAAGCCAACCGGTAATTCAGTGGCATGGTTTCCTTCTGTGGCATGAAATGTGTGGCCGTTTCTGGGGCTGGGGTGGAGCCGCCCTCCCACTCGGATGGGGCCTGCTGTGATGGCTGTGGAGGCCAGAAACTAAAGCCCTCGGGCTCTGAGCCCTAGGGGGACCCATTTGGGTGGTACAGTTCAGTTGGCTTCCAAAAGGAGTGTCCATGCTACACTGGCCTACCCTTCCATGCTCCCCCCATGGCCGGTCTGATGGTCTGGACTGCCCAGTATCACTAAAAACAGTAACAGCACCTTTGGTCTAGTGGTTGAGCTGGAAATACTGGGTTTGATTCTACACTCCTCCACAAAGCCAGCTGGGTGACCTTGGGCTAGTCACAGCTCTCACAGTCCCACCAACCTCACAGGATGTCTGTTGTGGGGAGAAGAACAGAAGGTTTGTCAGGCACTTTGAGTCCCCTTAAATCAGTGAAAAAAGTGGTGTAGAAAAGCCAACTCTTTTTCTTCCATAAAGCTAGCCGGGTGGCCTTGGGCTAGTCACAGTTCTCTGAGCTCTCAGCCCCACCCACCTCATAGGGCAGTGATGGCTAACCTTTTGAGCTTGGTGTGTCAAAATTCACAAGAAAACCTAGCTTAACTCAGGTGCTGTGTCACTTCCAGAAATATCCATAATTTTGTGATATTTGTAGGTCTAGTAAGAAAGTTATATTTTTGATATATGTATTTTATTAAAAGCAAAAATGAATAATTCTTTACATTTGCTAAATCTTCAATTGAAAGTTGGTATTTCGTACACTTCAAGAACAAGCAAGCACTACATGCCCAGGTGCCAGGGTGACCAGGTGTGTCACCTAAAAGGGCCTGGCGTGTCACCTGTGACACGCGTGTCATAGGTTGGCCATCACCGTCATAGGGGGTCTGTTGTGGGGAGAGGAACAGAAGGTTTGTCAGCCACTTTGAGTCCCCTTGAATGGGTGAGAAAAGTGGGGTAGCAACGCCAACTCTTCTTCTTCTAGGTGCTCCTTTGCCAGTCGTCTAAATGTATATAGTGAAAGTGGCTAGCACACCTCTGTGAGGAGATTCTTCCATAGTCTAGGGGCTACCACTGAGAAGGCCCTGTAGCAGCACCCTTTGTAAGTCCCCCACCTTCTTCCTCCACTTCTGGGTATTCAGTATATTTCCAGTGGTGCTTGCTTCACCACTACAGCCCGGAAAGGATTTGCAAAGTCAGATGTGGAGTCCTGGCTCGAGTTGCAGCTCCCCATGTAGGTGAAATAGCTCAGCGCCCCCGTCAAGCCTGCAAACCTGTCATTTTTGAGCGCCAGGAGGAGATTGATTACCGGACCTCACACGAGTAGCAGATCCAGAAAGCCAAGTCATGCTTTACAGGTCGTACTGAGCTTCCATCACGTTGCCATCATCCGATTTTAAAGCCAACCAGTAATAGCCGCAACTCTGTTTCTCCTCCAGCCAGGCTCTCCCTCGCAAAGCAGGCCCAGCTGCGGAATTTCCTGTCCCAGAGGAAGAAGCCGCCCGTACGGTCGACGGCGCCAGGTACCTCCCCGGGACCCCTGGGCAGAGTCTCATCCACCGTGAGCCTCTTTTCCTAGCCGCCGACCTTTGCTTGTCTGACCCTTTCAGCCAGCCTCTCCCAGTCCGCCTTCCTCTCCTCGAGACACGGCGAAGACTTGGACGACGTCAGCTCCACGTCCTCGGTGGCCCAGACTTTGGAGAGTGAAGATATCCAGGCCCCTGATCAAGAGGAGGAGCTGGAGGCCGCGCAAGTTCAGGTGCCCAGCCATGCTCCAGTGGTCCGGACGCCCTCAGTTCAGCCAGGCCTGATATCCCAGTCTCTGTCTGCTGGCAAGCCCCTCCTCCCTGTGGGTGCCCTCTGTGAGTAGATGCTGGAATATCTTCCCCCCTCCTCTTTCTCCTTCCCCCATAAGTGTATTGATCCACATCAGTGGTTGTATCAGCGGCTACTAGAAGGGATGCCCAGGTATGTCCTCCAGGCTAGAGAGGCAGGCAGAGGGGCTCTAAGGCCATTTGTGGGGAGTTGAGAGCAGCTTTATCTTCTGCTTGAGATGGCCGTGAGCAATTGGTGGGCCACTATGTGGGACAAGATGCTGGACTAGACGGGCTGTGGCCTGATCCAGCAGGGCTCCTCTCATTTATGGAGGATAGGTGTACTACTGGCTACTAGGATGGATGTTCAGGTACCACCTCCAGGTTGGGGTTGCAGGGATGCTGGACTAGACGGGCTCCTCTTAGGTACTTAACTTGGAAATTGAGTTTATTTACTTACTATTTGTTTATTATTGGTATTTTTATCCCACCCTATACCCAAAGGTCTCAGGGCGAGTAACAACAGACATGTTAAAACAACAGCAGTATATTAAAACAAACATCCAAACTATTCGTACGAATGTCCAGAAACATTTGTATTAGTTCAAATGTTAGCATACAAATATCATAACATTCGATTCGACTTTGAATGTCTGAATTCGGCCGAGTTCTTAATGTTTCGAGTATTTCTGCACATCCCAGCTGAGGACGTCCGATGGCCCATTGCACGTAATGGACAGCTTGGAGAAAGAGTTCTCCGCGGACAGAATTAACGCATTAACAGAATTAAAGCATCTTCTGGAATGGAGCTTCCCTTTCTGTATGCTTGAGCTATAATAATGCATGTTCAAACTCATCCACAGCTGTGGTTTGGATGCAGATATTGTTCCAAGGACAGTGGACGTTTGAGGTTTCCGGATACTATGGGTGTTTTTCCACCGTGCTCCTTAGATCCGGATCTAAGAAGATCCGAATCGAAGGAATGGGCACATTCCTTAATCCGGATCTAGTAGATCCGGATTAAGGGAAGCACCCAATGTGTTTCCACGGGAGGTGTAGCACCCATTAGCAAGGGGTGCTAACCTCCCTGCTGTGGAAACACCTTTGCACCCATCTGGGGAATCTGGATCAACCCCCAAGGGGTCGGTCCGTCACCCCAGGCGTCTCGGGGGACAGGGGGGGTGCACTCTCCGAAGTCTCTTCGAAGAGATCAGTGCAGACTTCGGAGCCGCTCCAGAGTCCCTTTGGAATGTCTCCGGTCAGCACTGATCTCTTCGAAGAGACCGGTGGTGAGACTCCGAAGTCTCTGCCGATCGCTCCGGAGGGACTTCAGAGGGAAGGCTGCGCTGTCTTCGCTAATAGCGAACGACAGCGCAGCTCCGGAGCGGCTCCGATGTCTCTGGCGATCCCTTCGGAGGGACTTCGGAGTCATTTCGGAATGATTTTGAAATGACTCCGAAGTCACTCCGAAGCTGGGATTTTGGGGCTCCCCCTATGGGTGTATCCCCTCCCCCTAGCCTCCTCTAGACCCCATTGCCACACAAGTGTGGAAACAGGCTCCCTTTAATCCGGATTTTCTAGCTGAAGACCCCATTGTAGACCCCATTAATGGAGTCTACAGAAAATCCGGATTAAAGGGCAGAACGTACCCCTTCGATCTGGATTTCCCGACTGGCAGTGGAAACGATCGGGTCTCAAATGGGTGCCGTGGTAGAAATGGGGTCCATCTGGCTCACACCCAAATGGGTCCTTAATGGGTGCAAAAATGGGTACTTTCTGCCAGTGGAAAAACACCCTGTGTGTCAAGAAGCGAGTCTGATGCTATGCGCTTTATGGTTCTGTGACACAGACTTAAGTCTCTGTAGCATGTACAGGATGAAGAGTGACCTTTCCCCCTCCCCCTTTTCCTAGTATCTGTTCCCAAAATCATCCCTCAGGGGGCAGACAGTACCATGCTGGCAACCAAGACCGTGAAGCACGGAGCCCCCGATCCTTCCGTCACCGTCCCGGCGGCCCAGGCGGCGGCAGAAGCAGCGCTGCGGAGGCAGATGGTGAACCAGAACCCAGGTTGGTGAAGCGGCATTTCACGGAGGTGGGACCAGTGGCATATTCTGCATCCATGTTTGCTTCGGTGTCCATGTGGGCAGACCAAAGATGGTGCAAAGGACTGCAGAAGCCGCTCTGATGCCACAGAGATGCTCTGAAATGACCTCTGGTCTGGCGGGGGGGGGGCTCTCGTGGGTCAGGAACGTGTACCCCAAGATGGCTCTTAAGTTTTGTTTCTCTGGCAGTCGCAACGAGCGATGGGCAAAGCTCCGTTTAGAACGTGGTTCCCAGGTAAAAGAGGCAAGACCATTTCAGATGAGGGATAAGATTTCTCAGAAACACTGTCACGAAGATAATAAAAATGACCCACCATTAGCAACAGCACGGACACACACGTGCAGAGTAAAAGATCTCCATCCTGGGTGGGATTGAAATACTCCGTTGTCTAAATCGTTCTTCCTCACTTTCTTAAAAGCAGTGAGTACTTCGTTGACGGAATCGACGCTGAAGAACGTCCCTCAGGTGGTGAATGTCCGTGAACTGAAGAACAACGCTGCTCCTTCAACCGTTTCTGCTATCATAGGGTGAGTTTGGGGCTACTCCGTAGACGTTCCTTCAGATATTTGGATCCGAAGTCATTTAGGGCATTACTAGTCAAAGTTAACACCTTGAATTGGGCTCGGTAGCGAATCAGCAACCAGTGCAACTCTTTTAAGACCGGCGTGATGTGCATCTGGCCAGCTGTCCTGGTCAGCAATCTAGCAGCTCCATTCTGCACTAGCTGCAGCTTCCGAACCGTCTTCAAGGGCAGCCCCATGCAGAGCACATTGCAGTAGTCAAATCTAGAGGTTACCAGAGCGTGGATAACCGTGGCAAGTCATTTATGTCCAGAAAAGACTTCAACTGGTTTTAGTGTAAATTACTTATTTTATCTTGGATTGTACGCACTGGCAGGTTTTATACTTTTGTATTAATTTTATTTCGTCTACAGCGCTGAGTTCATGATCAGCGCTTTATTAATAATAATAATAATAGTAATAGTAACAACAATAATAATAGTAATAATAACAATAATAATAATAATAATGAACAACTGGTGCACCAGTTGGTTTGGTAATAGGAGCTCTTGGCCAGGGCCTCCACCTGAGCTTCAGAGTTCAAGAGCACCCCCAAATTTCAAAGCTGTCCTTTCCAGGGCATTACAACCCCATCAAGGACAGGGTGTCTTCCAACTACATGGACTTGAGACCCTGTGACACACAGCACCTCCATCTGGTCTGGATTCAGCTTCAGTTTATTAGTCCCAATCCTGCCCATTACAGCCCCCAGGCACCTGTCAAGCACTTCAACCGCCTCTCCTGATTCAGATGGTACAGAGAGATAGAGCCTGGGTATCATCTGCATATTGATGACACCTCACTCCAAATCTCCTGATCAGTTGGGAAAGCGGCTGTTCAGTCACATCCACAGTAGATCCAGAATGGGATCAAAGCGGATTCTGAGCGGATTTGACGTGTTCAGAGCAGATCCGTAGGGGATTCCTGGGCTGTTTGTAGCAGGGATTCGAATCAGATTCACATCGAACGTTCATATCCAATTCATGGGTACCTATTCGAATGAATACAAATTTCCTTGCAGTTGATTCAATACAAATCAAACATGGAAAAAACATTTGTGCAATTCTGGCTGAATAGGGCATTCAGACCTCAGGATTCTAGGGTAGCGAAAATTGTGTCTTTGGTTCCCCGTCCAAAATTACCTGTATTCTAAAACACCTGCGGTGTCTTGAGGCTTTTGAAATCGTGCAGTAAATGTTCCAGCCGCCATTAACAAACGACTAATCATAGCTTTCTGCTGAAAAGATCTGTGCCCTTGAGTTAATTAATTCCCTAAAGCCAATTTCTAGCCATTTGGACAGTAAGCAATCTTTCTGCCAAAATTTGGGATCAGTAATGTGCAGAACCCACTCCGGAATTGTATGCCGCCGTTATTATGCACTTGGAAGCTGCGTTCTCTCTAGAAGTTGGTCTCCCTTTTGCACGACCAAAGCTGAATATCGGAGGAGTGTTTCCTGTCCTGTCCTAGCCGGTGGTTGTGTTTTGGCCTGGGATTCCTCGCCTTTCCAATTTCAGCAGCGCCCTGCTCCCTTTTTTGAGGTGAAAAATCCGTCACCTTGCTGCCAACGCAGACTCTGCCCTTGTCTTTAGCTGTCTGGCTGCATGCCCTAATCTCTCTTCGGCTGCCGAAACATCTGCTCTGCCGTCCAGCTGTGCGGCTTTGGCACTTATTTCGTCTGCCAGGGTTTATTTATTTTATTATTTGTATTTCTATCCCGCCTGATACCCCAAGGTCCCAGGGCGGGTAACAACTTTTAAAACAACAAATGACAAACGACTATGCATTAAAAGCAATAATATACATTAAAACACCTTAAAAATCCAGCATTTCTAACAATATATTCCATGTTAAAATAATGGTGTTTGTAGTGATGGGGGGCAAAGAGGTGTGTCTTCATCTCCTTCCTGAATATAAACAGAGAAGGGGCGTGATGCACCTCGGGGGGGAGAGTATTCCATAGCCTGGGGGCCATTACCGAAAAGGCCCTTTCCTGGTGCCCACCTGCCTCTCCACTGAGGGTGGTGGAACAACCAGGAGGGCCCCCCCTCCAGATCTTAAGGCACAGACAGGTCGGTATGGAACAAGGCGTTCCTTTAGATATTTGGGGCCCAAGTCATTTAGGGCCTTATAAGTCAGAATTAACGCCTTGAATTGGGCTCGGTAGTGAATTGGCAGCCAATGCAATTCTTTTAAGACCGGCGTGATGTGCATCCGGCTAGCTGTTCCGCTCAGCACTCTGGCGGCTGCATTTTGTGCTAGCTGCAGCTTCCGAACTGAATAATCCTCAAACATGGCCCGATCAAGGGTTAAATATTAATCAGGGAGTCAGAGACTCCAGGAACATAGATAGCTGCTGGGTCACCCTGGCCGGGGCCCGAAAGTGGCGGCTGTGACCTCCCCCTTTCCCTCAAATGTCCCCGTCCCGTCTCATCCCAGTTAAAGGAGTCATAACAAAGGATTTTTCTCCCTGAAGCATCGGCCTTGAATCACATTGCCTATATATATATATATATATTTTGCTTGTTTGCTTTGCAATTGCTTTGCAAAAAACAGACCCAAAGGATGGTTAGGCCTTTTATTTTATTTATTTATTTGAATTTTTCTGTCCTGCCCTATACCCAAACATGTCAGGGTGGGTTACAGCATATAAAAGGAACACATTAAAACCATAACATATTAAACATATCAAAATCATTCGGACATTCGTATGTGTACCAATACCTAGGCATTACGCACGTGTCTGTTCTCATCTTATTCATATCCGTACGCATCTGTATGGATACGTACAGGATGAAAACGGGATGCGTACGGATACATATGAATCTTGTCGACGTTTGTATCATCAAATATGTATCGCATATTCTTGCGAATAGGTACGACGAATGTATTCAAACCGGTTCAAATTTTAATACGTTTGCTTTTCTCTATTCGTATGAGTTTGAACATTCAAATATTGGAATTGAATGTCGAAATGACATTCGTACACACCCCTGCCTGACGCACCTCAGGAGGGAGGCTATTCCACAGCTTGGGAGCCATCACTGAAAAGGCCCTGTCTCCGTGCGCCCACCCCTTCTGCAGCTGAGGGTGGTGGGACAACCAGGAGGGCCTCCCTTTCAGCTTTTAGGGCACAGGCAGGTCAATATGGAAGAGGGCCTTGGAAGGTTTGCAATAGAAGCTTGTATCTTTTAAAAACATGGGTCTCTAAGTTGATGAGAATTAAAGCAGAAATTGCTTTTTAAAAGAACTCCCAGTTCTTTCACTTGTTCGTTCGTTCATTCTTTTGTTTGTTTGCTTATAACATTTGCATCCCGCCCTTCACACGGAGGCCCCAGAGGAGCAAATGGGTGGTCAAAGCACTTCACCTTAACCCACCTTGAGTCTGAGATGTGAGAAATCTGATCTGAATACTACCTTAGTCTTCTTGCTACTTCAGCCAGAGTTTTCTGCTTCTTCTGGGTCCCCTAGCTTAGAAGACCTTGTTTCTGCAGAAAAAAAAGAGTCTTGCCTATTTTGCATCATACTTAATTTGATTTCTTTAATTTTTTGCCCAGTCAGTCCCTGAAATCTGTTTTTTTCCTCCCCTTTTCAGATCATCAGTTCCTCAGTCTGCTGCTCAGGCTGTCCACCAGGTTTTGGCAACTGTAGCTACCAATCAAGCCAATCAGGTACCTTGAGTTCCTTGATATATTTTTCGTTCGCTTTCTCCTTTCCGTGTGTACTAAAAGATCAGACCCGGCTGGCCTTCCGGGCGATAAGAACCTAAGAAATGTCCTGGTAGATCAGGCCCAGCTGGCCTTCTGGGCCATAAGAACCTAGAAACATCCTGGTAGATCAGACCCAACTGGCCTTCCAGGTCATAAGAACTTAAGAAACGTCCTGGTAGATACGGTCCAGCTGGCTCTTTGGCCCATAAAAACCTAAGAAACGTCCTGGTAGATCAGACCTAACTGGCCTTCCGGGCCATAAAAACCTAAGAAACGTCCTGGTAGATCAGACCCAGCTGGTCTTCTGGGCCGTAAGAACCTAGAAACGTCCTGCTAGATCAGACCCAGCTGGTTTTAAGGACTTAAGAATGCCCCTCTGGATCAGACCCATGGCCCATCTACTCCCTGTTCTTCCAGCAGCCAACCAACCGCACAAGGCAGCCCACCAGCAAGCCATGATCAGTCTGCTGACCCCCTCCCAGCTGCCAGTCTTTGGAGGCAATCCTCCTCCTAGGTCTCAGACCCTAACTGCTCACAGAGGGTGACAAGTCCCTTTAAAGACTGCACCCCTACCCAAAGTGTACCCAGTATGTTTCTGCCCCCCAGCAGCTTGATCTGGAGCCAGGGACATAACTGTACATCGACCCTTGGAGACTGTGGCCCTGTGGGAGCAGCCACGAAGCGGCCTGTGGCTCTTCTAGTGTGTTCTCTCCTGCCCATCCTCTCCTGTGATCATTGTTTGGCCTCCTGCCTGTCCTGGTGGCATGCAGAAGAAAGACAATACTGTATCCCAATTTATTGGCCAAGCTGAGAGCTCGGTGTCCTCTTCCTTGGTGGTGGTGGTGGGGAGAGCTTTCCTTGTCCATTAAATAATTCTCCTTATCAGTTAAATGCTCAGAAAAAATATCTAGCCCAAAGCCATCGTTGACTTCTTCCGTATTGTGCAAGATCACATCAGGATTTTCCCAGTGTTCAGCACCCGGCCTCTCCATCTGCCCCATCTCGTTTGGCGGGGCTGCATAGGAGAGAACTTTCCGGAAGAACCCCTCAGAGAACAGTGGAGGGATTGCGTTTTGATAACGATCCTTTCTGACTGCTTGGGAAGAGCATGCTGGTGGGGAAATATGCCACCCTCCTGTGAAATGCTGCTGAGCATGTAGTTCAGTCACTCTGGCGTTCTAGAGGCAGCAACGTTCGACGGGGTCTTCTCTGTGGGGGCTCCCGGTGTATGAAATGATCTCACCGCGATCCCTCCAGCTGAGGATGGAGTGAAAATGACTCAAATGAGGCAGAAATAAAAGGAATGTGGAGAAAAAGGTTCTTCTCTCTCCCTGTTTTTAGGGTCCTTCGCCAAATAGCCTTAAGATGCAGCCTCCACCCAGCTCTGCACCTGTGGCAAATGCGACCGTCACGACCCCCGGGCAGGCCTTGGCGGGCAAAAAACCCTCAGGTCAGTTGACAACAGGGGTGGTAGTCAAGACGCAACCGGTCCTGCGCTGTGTGGGCTGGGAATAAGAAGGAAACCACCATAGACCCATTGGAAGCGCAAAATCCTGGAGGACCGTCAAATGAGGAAAGGCTCGGGAGGACATAGTTTGCACCCAAGCCAGTTTGGTTTGGGGGTTCAGGGTGTCCCACTCTTATCTGGTCTCCTGGTTGGAATCTGCACTTCTCCACAAAGCCAGCTGGGTGGTCTTGGACCAGCCACAGCTCTCGTTCTGAGCTCTCACCGCCCCGCCTATCTCATAGGGTATCTCTTGTGGGGAGAAGAACAGAAGGTTTGTCAGCCACTTTGAGGCCACTTAATGGAGAGAAAAGCAGGGTATAAAAACCAGCTATCATACACATCCCGTTTTCATCCCATATGTGGATGCATACGGGTACAAATGTCTGAATAATTCATACAAATAGCTCAAAATATTCGTACGTGTTCAAATACAGAAATCCGAATGTCCGGAGATTCGGTTCTTATATGAATGTCTGAATTGGTCTGAATGACGACTGTTTAGAATATTCATGCACATCCCTGCGTTGGATTCGTTGTTCTCTGTACCTCCAGCCAGGAATCTCTGGGAAACCTGTAATCACAGTACAGACGCTTGCTTCAATTCTGAGCAAGATGGAGAAGCGTGACGGTTCTTCTCCTGCCGTTCTTGGATGCTTGTTGTTATGGAGACACTTTCAAAAGATGTCTGTGGAAGGTCTCTTGACAGCTTTTGTACGCAGTTAAATTTTTATTACCTTTCTGGGCACACAGCACTGGCAAGCTATCTGCCTCCCTCAACCCCTTCCAGCCAGTCCCCAGTTTCTTTAGGCATCCTCTTGGAAGAAAAGCCTTCTTGTTTATTGGCCTGTTTGTTTACTGTTGTTGTTTTTTTCAAGATCCAGTACTTTGTTAAGATCAAGTGGTTAGAAGAGCAACTGATAATTTTTAAAAAAATCACAAAGTCAAAAGAAGCAAATAACAAAGGAAAATAACAAAAGGATACTGGAAGCTTACCAGTTGAAGTTGTGATCACTTCTGTCCCAGGATAAATCTAATGCCAATTAAAACTATAATGTTAATACTGAGGATAATTCCACCAATGCCCAACAAAACCATACCAGCAAATATAACTGGGTGTTTTTGGCACTAGCCATGGGGAAAAAAAGCCACAAAAGAAGTGAGAAAATAAAGGAAGATTATGAGCATGTAGGAAATAACCTATCTGCTGTGATTTCCAGCAAAGGCTGCTGCAGCTTTGATGTTAGAGCTGAAGTCTTGAATTAGAAAGAGGGCTCAGATTGTGTTATTTGGATTCCAGGTTGCAAATCAGTTTTGGATTTCTGTTTGAGATTCCCAGAAGCAATTTGCTGAGAACAGAGCGAGACAGGATGCTGGACTGGATGGGCTGTGGCTTGATCCAGCAGGGCTTCTTTTCATTCATGGTGGACAGGTGTATCAATGGCTGCTTGAATGGATGCCCAGGTACCACCTGCAGGTTGGAGAGGCAGGCAGGAAGCCTCTAAAGGCCATTTGCAGGGAATTGAGAGCAGGCGAAGGTTTTTGCCTTTCTCTTCTGCTTGACAAGCCCGATTGATGGGCCATGGGGTGAGATGGGATGCTGGATGAGATCGGCTGTGGTCCAATCCATTAAGGCTCTTCTTAGGCTTTTATGGCCAAACTTGTACTAAATCCATAACATTTACGGAAGGCCACCTGCAGGGCTTGATGGAGCTTAGTCACATCATCCTGTTTGCCCCAGAATGTGCTGAACACCTGAGCCCCTTCGTCTGGATTAGGGACGTGCAGAAATGGTTTTTTTTTTTTTTGCATTTGAATTTGAGTCAAATTGCGAGCCAGTTTGGTCTAGTGGTTAGGGAACCGGACTCTTATCTGGGAATACTGGTTTGATTCCTCCCTCCCCCATGAAGCCAGCTGGGTGACCTTGGGCTAGTCATGGCTCTCTTCTCACATCCCCACCCTACCTCACAGGGTGTTGTGGGGAGAAGAACAGAAGGCTTGTCAGCCGCGTCGAGTCCTCTTAAATGGGTGAGAAAAGCGGGGTAGAAAAGCCAACTCTTCTCCTTCTATTCGATTTGAATGTTTAGAATCCAAATGCTACACAATCCAATTCGAATCAAATACATTTGAATCTGTTCATTCGAATGTTAGATTCGAGTCTGAAGATACGAATGTGGACAATATTCGTATGTGTTATGCATATTTGTATGCATTTTGTATGCATCCCGTCTTCGTCTCGTACTATCAGCACAAATGCGTACAAATACGTATGAGATTCATACAGGTACATATGTAATACATACACATCTTTACTTTCGAGTCATTTGAATCATTCAAATGAATGTTTTGGAACATGCAAAATTTGTTTGAATGTTTACATTTGAGTGTGAAGACATTCTGTTTGAATTCAGATGCCTACATTCGATCGAATTCGATTGAATTTCGAATGTTTAGAACATTTGTGCCCATCCCTAATTTGGACTCCTCTTCAGGGAAACAAGACCTACCTATAGCTTCTTGCGGCGTGATAAACTGTCCTTATAAAGGATGAGGTGCCAATCGTCCAAGCTGATGTTGGTCTGTTTTAATTAAATGGCCATTGATTGGAAATAGAGCCCGGAAAATGGACAATAACAGCGACAAACTTTGAAGAACCAGCTCAGACTAGGGACACGCACAGATATTCGTAGGCATTCGAAATTCGATTGAACGTGCAAAATTTCGACGTTCAAACTCGAATAGAATGACCCAAAATTCAAATGTAAACATTCAAATCGAAATTTCAGTTTTTGGATCTATTTGTTCGGATTATCCGGGCATTCGTATGATTACGGGTTCGTACACGATGTGTACTTGAAGATCTACATCTTTCCCGCACCCGTACGCATTTCTATGGATCCGTACGGGACGAAAACGGGTTGTATACGGGATAACTACGGGATGCATACAGACGTGTACGGACGCGTACGGACGCGTACAGATATGGGGAAGGTGTGTACGTGCACGTAAGAATGTTCTCGACATTCGTATGTGCAGATTCGAAGCAAAGATTCTAAGAAATAAAATTGAATTTGGTAAAAACAAATCACGTCTTGTTCAATTCACATTTAACCGATTCGAATCGAATTGAATTTTCGGGTATTTGATTCAGTTCGAAGAGAATGTCAAAAAGGAATTGTTCATATCCTTAGCTCTGACTTTTCAGATGTTGGCGCCCCTTTCCCCCGCTGTTTCAAGGCACCAGTGCAGCCCCTCTTTTGAGCCAGGCGATAACAGATCTATTCGTAAGAATATTTGAATATGCCGCTTGGGAGAAATTAAGCTGATTGTGCTGGTAAATATCTGGGAGGCACATTTTTCAGCCTAATCACTTTTTCCGCCCATAGCCTGTTTGTTTCCCGGTTGGAGAAAGGACCATGCTGTTCCTCCCACCAATTCGCTTATCATCCTGCAAGGACAACTTCATGTCACCCGGCGTAATCTTAAACGTGTTTTGTCTTGACTTTTTGCCTGTTTTAGATCTGCTTGAGGCTTCTTTGTATTCCTTTGACTTGCACTTTTTACATTAGAGCGGGAGGCAGAACGATACAGAGCCGAGACCTGGCAAACCAAAGTTCAGATCTCCCTGCTGGGCCTTGGAGGTTCAATGAGAGGCCTTACCCAGTTTTTTCCCCTCGGCCTAGCCAACCTCACAGGGTTGTCGTGAGAATGAGGAAAGGGGAGTCGTGTCCACGCGTGTCTAGTGTTCGAATGCTTGGGTTCAGATCCCCGTTTGATCGGGAATGGTTTCTTGTCTGACCTCAGGATAATGTGGGTCTTTCATCCTGGCCTACCTCATGGGGTTGTTGTGAGGTAAAAGAGTGGAGAACAGGATGGGCCACTCTGGTTTGGGGCCTGAGCTGGTCTACTTCACAGGCTTCCTTGGAAAAGCTGCCTGTGACCCTTTGGGTTCTTGGCTAGGGTTGACTCTGGAACATGGAATACCATGTTCTCCCATTTTCTGGCTTCTCTGTGACACTGTCAGTCTGGCCTAGTGGTTAGGGAGCCAGGATACTGGTTTTGATTCAGCACTTCTCCACAAAGCCAGCTAGGTGACCTTGGGCTAGTCACAGCTCTCTTCTGAGCTCTCACAGCCCCATCTACCTCACAGGGTGTTTGTTGTGGGGAGAAGAACAGAAGACTTGCCAGCTGCCTTGAGTCCCCTTAAGGGTGAGAAAAGAGGAATATAAAAGCCAATTCTTTCTACCTGAAGCCACCTGGGTGACCTTGGTCTAGTGGTTAGGAAGCCGGACTCTTATCTGGGAACATTGGGTTCGATTCCACCCTCCCCCACAAAGCCAGCTGGGTGACCTTGGGCTAGTCACAGCTCTCTTTCTTAGCACTCGCAGCCCCACAGGGTGTTTGTTGTGAGGAGAAGAACAGAAGGTTTGTCAGCCGCCTTGAGTCCCCTTAAGGGTGAGAAAAGTGGGGTAGAAAAGCCAACTCTCCTCCTCCTTCTTCTTCTTCTTCCCAGCTCAGGGAGGGACCGCAAAGGTGGCGGTGGTGGCCGCAGCAGCCGTGACTTCGTCCGCCATAACGCCCACCCTGCCAGCTTCCGTCCCCTTCAGCAAAACTTTCCCATTCTCCTCCTCAGGGTGAGTATGAGTCTCTTCCTTTTGCATGCCAGTTTGATGTTCATGCAAGGGCGGCATTGTGGGGGGGTTGGTGCGCATGGGGAATGGAGGGGGGAGGTGCGCCCTTTTGCCTGATGTGCCTTTGAGGGCGAAAGGGAGCAGACGAGCTGATAATCTCCCCGCCGAGGTGACTAAATCGTCCCGTCGCCATCTGGTGGGTTCAGTTACGTAAGCGAGAAGGCCGCAAAGGGCAGAGACCGGAACGAGGTAAAGGTCCTTCAAGGCGCATCACACACAAGCCAGACCTGTGGAAACAGCTGGAGAAAGCAGGGAGTGTGTCCTCTACCACATGCGTTTCACTTGTTAACGGCTAAACCTCAGACAGAAAGACCCACAAACAACCAGTAAAGCCCTGGCAGAGCATTAAAAAGGAGGAAACGCAACGTCTGGTGATGTCCTTTAGTTCAAGGCTTCAGGCGGTCATTGGTCATTGCCAACGAAGGGTTTTCAACCAAGTATTAGAAATCAACATTTTGTTTACAGTTATTTAGTTTGTTCAATTGCCTTTGAGCCCCTGAAATGAAGGGCCTGAGTTTAAAAATGCTTTAGTTCCTCAAATTTTTATGCAATCATTCTGTGCTACCCAGTGAATTAAAGCTGAAGGTCTGAACTTCGGCTCCGTCTGAATTGTTCGGTTCGAAATCCATTGTGGGAATGTACGGAACAGAAATTCGAAAAATGTTGTCTCTGTCCAAATATGATGGACCTGACTGTATATGAAGAGAAGCTGGATTTTGCCCCCTGCCTGCTCTTGTGCAATTCCCGGTGTTTGTGAATACTGTGTTTCAGAGGAAATCCAAATATACAGTTCAGTAGTTTATTGTGGGGGGGGGGAGTGATTCGGGATAGGATCTTCTCAGTGGTGGCCCCAAGACAATGGAACGACAGGCAACTTCACTTTACATGTTCAGGAGATCTGTGGAGACTCACTTATTGGCCCTCCCCTCCGCTCTTTAAGGCACTGATAGTGTTTTTAGCAGGTTAACTTTATATTTTATTTTCATCACTGTAACTCACCCTGAGACCTTTGGCTATAGGGCAGGGCAGAGATGCAGATAAATGAGTGAACAAATTTGGAACTGCTTCCATCTCTGGCCCAGCTTTCAGTGACTAAGAAGAGGGAGAAATATCCCAGGCACGGAGAAGATCCAAAATCCTTTATTTCCCCTCCGTTCCAATCCAAAAATCTTATATTTTTTTTGCCAAGAAAATAACAACGGTGAGGTAGAATTGCTGAGGTTTTGCTCTTGTTTTTCTAGATCTGGATTTAACTTCGTGGATGCCGTCCCGCCTTCGACAATATCTGCTCCTCCTCCTTTAGAAGGCAAGTTTCTCATGCAGCCTGCAAGTAGGGGCAATGGGAAAACAGGGGGGCATGGGTGTGGGTGTCTGCGCCCACCTCCCCCCCTGTTGAGAACGGTTTGGGGCCTGCATGGCTTGTCATGCAGGTAATGGCCATTGTGGAGGTCAGAGACAAGCTTTGCCATTGGGAGAGTTAGGAGGGCAGTTAGTGGGCCTTTTAGGGCCTTGGATGCAGCAGGATCCTGCCCCCCTACCCTGAAGGAAGGCACAGGGAGTTTTACTCTGCAGGAGAATCAGAGACACTTTGCAGATCGCTTCGCTTTCCTTGCTGATCATGGCCTCTGTCGTAGGGATGTGCAGGGATGCTTTTTTGGCATCCGAATTCGATTTGAACCGAACGTCAGAACATTCTTTAGAATCCGAATGCAACGAAGTCCGACTCGAATCGAGTACATTCGAACCTATTCGTTCGAATGTTCGATTCACATCTGAAGTTACGGATGTCGACAACATTTGTACGTGTGATACGTATCTGTACGCGTTTCTCGCGCAAATGCATACAGATAACGTATCTGTACTTACATTTGAAGGTTTCAGATCATTCAAACAAACGTTTTGGAACATTCAGAATTCATTCGAATGTGCAGACGTTCTATTCGCGTTTGAATACCCACAGGCAATCAAATTCGATCAAATTTCGAATGTTTAGAACGTTCAATCGCATCCCTACTCTGTCAGCAGCCGTGACTTCTCCAGGGAGCACAAATTCATGCTCAGAACATCAAGAATGCCTTGCAGGGTTGGACCACTAGCCTGTTGCCCGGGTTGCCAGCTCATAGCAGACAGAAACCATGCGCAAAAACAGGCCACGAGAATCTGCTGGTCCCACAGTCTCCTAGCAGCTGCGCTTTTGAGGCCGATGGCTCCCAGTAACACAGGTGGCCATACTGCCAGGACTAGTAGCCTAGATTTCCTGTGACCTTCTGAAGAAATCCTCTATCCTCCACAAATCTGGAGGCCATTTCATGCCCCTTTAACGCGGGAGGCCCTGGAGGGTGTATTTGTATGTCGCTTTGTGGAGGCACGACCACCAAGCTTACTTTCTTGTCTCACCTATTTTCCCCTTAGTGGCTGGAGCCTCCACGGCTGCGAAGGAGCCGGTGCCGCCCGAAGCCTTTTCCCTCAGCGGGGCCGTCAAATTTGGAACCGCCCCTGAGAGCTCGTTTGCTTTTGGGACGGCAAAGCCACCCGCCATTTTGGGAACATCGGCGCCAGGCAGCGCTTTGGGGGAGCCATGTCCGGCAAACGGCCAGGGGGCTGGAGTTGAGGCTCCGGCGGCCTCATCTGCTTCCGGCAAAGCGGAGAGCCTTGCGATGAAACCAGGAGACCATCTGTTCCAGGGCACAGCGGCTGGAGAGACTCTGGGCAGCTTCTCCGGGTTAAGAGTTGGCCAGTCTGATGAAAACGCCAAGAATCTCTCTGTCAGGGTCCTCCCTGCTAACGCCACGGGCAGCAGCCAGCCGCCCAAAACTGCTCCGGTGGCCTCTGGGTTTAGCCTTAGCGGGCCCTTGCAGGCTGGCAAATCCACAGAGGCCTCTGTGGCCTCTGTAGCACTGACCAACTCAACGTCTGCCCCTGTTACGGGCACCATCTTTGGCAACGTCCAGATGGTCTCGCCGAGCGCCTTCAGCCTAGGCGCCTCTGCAGGCCGCGCCAAACCTACTCCTACCATTGGGATCCAGCCGGGAAATGCCATCTCCGTCTCCTCCGCTCCTTCTGGGTCGCTTCCGTCGTCTGGCTCTCTGTCGTTTGGAAGCCTTTTGGCGCCCCCTGCGGCAGCTGTTGCTTCCGCACCCGCTGGCAAAGGGGAAGATGACTCCAAGGCCCCGCTAGGCCCTGAAAAGCCTCCTCAGGGTGATGCAAATGGGTCTGGAGCCACCCAGGTACTGGCTCAGGTGCAGACAGCAACGACGGAGCCTTCACAGGGACCGCCCCCTTTGACCACCCCTTCGTCAGCCGAGGCAGATACAATTGGGCCTGCTGCTGCTGCTGTTGCTACCGGAGCATCCCCCGCCAAAGAATCTTTTTCCTCAGCCACCAGTGGCGATCCGAATGCCAAGGGGGCGCCTGCCATTTCCTCTTTGGACCAGCAGGCCCCGGTGTCCTCCCTTCCGGCCGCGGTCCCTTCCCAGCCTCCTGAACCAAGCGGCTCCTCTCCTCCCACTGCCAGCCCAAGTGAGACCATCCAGACACTGGCCACCGGAACTTCCGCTTTCACTGTCACCATGTCTGGCCCGGCCGTGTTTGCTCAGCCTGCCACCTCTGGTTCTTCCAGCTCGGCCTTCAGCCAGCCGGCGGCAGACGCTTCAACCACCCCGACCAGCCTTCCCATCTTTGGACAGCTTTCCACACCTGCTACCACGTCGCCCTCTCTCTTTGGGCAACCTGCTGCCACCCCGCCATCCACCTCCGCCACCGCCGCCACCCAGGAGACGGGCACTGGATTTAGCACCTCTGCCTTTGGGACAGCCACTACCACCGGCTTTGGCCAGCCGGCCTTTGGTCAGGCTCCCGTCTTTGGCCAGCCGGCCAGCACTTCTGGCAGCTTCTCCTTCAACCAGGCCGCCTTTGGGGCGACACCAGCTTTTGGCCAGGCGCCTCCTCCTGCAACAGCGGCAGCTTCCAGCAGTAGCAATGTCTTTGGGGTGCCGTCCAGCACGGGTACCACAAGCTCCTTCAGCTTCGGACAGCCTTCTACCACCAATCTCTTCGGCCAAAGTGGGGCGCCGGCGTTCGGGCAGACCTCAACGTTCGGGCAAGCGGGGTCGATCTTTGGTAGTCCGGCCACCACAACCCCGACGTCTTCAGCCGGCTTCAGTTTCTGCCAGGCTTCGGGTAAGGGTCCATTGTAGCAGCTGTGAGCATGCCAGTGCATCTTGTATCCCAAATGCCAGTTCAGATTATTTATTTAATAAATTTATATCCTGCCCTTCACCAAATGCTCCTCGGGCAGCTTACAGTAAGAATAAAACTTATCAAAACAAAACAAAACATATAACTAAAAATATCACCCACCCCCTCCCTTCCACATCAACCCCCCCCCCCCCTTCCCAGCAGGACAGCACCCTGAGAAAGCCTGCTTCCAAAGATACGTTTTCACCAGGTGCCGAAAAGTATACAATGTAGGCGCCTGGCGAACCTCAAGAGGGAGGCTGTTCCAAAGTCTAGGGGCCACCACAGAGAAGGCCCTCTTTGGTCTAGTGGTTAGGGAGCCAGACTCTTATCTGGAAATACCGGGTTTGATTCCGGTCTCCCCCATTAAGCCAGCTGCGTGACCTTGGGCTAGTCACAGCTCTCTTCTGAGCTCTCACAGCCCCACCTACTGTGAGCCAGTTTGGTGTAGTGGTTAGGTAGTGTGTCGAAGCTGTAGATTACTGTATTTTGTGGATGATTGTATTTTTTTTTTGGGGGGGGGGAACAGTGGATAACTGAGAGCAGCCCATCAAAATATTGTCTTGGAGTGAAGTAGAAACGTGCAGGAAATGTCTTCATGGAACACCATGAGGCCTAGGTAGAAAACTAATAATGCCCTTTATAAGAGGTTCATTTAGGAAAGACATTTGCCCTAATCACTGGAATAAACAGTCACTGAACTAGAGAAATGAACAGCCCATCAGTGGGGGGTCTTAAGTGCCGGAAGCCCTTTAAAAAAGTATTTCCCAGTTGAATTCACAGCCCCTGATGTGAAATTTAATCAAAATAGTGTTATTGTCATTCTCAGGCAGATTAGCGAAGCTCACGCGCATCTTTAGAGACTGTAACCATTTTGAAATACAGCCAGACCCCTGTATCCACTGCGAATACGTTTCGGCTCCTACCCTGGTTACCTGAAACCATGGATAATCATGAACAGAGCTTCCGGTTCAGGGGTCATGCAACCCCAGAACCGGAAGTGTTTTTCTGGCCTCTGGAAGGCCTATTTCGGCCTCCAGAGAGCATTGGAATAGGCATGCAACACCACTGGACACCTCCCATGCGCCCCCTTACATTTTGGGATGGGCTCTGGCAGCGTCATGCGCTGGTTGCTGTCACTACAAAGCTAATTTATGCTATGTCAGCCGGTATATCTTCAAAACAAGTAATGGAAAATGAGTCCTTAAGCCTTTATATATGAAATTGTTTCTCTCCCTTTCTTCCTTCCTTTCAGCATTCGGTTCTAGCAATTCAGCACCCGTGTTTGGGCAAGCAGCCAACACCAGCGGGAGTCTCTTTGGCCAGGTAACCTTTCCAAAATGACCATCTTTCCATCTGCTTGTTTTCTCCCCTCGTTCCCGCATAGGTAGACTTTACTTGATTCTTATTGAAAGAAAAGAGGAAGATAGGTTTATCCGGTGTCACGCACGTAGGGATGTGATTGAATGTTCTAAACATTCGAAAATTCGATCGAGTCAGTAGATTCGAATGTCTTCTGTTCGAATCGTATTTTGGTGCATTCGGATTCTAAATATTCGGAGTAAATGTTTGGATTCCAATTTGAATGCAAGAAAAATATTAATGTGCATCCATCCCTACGTGTACGAGGCAGATTGACAGTATTTCTTGCATGGAGGGCGTAACGGGCATGCAGAATCCACCGCTGCAAGAGTGCCAGCATAAATGGCTCTCGAAAGGGATTTGCACAACTCTGTGGAGGTGGAGAAGTTGGCATTCCCAAGAGATGTTGGATGCGTTGCCGAAAATCAGCCTGGCTTGGTGGGAGACGCCGAGGCGAGAGCAGCACCAGAGAAGGATTTGAGGTGTTTGAAAAGAAGTTCTCCTAATCCCAGATTTTGACACGCGCAACCTGAAATGCATCGTGGTGCTGTGAGAAAGGAACTTTTGCGGCCTAGCCTGGCATTTCTCGAATGGTGCAGAGCTGCCCAGTGAAGTGATGGGCCTGCAGAGTGTGCCAGACAAAAATGTAGAATTCCTGGGTTTCTGTGGAGTTGTTGAGGGTTCCCAGGTGGCCTGGAGGCAGCATCCTGACCTTCTTCCTGGGCTTCATGGAATGATAAGACATGGAGAAAAAGAGCAAGGTACATGTTGCCTTGAGCTCTTCACATGACGGGCAGATGGGTGGATGGGTGGATGGGTGGATGGATGGATGGATGGATGGATGGATGGATGGATGGTAGAACAGCTGGATGGATGGATGGATGGATGGATGGATGGATGGATGGATGGATGGATGGATGGATGGTAGAACAGCTTGATGGATGGATGGAAGGAAGGAAGGAAGTTAGGAAGGAAGTTGGTGGTCTTTTCCCTCAGATGTTCATCTCCCCTCATCTTCTCCAAACATTCACCTCCTGGCTCTTAGTTTGTACTGGACCGTGGAACTTTCTAGTCCTCATGCAGCCTGTTCCTTGAGGACCTGAGGCGACTTTGGAGGTGAGCAAAATGGCTCCCCTCAGGACTGTTTTCCTTTCTTCCACAGCAGACATCTTCTGGTGGGGGTCTCTTTGGGTCTGGAAGCACCGGTGGGAGAGGAGGAAGCGGCTTCTTCAGCGGCCTGGGAGGGAAGCCGAGCCATGAGGCAGCCAATAAGAACCCTTTTAGCTCCAGCGGGGGCGGTTTTGGCTCATCCAACACCCAGAGTAAGTAGCGTCAAGCATTGGTTGGGGGGAGGGCGAGGGTGGGGGGTGTCTGGGTGAGGGAGAACAAGGAGGTGGGTGGTTGAGTGGTTGGTGAGTAGCGACCTTTTCTCTCCCAGCATGCTAAGGGAACTCTCCTTCCAGTTTAGTCTAGTGGTTAGGGAGCCTGCCTCTTATCTGGGTATACTGAGTTTGATTCTGCCCTCCTCCACAAAGCCAGCTGGGTGACCTTGGGCTAGTCACAGCTCTCTTCTGAGCTCTCACAGCCCCACCTACCTCACAACCTGCCTGTTGTGGGGAGAACAATAGAAAGCTTTGTCAGCTGCTTTGAGAACCCTTAAATGGGTGAGAAAAGTGGGGTGAAAAGGCAATTCTTCTTATTCTCCCTCCATGAAGCCAGCTGGGTGGCCTTGGGCTAGTCACAGCTCTCTTTCTGAGCTCTCACAGCCCCACCTGCCTCACAAGGTGTTCTGTTGTGGGGAGAAGAACAGAAGGTTTGTCAGCCGCTTTGAGACCCCTTAAATGGGTGAGAAAAGCGGGGTAGAAAAACCAACTCATCTTCTTCTTCTCCCTGCCTCAGATACCTCCAGCCTTTTTGGAAACAGCGGGGCCAAAACCTTTGGATTTGGTTCCAGCGCCTCATTTGGGGAGCAGAAACCCGTGGGCACATTCAGCTCCGGCGGTGGAAGCGTTGCGTCACAAGGCTTTGGCTTTTCCAGCCCAACCAAAGCAGGTACGTCTGTTTTTGTGGGTCCTGTCCCAGACCAAAACGGGGCATCTGAGGAACTCGGGGGGGGGGGGAGTGGAAGTTAGAGGATCCACAGCCCTTTTGGGCTCCCAGTGAACCAGGGCCATGGGGATAAGGGTCAGAGAATGACTACTGAGATTATCGGAAGGTCTGGACCAGGAGAAGGCGTTAGGTTTCGAATACCTTGATGGGGCATCACGAGAACGAGAGTCCTGGTTTCTCCCACATCAGGTATTGCCAAGAAACACACTTGTAGCTGCAAAAACTGAACGTGCTGTGGTCTCTTCTCAGCAGAGGAAGGTTTTGTGTGTCTCCAGCAGACCGGAGCAGTGGGAAGAGGGGGCTCCTTAGAGGTCACCTTTCAGATTATCTTCTGGTAGAAGAAGCTGTAGTGGCATGACACCTGAGACCCCAAATCCTGGGCACAACTGCATTGTGTTTGCCGATGATTCTCTAACGCACCCACTGCTCAGAGATGAGAAGCTATTTTTTAAAAGAGATTTGTGGGGGTCCAAGAAAGACCACCGCCTTCTCCCCAAACTTTAATATAGGCGAACCCCCATATCCGTAGGCGATACTTTCTGGCTCCACCCGCGGATACGTGAAAGCACAGATGATGGTCAACACTGCTGCTGGCTTCTAAAAATCCTCTCAAACACTGCCGCCACCGCAAGCCAAAGCTGCCTGCCTGGTAGAGCGGCGGCGGAGAGTTAGCCAGCCTGCTGCTGAAGCTGCCACGAGCCGCTGCTGAAGAGCGGGTGGGTGGGCGGGCAAGTGGGCAACCAAAACCAGCAGGCAGGTGGTTTTTGCAACTTCTGGCAGCATGCCCAGCAACAGCAGCCAATAGCAAGCCAGTGGTGGCTTTTGATTTTTGGTAGCAGCAGCTCTTGCCTTCTCCAGTGGTAGTGGGCAGTTAGTTGAAGCCGCCAGCCATCACTAGTCCCAGCTGCAGCGGGGAGCTGGCGGTGGCAGCAGGGAGCTGGTGGGATTGGCGGTGTGGCAGTTACCGAATCAGCAGATACGGGGTTCGACTGTATACCACCCTGGCATCACCAGCTATCTCTCAGGGCTTAATGTCTCCTACCCAGCACTCCTTCCCAACCATGGGTCCCTCCAAACTCAGGCTAAAGGTTGTGGATTTTTCAAAGCCAAGGGGATGGTTCTTGCTTAGAAGGGTAACTGGATATTGAACCTCTGTTAAATAATTCAACCAGAGTGTTTTCTTTTTCATCCCCGCCTCTTTCCAGACACTTGTGTTTACAACCCAGGGCTATCTGTTACATTGACCAGGACTGGAATTTCACCTGGGGTATTAAAATGCATCTCCATCGTGCCGCAAAAGAGTTTATTGCTAGCCAGTTCTTGGAGAGGCAGGCGGCTTTGAAGCGTGTGCTGAAAAATAACCATATAACGTTGCTTGTAATGGATGGGTTGGTGGGTTGTTTGTTTGTTTAATCAGAGAAGAGATGGTTGGTTTTCATGTAGGGATTGAGCAGTCTGTAAATCAAAAGTCAGTCCCACGGAGCCTTTATAAAAATTATGGGATTCTGGAAATATTTGGACATTTTCCTTTTCTTCATAGCAACCCAAATGTGATCCAGTACTCCCAAGACCCTTGAAATTTTTCTCCAGCTTTTCTAATGCCCAAATGAATGAATGAATGAATGAATGAATGAATGAATGAATGAATGAATGAATGAATGAATGAAGCCAGCTGCTGGATAAATTTAAATAAAACCGCCTGTTTCCCCCAAATGCATTGAAAAGCATTTTTTAAAAAGCTTACAAAATGCATACTAGTAAAAAACAAAAAGGATCCGGGGGCCTATCATGGATTCCTGATCACTCAGATCATCTTGAGGTTAGAGTGGCAGACCCATAACTTGTCTTCAACCAGTTTGATTCCACTTTCCTCCATGAAGCCAGCTGGGTGACCTTTTGCTAGTCACGGTTGGTAGCTTTGAGTCCCCATAAGGGTGAGAAAAGCGAGTGGTTTGTCTGCCGCTTTGAGTCCCCGTAAACGGGTGAGAAAAACAGGGTATAAAAGCAAACTCTTCTTTTCTGTCCGTTCTGATTTCCGCTAAGCAGAGGATGTAGCATCCTGCTCTGCCCTGTTTTTCCCATCTTTGCTCCCCCAGTGATGCCTGCAGGAAAAAAGAACAGATGAGGGGTACATTTAAATGCAGTTTCCCGTAATATCCAAGGTTCCCTAATTCCTTATAACCCAAAGTATCCAAACTGAGGCTTGTTCTTAGTGTACAAAGTGTAACCTGATGGATGAGAACGTGCCTCCATCCTGGGCAATGTTGTCACAGGGAATTAAGCTTCTCTGTGGCTTTGTGTTTCATTCCTCTCGCTCACATCAAGAGAGGCCAGAGCTGGGCATGTCTGAGCTTTGCTGCTCATTCCTAATATTGTAAGTCAAAACCTGGACTTGTCATGGCATGCCAGCTTTGGATTGCTTAAAAGACAGGTTTGGAAAGGCGTGTTTGAAAAGTGGATCACGATAGAGCCAAACGCATCTTCCAGGAAAGCAGGTTTTATCTTCAGGAAGTCACCACCAAAAAGGCCCTTCCTTGTTTTTTCTGACCAGAAGCCATTGGTGGGTCGTTGTTACAGAACGCCACTGGCTTCTTATATAACAGGCCTCCAAGTAGCCCAGGAATACCTTCTTTCTTTCTTTCTTTCTTTCTTTCTTTCTTTCTTTCTTTCTTTCTTTCTTTCTTTCTTTCTTTCTTTCTTTCTTTCTTTCTTTCTTTCTTTCTTTCTTTCTTCTCCTGCCTGCCTAACTGCCTGCCTGCTTTCTTCTCTCATTTCCTCCCTCCCTTCCTGCTTTCCTCTTTTCCTTCCTTCCTGCTTTCCTTCCTTTTTTTCCTGCTTTCCCTCCCTCCCTCCCTCCCTCCCTCCTTCCTTTCCTGCTTTCCTTCCTTCCCTCCCTCCCTCCTTTCCTTCCTGCTTTCCTCCTATCTTTCCTCCCTTCCTCCCGCTGTTCAGAGCAGCTATCCCACATCAATCCACAGCTTCCTACGTGAGGGTTGCAGTCCCAGGAAGCGGCTGCCCGATGCTCTGAATGAATATTTCAACTACAGCAGCAGCAGCTGCTTGTAGTAATAATAATGCAAATGCCCACCTTTGGGGAGGGTTTGTGTGCAGACGGTGCCTCTAGGGTGCGACACGCAGCTAGGCTGAAGTGGTTACCATTTTGCTAGCAGCATCAGAAACGCTACCTTAGCAACTGCTAGGGGTGTGTGTGTGTGTGTGTGAGAGAGAGAGAGAGAGAGAGAGAGAGTGTGTTTGCTGAAGGCCGGAGGTGGCAGCGGAGGCCCTGCAGTTGGCGTCTGCCGCGCTTGCTTTCCATGCCGGCTCCAGCAGACATTCCTGGCCTCCACCCCGATTCATGTCCAAGGGCTTTCTTTTTAAGGAGATGCCTGCAGCCACATCTAGCCACGCCTTTTGCAGTAAGTGTGAGAGAGGGCATGCATGAGAGAGACCGTTCCGAAAGCAACAGACGCCCCTGTCCTGCACCTCCGCTCCCCGGTGCGCAGCCGGCCGGGGCGGATGCTCACACCAGCCAGTTTATGGCAGCATCCCGGTGCCTCCTAGCCCGGCGGGAGGTTAGCGATTCCTCCGGGTAATCGCCAGAGGAAGGCATGGGAACACTGTGCCACAGACCTGGTAGGCCGGCGGCCTCTTCCAGCAGGTTTCTTCTTCTCCAGTGACCCTCATAAAACCGACCCAGGACAGCTCCCTCCTCCCGATCCTGGCTTCCCGAATTGAGCGTTGTTAGTCGCTGCCTTCACGCACGTCTGCAGAGGGAGGGAGAGTTTAAAAATTGCTGGATCATGAGAGAGACCAGAGGGGAGCGGCCCAGTTTGCTTTGCAGGCCAAAAATGAGATGCATTGCTTTTATGCTATGTCCCTATGCATGTACACATGTGTGTTTACATATGTATGTGTTTGTGTTTGGAGGCTTTTTGCAAACGCTTCTGCCCTCACGTGTTGAATCAAAAAGCCCAAAGCTACCCTCACAGGGTGTTCTGTTGTGGGGAGAAGAATAGAAGCTTTGTCAGCCACTTTGAGTCCCTTTAAATGGGTGAGAAAAGCAGGGTAGAAAAGACAACCCTTCTCCTCCACAAAGCCAGCTGAGTGGCCGTGGGCTAGTCTCAGCTCTCCTCTGAGTTCTCACAGCCCCACCTACCTCACAGGGTGTTCTGTTGTGGGGAGAAAAACAGAAGGTTTGTCAGCCGCTTTGAGTCCCCTTAAATGGGTGAGAAAAGCGGGGTAGAAAAGCCAACTCTTCTTCCAAGTCTCTTTGCTTTCATTGCATGGCGGAAGAAGACCTTCAGCTTTATAGGGTGTTGCTGGGGGGGGGGGGGGTATTTCCACACAGGGAAGATCTAGCTGTTTCTCCTCCCCTTCCTCCTCCCCTCCCCTTCTGTCTCTCGATGACTAACCTTTTCTTTTTGCCTCTCCCCCCCTTTTTTTTGCCTCTGTTTTGCTCAGGTGGCTTTGGAGCTGCTCCTGTGTTTGGCAGCCCTCCCACTTTTGGGGGATCCCCTGGGTTTGGAGGGGTGCCAGCATTCGGTTCAGCCCCAGCCTTTTCAAGCCCTCTGGGCTCGACGGGAGGCAAAGTCTTCGGTGAGGGAACAGCGGCCGCCAGCGCTGGAGGATTCGGGTAAGGAGGCCAGAGGGATTGTGGGAAACGGAGGGGGCCAACCCAGGCCTGTCCACTTTCACTTGTTTCCTTTGCCCTTCCTTTGGTTTTGGTTGCAAGAAGGCCAAGGGTTTGGGAGGAGGCGAAAGGGATTGTGGGAAATGGGGCAACCGAGAGCTGTTGTTCTTTTCCCCTCCTTCCACTTTTTTACAGGGAGAAAGCAAGGGTTCATGTCTCTCCTTCATTTCTGCCCTATGCCCTTAGTCCAGGAATACCTTTTCTTTCTTCCTTCCTTCCTTCCTTCCTTCCTTCCTTCCTTCCTTCCTTCCTTTCTTTCTTTCTTTCTTTCTTTCCTTCTTTCCTTCTTTCTTTCTTTCTTTCTTTCCTTCTTTCCTTCCTTCTTTCTTTCTTTCTTTCCTTCTTTTCTTCTTTCCTTCTTTCTTTCTTTCTTTCCTTCTTTCTTTCTTTCCTTCTTTCTTTCTTTCTTTCTTTCTTTCTCTCTTTCTCCCTTTCTTTCTTCCTCTCTCCCTTCCTTCCTCCCTCCCTTTCTGCCTTCTTCCTTTCCTTTCTGCCTCTCCCTCCCTCCTTTCCTTCATTTCTCCCTCCTTTCCTTCCTTCCTTCCTCCCTCCCTCCCTTCCTGATGGTATCAGAAAGGTATCTTAAGACAGTCGTGGTGACCATAGGAGGGCATATCCTAGGCAGACCTAACTGAGCTTTTTCCTCTCCCTTGGCCCCTTCTTGACCCGACACGTTATCTCATTCTCTGGCCCACAGCTTTGGGGGCACCCCCAGCACGGCATCCTTTGGCACACTGGCCAGCCAGAACACCCCCACCTTCGGCTCCCTCTCCCAGCAGTCAACGGGTTTCGGCACGCAGAGTGGCGGCTTCTCCAGCTTCGGAACGAGTGGAGGAGGTAGGTAGGGGGTCTTGG
This sequence comes from Aspidoscelis tigris stejnegeri, assembly GCA_023333525.1. Lineage (NCBI taxonomy): Eukaryota > Metazoa > Chordata > Lepidosauria > Squamata > Teiidae > Aspidoscelis > Aspidoscelis tigris. The sequence continues at coordinate 11,488,290 of JALMGA010000016.1, forward strand.
CCCGGAGTTGAGGCAGGCTGGGAGAGAGGCCTGTAGCTTGTGGCTGGCCACAGAGAGTCGTGGTGCCTCCTTTCACAGTCAGCTATGTTCACAATAGATGTGCAGCATCAGGAGCGGGAGAAGATTGGAGAGGTTTTAGACCGACTCTGATTCCTTACTACAGTCGTACCCCAGTATCCACTGATACGGTAACTGCGGTTTCAGTTTTCCATGGTGACTGGATCAGCCCACCCCACGCGGGCACCATTAGGCCTACCAGAAACTCCCCCGAGGCCTGGGACGGGTAGGAAATCTCCCAAAATGACATCAGATTTCCCATAATTCCTGTGAAAGCCACACTTTTCTATTATTGGTGGTAGGGCCCAGAGCAATGTCTCTCCCATGGATACGGAGATCGGGGGGTTATTTGTTGCTGTTGTCATGGAGGAGACCAAGGAAAGAGCAGAAATTGGGATGGGCAGATGCTGAGACCACTTCATACACCCTGTGCGTGTTCCACTGGCAGCGTCAAAGAAACAGAAGCTTAGAAATCCGCGTCTTGTGAGACAAGGAGCGGAGGGAATCCCACAAAGGCAACTCTGTTAGCTCACAGCCTGGAGTCCTGGACTAAAACATGGCGGCCATCTTGCTTTGGTCAACCTTCTCAGCTTTGAGAAGGCCCAGCATGGGGAGGTGGCAAGAACAGGAGACGCAGCTGAACTCGGCACCTCGATCCTGTTCTCCTTAGCTGGACCTGTTGAGAATATTTTTGTATATCTCTGGCAACACAGACAGAGATTGTAGGAGAATAGCAGAAAGCTCGTGCGCAGAGAAGCTTGTTCTCCTGAGATCAATTGCCACAAGACAAACGTTTAAGGTTCTTTTCAAAAAGGAAGGTGCTTTATTCTTCAGTGCCTGCAAGTATAGAACTACAAACCAAGGAGAAACAGTTGCATGTAGGTATGAAATAAAAACATTGTACAGCTTAACATTCAGCCTCAATCTTTTGGACATAAACAGTCCTGTAATGGTTACAGTAAATATTCAGTTATCTCTGTTAACACAAACATCAGAGTAACTAGAAAGCAATTCAATAATACAGCAACTCTGCAACACTCTTAACACCCTAACACCGTAACAAAAGCATAAGGACAACTTAGTCTTGGTTATACCCATCACTGCTGGGCAGGTGTATGGATGACTAAGGTCCCAGGGAGAAAAGACAGTTTGCATTAAACAAGAGAGTAGGTATGCAAGCCTCAGGTAAAAGCAGATTCTGGAAGCACATACCAGGGGCCCGAACAAGGACAGACCAAGCCCCCAGACCCAGGTCACACATCTTGTGCAGATCTTACGCCTATTTTTCTCTGGAGCCCATCTCGATGAGAAGTTTTACTCCGTGAAGACGTGGCAGAGTTCCTCTTCGTTGTCGTCGCTTTCGAGCTGGTTCCCCAATTTCTGAGGGTTTGTTTAGGAACCTTGGAGCCTGGCCTGGTTCTGTTTCACTTATTCTTTAATTAAAACTGTGTCCATGATTGTGAGTTCAGGTTGAAGGGGGGTTGAGAGCCCTGGAAGACGTTTCACCCTTGGCTTTCGGCATATGGCCGCCATGTTGGCAATGCTCCTTTTCTGGACCCCTTTACACCTTTTGGGGAACCTGTGTTCTATGTTCAAGGCGTCTAATTATCCTTTTAATGCTGTTTCTTTTTCCTTTCCTGTAGGATTTAGCTTTGGATCATCTAATGCGTAAGTCTCTATCCTGCGCGGGCGCGCATACATGCACACACACACACATGCAAAAACGAGCTGTTTTTCGACATGAAGTATATTAAAAATGGTAATCCTTATTGAATTTTGAATCAGCGAGAGATGAGGCCGGCTTTTCTTCTCTTTGTCATCCACCCTCCCTCGTTAATAGCATTAATGAGAGGCTTAAGTTCTAGACAGCAGCGGAGAAAGATGATCTCTTTTCTCTCCCCCCACCCCCCACCCTGTCCAATTTTATGTAAGACTTTTATTAAGGCTTTTTCAGCACTTCACAGAAGAGAAGAGAGAATGTGCACAATGCGGAGATTTTCAGAGCACCTGTACACACCGCTGCCATGGAAGAAGAGTTGGCTTTTCTACCCCACTTTTCTCACCCACTTAAGAGGACTCAAAGTGGCTGACAAACCTTCTGTTCTTCAACCGACAGCAGGACACCCTGTGAGGTCAGTGGGGCTGTGAGAACTCAGAGAACTGTGAGTAGCCCAAGAAGAGGAAGAGGAGGAGAAGGAAGGAGAGAAGTTGTCTTTTATGCCTCGTCTTTTATACACAGCTCTTTTTGTGAGCTGTTTCAGCCCCAGTCCCCTTAAATGGGAGAGAAAAGTGGGGTAGAAAAGGCGGTTCCTCTTCTTCTTCTTCTTCTTCTTCTTCTTCTTCTTCTTCTTCTTCTTCCTCCATGAAGTCAGCTGGCTGGCCTTGGGCTAGTCACAGCTCTCTTCTGAGCTCTCACAGCCCCACCTACCTCACAGGGTGTCTCTTGTGGGGAGAAGAACAGAAGGTTCGTCAGCCGTTTTGAGTCCCCTTAAATGGGTGAGAAAAGCGGGGTAGAAAAACCAACTCTTCTTCTTCAAATCAGTTTGAATTTTAATACATTCTTTTTTCTCTGTTTGTACGAATTGGATACTCAGATATTGTATTCGAATTGAATCGAATTTTGAAAACTGCATTTGTGCACACCCCTGATTCAGACCAATAACATGTTAAACGTATTAAAACCATAAAAGTGCCTAGATGTGGGGAGGAAAAGGCCGTTCAGACGTAATGAATCCGAGGCCTCGAGAATGAATGATCACGTACGTAACAACGTTCCGTTCCCTGTGTTTCCTTGGCTGTGTCTTTCAGGTCTACGTCTGGATTCAGCGGCTGGAGGAGCTAAAGGCCTGCTGAACTGTTCTGCCCTGCTGTTTGACACCCAGGAGCCGAGTGGAGACGCAGCGTTGCGGCGGGGCAACAGGATCTTTCTTTGTTTTTTCCACCCCTACCTTTGTTGACTTCCTTTTTGTACAAAGAAAATAAGCCCCCTCCCCAAACAAAGGCCTATTTTTTTTTAACAGAGCAATTGCTCCTTCTCTTTAAATAAACTATTTTCTCTGCTTCACTGTCGTTCGAGTTGTTATTTCCCCACGTGCCTTTGGGAAGATCCCCCCCTATGGGGAGAAGGGGAGACCTTCAGGAGTCAGATCAGACACAGATTATCAGGATCAGGCCGGAAGAGGAAAGGATCGACGCCGCCATCCATGTGTCATATTTGCAAGGGCCAAAATTTTCCCAGGTTGCTCAGATCCACAGAGGACTGCAGGGCACAAGTAAACAGTGCCCATTGAGCTGCCCGTTGTGTACTTATTTTGGATTGGCTCTGATTTCTACAGTCTAAAAACAAGGACAAACTGCTTGGACAATTCTGGTATATCAAAGCCAGAACCTTTCAGGGAGTGTTGGATGCCTCATTGAGGGAGGGGGAGATGTCTTTGAGGCAGAGGTATCTCGCTTCTCAAGAGGACCTCCCTGGACAGAGAAGTATTAGGCAACTATCGTTCCATCACCAATACACCCTTCTTGGGCAAGGTGCTGGAGAGGGTGGTGGATTAGTTTCCAGCATGCTTGGAAGAAGCGGACGATCTGGATCCATTTCAATTCGGCTTCAAGCCAAGACTGCCTTGGTTGCCTTCAAAGAATCTCTGGAGAGTTGCACCCTTTGTCCCCCAAAAAACCTGGGGTGATGGGTGGACCCCACGTGGGTCGATCCAGATTCGCCACATGGGTGCTCCGGTGTTTCCGCTGTGGGCAGGCTAGCACCCATTGCTATTAGGTGCTGCACCGCCCATGGGGATGTAATGGGTACCTCCCTTAATCCAGATCTATTAGATCCAGATAGTTGAAGGACCCATTCCTTAGATCCGGATCAGCTTAGAAAAAAGGCGGGGTAGAAAAGCCAACTCTTCTTCTTCACTGTGGTCATATTTCATGCTTATTATCTTCATATATAATTGAGTCTGGTTATTAGTTTCAGTGCTCTTTCTTTTTTTAAAGCCACTGCGAAGATATAAAAGCTACGGGCAAAGCATGTTGAAGGAATTTAAAAGGGCACATTTCAAAGCAGCTAAATAAATCCTGAGAACCTTTGTTTGTCATCCATTTAAAAATAAATAAAGCCATGGGATGGAGAAAGTCGTCTGAGCTGCGTTAGTGCTCTTAGATGTTTTTGTTCAGGCAATAAATGCTATTTGTGCACATAGAACCTAAGTATGTTCCCCAGAGTTATGAAGGCAGTGTTGCAAAGGAGGGGCAGGGTTAGTCAAAGGCTGCACAGTTTTTTCTAGCATCCCTTCCAGCCCCCACCTAATTATTAAGTCCCTCGCTGACCAAGAAGACAAACCTCAAGTTAAAGGCCTAAGTGTCTTTTCCTGCTCCGTAGACTTGTAGTACACACTCAGCATCACTAGGGTGCTGAATTCTTTCCACTCCCTGCAGCTGCCCTTAGGCATTAATGGAGTCAGCAAGAACATGGTTTTAAGAGTACAGCTTCCTTCTCTTCCTGCTAACACAGGATGTGACAACAGAAGGACCTTCCAGAACAGCCCCAGCTGTGTCATTTCCTATGTCATTTCCTCTACGGCCCTTTTGAGCAGGGTATTTAAAAGGCTGTAAGAATAAACTGGCCCTTTTTTCCACCTGATCTCTGTCTCCCAGTTTTTTCATTTACCCTTACCCCATTTTCTTGCCTGTCGGGTCAGCCATTAACACGTGGCTTGACCCCCAGGACCTGGGCCGGTCAGGAGCTTGGGCTAATCTATCAACACCTGGCAATCAAGCACAGCAGCCCCAGCTGTTGTGCCTCTGCTACCTAGGTTGATTCAGGTTACAAGAGTCAGACCGCGGCAAGGTGGGGCTACATAGAGGAAGAAGGGTTGGCTTTTCTACCCCACTTTTCTCACCCATTTAAGGGGACTCAAAGCAGCTGACAAAAGCTTTTTCTATTCTTCTCCCCACAGCAGGCACCCTGTGAGGTTGGTGGGGCTGTGAGAGCTCAGAAGAGAGCTGTGACTAGCCCAAGGTCACTCAGCTTGCATTTGTGGAGGAGTGTGGAATCAAAGTCACTATTCCCAGGTAAGAGTCTGGCTCCCTAGCCACTAGACCAAGCCGTCTCAAGGGAGAACTATTGTCATAGTGACAAGCTGTTTTCTTTCAGTGTTAAATAGCTCAGAATATTCATCTCTGGGATAGATAACACGGAAAGAAAATGTTTGGCCGCTTTGCTGATGTGTTCCCTCGCTCTGAAAGTGGACTGAAGCTGGATTAAACCTTAGGTGTGACCACAGCCTGGGAGGTTTGCAGAAGAAGACACTAAAAAGATAGGTTTAAAAGGTTGATTAAGGTCCCAGCTACACCTAATTCTTAAACCGCCTTCAGTCCACTTTCACGTCAAGGTGGCACAGGCACCAGATAACACAGATGGGAGATGAAGCATTCCTCTTTCAAAGGTGGCATTCCGGCCTGAACCTACTACCCGGAAGCAACGGGCCATGCCTGGCATCTGAGAGCACGCAGCCCTTTTTTCTAGGCTGCGGCACATGCCAGCGCGTCGGAGAATCAATGCAAAGAATTTTGAGGTCAACAACTCAGCGCCGGTCCACGTCTATTTATATCCTTAAAAAGAGGTGGGGTGGGAGGGAAGGAAAGTCAGGCGCGCCGTAAGGCCTGGCGAGGTATGCTGGTATGTTTACTAAAATTTAACGCAGAGCTTTTCATTGATGTGGCTGAAACATGGAGACCCCTTGTGCAACACAGCTTTGCCTTAGGTGGCCGGCTTCCCTAGTTTGATGCAATCCTGAAAACTTTCAGGTGAGGTGCCGCTCACTTGCGCTGGCTAAACGGGTCGCCCTTCTGAGACGGCGTTGGCATACATTGGCATACTGGGTCTTCCTTCCACGGCATCATTCTTCTGCCCTCAGAGACAGCATGGACCTAAATTCATGGAGAACCGAGGCCTTTTAGCACTATAGCCTCTAGTACGTAATTAGTGCGCCTCTGGAGAAGAACATATGCGCATGGAGTAGGCTGTTACAGCCTACAAGCGCGCCCTCCCTTCCCAGATATGCACTAACTGTGCATCAAATCGTGCTCCACGCCTTTACCAGCGTTTACCCAACAGCTGCCTGGAGCGTCCAGCAGCACGACTATTTGCTCTCGCCCGCATTACGGGGTTATTTATTGTGCCACGCAAGCGTGTTGGCAACTCAGACGACCATAGGTGCGACTGCACTTGTGTGCCGTGTCAGGGTCGTCAAGGCAACAGCGCCGACGCACGCGCAGTAGCTGAGGCGCCGCTGCCAAAATGGCGGTGCCCGGAGGAGGACTAGACCCTGGGATCGAATAAGGTGAGTATCTGATCCTGGGGGGAGGGAGCAGGTGAAGTTGAATAGGGCTCAAGTGTGAGCGCCAGTCGATATTGGGTCATCGCACACCTTTCCCGTCCAGCAGACAGGAAGTGTAGTGAGAAAATGCCTCTAGTAACCCGTGGATGCCCAGATACCACATCCAGGTTGGAGAGACGGGCAGGATCGCCCAATGCCAACTGCAGGAAGTCAAGAGCTGGTGAAGGTTTTGCCTTTGTCTTCTGCTTGAGTTGCCAGAAGTATTTGGTGGGCCACTGTGTGGGACAGGATGCTGGACTAGATGGGCTGTGGCCTGATCCAGCAGGGCTCCTCTTAATTCTTGGAGGACAGGTGTATCAATGGCTACCAGAATGGATGCCCGGGTACCACCTCCAGGTTGGAGAGACAGGATGCCTCTGAAGGCCATTTTCAGGGAGTCCAGAGAAGTTAGAAGTTCTACCTTTGCCTTCTGCTTGAGATGCCCAGAAGCAATTGGTGGGCCACTGTGTGAGACAGGATGCTGGACTGTATGAGCTATGGCCTGATCCAGCTGGGTTCTTCTTAGGTTCTTATGGACTAGATGGGCTGTGGCCTGATCCAGCAGGACTCCACTGGGTTCTTAGGGACTAGATGGGCTGTGGCTTGACCCAGCAGGGCTCCTCTTAGGTTCTTATGGACTAGATGGGCTGTGGCCTGATCCAGCAGGGCTCCTCTCAGGTTCTTATGGTTTTATGTCTTTCGTGTAGTGACTGGCTGCCTATGCTTCCCCTTAATCTCCTTTCTCCATTGGTTGTTGTTGTTGTTGTTTGTATAACATAGTCTTCTACTACCTGGTGGATTGGGGAAAACCAAACCACCATCTTATAGAAAAGATAACTGCACTGTTTGTTACAGGACATCACCTTTCTTTTAGAACCCTATAAGTTAAATATTCATGGATTAGAATCCAGTCACTGTGAAAGGTTCACCCATAATATGTTGGATATGTTTTGCTCTCTATGGTTGTGGTCACAACTGAGGTTTAATCCTGCTTCAATCCACCTTCAGAGCAAGAAAATTGCATCAGCAAAGTGACCAGTAATTTCCTTTCCACATTATCTATCCCAAAGGTGAATTTTTAAAGTTACTAACTGGTGAAAGAAAACAACTTGTCACTTTGCTGATGTATTCCCTCGCTCTGAAACTGGAGGGAAGCTGGATTGAACCTTAAGTGTGACCACAGCCCCAGAGAATTTCGGTTATTGGGAAGCGACCGTCGTTCTGTTTAGTAAATAAATAAATAAATAAATAAACACGGTTGCCTTCACATCCAAGAAACCCTCTGGGTTTCTCCTCCCATTCCACCCTAGCATTTCAGGAAGATCATTTTCCTTTCGCCTGCCCTCCTAGTTTTTGCGACGTCGGACCCAGCTCTTGCATTTTTAGACGCGGCCAAATGAGCAACCAATTCAGGACTGACTCTCTCGCTTTTACGACTCCCGTTTCTTTTATAGTGGAAATTCAGCGGCGGCTGGAAGACTCTAAAAAGCGATGGCAGCTGCCTTAGAGACGGTCTAGCTGGCGGGATTCCAGTTTTCGGCAGACAGGTGCTCTGTCTGCAAGTGGAGAGAATAACATACATATTTCCAAATTTGCATCTTTGGTATGCAAGACCAAATGGATGCAAGTTTGGAATGTGGGTGGATGCAAATCCTCTTCTGGTACCAGCATCCCTGGAAATTTGCTCGGACCAGATTCCCGGGAAACAGTGCGGCTACCGAAATTTGCAAATTTCAAGGAAGCCTCGCCATACTACTGATTTAAAAACCAAAAAGAAACATAAAAGAATCCTCACTTTGCGGTATTCTATACTCCTGAGTTGAAAAATAATTATTATAATCCGTCATTTGGGTAGTGGTTTCCTGAGCAAATTGCAATGTTGAGTCACAGCTCCTTGTGCGTAAATACGCACATTTCCTGGGATTTAAATGCGCAACAGTCAAGGGATCGTTATTTTCAGCATCCGGAATCCATAAGGCAAATTCTGGCAGCTGAGGGCTTGCCTGTTCAGATCATTTTGGGTGGGGGTTCACCCCCACTCCTTTCCCACAGCATCAGAAACACATTCTAGGTCTGCCAGGGGCAGTCCACCTATCCTGAGCAGGTTCAAGTGACCCACTAGGGCTTATTGAATCATAGAATTTGAGTTGGGACCTTGAGGGTCATCCAGTCCAACCCCCCTGCTCAATGAATGATTCCCCAAACCATCCCAGGCAGATGTAGGTCCAGCTTCTGCCTGAAGAGCTTTAGAATCATAGAATCAAGGAGTTGGGACCTCTGGGGTCATCTAGTCCAACCCCCTGCTCAACGTTCCTAAACCATCCCAGGCAGATGTAGGTCTAGTCCAGTGGTTCTCAACCTTCCTAATGCTGCGACCCCTTAATGGAGTTCCTTATGTTGTGGAGACCCCCAACCACAGGGGCGAAGCAGCTGGGAGATGGGAGGGAAGGGCCGTGGGAGACTCATCGCGACCCCTCTGAAACGGTAGTTCGACCCCCAAAGGGGTCCCGACCTCCAGGTTGAGAACCACTGGTCTAGCCTCTGCTTGAGGACCTCCAGCAAAGGAGAACCCACTACAACCTGGCAACCTATTCCATTGACTGATCGCCCTCACTGTCTGGAAGTTTTTCCTAACATCTAATCTGTATTGATTCCCTTGAAGTTCCATCCCGTTATTTCTAGTCCTCCCATCTTGTGCAAGTGAGAATAGGGACGATCCCTCTGCACTGTGATGGACCTTCAGATACTTGAAGATCACAATCGTGTCTCCTCTCGGTCTTCTCTTCTGCGGGCTAAACATTCCTAGATCCTTCAGCCGTTCTTCGTTGGACATGGTTTCCAGACCACTAACAATTTTGGTAGCCCTCCTTCCATCCCCCTTTCTCTGCTCCTGTTGAGATTGCTTTTGCTCGCCATGTTCTTAGCACCCAGCCTCATTTTGCAGGCTGCGGAGAGGCGGTGTTTTTGCAAGTGAGCTTATGCATGGTAGAGTACTCTCATTTTGTACGTGAGTTTTCTAAGATCCTAGGTATTCTGGGCTCTCCCTCTTCTCGGAAGCCACAGTTACCTGGCACCTGTCAGCAGCTGCAAAAGGGCCAGGGTGACATGAAGATGGCCTCTCACTTTGTGGAAAATCCCCCAGGGCAGCTTTATAAATAGGCGCAAGCTCAGGCGGTTATCAGGGGGGACCAAAGGAAGCTTCTTCAGACTGTATGAAAAGTTCCACCGAACAACTGGAGTGTGTGGAAATCATTTTCATGATGTGTGAAAGGTGGACAGAGAAAAAAAATCTATATTTTCTCTGTTGCAAAACTCTAGGAATGTGCACAAATGGTTTTGGGGGCATTTGATTTGTAACAAACGGAATGTTAGAAAATCCATATTTGTTCAAATAGATCCCCTCCGAATGTGGCAGGATTCCATTGGATAGGAAATTCCTACGGACATCCAATACGTATCTGATAGGAACGAAGATGTGTCCGACACAAACGCGTACATACCTGATATGTATCCGATATACTGATCCCGTAACTTATCTGCTCCGACTGCGTCAAATCCGACCTGGATCCACTTTTAATCCGCTCTTGATCCATGCTGAATGCAATCTGGATCCGTTGCAGATATGACTGCTGTAGCCACTTTCCCACTTCCCTGGTTTAATGGATGGCCAAACTATCTGTTTGAATGTCTGAAACAGTATTTCTACAAATGTAAATGTTCAAATGCCCTAACATTTCATTTGTGTATGAATGTCTAAATTCAGATGAGTTCAAAAAACAAATCTTACGAATATTTGTACACATCCGTGGATACTGATGAAGAGGAGAATTCGGGCTGAGAAAGCAAAGTGTTTCTTCACCAAAGGGTCGTCGGTCTATGGAATTTGCTGCCAGAAGAGGTGGTAACAGCAGCCAGCCTAGATGGCTTTAAGGAAGGACTAGGCACATACCTGGAGGACAGGTCGACCAGAATGGATGCCGAGGTTCCACCTCCAGGTTGGAGAGACAGGCAGGAGGCCTCTTAAGGCCACTTGCAGGGAGTCAAGAGCAGGTGAAGGTTTTGCCCTTGTCTTCCACTTGAGATGCCCATGGGCAATTGGTGGGCCACTGGGTGAGACAGGATGCTGAACAAGATGGGCTGTGGCCTGATCCAGCGTGGCTCCTCTGTGGTTCTTATGGACTAGAAGGGCTGTGGCCTGATCCAACACGGCTTCTCTTTAGGTTCTTATGGACTAGATGTACTGTGGCCTGATCCAGTGTGGCTCCTCTGAGGTTCTTATGGATTAGCTGGGGCGTGTCCTGATCCAGCAGGGCTCCTCTTAGGTTCTCATGGACTGGATGGGCTGTGGCCTGATCCAGCAGGGCTCCTCTTAGGTTCTTATGGACTAGATGGGCTTTGGCCTGATCCAGCAGGGCTCCTCTTAGGTTCTTATGGACTAGATGGGCTGTGGCCGGATCCAGCAGGGCTCCTCTTAGGTTCTCATGGACTGGATGGGCTGTGGCCTGATCCAGCAGGGCTCCTCTTAGGTTCTTATGGACTAGATGGGCTGTGGCCTGATCCAGCAGGGCTCCTCTTAGGTTCTTATGGACTAGATGGGCTTTGGCCTGATCCAGCAGGGCTCCTCTTAGGTTCTTATGGACTAGATGGGCTGTGGCCGGATCCAGCAGGGCTCCTCTTAGGTTCTCATGGACTGGATGGGCTTTGGCCTGATCCAGCAGGGCTCCTCTTAGGTTCTTATGGACTAGATGGGCTGTGGCCTGATCCAGCAGGGCTCCTCTTATGTTCTTATGGACTAGATGGGCTGTGGCCTGATCCAGCAGGGCTCCTCTTAACACGCTTTCCGCATGTTAAATAGCCCCAAAGCATTGTAAATGTTAATCCTCATTTCAACAGGTCTCACTCCAGTTCGTGCGCTTGAAACCTTTTACATTTTTTACTGTGGGGACCGTACAGTGTTAAGGGATGAGAATCCGTGTTTAGGGTTTCCCTCCCCCAATAGCTTGCTTCCAGAGATAATGATTTCATTGAAAAAAATCCACCCCTCAAAACAGCCACTATAAAAACCCACTCCTTAAAGCTACACTGTACCGATCTAGCCACTTCACACCTTGTAACAATGTTGCAATTTTGTGCAATTCTGAAAGTTCTGACCTTTAGAAAGGGAAAAGAAAGGAAAGCAGCTGGAGGTTCTGTTTTAAAGGCTGTGGCTATGAAGGGGGCTTGAGTTGCTGCTGCCCTGAGCAATGAGGAGAGGAGGGGAAAGAATTACTGGCTGTCCGCTGCCGTTTTTCTTCCATCCAGGCAAGCGGCAGCCACCCAGCTAGGCTCCCTGAAGGGGTCTGTTATGGGTGGCGCATCCATGCCAGGAGAAAGAGGGCAGGGCAGCCCCGAAAAGCGGCTTTTAAAAAGTAGCCACTTGAGGTCCCCCCTTGAGTCACGTATGCCACATACGATCCTCAGAATCCAGATCAAACGCAATTAAGCTGAAAGTAATGGGAACAGGCAAATTCACGTTTGCATCCGGTTCTGTTATTTCGGTTTAAGGAAACTGGATCAAGCTTATAATGGGGATGCGCCCGAAATGGATTCAATTCGAATTGAATGTGAATCCATTCAAATTTTACATGTTCAAATCGATTTGAATCTTTGGATATTCGATTTGAATAGAATCCCAAAAATTGCATTCGTGCGCATCCCTAATGGTGACTGATTGGGAGCATTTGCCTGACTTGCAAGCTTGCTGGACTCCACCTGTATAACTCTATCAGCTTCTGTCTGTGGGGCCAACACCAAGCAGTCTTTACAGCAGCTACACCATTTATTGTTTGTATTTCTATTCCACTTTGGGCTCTCTATAGGTGGTTACTAGTGGGCCAGGCATGCTTTAACTAAATCAGTGTTCAAAGTCAACATGGTACAAAGTGTTCCAAGTGTTCCGCCTTTGCTTAGAAAGATTCTTTGTGTGCTGGAGTCGAAGTATCAGTATTGCAGAAAGTATTCAGAAATCTTTCTTGTATCCTTGGTCATCAAGATTTGGGTCAAGGACTTGAGAAACCCTTTGTATCATGCAGTTACTGACCACAGTCTCTACACAGCCTAGAGTTTGTGGAATTAACGTGGAATTTTCTGCCCTTCTATCGGGATTCAGCATTTTCTAGTGTGCGTTGCTTAGAATTATATGGTTGGTCTTCAATGGATCCAGTCTGTATTCTGTGTGGTCTGGTATTTTAAACAGAATAGAATAATCTTTATTGATGAGTCATTGTGACCTTATCAAATATTAGATAAAAACCATATATTATGTATTTTAAACAGTGAAATACTGATATTCCACATGATTTTATATCTCTATCTATGGAGATCTGTAGAGATGGATGGACAACATTTGTATGTGCCTGTACGCATTGTTACGCATCCCGCACGCATCTGTACACATCCGTATGCATCCCGTAGTTATCCCGTATGCAACCTGTATTTGTCCCGTACGGATCCGTACAAATGTGTACATATGTGGGAATGTCCGGATAATGCGAATGAATAGATCCAAAATTCAAAAATGGTTTGAATTTTTAAATTCGAATTTATGGACATTTGGTTTGAATTTGACTGTTGAAATCCGAATTTGATCGAATTTCGAATACCTTCAAATGCTCCTGCACACCTCTGAACTGTTTTAACCCCAGAGACTTCCAAGTCTCAGGTGGGATATAAAGGTAATAGGTGAATAATCGAGTTTTAAAACATTTCTTTAGGCTGCCAAACTGACCAAATGTGCACAGGGACAGTGTGGGGGGTGCAATTTGCCCATCTCAGCTAAAGCAGTTGCTAAGCTGATATTGCTATACTAAAGTAACTAGGACAAAGGGTACATTCCTGGGTCACTGTAACTTTCCTAATATCTCTCTCAAGGAAGTCATAACATTGGGCATAACATCCACATATCATTTGTATAACATCCACTGTGTATGTATAAACAATGTACAGTACTCAAGGATAGTAACATCTTATCTGGTTATGCCAAATATGGGCACCCCGGGGGGAAAATTCCATTGAGAATTGTATTCTGTAACTGGGCATAAAAAGCCCCTAAATCTTCAGTAAAGGACAACCCTTTTCACTTGGCAACCATCCTGCGTGTGAGTCCCAATTCGTTACTACAGGACAGCAGTTGCTTGAGGTGATGCATTGCTAAGGCTCAGAGTTGCTCTTTCCGTACCCCTGGGATATGAATAAAGACTGGAGGGAAGTGAAACTGAAGTGTGACTTTAGGCAAGCAAAGACTGCATTTCCTGTGGGTTTATCTGGGCAGAGAGCAAAAAGAGGAAACCATCTGAATGCGATCGGAGAGAACACTTTGTTATCAGCATTTTGAAATTCACACCCTGCCTGATCCATATTGGGGAATTCCGTATTTAATTTAGTTAGAAGTGTCTTCATCATCTCCCATGTAACCTCTTTGGGGCGGGCTGTCAACACGGCTGGATTCAGAGAAAACCAGTATCTTAAGCTGCGTCCCCATGTGGCAAAGGAAAGAGCATGTCAGAAACCCCTTCAAGATGGCAGTGTGTGGCTCTTCCATCCTCATTCCACCTTCAGATCACATTTTCCAGCCTAGAATGTTCATGAGATGGGGAGGGGTGGGCTAGCACGTGAATAATTCTGCCTGCAGACCGTCGACTGTCACAAGGCTGGATTCTCATGTAGCCGAAAGGAAAAGGGGGAAAAGCATCTCAGAAGCACCTGAGAAAGGGTTGGGCGAATTCCTGGAGGACAGGTGTATCAGTGGCTACAAGAATGGATGCCCAGGTACATCCTCCAGGCTGGAGACAGTCAGGAGGCCTCTAGAGACCATTTGGAGGGAATTAAGAGCAGGTGAAGGTTTTGCCTCCATCTTCTGCTTGAGATGCTCAGAAGATGTATCAATGATACGACAGATGTATCAGTGGCTACTAGAATGGATGCCTCAGTACATCTTTCAGGCTGGGGGGACAAGCAGGATGCTTCTAAGGCCATTTGCTGGGATTTGAGAGCAGGAGAAGGTTTGCCCTTGTCTCTGCTTGAGATGCCCATGTGCAACTGGTGGGCCACTGTGTGTGACAGGATGCTGGACTGGATGGGCTGTGGCCTGATCCAGCAGGGCTCCTCTTAGGTTCTTATGGACCAGATGGGCTGTGGCCTGGTCCAGCAGGGCTCCTCTTAGGTTCTTATGGACTAGATGGGATGCGGCCTGATCCAGCAGGGCTCCTCTTAGGTTCTTATGGACTAGATGAGATGCGGCCTGATCCAGCAGGGCTCCTCTTGGGTTCTTATAGACTAGATGGGATGCGGCCTGATCCAGCAGGGCTCCTCTGTGGTTCTTATGGAGTAGATGGGCTGTGGCCGGATCCAGCAGGGCTCCTCTGAGGTTCTTATGGACTAGATGGGCTGTGGACTGATCCAGCAGGGCTCCTCTTAGGTTCTTACATTCTAAGCAATTGGTGGGCCAGTGTGTGGGACAGGAAGGATACTGAACAGGATGGGCTGTGGCCTGATCCACGGGGGCTCCTCTTAGGTTTGTATGTTCTTACAAGAGCACCCACCCAATGTCCAAAATGCTGCTCCAGAGTTTATGGGCTGCAAGTCGGTTTGAACTTTCCCATGTCCTTTCCGTGAAAGTCTGCCCAGTTTCCTCACCATCATTCCCTTCCCACTTCTTCCTTCCTGTTTTTCTGCCTGTGGTTCTTTTCTGTTTTGTTTGTTTTACAAGAACAAAATATATACATCACTTGCAAAATTCTGTTTGAAAATTCTGCTTTATTCCTTTGCTTTAATTTTTTTTAATACCTCTTTTTTATTTATTTATTTATTCATTTCTTTATTAATTTTAAATTGTCCAAGACCTGGATATTTCCCAAACATTTTTCACAGTATTTTTGCAAAGACCAAAGACAGTTCTTATTGCTGCAAAGGACAGATCCAGGCACAACGTTTTGAGTGAACAAGTGGTTAGGGTCCAGCCTCGCACACGTGCCCCACACCCCAAATTCACCTCCCATCATGTACCAACACAACTGAAGCTTTGCGCCCATTGCTCAGATACAACCCGGCGACCCTTCGTGGCCTTTATTTGTGGTTTCTTTTTTCGTGAATGTTTCTGTTTTTTGGTGAATAGGTACCATGATAACTGGTGCATTTAACAGCTCACAGCCACAAGTATAACAAGCTCCCGTCACAGTGTTCTAGTGCAAGGGGGTGAATGTGTGTGTGGTTTTACTCACAGGTACAGGTTGACCTGTTTCCTCACCGGTCTAGGTTTGCATATAAACAGACAAGACGCCTCCGCTGGGCTCGGGGTGGGTCAGCTTTGCAACGATTCACTGAGGCCAGGCAGCTTTGCAACGATTCACTGAGGCCAGGCAGCAGGGAAAAGTGCTATTTTGCTTGACAAGAGTTCTTTTAAGGTACAGTTAGCTGACACAGCCAGGCTCTGCTTCATAGCAAGCTATGGTGTGGGTGCTCACACACGAGAGAGAGATCATAAACACAGCTGCTGGGGGAATACTGATTTTGCAAAAATTTCTCTCTGAAATCAGCTGCCGTATGCTTTAGTGCGCAGACTGAAAACACCAGACCTTATAAGTTTTGCTGCAATGCAGTACCAGGAATACAGAAGTACCGAAACAGGCAGTTAAGAGATGGGACTTCAAGGGTGGTGAATGCAAAGATAAATATAAATTTAGATAGATGCTTTGTGAACCTTACGAAAAAACCACCACGACCATATGCATGGTTTTTCTGATGCGGAAACCAGAATCGGGTTTTAAAGAAAGACATCTCACAAAAACCTTTGTAGTTTTTCCAATCGATTCACCCTTTCCCAGCTTTCATTCAGAAAGCAAAAACCCTTGAGGTTAACAGCCGTATGGATTTTCAGCAGGGTTGGTTTAGCAGGTGGGACACGTTAAGGCCTGGGGGCTTAAGAGAAATCCCTTCCTGAAACAAGCGCCGTGATCTTCTTGATCCTGTACATGAGACTCCAGATAACACAACGCTGCCAAGATCAAAATGGTTTGGTGTGGAAAAAAATAAAAAGAACTTGCAGTACAAAAAGGCGAGGAAACCAGACCAAAGGAAGAGGCAGGAAGTAAACAGAGACCCGACAGTGACAGACGTTTTGGAAATGCATGGGGCCAAGGAGAGAGAAGAGCTTCCATTTAAAAACACCCAACTGTTATCGCTTTCCTTTTTTTCCTGACAGCAACTTGATCATATGCTAGCCCACCATATGCTAATCCACAGCTCATTCTGGCTTTCAGCCTATTGCAAGAAAAGGCTTACCAATACTAACCCATGCTGAGAGCGCATCCATGCTAGGCGTGCCCACGAATATTCGTAGGCATTCAAAATCCGCTCAAATGTGCCGAATTTCGACGTTCGAATTCGAATGGAATGTCCAGAAATTAGAATTTAAACATTCAAATTGAATTTCGGGACTATTCGTTTGAATTATCCGGACGTTCGTATGTGTACAGGTTTGTACACGACGCGTACTTGAAGATCTGCACCTTTCCCGCATCCGTACGGGACGAAAACGGGTTGCTTACGGGATAACTATGGGATGCATACGCACCTGTACGGACGCGTATGGATGTCAGGAGGACGCGTACAGGCATCTATGCATCTTGTCGACATTCGTAAGGGCAAATTTGAATCAAAATTTGGTAAATTCAAATTTAAGTGACTTGAATTGAATCGAATTCTCAGTTATTCAAACCGACTCAAATAGAATATATATATATATATATATATATACACACACACACACACACACACACACACACACATATATACATATATACATATATACATATACATATACATATATATATATAAGAATATATATATATATTTTCTTAGCTTCAACAGGAGATCACATAACCAGGTTGCAATGGTAGTTCTAGTCCAGACAAGCAAAAGATAGAAAGAGTTGAAAGGGGCCTCTCAGGGTCATCCAGCCCAACCCGCTTTTTACTGTATCGATCAGGACCTCTTATTCCTGACCCACCTACCCTCCGACGTTTGAAATTCAGAAATCGGGTGCAGGGAGAATAAATAACCTTTGTGCACACAAGAAGATTGTAAATTACCAGCTCTGGGGGGTCTGGAAACCACAAAGGGACTCCAGGATTTTCCCTCTTTGGCTGAAAATGCTCTCCAACATGTAAACAGACATCCCTACAGCATCTCTGCCCGAAGCTGATGGCTCCATACCCAGACCTTGGCTGCTGAAAAGCCAGGAGTCATTGGCGTCCAAAGTAGCTAGTCCTCATGAGGGTCAAAACGGCCAGAGCTGCTAGAATATTCAGAACTGGTCACCAATGGTTTTTCTTTTTAAGCCAACTCACTTCATCCTTTCTGAAGCCTGCCTGTTGTAGCCTTCTGCGACAGCAGAAGGACAACAGTCATGGCCGTTTGGCAGAGACAGATCCCTTGACTTCCGAATAAAAACTAGGGACTTTGCTGACTTTTGTTGCAGCAACAAAATCTGCCCTCCTCTTCCACACTCAGTGACTCCTCTCATTTTTGGCTTTTAACTTTCTGGCAGGTAGGAGAATCAGATTAGACAAGGGGAAGGAGTTCTCCACCCAGAGGGCCGTCGGTCTGTGGAATTTGTTGTCAGAAGAGGTGGAGACAGCAAAAAAGTTGGGTAGTTTTTAGACAGATTCACGGAGCACAGGTGCATCAATGGCTACTAGAATGGGTGCCTGGGCACCACCTCTGGGTTGGAGAGATGGGCAGGAGGCCTCTGAAGGCCATTTGCAGGGAGTCAAGAACAGGTGAAGGTTTTGCCATTGTCTTTTATAACTGAGATCCCCAGAAGCATTAGATGGGCCAGGGTGTGAGACAGGATGCTGGACTAGATGGGCTGTGGTCTGAGCCAGAAGGGCTCCACTAAGGTTCTGATGGACTAGATGTGCTGTGGTCTGACCCAGCAGGGTTCCTCTTAGGTTCTTATGGACTAGATGGGCTGTGGCCTGATCCAGCAGGGCTCCTCTGTGGTTCTTACAGACCAGATGGGCTGTGGTCTGACTCAGAAGGGCTCCTCTAAGGTTCTGATGGACTAGGTGGGCTGTGGCCTGATCCAGAAGGGCTCATCTAAGGTTCTTAAGGACTAGATGGGCTGTGGTCTGACCAAGAAGGGCTCCTATTATATTCTAATCTAGAATGGATGCTTAGGTACTGCTTCCTGGCTGGGGAGACAGGCAGTATGCCTCCCAAGGCCATTTGCAGGGAGTGGAGAGCAGGTGAAGGTTCTGCCCTTGTCTTCTGCTTGAGATGCCCATGGGCAATTGGTGGGCCACCGTGTGAAATGGGATGCTGGACTAGATGGGCTGTGGCCTGATCCAGCAGGGTTCCTCAGAGGTTCTGGCAAGCTCTGCAGGCAGGCCAATGGGATCAGCACTCAGAGCATTATCAGAGGGAACAGAATTGTCCTGGGGGGGGGGGGACATTTGGGGTGGGGGGGAAGAGACCTGAGTGAACATGGAGCTGCCGCAGATCACTTAGATCATTACGCATATGGACTAATACATACAGGCATGCATGATACATGGGGGTTGCCGAACAATAAGCTGACTTGGGCATCTGAAACTGGGGTGGGGGCTCGTGGGGGCAAATAAGAGTGCCCATGTCCCTCTTCTTTTGACAGCTCCTTCCTAATGCAGACCCCTCTGGGGAAAAAAAGCATTTGTGGGCAAAATGAGAGGGGTCAGAAATGTATCCAACAGAAAAAACCTGAGGCTTAAAAATGACTCTCCTCTCCCCGGGGTTAAAAGTTCTGGGTTGCTCAGATTCTAAGATGGCTGCAGGCAGCTGCAAATAACTGAGATCTTCCATCTGGGCACAGCGTTTTCCGCCTGTTTTGAACAGCTCCTTGGACTCCAACTTGGATGCTACACCCAGCACTGATGGGAAGCTTGAGCGTACTGTCTAGGGCTGGGCTGATCAAGATCTCGCTTTCCAGTGAACCGAGGCTCTATACGCCTGTCGTGAAAAGGGTGGCTAAAAAGCGCCCACTGGGCACGGACCATATGACATTGGCCATACAGTCTGCCCAGAGAGGAGAAAAAGAAGAAGAGTTGGCTTTTCTACTCAGATTTTCTCACCCATTTCAGGGCACTCAAAGCGGCTGACAAACCTTCTGTTCTTCTCCCCACAACAGACATCCTGTGAGGTGGGTGGGGCTGTGAGAGCTCAGAAGAGAGCTGTGACTCGCCTAAGGCCACTTGGCTGGCTTCATGGAGGAAGAAGAAGAGTTGGCTTTTCTACCCCACTTTTCTCGCCCATTTAAAGAGACTCAGCGTCTGACAAATCTTCTGTTCTTCTCCCCACAACAGAACACCCTGTGAGTTAGGTGGGGCTGTGAGAGCTCAGAAGAGAGCTGTGACTAGCCCAAGGCCACCCAGCTGGCTTCGTGGAGGAGCGCAGAATCAAACCCAGTATTCTCAGATAAGAGTCCAGCTCCCTAACCATGAACCAGACTGGCAAAGAGGACAAGGTGAACATCTCCAATGGAGGCTGTGCTCTCATTTTCCTCGTCCACTCCACGCCGAAAGTGTGTTACCAGAGGTATTTCCCAGCCCTCCTGGTTTACCATAGACCAAAAACACCCAAATCCTGGGCCCATTTCTGGTCTGAAGTTCAACCACGAAGGGACAGACAACCTTGCAGCTGTGCAACTTTCACTCCACAGCTGTGAGGGCTTCAGAGACCAGGGGCCGCCGGCAGACATCTGTTTGTTTCCTGAGTTAATGCCCTCGCACCCATCAATCTGGATTCCTACACAGCTGGCACAGTTTCCTGCCTAAAGTAGGCCGCCTTTCCGCTTACCAAGCTGGGGGATTCTGTGGTGGGCAGAAGTGGGAATCAACCAATTCATGGTGCAAGGCGACTTCCCCCTTGCAAATGGGTGTTTCCACCTGGAATCCTGCCCGGAAATGAACAGCAAGGAAGCTGTTGCAGCTGGAAATTGAGACGCAGCAGCAGCAGATGCCTTCCTGAGCACAGGTAGGTGCCAGTGGAGACGCGGCCATCGATTTCAGCCCCTCCATGGAAACTGGCAACTTCTCAAGGCAAGGACCCTCTACTCTTCCCGCTTCCAAGGACACCAGTCAGGAAGAGCAAAAAAGTGGAGGTGTGCACACATAAAACTTTTGGGATTCGATTCGGGTAGAATACTTGAAAATTGATTCGATTCAAATCTGTTAAATTCGAATTTAACCACATCTGATTCAAACTAAGCAAACTGGGATCTATCAGTTCAGGTTTTTCATTCAAATTTGCTCTTAACGAATGTTGACAACATCTGTAGGCGCCCACACGCCTCTTCCCCGGGTCTGTACGCATCCGTACACACCTGTATGCATCCCGTAACTGTCCCATATGCAACCTGCTTTCATCCCGTACGCATCCATACAAACACGGGAAAGGTGCGGATCTTCAAGTACGCATCGTGTACGAACCCATACGCATGCGAACGTCCGAACAATTCACACAAATAGATCCGAAACGCGAAATTTGGGTCTAAACTTTAAATTCGAATTTAAGGGCATTCGATTTGAATGTCAACGTTCTGTCGATTCCATTGAATTTTGAATGCACATCCCTTAAAAAAAAAAACACTTGTGTGCAATTTTGCAAACACCTGCCCTGGCCGGCCTCCGAGCACCAGCTAGAAAGTTCCTTCCTTGAACCTTGTAGAGCCAATAAAAATTTGCAGAAAGTTTCTGCCCCCCATTCTCTCGCCGTCTCCCTCCTCTTCTAACCAGTTCTCCTCCTTCTCTTGCAGTGGACATTGGAGAGCAGAGGACGTTCCTCTTTTCCAAGCCAACTTCTCGCCCAGTGTGACCATTTGGGAAGGAAAAGCACATGGGTGCCTTTTCCATGAGCTCTTGGCACCATCTCTTTGGCACCTCTGGGCCAGAGATGGCAGATAAATCAACTTCTGGGTTTTCCAGAAGTTGATTAACTCCAGACTCCTCCTGGTCAAGGGTGTTTTTCCACTTAGCACTAGAGTACCCATTAAGGGCCCCTAATGGGTGTTTAATGGGTTCTCTAGGGCTAGTGGAAAAACACCCCAAGTCAGGCACTAGGGGAAAGTGCTTTTAGCGGCATGCCAGCTGGTGTAAATACGTTTGTGTTAAATTTTTGGAAAATGAAAGTGGGCGTCTTGTAATTTTACAGACCAAGCTGGGAAAAAAGAGGTTACCCTCCGCCAAGGAATAAGTCCTTCCTCCTTCTGGGACAATGCACAGAGTGTGCAACGAGTTTGCAAAAAAACTGCACTGTCCGGTTGCAGAAGAGACAAGATAACCCACGGCCTGCCGAGTTGATTCATGTGCCCCCAAAATAATACTATTTAATAATAATAATAATACTTATTTTGAAAATGAATCTCTCTGTCACACCTGCTGATAATACAACCACCAGCAACTGCTGCCGGTTGTCTGGAAAATGCATCTTTTCCAAACCACCTGCTTCAGACCTTTATTCTAAAATGCCCCAAAGTTTGAGCCTGCAGGACTCTTATCTCTGCTGCCCAGATGCAAATACTGACTTGGGAAGAAAAGCTGGTGGCCACTGCCGAGCAAAAAAGGGTTCGTTCCACGCCAAGCCACGGTTGCTTCAGGATTTGCGCATTTCCAAGCTAGAAGCAGAATTTTAAGAATAGTGGTCTAAAGCAATGCAGAATATTATTGGGCACTGCTATTTCCCCATGGGCAAGATTCCTCTCTGTTTATCCACTGCATTTATTTCAGCAAGGACCCTTTGCAATGTTAATTGAAAGCTTGCCTTTAAAAACAAGTTTGCCATAATGTTAATTGAAAGCTTCCCTTAAAGAAAAAAGTTTGCCCTAATGTTAATTGAAAGCTTCCCTTTAAAAAAAAGTTTGCCCTAATGTTAATTGAAAGCTTCCCTTAAAGAAAAAAGTTTGCCCTAATGTTAATTGAAAGCTTCCCTTAAAAAAGTTTGCCCTAATGTTAACTGAAAGCTTCCCTTTAAAAAAAAGTTTGCCCTAATGTTAATTGAAAGCTTCCCTTAAAGAAAAAAGTTTGCCCTAATGTTAATTGAAAGCTTCCCTTTCTTAAAACAAAAACAAAAATTCCCCTCTCATTTTTCCTGGTGCAGAGAATGGCTTCTATTCACTGCTCCGCAACTTCAGCCCTGGCTGTGTGGGTAGAAATCAGGGAGACTTTAAGTAAGGTTTACCTCTCACCCTTTCCTCATTGTCCTCCTATAGAAAAATACTTTACTCTGTACAAATGGAAAGCCGGAATGTGAGGAAAGTCCATACTTAATGCACCTGAGTTTCTCCAGGCATAGGGAAATTCTGACCTTTCCGTTTGCTTGTTTTTCATCGCGAAGGAAAGCAATGGAACCAAAGATAAGCTTTTTTTAAAAAAAACTGCCAGGAATTATAAGAGTAGAAAAAAGTAATAATTATAAAGCAGGGCTGGCAAAACATCTGCCCCAAAAGTTCCTGGAACGCCACAATGTGCTACTCATGAGCCTTGGATTGTGTCTGGGAACCGGGCAACTCTAGGGTGGCAACCTCTCTACCATTAGTATGAGCAGACAGGCAGAGATTCAAAAGAGGCAGCTTAACTGAAGCTGGAAATGCTGGTGGATGGAAAGCCAGGGACCCATTTCCAAAATTCAACAGACTTTTTATGATAAAAGTCTGAGAATTTCCTTTCGTCGCAGGACAAGACAAGTCCCATTCTAGGGTTCTGGTCAAGAAAATGCAAGTTGCTCGCCTTCCTTCCTTCCTTCCTTTTTTAAAATGCAGCTTAAGGCAAAATTTGGCAATGCAAAGCGTAATCTACGTAAGGCCGCGTGACTTGGGTTTTGCAATTCTGAACATCTTTTTTAAAATAATAATAGTAGTAGTAGTAATACGGAAAAAAAAGCACCCCTCACAACCATCCATCATCACTCCAAAAAAGGGAGAAGGGGTCAAAAACGAGAGAAAAGAAACCCATAAAATCTGTGGCGTCCACACCTACTCCCCAACGCCCGGATTGCATTTTGCCCTTTTTAGTCCGAAATATCTCTCTCTCTCTCTCTAAGCAAGCAAACAAGCAAACAAACAGATCCTCAGAACAACATTTTTGCTTTTCTTTCTTTCTCTCTGCTCATCCAAGCTCCGTTAATCACACTGAACTCCAAAGAATAAGGGAAGGCAAGTTGGCGAAGGGTCCTCTCCAAAGCTGGAAATCAAAGGTATGGGTGTGTGTTCGCTCCCGTGGAAATCTGAGTTGGAACTTCTCTCCGCAAGGACCGCCAGAGCTTAGAGGGGAGTTTGTTGGGTTTTTGTTTTGTTTTGTTTTCTTGTTTTAAGCTTGTATAGCACAGTGAGACCCGTTCAGATGGGAGAAGGTAGAAAGGTTGCATTTTTTTTTCATTTCTGTCCAATGAGTTTTAAAAGTGCATCTCTGTTTTTGCTTAAATAAATGTTTTCTTAAATAAGAAGTTTTTTTTTCTCTCTCTCTCTCTCTCCGTTTCCTCCCCTTCCCAGTGCTTCCGGGGAACACTAGGGGAGGTTCATTACCGATACTTTGGAGGTATTACCACTAAGGGGCAGCCATCTTTCGGCCTCCACATGAGTACCTGAGCGTCGTTCGCGTTGGGCTTCACAAGGGCACTAGGTGGTATTGGCTCGTTCTTGCTGAGGATCTGTGGCTGCTCCTGAGCGGAAGGCTCTTGCAGCTTTGCGCGCTGGCCCAGAGGCTTGCCGGGCGTCACGTCGATGCCCAACTTCATCCGCCACTTGATGGTCTGCAGGATGGCCATCTCGTTGGTGGTGGTGTTGGTGGCGACCAGCCACGTGGTGAAGCTCTGGTCTCGGTGGATCTTGGTGAGCTTGGCCACGTTGCTGTCGCTCACGGGGACCGCCCAGGTGACGCTGGGGTAGAAATTGTCGTTCATGCTGACGTGGAACTTGCCTTCCTTCTTGGTGGGGCCCACGATGGTGCAGGTTTCCGTGGTGTTCCCATACCAGGGATAATTCACACCGTCCGAGTCACTGATAGCTTGGATCCTGCCCTCGAGGAGATCGGGGAGCTCCCAGCTGGACCTGAGTCGGAGAAGCAAGCACAGAGTTAATTGCTGTCCGCAGGATGCAAGGGCAAGCCATAGAGTCATAGAAACATAGAGTTGGAAGGGCCCTCCACGGTCATTGAGCCCAACCCCCTGCTCAAGGCAGGATTCACTAAACCATCTCAGGCAAGTGGCTGCCACTTGTGACTCTTCATGGGTGGGTTCTGTCGCTAAGGTCTGCGGCATCCCGTTAGCTAAGGGACTACATTGCTTGAGTGAGCCAAACATGTCAACATGAAAGAAGGGAGACCTGATAAAGCAGGCAGCATGTTTTTCTAACCCAAATATAATGGAAGGAAGGAAGGAAGGAAGGAAGGAAGGAAGGAAGGAAGGAAGGAAGGAAGGAAGGAAGGAAGGAAGGAAGGAAGGAAGGGTGGGTGGGTGGGTGGGTGGGTGGGTGGGTGGGTGGGTGGGTGGGTGGGTGGGTGGGTGGATGGATGGATGGATGGATGGATGGATGGATGGATGGATGGATGGATGGATGGATGGATGGATGGATGGATGGATAGATAGATAGATAGATAGATAGATAGATAGATAGATAGATAGATAGATAGATAGATAGATAGATAGATAGATACTGCAGAGGGCCCAAAACCACAGACAGCCTTCATAGGTAGACTGTTCCAGAAGTATATGGATTTTATAATCAGGAAAATTTCCCCCTTATTCAACCACAACTGAGTAAGTTGTCATTTATACCATTATTTAAGAACCTACCAACCTAAGAAGAGTCCTGTTGGATCAGGCCACAGCCCATCTAGTTCAGCATCTCATTTCACACCATGGCCCACCAATGGCTTCTGGGCATTTCAAGCGGAAGACGAAGGCAAAACCTTCACCTGCTCTCAGTTCCCTGCAAATGGCCTTTAGAGGCCTCCTGCTTGTCTCTCCAGCCTGGAGATTGTACCTGGGCATCCATTCTAGTAGCCATTGATATACCTGTTCTAAGTGAATTAAGAGGACCCTGTTGATGAAGCCACAGCCCATCTAGTATAGCATCCCATTTCACACAGTGGCACACCAGTTGTTTCTGAGCATCTCAAGCAGGGAAACCTTCATCTGCACTCAAATCCCTGTAAAAGGCATTCAGAAGCATCCTGCCTGTCTCTCTAGCCTGGCATCCATTCTAGTAGCCACTGGTACACCCATCCTCCATGAATGTAGAGGACCCTTGCTGGATCAGGCCTCTAGACCTTTACCTATCTCAGCTTCTATGCTGGAAACGTAGCAAGGGGGCCCACCTTATTTCACCCCTGTCCAGGCCAGGGTCCAGTGCCTCAGAGAAGCAGAAGAAGAGTTGGCTTTTCTACGCCACTTTTCTCACCCGTTTAAGGGGACTCAAAGTGGCTGACAAACCTTTTGTTCTTCTCCGCACAACAGAACACCCTCTGAGGAAGGTGGGACTGTGAGAGCTCAGAAGAGAACTGTGACTAGCCCAAGGTTTCCCAGCTGGCTTCATGAAGGAAGGAGAGTTGGCTCTTACACTCCGTTTTTCTCACCCATTTACAGTGGCTCAAAGCAGCTGACTGACCTTCTGTTCTTCTCCCCACAGCAGACACCCTGTGTGGTAAGTGGGGCTGTTAGAGCTCAGAAGAGAACTGTGACTAGCCCAAGGTCACCCAGCTGGCTTCATGGAGGAAGAAGAGTTGGCTCTTACACTCCATTTTTCTCACCCATTTACGTGGACTCAGAACGGCTGATAAACCTTCTGTTCTTCTCCCCACAACAGACACCCTGTGAGGTAAGTGGGGCTGTGAGAGCTCAGAAGAGAACTGTGACTAGCCCAAGGTCAGCCAGCTAGCTTCATGGAGGAAGAAGAGTTGGCTCGTACACTCCATTTTTCTCACCCATTTACGGTGGCTCAAAGCAGCTGACTGACCTTCTGTTCTTCTCCCCACAACAGACACCCTGTGTGGTAAGTGGGGCTGTGAGAGCTCAGAAGAGAACTGTGACTAGCCCGAGGTCACCCAGCTGGCTTTATGGAGGAGTGAGTAATCAAACTTGGTATTCCCAGATAGGAGTCCGGCTCCCTAACCACTAGGCCAAGCTGGCTCACAGAGGGACCCCTTCTGCCCAGCCCGCCAAGCGAGAACCCTCACCATATGTGAAAGCCTGAAGGATTTGGGAGGTGGAGGCAGAGAATGGATGAATCCGACCAGCCCTTCTCCGGGGGTGTGAATCAGAGACGAAGTTAAGAAACCAGCAATCTGCTCTCTGTCGTATTGTGTCTGCCTCTCTCCAAATCCCAGGCAGAGACCCTTTGGGGACGTGGCTTCATCAATTTTTGATGGCTGTGTCACTGTTTTGCAGACAGGGCTTGTGTCTGTGGACATGTGTGTGTTTCGCCTGGCTGCGCCTGGCTGTACACAACAGTGCTTTAGTCTCTGCAGCCCCAACAACCGAGCATATAAAATGCACAGCTTCTGTCTGCAAGCTTTTTTGCAGCATCATGATTAAAGTCTCCAGCACAGAACTGAATATTGCAAGTCATGGTTGCGTAATAGCTTGGGGTGGGTGGGGAGAGGCACGAGCCCGGCCCCAAACCTCACCCAAACGGCTACCTCTTGGCCTAACCACCCCTGCGCACTCTTTGGGAAGGAAATCCTCCACTAGAGAAAAAGAAGACAGAGAGTTGGCTTTTCTACCCTCCTTTTCTCACCCATTTAAGAGGACTCAAAGCTGCTGACAAAACTTCTGTTCTTCTCCCCACAACAGGGACCCTGTGAGGTAGGCGGGGCTGTGAGATCACAGAAAGAGAGCTGTGACTAGCCCAAGGCAACCCAGCTGGCTTCGTGGAGGAAGAACAGTTGGCTTTTCCACCCTGCTCATCTCACCAATTTAAGGGGACTCAAAGCAGCTGACAAACCTTCTGTTCTTCTCCCCACAACAGGTACCCTGTGAGGTAGGTGGGGCTTTGAGAGCACAGACAGAGAGCTGTGACTAGCCCACGGTCACCCAGCTGGCTTCATGGAGAAAGAAGAAGAGCTGGCTTTTCCACCCAGCTCGTCTCACCCATTTAAGGGGACTCAAAGCGGCTGACAAACTACACACCTGAATAGATGCATACCTGATATGCACAGATATGTATCTGATAGGAACGGATACGCATCTGATACGAATAGATGCATATCTGATACGAACTGATACATATCCGATACGTTTTCCCAGCTTAACGAAAGTCCAAACTATTTGTACGAATGTCCGGAAACATTCGTATTCATTCAGTTGTTAACAATTGAATTTGAAGGAATGAATTCAGACGAATTTTCAGCCGAATTTTGAACGTTCCGGATATTCGTGCGCAGCCCTAGTGCTGAGAGCTTTGTGGGGCTCCTTGACACAACTTAACACTCGGAAGGAGTCCCTCCTCGGAGGTAGGTTGGCACACCTTGCCCTGCCATTCCCTTCTGGCAGCTGAAATGGTCTCCGTGCTGGGATAGCGCAATTGCAGGAGAGATCAAACGGAGGGATGGACGGAAATGCAATTTGGGGTGTGATCCCCGACAACTGGAGACGGACTGAAAATGTTTTAAACGCGGCGTGTGACCAAGGCCTCCCACCAGGGGCTGTTCCCCCTGTCCCCCAATCGCAGCGGGCACCGGCCTCTCTTGGAGCCACGCTGGCTGCCCGAAGAACAAGGCTGCTGAGCAGAAAGGCTTCCCGATTCCTCCACGACTTTCTCTGCTTTCGCAACCGACGGGAGGTGGGAACAAGCACACGGTGCAACGGCTGTGCCAGAAGACTTGTGTGTCGTGCAAAAGCAGATGGCAGAGGGCTCGGCAGGAAACAAACTGGCACAAACCTCATCGGGGAGGAACACGAACCACCTCCCCGGCCTCGCTTGTCTTCTGCGTGCTTGATGCCGGCGTTCACAAGCAATTAAATCCACCTACAAATTTCAGCAGGAGCGTGGAAGGGAGTCTTTCGCTGCCCTTTTCGCGGCTGACAAGGAAGCCCTGCTCTGCGGATCGTCCACGCCCCATTGCCAGCTGTTCTCCTTGACTTGACCTCCCCTGGAGGGAAACACGGCCGGAGCTGAACGCGGAGGTTGGCCATGAAAAGGGTCACCTGCGGCGGTCTAGAGGACGGCCCTGGTGCAGCAGCCCAGAAAGCAGAAGGTCATGGGTTTGACCCCTGAGGTCTCTCCAGAAGGCGGCAATGGCAAATCACTGCCGGATTTGCCCAGAAAGCTTCATGGGGCTCATGTGTCGGTCACAGTGGCAGAGCAGCAGCCTGCAACGCAGAGGGTTGCAGGTTCGATTCCTGGCGTCTCCCTGGATAAAAGTACGGGCAAGCTGTGTCTAAATCTTTACCAAGAAAACTGCAGAGAGGTTTCCACTTGAGCAGCCTTAGGGCTGGAAAGCATAGGGCTGTAATTCTGAGCCCCAGCGCCTCCGAGAAAGAAGGGCATGGAAAACCACTTTAGTGTCTGCCAAGAAAACTGCGCGGAAGTGTCCATCAGGACTTAAGCAAAATTCCAGCCGTAGGGAAATCATGAGATCATGAGTAGGGATGTGCACAAATAGTCCTAGCGTTCGTTATTCATCCAAATTTGGACATTCGTACAGAGAATCAAATGTTACAACATTGGTGCATTAACATTCATATGAATACGAATGGTTTGGAACATTCGCCTGAGTAGTTTGTACATTCGTCAAACTGGGGAAACTTATCGAATATGTATCAATACATATGCGCTCATATAGGATACATATCCGATACGTATGTGTTGGTACAGGATACATATCTGATATGTATGCATTCGTATTGGATATTCATACAAATTCGTACGAATACATTCATATCAAATAGAATCCTACCACATTCGAAGGGGATCCTTTCGAATGAATATGGATTTCCTACCATTCGATTTGTTACAAATTGAATGCCAAAACCCCATTTGTTGACATCTCTAATCATGAGTTCAGTCGCCGAGATCTGTCTCTCCGAGGTCACAGCAAACCACTTCAGTATCGGCCAAGAAAACTGCGAGGAGGGGCCTATTGCAGAACTTCCCAGAATTCACAGAAGCGCCTAAATCCCTTCTTCCACTCACTGCATGCAGTTTATATTGTATTTAGTAGCCTGTCTTTCGGTCTGCTTCAAAGGCTGGCCTGGAAAGAAAAATAACCTTTCCTTGATTTCAAATGCCAGGGCTAACAGTACGCCCCATCCTCTCGCAAGACGGTCAACCTGTCTCAGAATCCTATTCACCTCAAAACTGGACTCCTCCAGTAACTACTACGTTTTATTTTGCTTGCGAGCAAGAAAAAGATAGCCAGAAATTGGAAAATGAAGACCAATCTCTCTCTGTCAGTGTGGTATGGTAAGGTTACTGAATATGCAATTATTGAGCTAATTACTGATCAGGATAACAAATATTTGGGGAGGAAAGAGCGCTATCCCTATCAGGAAGTCTGGAGCCAGTTCTCTGCTCGGTTACAACAAACAGATGAAGAATATGCCATCTCACAACCTACTATACATTTCCTATTAATATAATGTAATCGTATCTGATATAAAGTCTCGTTTCCTTAGAATTTTTACTGATACATCAAATATTAATAGATATATGTAAATTCTACACGCCTGCTCATTTTTAATCTTTTTCTCAGATAATTGATAATGTTTGTTCTTAGTTCTCAACTGTTATAGAATTGTTACCTTCTTGGTGGTGATGGTTTTGTGATGTAAATGCATTATATGATTATTATAAAATTAAAAACAAAACACTGGATGCCTCCCATTTCCCCCAGGGGGTCAGCAGGTGTCTAACCAGAGCATTGGATCTCCCACTGTCCTCAAAGAAATCCTGTGTGGGTCACCATTGGCACGTGGTAATAGTTGCATTGTCAAGCTAGACGTGTTCAAGGCCTGTGTCACCTACAGCTTGGCAACAGTGATTATAAGCAGGGGAGACACTAAGGAGATGCACCAATGGGGTTTTTGGCATTTGATTCATAGCAAATTAAATGTTAGAAAATCCGTATTCATTTGAATAGCTCCCCTTCAAATGTGGTAGGATTCTTTTCGATACGAATGCATTCACACGGATTCGTACCAATGGGTGTTTTTCCACGGTCACTAGAAGTACCCATTAAGTACCCATTAATGGCTACAAAAAGGCCATTTCGTACCCATTAATGGGTACTTAATGGGTACTTTTAGTGACAGTGGAAAAACACCCCATATCTTCTACAAATGAATATGTATCTGATACGTATCCAGCATGAACACACATGTATCTGATACGTATCCAATATGTATCCAATACATATCCCGTAAAGCAGGCATGTCAAAGATACGGCCCGCGGGCCGGATGCGGCCCGCGGGCTGTACTAATATGGCCCGCGGCCGCCGCCCGCGGCCACCACCCGCCCCCGCCGCTGTCCTCCTTGGGCGTGAAGGAGGCGAGGCGAGCGAGTGCGCGGCGGGACCCTCCACTGCCCGAGTGCGCGGGCGCCGCCATGGACAGCCAGCCCCTCCTCTGTGCCCTAGCCACGCCCCGGCCACGCCCCTGGCCACGCCCCAGCCCCTCCTCTGTGCCCTAGCCACGCCCCCGGCCATGCCCCGGCCACGCCCCCTGGCCCTAACAGTACTTTGTTTTTTTAATCCAGCCCTCTGCAAAATTGAGTTTGACACCTCTGCTGTAAAGTATTCGCTCAGAAAGCGTCTAATCCGACCTGAGTCCACTTTTAATCAGCCCTCGATCCATATCAAATGCACTCTGGATCCGTTGCAGATGTGACTACCGCAGCCGGTTTCCCACCTCCCCAGTTTCACGAATTTCCAAACTCTTCATATAAATGTTCCAAAGCATTCATATTCCTACGAACGTTAATGTATGGATGTTGTAACATCTGACTTGTGTACAAATGTCTGAACCCGTACTAATCCATACAAATAACGAATGCTGTCCTTAGGAGACACCCAGCAGCTGCAAACTTACAAACTGAATCATTTTCTGCAAACGAGGGTTAAATCCCCCCCATGCAGTCAAGAAATGGGATGAGTGAACATTGAGTCAGCCATAATTTCATCGCCTCTCTCTCCCCAAACCTCCCTGCGCTCTCCGCGTAGGGAGGGTCTGCCTCCGAGGAAAAGCGTTGTACATTTTAAAGCGACGCCGCGCCTCTCCGGTCCAGCATTCATCACTTTGGTACCTGCCCGGTGTTTTGGAACTACAACTCCCATCAGCCCAGCAGGCCAAGCAAGTACCAGCTGCCTCCTTGCCAAGTTAGGCAGGAGGTTTTCAGCTGGGAGGAAGAGGTTGGAGAAATCCAACTTTGGCGGCGGCGGCAGGGAAGGGAGGGTGGTATCCTGAAATGAAACGTCTCCTCTCTGTCTGTTTCCTTTTGCAATCACTTCTCTCCCCCCATGCCAAGGCTGGTTTGGTCTTTTAAGAGGATTGTAGCTTTAGCGCACGCATGCACACTCCCTGGATTTTGAGCGTGTTGCTGGAGAAATTTAATCTGCCCGATGAGAGAGGCCTGGCACTTGGTCAGAGCCAGCGAGGCAGGAGGGCAGGAAACCACTACACAGTTTGGCTCTCCGTAGCCTGTTTTATGGTGGCAACTGGAGCCATTAGGGCCAAGAAGCTAGCTTTCACTTTGGGGCAACTGAACGGGCCACTTTCAAGGGGCCCCCAGTGCATCATCTTTGCTCCTCAAGGTCCTTTCACACCTCCGGGATACATGCTGCCTCCGTCGGTATTCTACCACCCGCCCACAGGTTGGCAGGATGACCCTGATGTGGGCGATTTTCCCTTCTGTCCTGCAACAGCCCAGTAACACCAAACTGCTCCCAAGGCTGAAGGACAGCGTCTTCATCTGCCCTTTCATTCGTCTCCTTTCCTCTTCCCTCCCAGTCCACTTTTCCTTGCATGTCATGTCTCTTGCAGCCTGTGAGCCTCAGACAAGGACATGTTCAATGTTATATATAGTGATTATGCGCTTAAAAGTGGGATAGAAATACTACTAATAATGGCAACCATCCACAGTCTTCATACTGGCAGGCTTTTTACTAAGGATACAGACGTTTGCTGGTCAGATCACCTATTAACACACATCTTTGTGGCCCTGTATTAAAATGAATTGTACATAACTTGCTACCGTATTTCCATCTGTGCCTTGTCCTCCAAAGAGGGTAAGGAAACAGATCTAATTCTCCCCCTTGCTATGCCACCTCTACAACAACCCTGCAAGGTGGGCTAGGTGGAGGCAGGGGCTGCCCCGAGATCACCTGGAGAACATAGGCCCTCTAGTTGTGCAGTGGCTAACAACACTAATTCAGAATGCAGGAGTCACTCACGCCAAATCCCTGCGCTGCGCCTGAAAGCCTACTGGATTTTCAGCAGCAGCTATGGATGAAACAGTCTCCCAGCTTTGTGAGTCCCTTGGAAAAGCGGAAGACTAAAGAAGAAGAAGAAGAGTTGGCTTTTCTACCCTGCTTTTCTCACCCTTTTAGGGGACTCAAAGTGGCTGACAAACCTTCTGTTCTTCTCCCCACAACAGGCACCCTGTGATGCAGGTGGGGCTGTGACAACTCAGAAGAGAGCTGTGACTAGCCCAAGGTCACCCAGCTGGCTTCATGGGGGAGGACGGAATCAAACCCGGTACTCCCAGATAAGAGTCTGGCTCCCTTATCTCTAATATACTCCCTTGGGCCTTGACAATCAATTCAAATTGAAAATTCAGATCTCTGAATTTATACGAATAGAGAAAAAACGTTTGAACTGATGTGTGCAATCCGTACACAAACAAATGCCTGAATTATTCATATGAATACTAAATACGGACGTCTGGACATCCGACTCATGTACAAATGTCCGAATCCATCCGAGTAATTCAAACGCATCCAATGATAAAGAATCTTGTACACATCTACATGCATCCTTATTTATTTATTTATTTATTATTTATTTATTATTTGCATCCCTATCCCTCCCCATACTCGAAGGTCTCTGGGTGGGTAACAACTGTTAGAACACCAGATTAAAAACAGAATACAGATTAAAAGCACTTTATTAATCCCCTTTTCACCCTGTACGTATCCGTACAGATGCGCGCAGATGCGCACAAGATGTGTACAGATGCGTACACATACGAATATCCGAATTATTCGTATAATTAACTCAAAATATCCGTATCCGTATAAACACTAAAATGTTCCATTCGCATACGAGTGTCTGAACTCTTACAAATAGCAAATATTTAGAGTATTTTGACCTCGCTCACCCTTTCCCAGCCTTGCTGCCAATGTTCCGGGCTCCTCCATCTCTTTTGCTATTTCCCTGCCTGCACCTTTTCCATTTTAATTACTGGTGATTTAATAGCACTTTTAATTAGACTGTTCACTGCCTTGGGGGAAGTGACCGTGCATGGAATGACGGCCTAGAAGTTCCTAGCCAAACATTAGCTGGATTGCAACTTACAGCCCCGTGCCGCAGTGAAGGTTTTAAGGACCCAACGCGGACGCGGCAGGGAATCCCGTCGGCACGACAGACCAAGGGAGCTGGCTGTGTTTTTCTTGCTTTTGCTGCAGAGGCAGTGCGCTCAGACCACGGCCAGGAAAGGGACCGGGTCTTGCAGAGAGCGTAGGCCAGAGAGAGCAGATGGATCGGGCCCGCCCGCATTGATGTTGAGCCAAATCACAGGCCGGTGGGTGCGGAAAGTAGCGGCAAATGTCACATTGCAAAGGAGATGCCAGCGGTAAGATTCCACCCGCCACCCTCTGGGACGGCTGAAAGCAGATAATGCCGGACGCGAAACCAGTGAGCTTAGAGAAGAGGATGTGAAAGAACTCGGGGGAAGGAAGGACCCAAGCGAGGAGAAAGAAAGCAAAGTGTGACAAAGAAGGTCGCGGTCCTATTAATAGGAATGCAATTTTGCAGAAAACTTCTAATCACCTGTATTTAGCGCTTGTATGTATATACGCAGCTGTCTCTTAGGGGTGACTGATTTTTGTTTGTTTGTTTGTTTGTTTGTTTTAAAAAAAGAAAACTGCATTTGTTTTGCTATCCCACAGCTGGGAGAAAGGTGACTTTGCACGTTTAGTGCAATTTCAGGAACTTACAGTCATGCAACATAGTGCTGGAATGCACACACACACAAAAAAAAAAAACCCAGAGATTTTGTAAATAAGGTCTCCTTTCTGAAGAATAATTGGCTTTTATACCCCACTTTTCCCACCCTTTAAGGGAACTCAAAGTGGCTGACAAACCTTTGGTTCTTCTCCCCACAACAGAACACCCTGTGAGGCAGATGGGGCTGCAAGCACTCAGAAAGAGAGCTGTGACTAGCCCAGGGCCACCCAGCTGGCTTCATGGAGGAAGAAGAGTTGGCTTTTATACCCTGTTTTTCTCATCCTTAAGGGAACTCAAGGCTGCTGACAAGCCTTCTGTTCTTCTCCCCAGCAAAGACACATTGTGAGGTAGGTGAGGCTGTAACAGCTCAGAAAGAGAGCTCTTCTGCTGGCCATAGGCTGATGATCATCCTTAATCCACACCTGCTCTTCAGGCTTACACTGAAGAAGAGTTAGCTTTTCTACCCTGCTTTTCTCACCCATTTAAGGGGACACAAAGCTGCTGACAAGTGTTCTGTTCTTCTGGCCACAACAGAACACCCAGTGAGGTAGGTGGGGCCGTGAGAGCTCAGAAGAGAGCTGTGACTAGCCCAAGGTTACCCGGCTGGCTTCATGGAGGAAGGTGGAATCAAACCCGGCTCACGAGTCTGGCTCCCTAACCACTAGACCAAACTCCATCTCTGAATGGAACCGCTGGCCTAGCAGAGCAAATGCTCTGTCCCAAGGTGTCCTATTCGTGTTCCAGAGGCCCTTGTGCGAAGAGGCCTTAAGTATCAACAGAGTAGACCTAGTTCAGAAGCCCAGCAGATGCTTGGAAGGCAGAGAGCTGAAGGTCCAACTCATGGCATTTCCCTGGCCAGGAAAACAGTATGGAGGTATCAATGAAGCATCGAGTTGGCCACTGTACGAGGCCTACTGGTCACACCGCTTGATAGTCAACAACAGGATCTCAGAGACCAGTCTAACCTAAAGGACTGAAGTCTTCTAAGGATGACCATAGGGCTTGGAGAGGCATCATCTCTGCCTCCTTGGAGCAATGGACAGGTGTATCAATGGCTACTAGACTGGATGCCTAGGTACCACCTCAAGGTTGGAGAGACGGGCAGGATGCCTCTCAAGGGCATTTGTAGGGAGCTGAAAGTAGGTGAAGGTTCTGCCTTCATCTTCCGCTTGGGATGCCCAGAAGCAACAGATGGACCACCGTGTGAAACAGGATGCTGAACGAGGTGGGCTGTGGCCTGAGCCAGCAGGGCTCCTCTTAATTTATGGAGGACAGGTGCATCCATGGCCACTAGGGTGGATGCCCGGGTACAGCCTGCAAGCTGGAGAGACAGGTGGGAGGCCTCTAAAGGCCATTCGCGGGCAGATGGGGTGAAGGTTTCCCCTTCATCTTCTGCTTCAGATGCCCATAGACAATTAGTGGGCCACTGAGTGAGATGAGACGCTGCACCAGATGGACTGTGGCCTGATCCAGCACGGTCCCTCTTATGTTCTCACTGCTGCTATGTGGCAAGGGAGTGTCGGCTGGCAGATGCATCGCCTTGACAAGGGAGGTCGCACATGGCACGGTTCAAAACTGCCCTGTTCCGTGCCGAACTTCAAAAGGACAGCAAGCCCAGCTCCTTGCTGGCTGCTGTTCTCCCTCGGCCGTGCCCTGACTTCACTTCCTGCTCACGCTTGCATCAGCAGAAGCTATTTTGGGAAACCGTCTCTTCTCCTTCCTGTTTCCCTGTCAGCAAGTAGAACTAGAGTCATTTTTGCGTAGCGAAGCTTTGCGTTTACACACAATTGGTAGAATGTGAATCCTGGAAACATTCCCTGATGTGATTCAGCCTCTGGGGCACTGCTGACTTCCATTGGTAGACCTGGTCATCCCCTCCACAGGGCCCTTGACCTCCCATGGGTAGACTGGGCCTCCCCTCCACGGGGCCCCCTTTGCAGTTTTCTTGGCAGGCACAAAAGTGGTTTGCCATTCCCTCCTTCTGGGGAGACGCTCGGGGTCAAACCTGCAACCCTCTGCTTCCCAAGCCAGTGGAACTGCTTCCATTCCATGGCCACCTCCTCGCAGTTTTCTTGGCGGACGCAGAAGTGGTTTGCCATGACCTTCTCCTGGGGAGATGCCAGGAACGGAGCCTTTGGCAAGCTCCCTGCTTCCCCAAGCAATTGCTCTGCCACTGAGCTATGGTAACCCCTTCTATCTTTTCTTTTCTCTTCTAAAAAATCCTCTTCTCCCAACAGCTGAGCAGGATTTCACAGCATGATGGATGACCTTTGCAGCAAGCGTTGAGAGCCCTTTGCCTGGTGCGCAGCCGGGAGAGGTAAAACATGAGAGGGGGAAAGAAAGGTTCCCACCCTTCCTGCGCGCACAGCTCTTTAGCGACGAACAGGAACCGATTCCCACCCGCAAACATCCTCCCCGGCTTTGCAAAAACAGCCTCAAAACACACCGGCCTCTTCTGGGCAAACAGTACAAGGCAGCAAAAGGGCGGCTCTGTTGGGGGGGGGGCTGCATCTCTGCACCCGAAGCTTCCCATGGAGGGACGCACAGGAAATGGCCCCAGGTCCAGACTGTTCTCCGAGCATCCTGTAGAAAAACGGACCACACTGGATGCTCTCTCCGCCACCAGCATCCCACCACCCAGCAGGAGCAGGAACTCCAAAAAAGCGCCGTTTCCAGGACCACACCCTTCCTGCGTGATGGATGCACACAAATATTGGTAGGCATTCGAAATCCGATCGAATGTGCCGAAGTTCGACATTCGAATTCGAACAGGGTGTCCAGAAATGCAAATTTAAACATTCAAATAGAATCTCAGGACTATTCGTTCAAGTTATTCGAACGTTCGCATGCGTATGGGTTCGCACACGATGCGTACTTGAAGATTCGCATCTTTCCCACATCTGCGCGCATTTGTGCAGATCCGTATGGGACGAAAACGGGTCGCGTACGGGATAACTACGGGATGCGCACGCACGCGTACGGACGCTTACGAATGGGTGCGGATGTCGGGAAGACGCCTACGGGCGTCTATGCATCTGGCTGACATTTGTAAGCGGAAATTCGAATTAAAAATTCAAACTACTGGATTCGAAATTGCTTAATTCAGGTCGAATTTTGTTAAATTCGAATTGAAATAATTCAATTCGAATTGAACTTTTGATTATTCAAATCGACTTGAATAGAATGTCAAAAAATCATTCTTGCACAACCCTATACCACGTCCCCCCCACCCCCCACCCCTGGAGGCGCCTTTGGAACTTATGGAGGGTGTGGCCACCTGCGGTCACCACGTTCCCTGTCCGCTTCCGTAGCATTCGTGGAAACGCAGCCAGGGTTTCCTCGAACTCTTTCCCAGGCACCCAAATGGTGTGTTTGTCCCCTCCCCAAAGGAAAAATAAGCCAATCAATAGTTTTAAAAGCAAAGTGAAGGGGGTGATCATGCAAGATTCTGCAACAGAGGGGCTGAGCAAAGGTGGCGTCCCTGCAAAGAAAGCAAGACGCGCACAGAGTGCACCAGTGGATCTCGTCCAAGCTCAGCAGCCAGCCAAAATGATCTGAAAAGCAACGTAACCTCCCCTGGCCACCTAGGAATCCAACACCAGGCCACTTGCATTGGGGGTTAGGCAAGACTTGGCGGCCAGTTTTTTTACCAGGCTCAAAAACGGCAAGAGACGCTTGCCGTTTTTATTTTTATTTTTAAAGCATCTGCATTGGAAAAAGGAAAATAAGAACCCTTATTAAAAACTTGACTTCTGAGAGTGGAAGGCAAAGGTTATTCGGTTTTGCATAAGGCCACGAAATTTGGAGAACAGGAAAAGGGAAAGAAAACCAGACCCTGCTTGCAGCCTGCGACAACCACACTGATCTAGGTTGCTACCATCTTGCAGGGGGTTGAGAGAGAGAAGAGACCCTACGAAGAAAGGTCCCCATTTCTGCAACAAAAAGCTCAAACATTTCCCCCTGAGCCTTGGTGGAAATTTGGGGTGCGCACAAATGTTCTAAACATCCAAAATCCAATTGAACTCATACACATCTGTATGCGGGACGCATACGAAATGCGTACAGATGCATATAACACATATGAACGTTGTCAACATTCATATCTTCAAATTTGTATCTTAGGGCCTTTCCGCACTAGGCCTTATTCTGGAATATATCCTGGAATAGGACCTTGCTGTCTGCCAGCTAGTGTAGACTATGGCAGGCCCCAGGCAAGACCTGTCATATCCTGCACTAGCAAGCAGACAACAGACCCCTATCCTGAAATATAATCCAGAATAAGGCCAAGTGCGGAAAGGGCCTAACATTCAAACAAATAGATTTGAACGTATCGGATTCAAAACGGGTTTTATTGCATTCGATTTGAATTTTGGATCTGTTTGTTTGAATTATTCGGACATTCACATGTATACGGGTTCGTACACGACGCATACTTGAAGATTCACATCTTTTCCGCATCTGTCCTTATTTGTATGGATCCGTACGGGACAAAAACGGGACAAAAACGGGTTGCGTACGGG
The DNA here is from genome assembly GCA_023333525.1 of Aspidoscelis tigris stejnegeri. Lineage (NCBI taxonomy): Eukaryota > Metazoa > Chordata > Lepidosauria > Squamata > Teiidae > Aspidoscelis > Aspidoscelis tigris. The sequence goes on from JALMGA010000016.1 coordinate 11,527,472, forward strand.
ATAACTACGGGATGCGTACAGATGTGTTGGGACCCGGGGACAATGCATACGGGCATCTATGAGTGTTGTCGACATTCGTAAGTGCAAATTTGAATTGAAAATTTGAACAAATAGGTTCAAATTTGCTTAATCAAAATTGAATTTGGTTTTCTCTGAATTTTACAGATGTGAATCAAATTGAATTTTCAGGTATTCAATTTGAATTGAATCCCCAAAACTGCATTCATCTACACCCCAAGTACACATGCTGTATGCATCCGTATGGATACGAGATGCGTACAGATGTGTACAGATGTGTACGTGCCGTACAGATACGAATGTCCAAATTATACATACAAATGTATTTGTGTTGTACCAAATATTTGGACATTCATTTTTCCATTATTTGGATACATTCAGATTTTTGAATATTTGATTCAAAATTAATCAAAAATATTTGATTTTTGAATATTTGATGGGTAGGAGACTCGGATCCGACAAAGGGAAGTATTTCTTCACCCAGAGGGTCATCGGCTTATGGAATGTGCTGCCAGGAGAGGTGGTGACAGCAATGAGCCTAGGTGGCCTTAAGGAAGGGTTGGACAAATTCATGCATGACAGATGTATCAATGGCTACTAGAATTAATGCCTAGGTGCATCTTTCAGGCTGAGGGGGGGAACCAGGGCACTTCTAAGGCCATTTGCTGGGATTCGAGAGCAGGCAAATGTTTGTCCTTGTCTCCGCTTGAGATGCCCATGAGCATTTGGTGGGCAACTGTGTGCGATGGGATGATGGACTAGAAGGGCTGTGGCCTGATCCAGCAGGGCTACTCTTATGTTCTTATGAACTACAAGCTGCATTTGAGACCTAACCAAGAGCCTGGCACTCCTCTTGCTACCCCTGACCGGAATGGAGCAGCGACTCCCTGCTTACCTTGATTTCCAGCAAAGAGCTTTTGCCATCGGAGCGTTTGGATTTGGGGGCAGCAGGGCAGAGGAAGAAGGAGAAAAAGTACAATCGGAACCCTGGTATGTTCTGACAAGGATATGGCTCCCTTTAGCCCCCAGTTTCAGAGCAGCATTTTTCTCTACAGGGCCCGTTCTTGTCCCCCAGGTGCGGGACAAAACTTTGTGAATCAACATTTTGCTCACCTCTAGCCCGCCGCAAGCTACAAATCTCTAGTAAATCAGAATCCGGAAGGCGAAGCAGTTTTACAGGTATTCCCTGAGCACTCGCCAGGGCCTTTTCTGCCATGGCCCCATTTTCATCCCTCTTTCTCTCTGTTCTTCCACGCAACGGACACTCAAGCCACAAAGTCACGTGTGCAGGTGCCCCATTGGGACTGGCCACATAGGTGGGTCCTGCTTCGGGGCTCTCAGTCTGGATACAGTCACACGGAGCTCTGATAGTGAGAGCAATACTGTATATAGAAACCAGCTGTCAACATTCCAAGTCACTCGACTGCTCCCCCCAAAATTCCTTCACAGCCCCAGCCTGATGGAGCCGCAGAACACGGGGGAAAGATAGCAGGCTTTCTTCTCAGCAACATGGGACGTAGACGAATATTTGAAATATTATTTACTTGGACAAATTCAGGCAAATCTGGACATTTGTATGCGAATCAAACATCTGGATATTCAAATTTCCAAATTTGAATGAGTAGGAATATTTCAAGTTATCCGTACAAATGATTCGGACATTCGTGTGTGTACGGATCCGTGTGGATCTCTACGGATACATATGGGGTGAAAACAGGATGCTTATGGGATGTGTACACGACGCACACATACATATGTGATGCAAATGTACCCGTAGACATACGGATGTCCAAATTATTCGTAGGAATTAGGAGTGTGCACAAATGCAATTTTCAGGATTCAATTCAATTCAAATATCAGAAAATTCGATTCAAATATTTAAGACCTGAATTTACCCAAGTTCAATTCGAATTAAGCGAATTTGAATCTATTTTGTTTGAATTTGATTCGAATTTGCACTTAGGAACGTTGACAACATTCATATCGGCCTATATGCTTAGTTATGCATACATCTGTACACATCCGTATGCATCCCGTAGGTATCCCATATGCAACCTGTTTTCGTCCCATACAGATCCATACAGATGCGGGAAAGATGCGCATGTGCAAGTTCGCACCGCATACGAACCTGTACCCATACAAATGTCTGAATAATCCAAACGAATAGATTCAAAAATCCAAAATTTGTTTGAATGTTTAAATTTGAATTTATGGACATGCAATTCAAATTCAAATGTCAAAATGAGTATGAATTCGATCAAATTTCGAATGTCTTTGAATATTCATGTGCATCTATAGTACGAATACATTTGAATGAATGTGTATCGAATCAAATTTCCAGACATTCATTTTTTCGTTATTCGGATACATTTGAATTTTTGAATATTCAATTGGTTACAAATCGAATTCAAAAATTGCATTTGTGTTCACCCTTAGGGGGAAGCCTTGCCCATGCCTTAAGATCCATAGGGGAAGCCTTAAGCTTGTGCCATCATCCTCAGCAAGGAAAAGGGATGAGCAGCCAGGATAGGGCCTTCTCTGTGGTGGCTCCCAGACTATGAAGTAGTCTCCCCTTTTAAGAAGTGTCAGACACCTCCACTTCACATGTTTAGGAGGGCAGTGAAGACGCGCCTCTTTGCCCTGGTTTGGCAAAATGGAGAAACAGCTTTTCTCTCCCCACGTTCACAAACTTATTATTATTATTATATGAAACAGGCAGGGCTGTGGGAGCTCAGAAGACAGCTGTGACTAGACCAAGGTCACCCAACTGGCTTTATGGAGGAAGAAGAAATGTTGGATTTGATACCCCACTTTTCTCACCCATAAGGGGACTCAAAGCTGCTGAGAAACCTTCTGTTCTTCTCCCCACAACAGAAACCCTGGGAGGTAGTTGGGGCTGTGGGAGCTCAGAAGAGAACTGTGACTAGACCAAGGTCACCCAGCTGGCTTCGTGGAGGAAGAAGAGTTGGCTTTTTGTCCCCACTCTTCTTACCCATTTAAGGGGTCTCAGAGCAGCTGACAAACCTCTGTTCTTCTTCGTACAACAAGTACCCTGTGAGGTAGGTGGAGCTGTGAGAGCTCAGAAGAGTGCTGTGACTAGCCCAAGATCACCCAGCTGGCTGCATGGAGGAAGAAGAAGAGCTGGCTTTTCTACCCCACTTTTCTCACTCATTTAAGGGGGCTCAAAGTGACTGACGAGCCTTCTGTTCTTCTCCCCACAACGGACAGCCTGTGAGGCAGGTGGGGCTGTGAGAGCTCAGAAGAGAGCTGTGACTCGCCCAAGGTCACCCAGCTGGCTTCATGGGGGAGTGCGGAATCAAACCCAGCTCACGGGTATGGCTCCCTAACCGCTAGACCAAACTCCATCTCCTTCAGGGCTACAAAGCCCCCCACCCATTCCCCTGCCTTGCCCATCCCTTGCCCCCCTCCCACTCCAAAAAGGACGGCGCCCACTCACATTCCATGCTCTCCGTAGTGGTTGTAGAATTCCATGTGGCTGCACGCCTGGATCCATCCCACGATCCAAGTCTCCTTCCTGGGCAGCGGGGGTACCAGCACCTGAGCGGACGCCCGGAAGTGCGGGGTCCGGTACCTGAGGACCACGCAGGACGACTCGTCAATGTTTGTGGGTACAGGGTCGATGGAGGCCTTCACTTCCAGGACCGTGATGCTTTCGCGGAACCCTTTCGACTTGCAGCTAATGCTCTGAATGCAACCCATGGCCCACAGCGCCAGCACAATGCCCAAAACACGCAGGCAGACCTCTTCATCGGTCACCTCAAGCCCGATATCCATAGGATAGAAGACACATCGTGGCAAACCGCCGGGGCTTGGGGTCTGTGCCTTCTCCGAACGGCTTGCGACTCCCCTTTGCAAATTTTTGCGGCAACTTTTGGGTGAGTGTGTGCACAAGTCGCTGGCGTGGGGCCGTCCGCTCCGTTTCCTACGCCGCCTTTCAGTGTTTCAAACCCAGGGCAACAGCAGGAGGAGAAGGTCCATCCAATAAAACCCTGCCGCCAGCCTCGGGTGCGATCGTGTGTGTATTTAGAGGCGCCGCTTTACGGAAGGCGGAGAACTAGAGAGAGAATCCCGACGGCTCCGCTGGACTTCTCCCTTCCCAAAAACTTCTTTGGAGCACTAAACCGCTCTCGTATTCCCTTTGATATATTTCTTTGGATTTCTCTTTCTTCTTTAAAACAAAAAACAATAACAAAGATCTTTTAAAGCAGGATGCTGGCAGTCTAAATGAATAATAAATCCATCTCTTTGTGTGTTTTCTGTCCTCAGCATAGAGTTCTCAGTTCATTTCCTGACTTCCAGTCATTCATAAAATCCCCTTGAAAGAAGCAAAGTGAAGGGAGAGAGAATGAAAATGCCGCCGCCACCAGAAGGACCAAACTGCTACATTTCCAGGTGCGGGGAAGACGATCCCACCACCCTCAAGGATTCGGGACAATAAATAATAAATTACAAGGCACATCAAATCTGCCCTGTTTTGCAGTTTAAAGTGGATATTTTTAAAGAGATATTCAGCAAGGGAAATGAACGTAGTCAAGGATCTTTTTGTTCTTCAGCAACAAAGCTTGTTGGTGATGGGCAAACTTCAGACTTATGTCCACACCTATGTTTTAATCCACCTTCACCCCACTTTCAGAGTGAGGGGATACAATCAGCAAAGTGACAAGCTGCTCTCTTTTGGCTCCCTCTGACCCGGAAAATCACCGTTTGGATGAGATAATGGGGAAAATAGTCACTTCTCTGATAGGTCCTTCCACTCTGAAGGCGCACTGAAGTTGGATTAAAACTGAAGTGTGGACGCAGAGCCAGCAGGCCAAGGGGAAGTCATTCACAGTGCTGAGAACTGGTTGGGACCTTGTGGGCAAGTTGTCCGGAGGCTAGAATTTGGTTCAGGACTTAAATAAAATAGCCTCTGGAGACACTCATGCAAAGAAAGAAAGAAAGAAAGAAAGAAAGAAAGAAAGAAAGAAAGAAAGAAAGAAAGAAAGGCAACTCTGTGCAAGCCCTTCAGTGGCATTGAAATGTCCCAATAGGGAGACAAACCCCAGGGATACTGCAACCCAAATTGGCTAATTTTCAGGGCAGAACCACACACCGCAGCGGCGACAGGATCCCAATTTTGGGTGATCGGATAAAAGCAAGAGAGTTAACACAGCCTGCTTTCTTCCGCTTCCTCTTATGCAGTTCGCCCTTCCCTCGGAGGACCAAGTGGGGGAGAAGGACACCCAGCCATCCACTTGTTCTCTCCAGTCTCCTGGTTTAGCCATCCCCTCCCTTCCAAAGCCACCTCCCCTCGGGGGCATGAAAACACGAAAAGGGGCTGCTATCTAAAAGAAGAAGAAGAAGAAGAAGAAGAAGAAGAAGAAGAAGAAGAAGAGTTGGCTTTTCTACCCTGCTTTTCTCACCCATTTAATGGGGACTCAAAGCGTCTGACAAACCTTCTCTTCTTCTCCCCACCAGAGACACCCCCCCGTGAGGTGGGTGGGGCTGTGAGAGCTCAGAAAAGAGCTGTGACTCGCCCAAGGTCACCCAGCTGGCTTTGCGAGCGGGGGGGGGGGGAGAGTTGGCTTTTCTACCCTGTTTTTCTCACCCATTTCAGGGGACTCAAAGCAGCTGACAAACCTTCTGCTCTTCTCCCCAAAACAGCACACCCTGTGAGGTGGGGTTGTGAGAGCTCAGAAGAGAGCTGTGACTTGCCCAAGGTCACCCGGCTGGCTTCATGGAGGAGTGCGGAATCAAACCCAGTATTCTCAGATAAGAGTCCGGCTAATTGATGGGGAGGGGGGTTTTAATGTGCCAGGCTCTTCCCGTTTGCCCTTGGGAAGAGAAGGGTCCTTCCTTCTCTCCCCTTGCCCCTTGGGGGGACTTTAAATAAGCAGATGGAAACCGAGAAATGGAAGCCACCAGCGTGCCACCAGCCTTACTTTTTTCTCCCTCCCCGATGAGGCTGGATCGGAAGACTCTCGACAAGAGATCTCTCCCCCCCCAACACACACAACCAAAGGGGGGGGGGAGAAAAACAGAGAAGGAGAAACGAAGAAAAACGGGGCTCAGGAAAGCGGCGCGTAAAAACTTTCGCTCGCCTTTTCCTCTTCCCGCCCCTTCTGCTTTCCTCTCCTCTCGTCTCCCCCAGCGAAGATGCCCGTCGGCGTTGCCTCCGCGTGCTCCAGCCCAAAGTCCGCCGTCCTCCTCCCCTCGCTCTGGCTCTGGCTCGCTCTCGCAGCGCCCCGGCGCCCGTGCCGTGCCGTGCCGTGCCGCGCCGTGCCGAGCGCGCCTCGAGAATCGCCTCTTTAGTGACCCAAGCGCGCGCCTCACAATCGCCGCCCGTGACATCGCCGGTGACACCCACCTGAGTGATGCGCCGCGGAGGGGGGGGACGGAGGGGGGGCAGCCACCTGCCAAGCCCGCCAGGCATGCATCTGCCTCCGATCGATCCCTCCTTCCTTCCTCTTCCTCCTCTTCCTCCTGCGTCGCCGCCTCCGTTCTCCACCGTCCGCGCCGGTTGCAACCGCCGGGCGATCCGCCGGCGTGGTCCTGGTCCCGGTCCCGGTCCCCAGCTCTGCCCTGGAGCTCGGCTGCGGCTCGCTCGCTCGCTGGTCCGCCGGCTCCCGGCTGGCGCTCGGGCCAGCCGCCCTTCAGCCAGAGGGGAGCCGGGACCCGGCCATGCCCAGCGCCGAAGCCCTCGGCCCCGCACAACGCCCGGCCGGCCGGCGCAAAGGAGGCGCGCAGCTCAGCTCCGGAGGCGCAGCACACCTCGCCGAGCGCCCGGCGGCGGCGGCGGCGGCGGGGCGGGGAGCGGCGGCGGCGGCGGCATGCCGGCGGACCCCGCGCCTCTCCCGCGCCTGCCGCCGCCCCGAATCAAATCGCCTGCAAAGCGCTTTCGCCGCCGGCAAGGAGAGGCGCGCGGGGAGGGAGGCGCAGTCCCCGCCGCCGCCGCCGCCGCTTAAGTCCCCGGCTTCGCCCCGATGCCTCGCCGCCTCGCCACCTGCAACTGCGCTCGATGCCAGCGCCCTCGCCCGCCCGCCAGCCAGCCCGCCAGCCAGACCGGCCGAGCGAGCGAGCGAGCGCCTCCCTGCCTCCCTCGGTCCCTGGCCGAGCCCTCCGCCGCCGCAGCGCCCGCTGCAAGGCGCCTCCCGGTCGCCTTGGGCAAGATCGCGAGGGCTGTTCGGAGCAGCGATCCGGGGAGGGGGGGCGAGGCGAGTGCCTGCCTGGCTGTCTCTGCAATCCGGGAGCCGTTCAACGGGCGCGCATCCGACGCCCCGGGAGCCTCTTCGCCTGCGCAGCCGAGCGAGGCTGGGCTGCGGGGCGCGCAATTGCGCGGCGGGGCGCGCGCCTGCCCGCCTGCCCGCCTCTGGCCCCCTGGGCGCGTCTCCGTCCGTGCGCCCTGCGCGTCCGAGCGCTCTCGCTCTCTCCGCCTAGGCGGCCGCCTGCCGCACGGACCCCGAGCCGCGCTGCGCGATCCCGGCCGGCTGCGCTGCCCGCCGCTGTTGGCCACGCGGAGCCGGACGCCCCGTCTCCATCCTGCGGGCTTTTACGCGCGGGGATGAGGCCGAGGCTGATGCCGATGCGCCCCGGCTGCGCGCAAGGACGGGGAGGCGGGCGCGCCGTTCCCGAGGCTGCCGCCGCCGCCGGCGATGCATGCGAGCGGGTCAAAGTTGGCAGAAAGTCCTCGCCGATGGCCGCATCCTGCGCGCCCCTTCCAGCTCCTCGCTGCCGCCGCCGCCGCCGCCTGCCCTTCGATCGCCGGCTTTGCCCGCCCGGACGACGCGCCGGGAGCGCACGCAGCTCAGCCAGCCGGCCAGGCTCCCCCTCCCTCTAGGCTCCCTCCCTCCCCCCTCCCTCCCTCTCCCCCCCCCCCAGCCCTCGCTTCGGCCCGCCCCCCCCTCCATGGCTCGCCCCCAAACTGCAGCTGTTTGCCAGACTGATGGCACTTCCTGCTCGCAGGCGCAGGATTGCTGGGTATTGTAGTTCCTGGTGGAGGTGGCTGTTGGAGGGTGGAGGGGCTGTGTCCAAACGAAGGGGAGGGGGAAACAAGAAAGCAACGAAGGGCACCGAGGTGTGCTGGTGGCTGCAGGAAAGGATGCCAAGATGCACCCTGTGGGATGGAGGGACAGGCAGGGGGAACCTCAAGGCAACCTGTAGGGAATTCAGATCAGGTGAAGGTTTCGCCTTTGTCTTCTGCTTGAGATGCCCAGGGGTACTTGGTGGGCCCCTTTGCAAGATGGGACGCTGGACTACATAGGCTGTGGCCTGACCCAGCGGGGCTCCTCTTAGGTTCTTATGGACTAGAAGGGCTGTGGCCTGACCCAGCGGGGCTCCTCTTAGGTTCTTATGGACTAGAAGGGCTGTGGCCTGATCCAGCAGGGCTCCTCTTAGGTTCTTATTGGCTAGAAGGGCAGTGACCTGATCCAGCAGGGCTCCTCTTAGGTTCTTATGAGCTAGATGGGCTGTGGCCTGATCCAGCAGGGCTCCTCTGAGGTTCTTATGGACTGGATGGGCAGTGGCCTGATCCAGCAGGGCTCCTCTTGGGTTCTTATGAGCTAGATGGGCTGTGGCCTGATCCAGCAGGGCCCCTCTTAGGTTCTTATGGACAAGATAGACTGTGGCCAGATCCAGCAGGGCTCCTCTTAGGTTCTTATGGACTAGATGGGCTGTGGCCTCATCCAGCAGGGCTCCTCTTAGGTTCTTATGAACTAGATGGCCTGTGGCCTGATCCAGCAGGGCTCCTCTTCACTGAATGAAGATGGGTAGGTACCATCTCTACCCTGTGAGGTAGGTAGGGCTATGAGAGCTCAGATGAGAACTGTGAGTAGCCCAAGGTTACCCAGCTGGCTTCTTGGAGGAGAACAAGAGTCAGTTTTTTTATTCCCAACTTTTGACGCCCACTTAAGGGGACTCAAAGCTGCTGACAAACCTTCTGTTCTTCTCCCCACAGCAGAACACCCTGTGAAGTTTGTGGGGCTGTGAGAGCTCAGAAAGAGAGCTGCGACTAGCCCACGGTCACCCAGCTGACTTCATGGAAGAGGGTGGAATCAAACCCCTGTGTTCCCTGAAAAGAGTCCGGCTCCTTAACCCGTGGACCAAAAAGGATTTATCTGAAGGGTCTATGCACATGTACACAGTCTGGTTTGCTTCCCGCTATACCAAGCCCTCCCAAAGCCCAGCGCTCAGAAAGGCTTTGTTGCGCTCTCTCCCTATGGCTGTGCCATGCCTAGAAGGGCCTGCAGGCATCGACTGGCCAGTCAGTCCCCATAATTTAGGTCATGCGTTTCATTTCGTGTGGTTTGTAATCCTGACAATTCTGCTCTTGAGCGTCGGCTGCGCACTGGCAAGGCTGTTTTCTGCACACCGGAGAAGCTCCCTGATTTGTGCTTTGATTATCCAGGTCAGACACCGACCCACCTGTTTCCCAGGTGAGGCATCTAAGGATTCCACTTCTACCAGGGGAAAGACCTGGTTCTGAATGACGTGTCGCAATCGAAACGATCAGGATTTGGGGTAACTGACAGCAGTTCGATGAGCGCGTTAGAAAAATAATAATCAGCCAAATAAGCCTCAAGCTGTCTCCGCTAAAGTGTCCTTGGGACGCAGGCCTTTTGACAGGACAACTGGGTGCAAGATGGGTCATGGTTTGGAGTTGCGTCACAGGATAAAAGCAGCCCAATTAGTATATGATAATGCACCGGCTGCTGGTTCACTACTGAGCCCAATTCAAGGTGTTAGCTTTAACTTATAAGGCCCTAAACGACTTTAGCCCCAAATATTCCACATCAACCTGCCTGTGCCTTAAGATCTGAAGGGGAGGCCCTTCTGGTTGTCCCGCCGCCCTCAGTAGTAAAAGAGGTGGGCACCCGGGAGAGGGCCTTCTCAGTGATGGCTCCCGGGCTGTGGAATAGTCTCCCCCTTGAGGTGCATCAGTCACCTTTATTGTACACATTTAGGAAGGCAGCGAAGACACACCTCTTTGCTCTGGCCTTCCATTAATGGATGCTACTGTTATACTACATGCTGTCGTCGTTTTAATGATGCTTGATTATGGATGGTGTTACCAGCCTTGAGACCCTCGGGTATAGGGCAAGATCAATCAATCAATCAAAATGACCCATGTCCCATTCTCCCTACATTGCTAAATTGGCAAGGAACCTAAGGGGAGCCCTGCTGGATCAGGCCACAGCCCACCTAGTCCCTAAGAACCTCAGAAGAGCACTGCTGGATCAGGCCACAGCCCATCTAGTCCATAAGAACCTCAGAGGAGTCCTGCTGGATCAGGCCACAGCCCACCTAGTCCATAAGAACCTCAGAGGAGCCCTGCTGGATCAGGCCACAGCCCACCTAGTCCATAAGAACCTCAGAGGAGCACTGCTGGATCAGGCCACAACCCATAAGAACCTAAGAGGAGCCCCACTGGATGGGCTTTAGAGGCCTTCTGCCTGCCTCTCCAACCTGGAGGAGGTACCTGGGCATCCATTCTAGTACCCCTTGACACACCTGTTCTCCATCCACACCTTATAGCCACCCAGGCTGCTTGCTGTCGCCACCTCTTCTGGCCACAAATTCATGAGACTGATAATCTTCTGGGTGAAAAGAAGAAAGAAACTTTCCCTTGTCCTTCCTAACTCTCCTGGACGTCAGCTTCGCGAAGGGCCCTGACCCCAAGCTTGCTAGCGTCCACCCCGTGGGCCAAAGCCCAGTAGGAGTGCCTCCACGGATGGCTCTTGGCGTTGGGCAGAGGAACGCCCCGAAAGAGATAGCCCCGCTGCTCTTTGGCTGGAGGTGAAAGGCGAAAGAGCCGGGCGTTCTCCAAGGTGCTAAAATAGATTGGAGGAGAAGATCATGTTGCGAGACCAAAATAGCCAAGGGACAGAAGGGATGGTGGGCGCCTACTTAAATGTCCGAACCGAATGGGCCTTGCGGGGAAAACACACGGGCGCTTGCTCCAGCCAGGCACAAGAGGGAGACAGGCTGCAACGAAGGCGAAATCCAAACCGTTCCGGGCCTCCCCTAGACCTCCTCCCGATTAAAACCCTTTTGGAGAAGAGGGATCAGCCCTTTGGTGAGCCAGTTTGGTCTTGTGCTTAGAGTGGTTCCCTACTTCTCCAGGAAGCCAGTTTGGGTGACCTTTGGTGAGTCACAGATCTCTTCCTGACCTCTCACAGCCCCACCTGCCTCCTCTGCCTGCTTGTTGTGGGGAGATGAACAGAAGGTTTGTCAGCAACCCCGAGCCCCTATAAGGGTGAGAAAAGTGGGTCGTAAAAACCAACCCTTCTTCTCCTTCTTCCTCCACAAAACCAGCTGGGTGCCCCTGGGTGAGTCACAGCTCTCTTCCTGAGCGCTCACAGCCCCACCTGCCTCACAGGGTATTTGTTGTGGGAGAAGCACAGAAGGTTTGTCAGCAGCCTTGAGCCCCTATAAGTGTGAGAGAAGGGGGGTCATAAAAGCTGACTCTTCTTCTCCTTCCTCCACAAAACCAGCTGGGTGCGCTTGGGTGTGTCACAGCTCTTTTCCTGAGCTCTCACAGCCTCAGCTGCCTCACAGGGTGTCTGCTGTGGGGAGAAGCACAGAAGGTTTGTCAGCAGCCTTGAGCCCCTATAAGTGTGAGAGAAGGGGAGGGGGTCATAAAAGCTGACTCTTCTTCCTCCACAAAGCCAGCTGGGTGCCCTTGGGTGTGTCACAGCTCTTTTCCTGAGCTCTCACAGCCCCACCTGCCTCACAGGGTGTCTGCTGTGGGGAGCAGCACAGAAGGTTTGTCAGCAGCCTTGAGACCCCTTAAATGGGTGAGAAAAGCAGGGTATACAAACCAACTCTTCTTCTTTCATGCTGGAAGTGTAGACCGAGGCCTAGCTTCATCATTTCAACAGTGGGGGCAGTCTCTAGAGACAGGGATGGGGTTAACAGGGGAACAAAATCAGTTGCATACTCCACCACCCTTGAATTTGCAAAAGATCTTTTTTGGGTGCCATCTATTCCAGCATCCTGTCTCACAAAGGGGCCCACCAAGTGCTTCTGGGTATCTCAAGCAGAAAAGGCAAAACCTTCACCTGCTCTCAACTCCCTGTAAGTGGCCATCTCTCCCACCTGGAGATGGTCGCTGGGCATCCATCATAGTAGCCAACGATAGACCCACCTTCCTTGACTGAAGAGGAGCCCTGCTAGATCGGGCCAAAGCGCACCTAGTCCAGCATCCTTCCTCACAGGCTGTGATCACACCTTCCCTTTAAACCATCTTCAGGTTCTGACTGCTCACACATTTCTATCCATTCAGGAAAGTCCAAATGGAGGGTTCAAAGTCCACCAGTAAGACGGACAGAAATTGAAAGATGTGGGCAATAAGGCCTGAAGATGGATTGAAGAAGGTTTAAAGGGAAGGTGTGACCATGGCCACAGCGTCCTACCAATTGCTTCTGGGCATCTCAAGCAGAAGATGAAGGCAGAACCTTCACCTGATCTTGAGTCCCCTACAGGTGGCCTTGGGGGGCCTCATGTCTGACTTTCCATCCTGGAGATGGTACCTAGATGTCCCTTCTACGAGGCACTGATACACATAGGAACCTAAGAGGATAAATGTCTATTTCCCAATCCCTCTTAGTGTTTGATTAATGTTAATATCAGGTTTTTAATTGGGCTTAGCCGCATTTTTAAGTTGTATTGTAAACCTGATGAGTAAATTAGCAGCTCTAGGGATTTTTTATGTGTACTGAACAGAAATATCTCGATAGGTGAATGCAAGCTTTGCAGAAACGCACATGAGTTTTTAAGGAAGGAATAAATCAAGGGATAGATAAAAATTTGATTTCCAAAGGTTAGTGGGAACAGGAATTTCTTGATACCCTCACATCCCAGCAAAAGAAGAAGAAGAGTTGGCTTTTCTACCCCACTTTTCTCACCCATTTAAGGGGACTCAAAGCGGCTGACAAACCTTCTGTTCTTCTCCCCACAACAGAACACCCTGTGAGGTGGGTGGGGCTGTGTGAGTTCAGAAGAGAGCTGTGACTAGCCCAAGGTCACCCTGCTGGCTTCATGGGGGAGGGCAGAATGGAACCCAGTATTCCCAGATAAGAGTCCAGCTCCCTAACCAAACTGGTTCACCTGCTTACACTTAATTCTTTTTGAATTGCCTTTGAAAAACTGCATTTATCATGTATTTTTCTTCCAGTTTTTCTTTCCCCCAAGGCAGTTTGGAAGGTTTTATTTCAACTGAACACCTGGAATTTTCTTCTTGTTTTTAAAAAGTGACAAGTCCAGTTCCTTATAAACCCCAGTGATACCACAAACGTTAAATCTATATGGATATAACATCATGTTAGTATGCCTGATTCTCACTAATGCTTATCTTAAAAATTCAAAATAAAAACCAAAATGAAATTAAACACGCTCTTTCCTTTGATAACATTAAAATAATTATAAAGCTGCCCCACAAATCACTACGTAATGCAAAAGCATTTTAGGAACAAAGCTGTGGTCACATTTAAGGCTCAATCCAGCTTCACTCCACTTCCACAGTGAGAGAATACATTAGCAAAGTGAGAAGCTGCTTTCTTTCAGTGTTGAATAACCCAGAAATATCACCTTTGGGATAGATAATAACCTGGGAAGATAATAACTGGTCACTTTGCTGATGTGTTCCCTCACCCTGAAAGTGGACTGAAGCTGGATTAAGCCTTAGGTGTGCCCACCGCCTGAAGAGGAAGTATACATTAGCTTTTCCTACCAATAGTTATTCAAATACTGTGCCTTTTTATTCCTTTAATATGCATATCTCAATTTAAAGGCATCCTACATCTCTACCACCCCCTCCTTAAGGCAGCTGATTTTCAGTTAAGTCTCTGCAAAGATCAGTGTTTTTCTGGACGGCAGGAAGAAGCAATGGAGGTATAGTGATGTTTCTTAGCAACTAAAAAATATTTTTCCTTGGGTGCTTTGAATGCATGTGGTTACTAGGAAGCCATCCAATATCTTTTAGAGAAAAATAGGGTTTGTCTAACACCCCTACATCTGTCCACTATTCTATTTCAAAACCCCAATACATATATTTACATGTAGGCAAAAGCAAAGCTAAGCAACAATTTATACGATATAATTCTCCCTAGACTTCAAGCAGAATAAATCAGTATCAGGACGAGATAATTTTGTAGCCAAAACTACTGATACAAACCCTATTTGTGCAGCTGCAGAGAGAGGATATACAACATGGGGAATTTAACCTAGAGAAAGAAGGGATAATAATTTTGTAGCCCCACTAGAAGTGAATACGGGGTTGTTTTGTACCCCAGCTGTTTTATCTAAGGGTGTGCACAAATGCAATTGTCAACATTCAATTCGGTTTGAATATTTTAATATCTGAATTTGTACCAATGGAGGGGAAAAAAGGGATGTATTAAAATTCAAACTGATTTGAATACATTTGTATCTATTTGTGGGAATATTTGATACGTATTTGATGATACGAATGTTGACAACATTCATATGTATCCATACGCATCCTGTTTTCATCCCATATGTATCTGTACAGATGCATACATATCCGCACAAATATTCTTGGACATCCCTAGTTTTATCAACTCACGACAGCCAGCTGCAATGTGTGGATCTGAGTCCATGGCGAGGTATCCCCAACATAAATGTCACCACCTGCCTCAGCAGCCTTTAAACCAGTCTGGGGATGGAGATTCTCCCAAGAATCATGCTATGATAGATTCTTATAGAAAAATACCCCCCCCACACACACACAGTGAAAATAGCCCCTTAAATATACTCCCCCCTCAATTAATAATAGCCCCTTTTAGAAATGTACTATTCCTGTAATCCCCCCAATTAATAATAGTCTGCAGCCTATTGGCAACAGTGTGTCACCCAAAAGAGTTGGATTGTCCCCTGTGACACAGGTGTGATAGGTTCACCATCACTGATCTAGTCCTTTTGGAATTGCGCCAAGGGTATCCATAGCTACAACTGTCACCTTCTTTATCACTAGGTTTTTTTGTCATATTGGAAACCCCTGAGCCATGACCAAAAACTCCTGGTGGGATACATGGGCATGGAGATTTCTTGGGTTCCCCCGTGCTCTGCCCTTCCAAGTTAGGGCTGAGAGCAACTCAACCTTGAAGCCCTTGGGTGGACAGCAAGGATGGCCAAGGTATGGTCTCCAGACCATGCTGAACTGAGGTGCCCATGAGCTCATGGTGAGGAGCATTCAGCAACATCTAACCAGTGGTCTGTTCCAGCACAGAGCACCTTCCTTGCTTTGGGATGGTACCCAAAGCAGGAACAGCATCAGTACCCTGGACAGATCCACTCAAGCTGGAAACCTCTCAGATGTTGCTCCAGCCACCACCATCTCTGTGACTAACCTGTGAAACTAGGCAGCCGGTCCATGTCCAAGGTAGCTGTGTCCTCAGTTACAGGATGCTCTTCCTTCTCTAGGGACCCTGGAGAGCATCTAGTCCCATGATCAGTGGAGGAAAGTGCTAAAGCCTGCCAAGAGATGACCATCTGGACTCTGTATAAGATCCTCCAGCATGGAGGGACTCATGATTGGGGGACACCTCCTAGACCTCATGGACACCTCTGTGCAGTTTTCTTGGCAGATATACGAGTGGTTTGCCACGACCTTCTTCCAGGGAGATGCCAGGGACTGATCCTGCATCCCTGTGAGAAGTTGCTCAGGCCCAAAGGAGGGCTACCAAAATGGTTAGTGGGCTAGAAACCATGTCCTATGAGGACAAGTTGAAAGATCTAGGAAAGTTTAGCCTACAGAAGAGAAGATTGGGAGGAGACATGATAGCGGTCTTCAAGTATCTGAAGGGCCATCACAGTGCAGAGGGATCGTCCCTATTCTCACTTGCACAAGATGGGAGGACTAGAAACAACAGGATGAAACTTCGAGGGAATCAATATAGATTAGATATTAGGAAGAACTTCCTGACAGTGTGGGTGATCAGTCCGTGGAATAGGTTGCCATGGGAGGTAGTGGGTTCTCCTTTGCTGGAGGTCTCTAGCAGAGGCTGGACCTCCATTTGTCTGGGATGGTTTAGGAAATCCTGCATTGAGCAGGGGGTTGGACCAGATGACCCTAGAGGTCCCTTCCAACTCTATGATTCTACGCTCTACCTCCAAGCTCCGGCTCCGGCCTTGGACACTATCTCAACCCAGCTTTCTTCACAAGGGTGTGGGGATAAAACACAAGGGAAGACAATGCTGGCCTTCCTCTTCAGCCCTCTGGGGGAAAGGTAGAGCATCAGCCACTGCCGGCACCATTTTCAGCCCACTTTCGGATGCAAGTAGATTCTCCATAAGCCCCACAAGCTCCCTGACTTTCTCACCAGTGTCCTTTCTTCAGTTCCACCCTCTCATCCATCCTGTTTGGCAACTCTTTGGTCTTCCCCGGTTCTGGGTAACCAGTTAAGCATTTCTGCTGTCCCCTAAGTCATTTAGGGGTCTGTTCGCACTTGGCCGTATTCTGGAATATATCTCAGGATCGGGGTCTGTTGTCCGCCTGATATTCCAGACTGGCAGGCCTCACTGGGACTTGCTGTAGCCTGCAATATCCCTGGACAGCAGGCCCCTAGAGATCTGCATGAATCTCCATAATATATTCATTATTCATCTGAATAATGGGGGAATATATTCATTATCTGTATGAATTTGGACGAGTTTGGACATTTGTCCACAAATCAAATATTATGACATTCATACGTTCGTATTCATACAAATGCTTCAGAACACTTATACAGATAGCTTGAACGTTTGTTAAACTGGGGATACGTATCGGATACCTACTGATACGTACACACTTGTATAGAATACGTATCAATACTAGAGATGGACACGGATGTTTTTTTGCATCCGAATTCAAACCGATTCGAATGTTTAGAATCCAAATGCAACAAAATCCGATTCAAATGCAATGCATTTGAGACTATTCGTTCGAATGTTAGATGCGTATACGAGGATACAAACGTCAACAACATTCCTATCTGTTATACACATCTGTACACATTTTGTATGCGTCCCATTTTCATCCTGTATTATCAGCGCAAATGCGTACAAATACACACGAGATTCCTACAGATATGTGCCTTTTGAATCATTCGAATGAATGTTTTGGAACATTCCAAATTTGTTCGATTGTTTAAATTTGAATTCAATCAAATTTCAAATGTTTACAGCATTGGTGGGCATCGCTAATCGATACATATACTTTTGTATAGGGTCCATATCCAATACGTATGTCTTGGTATAGGATACGTATCCAGTATCTATGCATTCATAGAGGATCTGTACCCAGGATCCGTATGCATTTATATTGGATATTTGTATGAATTTGTACAAAAAAATCCATATTGGACGGAATCCCACCACACTCGAAGGAGATTTATTCAAATGAATATGACTTTTCTAACATTCGATTCGTTAAATTGAACGCCAAAAAAATAAAATAAAATAAATCATTCATGACATCTCTACTGCCCCTATTCCGGGGTATATTCCAGAATAAAGTCACGTGTGAACAGCCGCTAGTTCTTTTTCTGACCTGCCGTGGGACCTTTGGATGAAGGCTGGGGCATAAATAATACATATAATTAAATAAAAACCTGCCCAGAAAAGGGCCGTAAGAAAAGGCTTCCGTCTTGATCTCTAGAAAATGATACAGGACATTATTTTCTCTACGTTTTAATGTACAAAGGAACGGTTTATACGGCAAAGCACCTTTCGGCCGTACATCAGTGGTATGTGTGCGCAGTTTGTGATTTTTTTCTTTCAATAAAACCCCCATGAAAAGCGTTAAGAAATGGAAATATTGCAGGGACGTCACCAGGGTTTCAGCCTTGACCTTCGCTCTTCTGACCTGGGTAATGGGTTTATGCATCGCATCTTTATATTTCACGTCGCCCTGCGCTGTTATCCTCGTCTGACCTTCTGGCTGCGATCCATGGGGCGAATCGTGTGCCCTCTTCTGGGGCTCCAGAATGAAGAGCGGGCTGAAAATATAAACGGCCGGACTGACAAATCTCTGCTGATGTGATATTTTAAAAATGCGGCAGCTGCTGCCGTTTGCCCGGACTTGGCCCAGGTCCAGATGGAAACCGTGCCAAGAGAGCGCCTGGCTATCCTGCCAACAGAAGGGGGCTTGGAAAGATTTCCCTATAAGAGTTGGAGGGGAGGGAGGGGGGAGACCTAGAGGGAGGGAGGGAGGGAGGGAAGGAAGGAAGGAAGGAAGGAAGGAAGGAAGGAAGGAAGGAAGGAAGGAAGGAAGGGGAGCTAGAGAGAGAGGAGGAAGGAAGGAAGGAGAACTAGAGATAGAAGAGGAAGGAAGGAAGGAAGGAAGGAAGGAAGGAAGGAAGGAAGGAAGGAAGGAAGGAAGGAGAACTAGAGAGAGAGGAGGGAGGAAGGGAGGAAGGAAGGAAGGAGAACTAGAGAGAGAGGAGGGAGGGAGGGAGGAAGGAAGGAAGGAAGGAAGAAGAACTAGAGAGAGAGAAGGAAGGAAGGAGAACTAGAGAGAGAGGAGGAAGGAAGGAAGGAGAACTAGAGATAGAAGAGGAAGGAAGGAAGGAAGGAAGGAAGGAAGGAAGGAAGGAAGGAAGGAAGGAAGGAAGGAGAACTAGAGAGAGAGGAGGGAGGAAGGGAAGGAGGCTTTATTTCCATCCATCATCCCGGCTGTGCGGCGTTAACCTCAGTCACGCAACGCGACCATTGTCCCCAGTGGGCCAGGATGCTGGCGGCGCTGGTGATGGCGAGAGCGACTACCCATCCCAGCCTCCTCTCAGCCCCGGGAGCGCCAGCCATTGGCAGATTTAAATAGCCCGAGGCCGGAGCAACCAAACCTCCTGACAGCTGCCCCCCCCTCCCCTTGCTGCTCCCCCTCCCGTTGGCTGCGTGGCGGCCGCTCTGGGGTGCGAGTGGCCAGCCGGAGCGCCATTCATGTGTCGTCGCCAGTGGCTCCCCGTGCACGCGCGCCCGGGGACGCGCCCAGGCAGGCTGGGTGGCCCTGCAAGGTAAACAGCGTGCGCGCTGCCCGTCCCTCGCTCCCTCCCTCCCTCCCTCCCTCGCGAACAGCTGCTGCCTTTCTTTGGGCAGCGCCCGAGCGGCTCGATGCCCCTTTCGGGCTAGGCGAGGCGAGGCGGTGCCCGGGCATTGCTGCGCGATCCTGGAGAGATCGCCGTCCGGATCGCTCGTGTAGACGCTGCGCGTCGCCATGCCGGCCTCGCAGAGCCGGAGCCGAGCCCGGGACAGGAACAACGTGCTCCAGCGGGCCGAGTTCCTCTCGCTGAACCAGCCCTTGAAAGGGGCGCAGCAGGAGGGCGCGCGGGGCGCCGGGCGCAGGCAGAGCGCGGGCGGCGGCGGGTGCCAGGCGGGCGCGGCGCCCCCCTCGTGCCCGGGCGAGGGTGCCCGCGAGCGGCGGCAGTCGCAGCAGCTGCCCGAGGAGGACTGCATGCAGCTGAACCCCTCCTTCAAAGGGATCGCCTACAACTCCCTGCTGGCCATCGACATCTCGCTCTCCAAGCGCCTGGGCGTCTGCGCCAGCCACGGCTCGGCCTGGGGCAACGCGCGGTCCATGGTCAACCTCATCGGCATCACCGGGCATGGCGTGCCTTGGATCGGGGGCACCCTCCTCTGCCTGGTCAAGAGCAGCACCCTGGCCGGCCAGGAGGTGCTCATGAACCTGCTCCTGGGTGAGTGAGTGAGTGATCGAGCAAGCGAGTGGATCCCCTTCCCTGGATCCCTGACCCCCTTCCCTCCACGCGCCCTTCTCCTCCCTTCGCTCCGGCCAGCGTTGGTTCAGTGGTTGGGGAGACGGGCCCTTAGCTGGGAATGCCGGGTTTGATCCCACACTCCTCCACGAAGCCAGCTGGGTGGCCTTGGGCTAGTCACAGCTCTCTTCTGAGCTCTCGCAGGCCCACCTACCTCACAGGGGGTTGTGTTGTGGGGAGGACAGAAGGTTTGTCAGCAGCTTTGAGTCTCCTTAGGGGTGAGAACAGAAGGTTCGTCAGCCGCTTTGAGTCCCCTTGAGAAAGGCGGAGTAGAAAAGCCAGCTCTTCTCCTTACGTGAAGCCAGCTGGGTGGCCTTGGGCTAGTCACAGCTCTCTTCTGAGCTCTCACAGCCCCACCTACCTCACAGGGGGTTGTGTTGTGGGGAGGACACAAGGTTTGTCAGCAGCTTTGAGTCTCCTTAGGGGTGAGAACAGAAGGTTCGTCAGCCGCTTTGAGTCCCCTTGAGAAAGGCGGAGTAGAAAAGCCAGCTCTTCTCCTTACGTGAAGCCAGCTGGGTGGCCTTGGGCTAGTCACAGCTCTCTTCTGAGCTCTCACAGCCCCACCTACCTCACAGGGTGTCTGCTGTGGGGAGAAGAACAGAAGGTTTGCCAGCCACTTTGAGTCCCCTTAAATGGGTTAGAAAAGCGGGGTAGAAAAGCCAACTCTTCCTTGGCCCTGCTGGCTCCCTTGAGCACCCAGTCCTGGGCACCAAGCAGAGGCCGGGGTGGGATGTTCCGCTGAAAGGTGCGTATGGCTCAGATGCTTCTGAAATGCAACAGTGCATAGGCTGAAATGACGGGCAAAAGCCAAGCTCAGCAGCCAGCCGGCCGGCCAAACCAAACGCGCATCGTCAACAAGCTCGTTTTGCTCAGTGCCGGCTGTGCACCCGTGTGGAGTCGTATCAATGGCAACTAGAATGGGTGCCCAGGTACCACTTCCGGGCTGGAGAGACAAGCAGGAGGCCTCTAAAGGCCATTTGCAGGGATTTGAGAGCAGGTGAAGGTTTTGCCTTCGTCTTCTGCTTGAGGTGCCCAGGAGCAACTGGTGGGTCACTGTGTGAGATGGACTGGATGGGCTGCAGCCTGATCCAGAGGGACTTCTCTGGTGTCGTGTCTCACGTATCTCCTGAGTAGTTTTACAGCTCCCAAAAATCCACTCTGTGTAAGAGATCCGGTTTTGGTCTAACGCTGATATTTTAAAATGCCATTGGATTGTTGTTGGGTGTCCCTGTTAGCTGACTCTTGGCGACCGCCGGAACGGTTCCGCACAGTTTTCTTAGCAGATGGAAAAGGTGTTTTCCATGATTGTAAAGGCAGGTCATTATAGGGTTCAACCCTGCAAGCCTCTGCTTTCTGGGCAATCGCTGTGCCATTGAAATTTGCTCACTCAAACCTCTGTGGATCCGGTTTGCCTCTGACTTCCTCCGGGAGCTGCTCAGGTTCAAACCTACAACCCTCTGCTTTCTAGGCACTTCTATTTCGTGTGGTTTTCTTGACAGTTGCGGAACCAGTTTGCCATCTTTCATGCTGCATAGACCTATCCGGATGGTTTCGTTAGCAAATTCGTATGTGTGCGGGTTCATACACGATGCGTCCTTGAAGATCCACATCTTTCCCGCATCTGTATGCGTTTGTACGGATCCGTACGGGACGAAAACGGATCGCATACGGGATAACTACAGGATGCATACAGAGGCGTACAGATGTGGGGAAGCGGCGTACGCGCACCTACGAATGCTGTCGACATTCGTAAAGTGCAGATTCGAAGGAAAAATCTGAACAAATAGGTTCCAATTTGGTCAATTCAAAACGAATCGTGTTAAATTTGCATTTAAAAGATTTGAATCAAATCGGATTTCAGGTATCTGATTCGATTCGAGTAGAATGTCAAAAAAAATTGTGCACATCTGTTGTGAAGACACACCTCTTCCCACTTCACAGACACTCTTGCTGTTTTAATATATGTCTGATTTTAAAAGGCCTGAGACCTTCGGGTATAGGGTGGGATAGAAATGCAAATAATAAAATAAAAATAAATGGAGATGCACATGGGCCTCCATGATCATCTTCACAGGAGATGTTGAGGAGAGAACCTGCAACCCCTCTGCTCTGGTCCCTCAGGGCTTTCAATGTGGCCAAACTAGGTGGGGCTGGTGATATCCAAAACACCTGGAAGTTCCCTGATAGGACTAAAAGATGGCGTTTAAGAGGGGACCGGATTGGAGTATACAAAATCATGCACGGTGTAGAAAAGGTGGATAGAGAACATTTATTTTCTCTGTCCCACAACACTAGAACCAGGGGGCATCTATGAAGCTGATGGGTAGGAGGGTCAGATCAGACAAGGGGAAGGATTTCTCCACCCAAAGGGTCATCGGTCTATGGAATTTGCTGCTGGAAGAGGTGGTGACACCAACCAGCCTAGGTGGCTTTAAGGAAGGGTTAGACAAGTTCATGGATGATGGATGTATCAATGGCTACTAGAATGGATGCCTAAAGACAGCTTTCAGGCCTTGGGGACAAGATTTCAGGCTCTAAGGCCATTTGCTGGGAATTGCCCTTATCTCTGCTTGAGATGGCCATGGGCAATCGGTGGGCCATTGTGTGAGACAGGATGCTGGACTGGATGGGCTGTGGCCTGATCCAGCAGGGCTCCTCTTAGGTTCTTATGGATCAGATGGGCTGTGGCCTGATCCAGCAGGGCTCCTCTTAGGTTCTTATGGACTAGGTGGGCTGTGGCCTGATCCAGAAGGGCTCCTCTTAGGTTCTTATGGACTAGATGGGCTGTGGCCTGATCCAGCAGGGCTCCTCTTAGGTTCTTATGGACTGGATGGGCTGTGGCCTGATCCAGCAGGGCTCCTCTTGGGTTCTTATGAACTAGATGGGCTGTAGCCTGATCCAGCAGGGCTCCTCTTAGTTTCTTTCTAGACTAGATGGTCTGCGGCCTGATCCAGCAGGGCTCCTCTTAGGTTCTTATATTCCAAAACAACTAGACTAAAACATATGCCTTATCAATTGTGATCTGAGAGGTTCTCAGGTGGTATTTCATGGGGTGAAAGACGCCAAAGGTAATCTTTCTTGGGTTCACACAGCACTTGTGAATATGACTGGTTGAAGCCAGCTCAAAGAATATGTATGGGCTGAGGAATTTATTTCTGCGGTCTTCAGTCAGTACCAATCACGTCCTATATCCTGGAAGTGTGGGACTCTACGTTCTTGGATTGTCAGGAAGGCCCCATGGACATGACAACAGAAGGCCACAGACCTTTCATTCCTGCTTGCCTTTCGTTCACCTGAACTACGCTTGTCCACAAATGGGACTGCCCCTATTTCCATCTTATGGGTTGTTATCATGCCCGGCATGTTTGCTCAATGGTTATAGTTCTTGGGAGTTGGGTGTAGCAGTCCCCAGATCCCCACACGTCACGTGGTCTTCTTGGGTTGGGACTGACGTTTTTGCCGTGTCACAGTGATTGAGCAACTTCTTGGGAAAAGCAGAGGGTCACGGGTTCAGCGTCCACCATCTCACCAGAAGAAGGTCACTTCTGGATCTTCTCCAAGAAAGTTGGATCCATAAGGGTTGCCTCCACTTCATGGGATCGAATGACAATATAAGAACATAAGAATATAAGAAAAGCCGTGCTGGATCAGGCCACAGCCCATCTAATCCAGCATCCCGTCGCACATGGTGGCCCACCAAATGCTCACGGGCATCTCAAGCAGAGACAAGGGCAAACCTTTTCCTGCTCTTGAATCCCAGCAAATGGCCTTAGAAGCATCCTGCTTGTCCCCCCAGCCTGAAAGATGGACTTAGGCATCCATTCTAGTAGCCATTGATACATCTGTCATCCATAAAGTTGTCCAACCCTTCCTTAAAGCCATCTAGGCTGGTAGCTGTTACCACCTCTTCTGGCAGCACATTCCATAAGCCGATGACCCTCTGGGTGGAGAAATCCTTCCCCTTGTCTGATCTGACTCTCCTACCCATCAGCTTCATTGATGCCCCCTGGTTCTAGTGCTGTGTGATAGAGAAAAGAAATTATCTCTGTCCACCTTTTCTACACCATGCATGATTCTATATACTTCAATCAGGTCCCCTCTTAAACGCCGTCTCTCCAGACTGAAGAGGCCTAGACGTTGCAGCCTGGTTTCGTAAGGGATTTTGTTCCAGCCCCTTAATCATTCTGGTTGCCCTTTTCTGCACCTTTTCCAGTTCCACAATATCCTTTTTGAGATATGGTGACCAAAACTGTACACAATATTCCAAATGTGGCTTCACCATCGATTTATAAAGAGGCACAATGACACTTGCTGACTTATTTTCCATTCCAGTGGTCACGCTTGGAGGCATGTCCAGGGATGTCTCTAGGGACCTGTGACTTAACTCTCTTGTAACCACTGTGCCACCCCCAATCTTTGGAAGGAGGAGAAGATCTGAGCAACTCCAAGCTCATGGGTGTCTTGGATCTCTCAAAGATATTGGGCAGTGCAGTATCCTCCAGAAGGTTCGGTTCATATTTCCCGTCGGCCCCAGGAAGTAAATGTGAACAGGAGTCACCTAGTTAGTTCTCAATGTGGGATGACCCATTCACTTTATTTCTAGAGATCTTTCTTCTTCCAAGGCTGAAGGATCAGGTTTCCTTGACCATCCAAAAGAGACATGCACGGATATTTGTACTATTTCTTATATGTACGAATAGGCACAAATAGAATGTCCCGACCTTCGTACTTTAGTATACATATGAATATGAACGTTTCGGACATTCGAATGAATAGTTTAGACATTCGTGTGATGGTACGGATATGTATGCATCTTCTGCGTATCCATCCTCTTACCATCCTCTGCAGGATATGTATGGATCTGTCCAGGATGCGTACGGATATGCATCCGTATGTATAGAATATTCAATTGGATACATACAAATGCATTCATATTGAATCAAACGTCTGGACATTCAAACTGGGACGTTCATGCGAATAAGAATGTTCGAACATTCGATTCATTGCGAATTGAATGCCGTCTGTCCACCCAGGTTGGGTGAGTAGTTTCTGGGTTAGGTCCAGTTTGGTCTAGTGGCTAGGGAGCTAGTCTCTTATCTGGGAGTACCAGGTTCGATTCCACCCTCTCCCATGAAGCCAGCTGGATGACCTTGGGCTAGTCACGGCTCTCTTCTGAGCTCTCACAGCCCCACCTACCTCACAGGGTGTCTGTTGTGGGGAGAAGAATGAAAGGATTGTCAGCCACTTTGAGTCCCCTTAAGTGGGTGAGAATAGTGGGGTAGAAAGGCCAACTCTTCTGCATCCCCCATTAAGCCAGCTGGGTGAATGCCAGGTTTGGTCCCACACTCCTCCACGAAGCCAGCTGGGTGGCCTTGGACTGGTCACAGCTCTCTTCTGAGCTCTCCCAGCCCCAGCTGCCTCATAGGGTGTCTGTTGTGGGGAGAAGAACAGAAGGTTTGTCAGCCGCTTTGAGTCCCTTAAATGGGTGAGAAAAGAGGAATAGAAAAGCCAACACTTCTTCTTCTTCTTCTTCTTCTTCTTCTTCTTCTTCTTCTTCTTCTCACCAGTGTTTGGGTTATGGGCTGGTGGAGGAAATGGTGGAACCTTTAAAACCGTGGGCTGTTCTATGTAGAGATGTGGATGAAGCATTTTTTTTCTGATTCTGTTCGATTTGAACCAAACCTTCCCTTGTTCAGTTTGAGTCTGAACTTCAAACGAACACGGTGTTTCAATGAATCTGAACACCTTTCAACTTGGATCAAACAGGGGCTGTTCGACACCTCTGATCACCCCTTCGTTTGGTTCAGATTCAAACTGTTTTTTGATTAGGCACAGCGTTAGGTTCAGACTTGGGCCTTTTGAACACAGCCCCTGTTTTGATCTGAACTGGTTCAAACTCAAACCAGTTGGGCTATGTCCACACCCAAGCTTGAATCCAGTTTCAGTCCACTTCTAGAGTACGGGAACACATCAGCAGAGCGACCAGTAATTTTCTTTCCCCATTATCTATCCCAAAGGTGAATTTTCATAGCGACCTATTTCTGAAAGAAATCAGCTCATCATTTTGCTGATGTGTTCTCTCGCCCCGAAAGCGGACCGAAGCTGGATTAAAACTTAGGTGTGAACGCAGGCTCGGTCGCACCTCTAGTTCTGTGTACAAGCAGTGGCAGCTTGCTGAGCTTGGACTAAAAATGGCTCCTCTCTGAAAGGGAGTGAAATAAGGACCAGAGAGATTTCTTGCCACATGTGTGGCCATTGGCTGGAGCATCGCTTCAATAAAGACATTACAGCATCCCCCAGATATTACGGCATCATTTGTTGGAAGGGAGATGAGGCACCTGCTTTGGAGCTTCAACGGATCCGTTCTGGCTTCCAAAATTACAACAGAGATGCTTGTAGGCCTGCATGTGTCCAGCTGGCCCCAGTTGGCTTTAAAACGTAGAGCTTGCCCAGATTGCGCAGAGGACCCCATGCGAGAGCAATGCCGGTCCTATGGACCTTTGTCAAAAGCTCCGGAGGATCTTCGAAGTTTGTGGCAGATTGCTCCGGAGAATCATACGGGATGCATACAGGATGTGGACGGGATGCATACAGGATGTGGACGGGATGCATACGGGTACATATGAGACGTGTATTTACCTGTACAGATACAAAAGCCTGAATTATTTGCACGAATCCATATGAAAGTATTCATAGGGAACCGGATCTCCGGGCATTAGTTTTCTTCCTTATCCGGATACATTCGGATTTTTGAATTGTCAGTTCGTGACAAATTGAATCCGGAAATTGCCCTCGTGCCCACCCACTGGTGCCACCCCATTCAGTCGGCAACTGGATCCGGTGCCACCTTCTTGGCTGTGAAAGGGGGAAGCCAGGTTACTCGCTTTCTATGCCACCACCACCCCACACACACCCATCCCCCCTCACTTTGTCACGCACCCCTCTTTTAAAAAATCTTTTGACACACCCGGCAAAATTTCTGATGCAGTCACTGGGCGGGCAGCCAGCCGCTGGCTCCTTCGTAGCTCTGGATTGCTGGCAAGCTGTTGGGTGGTGGTGGGGTGGGAGGGAGGATGAAATTAGGAGACTGCTCCAAAAAGGATCTTTCTTTCTTTCTTTCTTTCTTTCTTTCTTTCTTTCTTTCTTTCTTTCTTTCTTTCTTTCTTTCTTTCTTTCTTTCTTTCTTTCTTTCTCTCTCTCCTTCCCTCTCTTTCTCTTTTCTGCTCTCTCCTCCATTCTCGGAAGCCATCAGTGCTAATGGTGTCCTTATTCGGCACCCCTTGGCACACTCACGCCCGCAGGGCGGGAAAGGTGCAGTTACTTTTAGGCTCAGGCTGAAGTCACACTCCAGGATTAATCCATTCTCACACCACTTTCATCACACTTGAGGTTTAACCCAAAGCACAAGGTTTGATTCCGCGCTCCTCCACAAAACCAGCTGGGTGGCCTTGGGCTAGACACAGCACTCTTTCTGAACCCTCATCACCCCACCTACCTCACAGGTGTCTGTTGTGGGGAGAAGATCAGAAGGTTTCTCAGCTGTTTTGAGTATCCTTAAGAGTGAGAAAAGTGAAGTATAAAAGCCAAGGCTTCTTCTTCCTCTTCCTCCTCCTCCTCCATGAAGCCAGCTGGGTGGCCTTGGGCTAGTCCCAGCTCTCTTCTGAGCTCTCGCAGGCCTGCCTACTTCACAATGTTTCTGTTGTGGGGAGAAGAACAGAAGGTTTGTCAGCCACTTTGAGGTCCATTGAATGAGTGAGAAAAGCGGGGTATAAGCCAAACTCTTCTTCTTCTAAGCAAGCTGGTTAGCCGTGGGCTAGTCCCAGCTCTCTTTCCGAGCCATCACAGCCCCCCTCTACCCCACAAGGTGTTCTGTTGCAGGGAGAAGAACAGAAGGTTTGTCAGCTGCTTTGAGCCCCCTTAAATGGGTGAGAGAAGGGGGGTAGGAAAGCCAACTCCTCTTCTTCTAATTCCCAAGCATTGGGAACGAATTTAAGAACTGTAATTATACACAGCTCTTTTACAATGATGGTAGTGACGACGATGACGATGATGATGATGATGATGATATTTCTCCTACTCCTCACTCCTTCTCCCAGCTGCCAATGTGTCACACAGATACTCACGGAATGGGCTACGGAATGGCACAGTTTTGCCATGGCACAATCGTTGTGTTCTGTTACTTAATGGCTGCATCTAGGCAGGCAGGCAGGCAGGCAGGCAGCCTGGGTGTGTATCCGTCCCCCAATGCCCCCTCCATGCGCCTTGCGGGTTGCTTAACCTGCTGTGATCCTGCTAGATGTGCAGCGAAGCGGGCGTAAGCTCCAAATGTCGTGCAGGACGAGGAAGAGGCAAGCAAGAGACGAGCATGGCGTTGCGGAGGAGATAAACGTCCGAGGACAACTGAGGACAACCCAGGGAGGGGCCAAACTGAACAGAGTGGGCACCTCACAGATGTGGGACCCCTCCACCGCAGCTCTGAGACTTCAGAGGCTGAAAATGGGTGCGGATCTCTGCACAAGATCTGGATCCAGTATCCCAGGACAGGATGCTGAACTAGATGGGCTGTGGTCTCATCCAGCAGGGCTCCTCTTAGCCTCTTATGGACTGGATGGGCTGTGGCCTGATCCAGCAGGGCTCCTCTGAGGTTCTTAGGGACTAGATGGGCTGTGGCCTGATCCAGCAGGGCTCCTCTGATGTTCTTATGGACTGGATGGGCTGTGGCCTGATCCAGCAGGGCTCCTCTTGGGTTCCTATGGACTAGATGGGCTGTGCCCTGATCCAGCAGGGCTCCTCTGAGGTTCTTATGTCCCTCTCTTTGGCTTGATTTTTATTCTGTGGCAAACCTGTGTGTGTGTGAGGGGGGACCGGTTTAGGGCCTGGGCAGATGTTGGTTGTTGGTCGCAGGGCAGGCAGGAGAGATTCTCAGTGTCCTTCCCCCATTGAGTCTAGTTCTACAGGGCTAAGCCATGGGGGGGCGGGGGGTGGAACAGCTCCGCTACGTGTTTCTCCTGCGATGCCCTAATGTAACTTGACAGAAACATGAGCTCCAAGAGGAAAGGACGGATGAATTCAGGATATTTCCTGCATGCTGTTAAAAAAATAAAGGGCTTTGCAAAGCAAGGGCTGGAGTGAACATGCCCGTGGGAGCATCATTGCAGACAGAACCACTATAGGTGCCCGGAACCCAGAGCCACAGTTATAAAGCCATCATCAAATGCCTGCAAAATGTAATGGGCTCTAAACTCATGGTGCCTTTTGCCAGTCACCACCGCTAGGTCTTCCCTACCTCGCAGGGTTGTTGTGAATTGGGATGTGTATGGGTGTTCTGAACATTCGGAATTCGACCACATTCGATCACGTGTGGACATCTACACGCCTCTACATGTCTTCACATTCGAATATAAACATCTGGATGAATTTCAAGCGTCCCGAAAACATTTGTCCGAATGATCCGAATGATTTGAAAGTACAGACACGTATGTATTACATATGTTTCTGTATGGCTCTCATACGCATCTCCACTTATAATACGGGATGCGTACGGGATGCGTACGGATGCGTACAGATGCATGCAATATTTGTATCGTCGGATACGTATCAAATATCCAAACAGATGCAAATTCATTTTTCTTTATTCATACAAACTTGGATACTGAAATATTCGATTCAAATAAAATCAAATGTCAAAAGTTGCATCCGTGCAACCCCCCCCTAATGCGCATGCGTTCGTATAGGATACCCATCTGATATGCATGCGCTCGTATCGGGTATTCCTAAGAATTCCTACAAATACATTCGCATGGAGTCGAATCCAACCCTATCCAAAGGGGATCTATTTGGATTTTCTAACATTCGACTCGTTATTCATAGAATGGCAAAAATCCCATCCGGGCGCGTCCCTAGATGATCATCATTTTGTTGTGACAGTTTCAGACGATTTTGGTGGGAGGGAAAAACCACAGCAAAGTGATTGGTTCGGAGACACAAATTGTCTTTGCTTCCAAGGGCGTCTCGGTGTGGAAAAACCCCTCGGTCGGACAACATTTTGTCTTGCTGGCCCTAATCAGTTAGGACAGGCAACTCTAATAGTCCTTTTGCATTTCCCAGTCTCTCCTTTGACCCAATATCCCAGAATTTGCCCTGCTGATTTAGCTTCTGAAGCGTTTCTGTCTTCTTCTGCTCGCCTCCTCCCGCCTGTCCGCACTTCATCCATGGATAGACACTCTCATCTGTGCATATTCTGCCTCGTTTCACCGTTGCTTAGAGTTATTGCTGGGTATAGGGGGACATAGGGTAGCAAGGTGGAAATGGTGTCCTTTGGGGCTGCAAGATGCCACAAGGACTCTTCTCAGGAAGTTCAGTGATACCCCTTGGAGGGGCAAAAGATGAGAGCAGACCGTGATGCTGATGGTCAGGAGAGTTAGGACTGACCAGGGGAAGCATTTTTTTTTCACCCAGAGGGTCATTGGTCTAAGGAATTGGCTGCCAGAAGAGGTGGTGACGGCAACCAGCCTGGATGGCTTTAAGGAAAGGTTGGACAAGTTCATGGAGGACAGGTGTGTCAATGGTTACCAGAATGGATGCCCAGGTACCACCTCCAGGTTGGAGGGATGGGCAGGAGGAGGAGAAGAAGAAGAAGAAGTAGAAGAGTTGCCTTTTCTATTCCTCTTTTCTCGCCCGTTTAAGGGACTCAAAGCGGCTGACAAACCTTCTGCTCTTCTCCCCACAACAGACTTCCTGTGAGGTAGGTGGGGTTGTGAGAGCTCAGAAGAGAGCTGTGACTAGCCCAAGGTCACCCAGCTGGCTTTGTGGGGGAGGGCGGAATCAAACCCAGTATTCCCAGGTAAGAGTTCGGCTCCCTAGCCACTAGTCACATCTGGCTCTCAAGGCTATTTCCATGGGGTCAAAGTCGGTATAGGTTTTGCCTTCATCTTCTGCTTGACAATGCCCTGAAGGGACTAACTGGTGGGCCACTGGATGAGACTGGACGCTGGACGCGATGGCCTGTGGCTTGATCCGGCAGGGCTCCTCATAGCTTCTTACCTGGAATGGCTACCTAGGTATCACCTCCAGGTTGGAGAAACAGGCAAAAGGCCTCTAAAGGCCATTTACAGGGAGTCAGGAGAACCTAGAGGTTCTGCCTCTGTCATCATCTTCTTGCAAGCACTTGGCGAACCAAAGGTGTGCATGAATGCAATTTTTGGGATTTGGTTTAATTTGAATCGAATACCCAAAACTTGGATTCGCTTTGGATCTTTTAAATTCAAATTCAACCCCATTCGATTCAAATGAAGCACATTTGAACCTATTCGTTCGGATTTTTTTCATTCGAATTTGCACTTACAAATGTCGACAACATTTGTAGATGCCTGTATGCATCCATACGCATCCCGTAGTTATCCCGTATGCGTTTTCATCCTGTACGTATCCGTACAAATGTGTCCGGGCGCAGGGAAAACATGGATCTTCAAGTATGCATTGTGTACGAACCCCATACACATATGAATGTCCGAATAATTCAAACGAATAGGTCTGAAATTGGAATCCAAACTTTAAACTCAAATGTAAGGACATTCGATCCAAATTTGAATGTCAAAATTTCAGTCGATTCGGTAGAATTTTGAATGCATTCAAATATTCGGGCACGTCCCTATGCTGGACTAGATGGGCCGTGGCAGGTCCCCTCTTTGGTCCTTCCTTCCATTCCCTGAACCCAAAACAGTACCTGGTTCTCTCTTCCAGGAATCTGCTGCTAGCAGAGCTCGGATTTTGGGGCCAGGGCAACAGGTGCACCATTTCTGCCTCCAGTCCTGGCTTGCTTAAGTTGCTCAGCTGATGCAAAGGACTGTGCCGCGTGTCCGTCCTTCTGCTAGCGTCAGCATGGCCTTTGGAAATAGATATGAGTGGCCCCATCGCTCAGGCAGAGTGAGCTCAAGTTCCCGGACCGGCCTCTCTGGCCTACATACCAGCCTGCTCTTTGGCTGTCCAGCGGCTGCCCCTAAAATTCCAGGTCCGCGGCAACCTCAGCCAGAGGCGAACGACGGTCCTGGGATTTTCCAAATCTGGGGGGCTCCTACTCAGCCCCCAGGGTGACCCTCTTTGATTTTTAAATGCATCTCTGTCACCCACTCAGACTCTCTTGGTTTCTGGCTGCTGCTGCTGCATTATTTATTTAGTATTTATTTAAGACGTTCTTATACGGCTTTCCATTTAAAAAAAGAATCCATAGGTCTTTAATTGGCTTCCGTAAGTTCTAAGTATGTAAGGGTGTGACTGAATGTTCTAAACGTTCGAAATTCGATCGAATTTGATCGATTGTGGGCATTCGGATCCGAACAGAATGTCTTCACATTCGAATGTAAACATTCAGACGATCCGAGCGTACAAGTCCCATGGGTATCTGTGCGCATTTGCGCAGACGGCACGTGACGAAAACGGGACGCGTACGAAATGCGTACAGATGCGCAGAGCGCATACGCGTGTTGTCGGCGTTCGCGCCTTCAGACTCGAGCCTAACATTCAAACGAATCGTTTCGAATGTATTCGATTCAAGACGGATCTCGCGGCACACGGATTCTAAACCTTTGAATGGAATCGAATGTTTGGGTATTCGATTCGATTCGGAAAAGCACCCGTGCACAGCCCTAAAGTACAGGCGCCTCGCGGAACAGCAGAGGTGAGGGGTAGGGGAAGGGGCTACCACCGAGAAGACCCTGCCGCAAGCAGTCGCAAGATGGCGTTCTGTATTACATGGAACCCACAGCAAGACGATGACGAAGTTAAGACACCTTTTCCAGACCCCCAAAGGTGGGGCAGCAGGCCCTACCTTGTCCCCCATCAGAGTGTCTGGGGGAAAATACCTGTACCCTCAGCATCCTGGAACGGTTTTCAAAGGTCAGAGCTAGAAATGTGCGTGAATATTTGAAATATTCATTATTCATATGAATTTGGACATTTATTTATTTATTTGTATTTCTATCCCGCCCTATACCCGAAGGTCTCAGGGCGGGTTACAATATTATATTTAATTTTAGACAGGTCCCTGCCCTCAGGCTTACAGTCAAAAGAGACAAGAAACAAAAGGAAATTCATTTACAAATCTAACGTCCAGACATTTGTACTATGGTAAATTCGTACAAATATGAATATTTTGAGTTATTCGTATGAATAATTCGGATATTCGTATCCATATGCACCTTGTGCTTCCATATGGATACGTAAGGGATGAAAACAGGATGCGTACAGGATGAAAACAGGATGCGTACAGGATGAAAACAGGATGCGTACAGGATGAAAACAGGATGCGTACGGGATGAAAACAGGATGCGTACAGGATGAAAACAGGATGCGTACGGGATGAAAACAGGATGCGTACAGGATGAAAACAGGATGCGTACGGGATGCGTACGGATGCATACAAGGTTTATATCATTGGATATGCATCAGATATACAAATGAGTATATTCACATGTATTTGTATCGGTTCGAATATCCAGACATTTGTGTTTCTTTATTCATACGAATTTGGATTTTTCAATATTCAATTTGTTACGAACTTAATGCTGACCGTTGCATTTGCGCACACCTCTAGTCAGGGCACGGTGAGCAACTCTGAAGCCACCAGGCCACATCCTGACCCCCTGCGCCCGGGCGTGGTGACCGAACCCACGAGGAATGCTTTTACTGGGGTTGCAAATCAACAAGCAACTTCTCATTGCTTTGGTTTTTCAAAGCTTTGCATAACGTTGGAGATAAGAGCTCCAGCCATTGCTTTGGGAGAGCTAAATTCTGTTTTTATTATTATTATTATTATTTGCATGGATATAACATACTTCACACTGAGGTTGCCCACAGAGTCTGGGAAGGGCTGTAGCTGAGTGATAAGGCAAGCTGCCTGGAAAGCAGAGTGTTGCCTGTTTGATCCCTGGCCTAACCCTAGACATAGGCAATGGCAAACCGCTTCTCTATCCCTGCCAAGAAAACTGCATAGAGGTGCCCATGTAGTTCAGGGGTAGAGCAAACCGCCTGGGAAGCGGACAGTTGCCGGTTCGATCCCCAGTCCCTTCCTGGAAGTAGGCAATGGCAAACCACTGCCTACTGCCCAGAGGTGGGTACCCACGGAGTCGCCCATGCGGTCAGCCAGACGTCAGCGATGACTCAGTGGCACTCGGCGACAGCAACAAACATCTGCTCTGGTCTGGCAAAGCTTATCTCGGCTCCCCACCGTGAGTCAGGTTGCTGTCCGGATGTCGGCGCGGAGAAAGATGCTCTTTGGGACCGTCAGGCAAGAGCAGATGGAGGAAAGAGGAAAGCAAGAGGTTGCAGATAAGGCCTGGCCTCCTTTGACAGAAACGGCCTACCCCCAAGAGAGGCCTAGGGTCAGAATCAGGCCCTTCCTGCCTTCTTCCTGCCCGTGTTTGCAGATAACCTTTCCTCATTCAAGGGATCGAAAGCACATGGAGTTTATCCCTGGTTGCAGCTTCTGGGTCCTATTTTACAACTCCTTGGGAAAACAAACCACGAGCCGCCGGGACGTTCCAGCAGTCGGAGCAATTTAGGGCTGGGCACGAATGCAGTTTTCGGCATCCGTTTCGATTCGAATCGAACATTCGAGAAATCCAACTTCGTACAGATAAAGAGGATCGGATGTCTGGGCGTTCGAGCCGATACGAGTACATTCGTATCTGTTCGTATGGCTATTTGATGCGTGCCCAATGACACGAATGTCGTATGCATCTGTATGTGTCACGTTTTCGTCCCGTGCGTATCCACGTGGGTGCGTACAGACACGCAGAACATGCAGAAGTGGTTTGCCATTCCCTACTCCTGGGTTGAGGCTCGGATCGAACTGGTTGAGGCTCGGATCGAACTGGTTGAGGCTCGGATCGAACTGGCATCCCTTTGCTTTCCAGGCAGTTTGATTTACCACTGAGCTACAGCCACTCCCAGGCTCCATGGGCACCTCTATGCAGTTTTCTTGGCAGGGATAGCGAAGTGGTTTGCCATTCCCTACTTCCAGGGAGAGGGTGGGAGATTTACCCAGCAATCCTCTGCTTTCCAGGCAGTTTGCTTTATCACTGAGCTATTGCCACTCCCAGGGCACCTCCTTGCAGTTTTCTTGGCAGAGATGCAGAAGTGGTTAGCCATTCCCTACTTCCAGGGAGGGGCTGGGGATCGAACCGGCCGTGCTTTGCTTTCCAGGCTGCTCACTCTACTGCAGAGCTACAGCCACGTGAAAGCAAAGCACGAATGATCACCGGCTAAGCCGATGACTGTAATAGGACTGTGTGCAAACTGCTCCACGCTTCTGACTGACTTCCTTCTTTTCTGCCCCTCTCCCCCAGCCTTACTTCTGGATATCGTCATCATAGCTGGCTTGCAGAAGATAGCCAAGCGGAAGGGTCCCTACGACGTCAGCCCAGGCGTGCTGGACTATCTGACCATGGACGTCTACGCCTTTCCAGCCGGGCACGCCAGCCGGGCCGCCATGGTCTCCAAGTTCTTCCTCAACCACCTGGTCTTAGCCGTCCCGCTGCGGGTCTTGATAGTCGTTTGGGCTTTCCTGGTGGGACTTTCCCGGATCATGGTGGGGCGACACCACGTGACCGACGTCCTCTCCGGCTTTGCCTTTGGCTACTTGCAGTTCAGGCTGGTGGAACTCATGTGGATGTCCTCCAACACCTGCCAGATGTTGATTTCCATGTGGTGAAGGGGCTGTGGGCACCAGAGGTCCTTCCTCTTTGGACGTGTAGACGGTGAGAAGATGCTTTGAGGACCATGGATGGTGGCGAGGAGAAACCATTCGTGACCTCTCCCTGAATCTGAAATTGGGGTCAACTGTTGCTGCGACCACAAAGACCTTCTTGCATCTTATCCACACGATGCCTTTGGAGAATTTTGTTGGCGCTCTACCTTCAAGGACCTACCGTGGTATCAGGCCATGGTTTCTTGACTATCTTCTCTTTGATGTCTGAGAGATCCCAAAATGACGTTCTTTTCCCGGTTGCTTGTTGAAGTCTCATGGGAGTTGTGCACTAATTTGTTTTTTGGGGGGGCAGGGTGGGGGTTGCTTTCTGTTTTGTGGGGGCGTGGAACTGGACAAGAACTAAAGCAGAAGTCTCGGCCAACCTGAACATATCTAGATGTTTCCTGCGTCCGGCTCCCATCGGTTCCTACCACATATAGCCAGGTTGAGACTGTTGGAATTTGTGAACCAGAACAGCCACTCTGGCAGGGGTTAACCGAGGGTGAAGCTGAGGTTGCTGGGAGCTGGGGTCCGAAGGGGCCATGCCACCCGCAGCTGGTAGAGGTGGACTCCCAACCAGCCATGCATAGCTGAAGGTAGCTGGAAAGCAGAGCTGCAGGGATGGATTTTGAGGGAAGGAGAAGATGATATTTAGGCACAAACAACGGTGCATTTCACAAGAATGGTGAACTTCTTTGGTCCGCAGGGCAGAGGGCTTGCACTCAACGGCCACTGGGCAAGGAGGCATGGCGTCAGTCAGTCCCAGGTGTGCAGGGATCTCTGAGGGCACAGAGCCCTCCCCTCCCACAGGCATGGAGCAGGTCTGTTGGCTCTTCCCTTTTCTCCATCGTCCTGCAAAGACCACGGTGCTCACTGCCCCTGGGACTTGCGTCTGTGGGTGTCCTTGGCCTTGACACTACTAGGCCTCCCTGCTGAGCAAATTCTCCCTATAGAGGGGAGGTGAAAAAGGAAAGAGACCAGGTGGCGTAATGGTTAGAGTGTCCGATTAGGACTGCAGATACCTAGGGGAACCCGAGTCCCCAGTGACTTTGAATGAGGCACAGTCTATCTGTGATGGAGGGAGGGAAGGAAGGAAGGAAGGGAGGGAGGGAGGGAGGGAGGAAGGAAGGAAGGAAGGAAGGAAGGAAGGAAGGAAGGAAGGAAGGAAGGAAGGAAGAGACCTAGAGGGGAGGGAGGGAGGGAGGTGAGACCTAGAGGGAGAGAGGAGACCTAGAGAGAAGGAAGGAAGGAAGGAAGGAAGGAAGGAAGGAAGGAAGGAAGGAAGGAAGGATGCTCCTTTCTACTCCTTGGAAAAAGGAAGATAAGAAGTCCCTTAAGTATTCTGTTAAGCTCTGCTGGGTGAAAACATGCCCGTCAGGTTTCTGGCCACACTGGGATTTCTTTGTTTGTTTTTCTTTCTAGGTAAACTGCAGCGCCAGGTTTTTCCATGGCCGCCCACTCAGCCTTTAGTCGGTCTAGGCGACCTGCAGCTACTGCCCACCCACCCACCCCACCCCAAAGGCTGACTTTAAGCTATAATAAAAGGAGGCGTTTCAATTTGTCCAGATTCCTTCCTTTCCTGAAAGGGCCCTTGATCAACTGGGTGTGCCAGCATGAGCATGATGCCCAAGTGGAAAGGGCAAAGAACCCTGAAACTGGCCACACTGGATGTACTGGACTAGACACGCCTAAGTTTTAATCCGGTTTCAGCCCACTTTCAGAGCAAGAGGACATTGCTGTTAAATCACTCAGACAATTCACCTTTGGGATAGATACATGTGGAAAGAACATTCCTGGTCACTTTGCTGATGTGTTCCCTTGCTCTGACGGTGGACTGAAGCCGGATTAAACCTTAGGTGTGACCACAGCCTGGAAGGTTTGCAGAAGAAGACACTAAAAACAGTAGGATTAAAGGTAGATTAAGGCCCCAGCTACACCTAATTCTTAAACCGCCTTCAATCCACTTTCAGGTCAATGATCTGTTCAGCCTTTGAGCCATTCGAAGAGAGGTGCCTGTTTGCTTGCTGGCTGTTTAGAGGTAAATAAATAGAAAATCTATCTCTGGCAAGCGTCACCCTGCCCAGAAAGTCCCCAGGGAGGCTTTAGCTTGCACAACCTGCAAAAATAATCCCTTTAGAACTGAGACACTGAGAAGGGGAAGGGAAATTTGAGCCAGTTTGGTCTAGTGGTTAGGGCAACAGACTCTCATCTGGGAATACCGGGTTCAATTCCGCCCTCCCCCACAAAGCCAGCTGGATGACCTTGGGCTAGTCACAGCTCTCTTCTGAGCTCTCATAGCCCCACCAACTTCAGGAGCCGACAAAACAACAACAACAAAAAAACAACAACATCATTCATGCACATTCGGAGCACAGATCTGGTTCAGCATCACCTGAAGACATAGGATAATGATAGTTTTGGACTTTGTCTTTGTCTTTGGACTTCAGTCAGCTGATCCAGTCAGGGCTCCTTTAACTAGAAGCAGTAGAAGAAGAAGAGTTGGCTTTTCTACCCTGCTTTTCTCACCCATTTAAGGGGCCTCAAAGCTGCTGGCAAACCTTCTGTTCTTCACCCCACGACAGACACCCTGTGAGGTGGGTGGGGCCGTGAGAGCTCAGAAGAGAGCAGTGACTCGTCCAAGGTCACCCTGCTGGTTTCATGGAGGAAGAAGAAGAGTCGGCTTTTCTACCCCCCTTTTCTCACCTATTTAAGATGACTGAAAGCGGCTGACAAATCTTCTGTTCTTCACCCCACCACAGACACCCTGTGAGGTGGGTGGGGCTGTGAGAGCTCAGAAGAGAGCTGTGACTAGCCCAAGGTCACCCAGCTGGCTTTCATGGGGGAGCGTGGAATCGAACCCAGTATTCCCAGATAAGAGTCCAGCTCCCTAACCACTAGCCCAAACTGGCAGTACAGAAAGGTTTTTTAAAAAGGAGGAAGAGGAGAAGCAGAAAGAGGGTGAGAAGAAGGGAAGAGGCTGCGGCAGCTGCCGCAGTGAACGATTTATGTTCATTTTCCTCCCCATCCTGTTCTCTGCTGATTTGATTCTTCCTGGACTCAGATCCATTTCCAGAGTCTTTGTTGAGTCTTTGCATACACATTAGCAGGATAATTACTCTTCCCCACCAAATCTGCAGTCCTCTCCAGGGTGTGTTTTTTAAAGATGCTGCTGGGAAGGCGGAAACATCTAGGCAAAAGGCTCCTAATGTGATTTTATTTATGGATTCCAGGTTTCTTGGGTCTAGTCTGGTCCCCTCTGATTACACACACACACACAGCTACACACTTTGGTGGCATGGTGGGATATATGCACCACTTTGCCCACAGGCCATAAGAATTGTCTTTTAGGACAGTTTTGGTTTAGTGGTTAGGGAGCTGGGCTCTGGTCTGGTAGTCACCTGGTTTGATTGTGCATTCCTCCATGAAGCCAGCTGGGTAACCTTGGGCTAGTCACAGCTCTCTTTCTGAGGTCTCACAGCCCCACCTACCTCACAGGGTGTTCTGTGGTGGGGAGAAGAACAGAAGCTTTGTTAGTCGCTTTGAGTCCCCTTAAATGGGGGGAAAGGGGGGGGGTAGAAATGCCAGTTCTTCTTGTGGGGAGAAGAACAGAAGGTTTGTCAGCCACTTTGAGTCCCCTTAAACGGGGGAAAGGGGGGGTAGAAATGCCAGCTCTTCTTGTGGGGAGAAGAACAGAAGGTTTGCCAGCCGCTAATTTGTTTCACTGTCAGAAGTTCTTAACTGAAAAAACCAGTTTTTCCCATGCATGTTCGATCACTTTTGCAAAGAAAAATATCACTTTTCCCACTGGAGAAAAGCCTTGTTCGTCTCCATAGCCACGGCAACACATAAGAGCTCAATCCACTTGTTTGTTTTCGCAAGCAGGAGGCTGATTTCGTTTCGATCAGAAGTTTTGGATGCGTGAAAAAGCAAATTTCTGTTGCAATACGGTTGTCTGTGAATTAGAGACGTGGACGAATATTTGAAGGCATTCGAAATTTGATCAAATTCCTCGGAGTTTTGACATTCGAATCGGATGCCCATAAATTTGCATTTAAGCATTCGAAACATTTTGAATTTTTGAATCTACTCGTTTGAATTCTTGTATCTGTACAGATTCCCACACGATGCATAGTGGCACCTATGTATCCTTCCTGCATTGTACGGATTCATACGGGACAAAAACGGGTTGTCTACGGGATAACTACGGGATGTGTACAGACGTGTACGGATGTGTACGGATGCGGGAAAGATGCGTACCTGCACATATGGATGTTGTTGGCATTCGCAAGTGCAAATTCGAATTGAAAATTCAAATGAATAGATTCGAATTTGCTTAACTCAAATTGAATGTACATGCACAAGATGCATCTGTCCCGCATCCGTACAGAACGAAAATGGGTTGCGTACGGGATAAATATGGGATGCGTACAGGATGCCTAACGATGCATACAGGCACATACGAACGTCGCTGACATTCTTACGTGCAAATGGAAACCGGAAACACAAACAAATAGATTCGAATTTGCTTAATCCGAATTGAATTGCGGTGAATTCGAACTTTAATTCGAATTGAATTTTTCGATGTTCGATTCGAATCCCGAGCAATGCGTTCGTGCACACCCCTACTGTGAATACAAAATATCGGGTCAAAACCTGAGAAGGCGAATCGGGTTTCGCACACCCCTATCGCTTTTGTCTTTGCCGCAGGCGTCCGGGTGTGGCCACCTTCTCCTGCCCGCCGGTCAGTTCTGAAGAGACGCGTCCTTCCCTTGCGGGCGCGAA
Organism: Aspidoscelis tigris stejnegeri; assembly: GCA_023333525.1. Lineage (NCBI taxonomy): Eukaryota > Metazoa > Chordata > Lepidosauria > Squamata > Teiidae > Aspidoscelis > Aspidoscelis tigris. The sequence continues at coordinate 11,567,783 of JALMGA010000016.1, forward strand.
CCCAATTAAGGGAAGCACGGCCGCAGCTTTGGCGTGGAGATTTATTACGGCGCCAATTTCAGATAAATCACTGGAAACGTTATCTCTTTCTGACTGCCGCACCGCCGAGGCAGATGAGGTAGTGATTGCCTTGAAAATGGAATTTGGCTGGGAAGGAAATGGAATCACAGAAATCGCTTCAACCCATAATCATCCGTGACCTTCCGCCTGCTTTTGAGGAGCAAAAGGCGGCAAAATGTAGGGTTAAATTACCTACGATATCATTATGCGCTGCGGCATGCCGTCACTGATGTTTGCAGATGTGCCCAGACAAAAATTGCACCTTTGCTGTCAAACCAAATACCCACTGGCATCCACTCTCCATCCAAAGGCTGATGGTTAGATTTCGATTCCAAACATGTTTGAAAATAAAAAATAATAATAAAAGAAGAGTTGGCTTTTCTATCCGGTATGCATCTGGTATGCATCCTGTTTTCATCCCATAAATATCCGATACATACCTGCCCATATAGATATTAATGTCCAAATTATTTGTACAAATAGCTCCAAATATTCGTATTCGTTCAAATTCGGAAATCCAAATGTCCGGACATTTGATTTGTATATGGATATCCAAATTTGTCTGAATAATGAATATTTTGAATATTTGCGCCCATCCCTCCCTTAGGTGTGACCACAGCCAAGGTAACTTTTTCCTACTTCTGTTTACTCCAGCTCCCACAGACAGGCCTAGGCAGACCTCTCCAGGGAGCTTAAGGGCTATTGAGCTGCCAGACCCAAGCCCTAGTAGTTCCACACTAATATCCCTATAGCCAGCTGCTCCAGTGACCCTTGGGGCAGAAGACCAGAGCGAATGCCGCAGCCCCCCCCCCCTCCGAGTTGGATGCCCATGGGAAAAAGGAGGTAGACTCCTCGGCTCATTCCCAGGTGTGCAGCTTCACCAAAAATGTCTGACTTCCAGGTAGAGATGTGCAAAGAAATTCGAAACATTCAAAATTCGATCAAGTTCCTCCGCAATTCTGACATTCCAACTCGAACGGAAGGTCTGTACGTTCATCTTTTAACATTCGAGTGAAGTTCGAATCTTTCGAATCACTCGTACAAACTATTCAGAGATTTGCACGCGTGCGGATCTGTATGCGAATTATTCGTATCCATACGCGTTTGTGCGGATACATACGGGATGAAAACGGGACGCGTGCAAACGGTACGGGCGCGTGCGGACACATACGAATGTCGTCGGCGTTCCTATCTTCAAATACGAACTGAAAATTCGTACAATTAGGTACGAATGTATTCGGATCGGAGGCAGATTTTAAGGCATTTGCTTTTTCTCCGTTTGTTTGAATCTGAGCATGAGAATATTCTATTTGAATTGAATTCAGACATTGCCTTCGTGCTCACCCCTACTTCCAGGGCCATTTCTGGTCCTTTAAAGAGTGCCCTGGCCCAGAAACCTTGCACTTTTGAGGGGGCGTCCCTTGGAGGACAGGAGCCCTGCTGGATCAGGCCACAGCCCATCTAGTCCATAAGAACCTTAGAGGAGCCCTGCTGGATCAGGCCACAGCCCACCTAGTCCAGCCTCCTGTCGCACACAGTGGCCCACCAAATGCTCACGGGCATCTCAAGCAGAGACAAGGACAAACCTTCCCCTGCTCTCAAATCCCAGCAAATGGCCTTAGAAGCGCCCCGGTTCCCCCCCCCCACCCGCCCCCACCCTGAAAGATGCACCTAGGCATTCATTCTAGTAGCCATTGATACATCTGTCGTCCATAAATTTGTCTAACCCTACCAACGTATTCGATGCGTGCATATCTGTGCACATATGAACATCCGAATTATTGATACAAATAACTCAAAATATTCGTATTCGTATGAATACTAAAAAACGAACATCTGGACATTGGATGTCCGAATTTGTCCGAGTAACAATATTTGGAATACTCATGTACATCCCTACTGGGAAACAGAAGAGTGTCCGTCTGTGGTCTTTCTGGGCAATTGCTGAGCCTCTAAGTTGTGGCCAATATAGACACACTATGCAGCTGTCTTGGCAGAAATACAGCCCCCCTCCTCCTGATGAAACAGAGGGACAATCTGATGTTTCTGTCTTTTTGGCGCAGCAGGTAGAGAGAGCACCCCGAAAGAAAGGACCCCTCCCTGCCCTGAATTATTCTGAGCAAAGGTCTACCATCAGATCTGCTCAGATATCGTCAGTCACGGCTCTATCCGTCTGCGTTAGGGCTGTCAGAACCTGTTCCAGGCAAGGCTTTTCACAGGCCATCATTCTGACATCGGCCGCCGAGCGCATGAAAAATGGAAAGCAAATTCTGTTAATTGCGCTCCGCATGACCTGTGGCCAAAGGGTGCAGATGCCGGACGCAGCGTTGGGAAAAGTGGCTTCTCTGCGATGTGGTGGCGATGCATCCGTGTATTTAGTTTTGGATTTTCACACCATCTTATTATTATTATTATTAATTTACCATTTGTATTCCTATCCCGCCCTATACCTAAAGGTCTCAGGGCAGGTAAGAACATTTAAAATCAGCACATTAAAACAACAGCGTCCGCACGTGGAAAGGGAAAGCGTATCCCTGTTTAACCAAAGGCCAGGAGGAAAAGGTGTGTCTTCACTGCCTTCCTAAATGTGTACAGTGAAGGTAATAGACGCACGTCAAGGGGGAGGCCATTCCACAGCCTAGGGGGCCATTACTGAGCAGGCCCTCTCCCGGGTGCCCACCCCCTTTGCTGCTGAGGGTGGTGGGACAACCAGGAGGGCCTCCCCCCCGGATCTTATGGCGCAGGCAGGTCAGTGTGGGAGTAGACGTTCCTTCAGATATTTGGGGCCCAAGTCATTTAGGGCCTTATAAGTTAAAACCTTGAATTGGGCTCGGTAGTGAATTGACAGCCAGTGCAACTCTTTTAAGACTGGCGTGATGTGCATCCGGCCAGCTGTCCCGGTCAGCAACCTAGCAGCTGCATTCTGCACCAGCTGCAGCTTCCGATCCGTCTTCAAGGACAGCCCCACGTAGAGCGCATTACAATATAGTCCAATCTAGAGTTTTCCGGTGGTCTCTTATCGACGTGCTCTCAGGGCCAGGAATAAGACAATCAGTAAGCTTCATCAGGTATCTAAGACCTTGGTCACACAAGTAGTTCAGGGTGACCTCAAGATCGTGTTCCGGTTGCATTTACTCACATTCTTTTTATCCAGTTCGTTTTTCAAGCCGCCCTACTCCCCGTTAGATCGTCCTAAGCGGAGTCCTCTTTTCCAGAGGACTCAGCCCTTCCTGCCATCCCACGCCGTCTTCTCTTCCTCGGTGTGAGCGGGGAGGACGGGCTAAAGGAGGCTGAACCGTGCTGCGGTGGGTGGGGTCCAGTCTTTCCTTTGAACAATGTCCAGCGGAGGGCAGGATGTGCAGCGTTCATGAGGTACCTCACCTTCTCTCCTCAGTTTATGGGTATGGTTCCTCTATTTAGCATTTTTACACAAAGTTATTATGAAGGCACATAAAAAAGGAAGGGAGCGCGGGGAGGTGGGGGTGCCGAAATGCGTTCGTGTACACCCCTAATCCTTAGCAAGTGGTGCTAAGGGCTGCCTCAGCATTATGGGCACTCTAGTCCAAAGCCAGAACCTTTCCAGGCTCTGTGAAGCTTTTACCCAGGATCCTCTGTGTTTGCTAAAGAAAGACACTCTGCACATGGTCACAGGGACCCTCGCCTTCCTGTATCACGGCACTTGTCTTGGAGCTGGCCCCTCGGCTTTAGTGAAGTCCTGGCAACTGCGTCTAGCCGCAAAGGTCAAAACGATTGCTTAGCTATGCGCTGCGCGCCGCTCCCTCTTCCATTTGTCTCCATCAGTGTGAGAGCAATGAAGGATTAAAGGAGGGGGACAGGAGGCACCCTGCAGCCGGCCGCCCGGCTCGCCTGTCCGTCTTGTGCTCTGGCAACTCAGGCGGACGTCTGACTCAGCAGGTTATTAATAACGCAAGAGATAGCGGGCTCCCCACATCTGTTGTGCGGCTGCAGCAGGGCCCAGCAACTCTCCCTCCTGTCCTCCAAAGAGTGCAAGGCACACAGTTTCCAGGCAAGGTTACAAGCTCCTTCCTGCCGCCGCGCAACTCAGCCGGAAAGATGGATCTCTCCTCACAGGCTGGTCATTTGGGTCCGTGCTGAGAAGGATAGAAGAAGAAGAAGAGTTGGCTTTTTTACCCCGCTTTTCTCACCCATTTAAGGGGACTCAAAGCGGCTGACAAACCTTCAGTTCTTCTCCCCACAACAGACACCCTGTGAGGTAGGTGGGGCTGTGAGAGCTCACAAGAGAGCTGTGACTCGCCCAAGGCTACCCAGCTGGCTTCATGGAGGAAGACGAAGAGTTGGCTTTTCTACCCCAGTTTTCTCACCCATTTAAGGGGACTCAAAGAGGCTGACAAACCTCCTGTTCTTTTTCCCACAACAGACACCCTGTGAGGTGGGTGGGGCTGTGAGAGCTCACAGGAGAGCTGTGACTCGCCCAACATCACCCAGCGGGCTTTGTGGAGGAGTGCAGAATTGAACCTGGTATTCCCAGCTAAGAGTCTGGCTCCCTAACCACTAGACCAAAAGGAAAGTAATAGCTCCATCAGCTAACTCACCTGGTTCCCTTGAAGATAGAGAGGCCTGGGTAATCACGTACCTGGGTCCCCAAGGGTCCAGCTATCTAGATATTTCTACCTCCCACAGGCTTTTGAGCCACAACCAAAATGTAGAGTGGTCTTTGAACCATGTCCTACCAGGAAAGGTTGAAGGATCTAGGAATGTTTAGCCCACAGAAGAGAAGACTGAGAGGAGACATGATTGTGGTGTTCAAGTCTCTGAAGGGCCGTCACAGTGCAGAGGGATCGTCCATCTCACTTAGACAAAATGGGCGGACTAGAAGCAATGGGATGAAACTACGAAGAAGTCAATGCAGATTTTAGGAAATTAGATATTAGGAAATACCTCCTGACAGTGAGGGCGACCAGTCAGTGGAATAGGTTGCCCTGGGAGGTGGTGGGTTCTCCTTCGCTGGAGGTCTTCAAGCAGAGGCTGGACCTACATCTGTCTGAGCAGCAGGTTGGACTGGATGACCCTAGAGGACCCTTCCGACTTTATGATCCTATGATTCCGTGGAGTCGTCTTCCAATCGAAGGTTAATGCTTCCTTCTGGGTTCCCATCTGTGCAACAAAACTGGCTGAGCTCCAGCAACCATCCCAGATCCTCTGTTGCCAATGGAAATTCTGCTTGCAGCGGCGTTCAGGGAACCGTGGCAAAGCGCGCACCCCGTGGCTCTGTGGCTCCGTGGTCTCCCGTGGTGCACTGTCTGGGACATCCCACAAATCCAGATCTTGGCCCCACCATGCACAGCACATGGATGGAGTCCAAACCTCACGGCCAACCTAGAATGAAAGCCATTCGGGCCATTATGTTTACCTTCAGCCATTGAAAAATGTATGCTGGGTTTTCTTTCCTGGCTTTATACTGCCCTCAACTGGGCAAACAATTTGTTGACTTGCCATGATTTAAAAAAAATATATCTGCAGTACTACACATGACATTTGTGCCACATAAATGGGAATCTTTGGTGGATATAAATTCATAAACAAACAAACAACTTTCTTTTATTAGTCTAATGCTTTACAGTTGTGGGATTTTAAAATCAGCTCCCCTTCCTTCTAACTGAGGTTGTTTTGCAAATATAGGACGCTACATCTTCTGGAGGGGATATAAGAAGTAGAAAATCCCCACCTATTTGGATGCGTACAGTACTTAAATCTGTTTAAATTTGTGGCCGGGGAGCAAAGCTGAAGATTTGTTTAGAATTTAGATTTATTCATTTAGATTTGATTCAAATGTTTAGAATCCGGATGCAACAAAACCCGATTCGAATCCGATACATGCAAATCTATTCGTTCGAATGTTAGATTAGAATTTGAAGATATGAACGTCAGCAACATTCGTATGTGTTATACGTATCTGTGCGCATTTCGTACGCGTCCCGTTTTATCCTGTATGCATCCTGTTTTTGTTCCATATTATAAGCGTAAATGCATACAGATACGTATGATATTCGTACATACGTATCTGTCCATTCCGATGATTCGAACGAATGTTTTAGAACGTTCAAAATGTGTTCGAATGTTTAAATTTGAACGTGAAGGCATTCCATTCGAATGTGAACGCCCACATTCCATCATATCCGATCGAATTTCAAATGCTTGGAAGGTTTGTGCAAGAGACCCGTGCTTTCCAATGGATGCCTTCCTGCTGCTTTCCCAGCTGGTGATCCGAGATGGTCTTCATGGCAAAAGCCACCATGCTAAGGATCTGTACAGCGGTTCTCAACCTGTGGTCACGACCCCATGCTGCCGTAGTAGCTGACCGAGGTGTAGGTAGAGAAGGCAGCATGCAGGTGGCGTGAGATGCAGCTGAACACGTGGGCCCCCGTGACCCGAACTGCCCGGGCCCCGTGGCTGGGGATCTCCAACCAGCATTAAAGGGTTGCGGCATTAGGAAGGGTGAAAACTGCTGATCTGCAAGGAGCAATGGTTACCTCTGAGGCACGTGCTGATAGGCATCTTGGGATCTGCTTGTTCATAAACACAATAATGGAACCATGGCGCGGAGCAAAGGTAAACCGCCTTCACAGGTATCGAGAAAAGTACATGGAAGCCTCCCTGGAGTGGCTGTCGCTCAGGGACAGAGCATGATTCTCGAAAAGGAAGTGCAGTTGGACCCCCGTATCCGCTGGGGATACGTTCCGGCTCCTACCTGAAACCGGGGATAATCGCGAACAGGCCTTCCGGTTCTGGGGTCGTGCAACCTGAGAACTGGAAGACCTATTTAGGCCTCTGGAGAGCGTTGGCAGAGGTGCAAGATGCCACCAGATGCCTCCTGCCCACCTCCCATGTGCCCCCTTTCATTATGGGACAGGTCCCAGTGGCGCTATGTGCCTATTCCAACACTCTACGGAGGCCGAAACAGGCCTTCCGATTCTGGCAACCGTGGTTAACTGAAACCGTGGTTGCTGAATCAGTGGATACAGGGGTCCAACTGTAATGCAAAGGCACTTCTCTTTTGCCAATGGTGATAGAACAAACTGCCTAGAAAACAGAGGGTCACCGGTTCATTCCAGAGAGGTAGGCAATGGCAAACCACTTCTGTATCCCTGCCAGGAAAACTGCCTAGAGGTGCCCATGGAGTCTGGGAAGAGCTGTAGCTCAGCGGTAGAGCAATCTTGCAAGGAACGCAGAGGGTCACCGGTATAATCCTCAGCCTCTCCAGAGAAGGAGGTAATGGCAAACCACTTTGGTATCCCTGCCAAGAAAACTGTGCAGAGGCACCCATCGAATCAACCAGGAGCTAGCCACAACTTGACGGTACCCATGAACAACAGTCCTTGCCAAGGAAACTGCGCGGATGGACCTCTGGCTTGTGAAAGGTTTAGTTTGTTTCCCCATGGTGAGAAGATAGCACTTTCTTGATTATGAAATAGTGTCATCTGCTTATTTGCCCACATCTCTTCCCCTCTGTTTGCCCGGAATAATTCCATGTGGTTTTTTTTCTGTTCTGTGGCCTTTGAGTGTTTCCTTGGAGATAGATGGATCTCTGGAGAAAGTCTTATTTATAGGAACAGGTAAGCAGGAAACGCAGCACAGAGCAAAACACTCGGTCTTAAGGGAAAGGATCTGCGGGTCTTACATCATCAGGGGCGCGTCAAAGAGCCTTTCACCCTGGTCCAGGGCAATGAGATGGTTCCACCACTGCAAAAACATTCCCCATGTATTTTATCTACATTTTTTTATTGCAAATGTATAACACAACATATCATTCTACAATAATAACTCAAAACAGTTTGAACAAGAAAATAGAAACAATGAGCAATGGACTGCAGAAAACAAGGAGTACAAAGAGATTATACTACTATTATTCACAATTAGATAAACACTAGGTGGGGAAGTGACTTTTTCAGACCAGAGTTCAAGAGAATAGGAGGAAAGGTTTCAGCTATTTGAAGATCCATGCGAGTCTTTACTGCTTCTAAGAACAGTGACCAGCATTTAATGAACCAGTCTTGAGACCGAATGTTAGTCATATTGTCAAGTTATTGTGAAATAAAGTCATTAGTGAACACATTCCATATCCTAGAAATCCATTTCCCTTTAGTTAAGCCTTGTGCTGACTTCGAGTTTAAAGCTATTTCAGCTTTAGCAGCTGTAAGTAGAGATTTGATTAAACCTTTATATTTAATAATCTTATGTTCACCAGTAAATATAAACAGAAAAACCAAAGTGAGTGTTAGAATAATTATTTGTTGTAAGAAGGAAGGAAGGAAGGAAGGAAGGAAGGAAGGAAGGAAGGAAGGAAGGAAGGAAGGAAGGAAGGAAGGAAGGAAGAGATGATGATGATGATGATGATAGATAGATAGATAGATAGATAGATAGATAGATAGGAAGGAAGGAAGGAAGGAAGGAAGGAAGGAAGGAAGGAAGACCTAGAGAGAGAGAAGGAAGGAAGAGATGATGATGATGATGATGATGATAGATAGATAGATAGATAGATAGATAGATAGATAGATAGATAGATAGATAGATAGATAGATAGATAGATAGATAGGAAGGAAGGAAGGAAGGAAGGAAGGAAGGAAGGAAGGAAGACCTCAAAGCAATTCTACCTGCCCCAAACCAACTCACAGACATCAGAAATATTTATCCTTAATTCACAGCGTAATTCCGAAAAGCAAACCATGATCTGTTTCTGATGACCTCCCCTCCCTAAGAACCTACAAAATTACAGATCCAAAATATTACAGCAGGAAAAAATAGGCATTAAAAAAACCGCACTGGTTCAGCCGCCATTTTGTACACCGAGAGAGGCACTGAGATTATCTTGGATCATTAGCCAGAATTCTGAGATAACCTAGCATGGCCACCACATATGAATATAGTTTCCCATCTGTTTGCATTATTTTATCTACCTTTGTGTCCGCCCCCATACCCTAGCATCTCTGGACGAAGGTTACAACCATTAAAGCCCGTTTAAAAACCTGGAATTAAAAACTGATTAAAATTGGAAGATGAAAATGACACCTACAAAAGAGACATGCCAGGTTCTTCCACCCAAGGGTGGGACATGAAGGTGCATTTTAGCAAAAGGCCCATTTATGGGGCCTTTTTTCGGCATTTGACGCGTAACAAATTGGATGTTAGAAAATCTGTATTCGTTTGAATACATCCCCTTTGAATGTGGTGAGATTATACAGTCAGACCCCGTTTCCGCTGGGAATACGTTCCGGCTCCTACTGTGGTTACCTGAAACTGTGGATAATCGTGAACAGGCCTTCCGGTTATGGGTGCTTTTCCCTTATGGGGGCTGATCCGGTAACCATGGTTAGTGAATCTATGGATACGGGGGTCCAACCGTATTCAATACGAATGTATTTGTATGAATTCCTACAAATATCCAATACGAACAAATACGTATCCGATATGAACGAATACATATCCTCACGAAAGCATACGTATCCAATACGCATCCGATATACGTATCCCATAACAAATCCTCTCTGAAAGTGTCAAATGTGATCTGAACCCACTTTTAATCCGCGCAGACGTGACTGCTGCAGCCACTTTCCCATATCCCCAGTTTAATGAACGTCTGAATGATTTGTGTGAATGCCTGAAACCTTCGTTAATGTACGAATGTCCTAACACTTGATTTGTGTACACATTTGGATAAATGGCAAATGTTAGGAATATCCATGCACATCCCTAGCGCGTTTTCACCGGCTGTCTACACGCGTAAAGTGATGGCTCTTTGCCCAGGCTCAGAGAGAAGTAATTCTAGCACAGAGAAGTCCCTCTTGAAACGCTCCACAATTGCTTTTTGTTCCTTCCCTTCTTCTCTTCCTTCATTCCTCCCCCTTTGCCTCTGTTCTGCTCATCCTTCCCCCTCTCTCCTTCCTTTTCTTCCCCCTCTCTCCTCCTCTTCCTTCTTTGCCTCCTTTCTCCCCCGTCACTCCTCTTCTTTCCTTATTTTCTTCCTCCTTTCTCTCTTCCTTCCCTTCTCTACCTTTTTTCTTCTGGCTTTCCTCCTCTTTCCTTCCTCTTCTCCCTTCCCCTCCTCTTCACTCCCTTTTTCCTGCTTTGCTTCCTTTCCCCCTCCCCATCATTCCCCCTCTCTTCCATTCCTTTCTTTCCTCCTCCCCTTCCTGCTTTGTTTCCTTTCTCCGCAACCTTCCTCCCCTCTTTCCTTCTTTCCATCCTCCTTCTTTCCACCTCTCTTTCCTTCCTCCCTCCTCTCCTCCTTCCCCCTTCTTTTTTCCTCCTTTCCTTCCTTCCTCCCTTCCTCTTCTCTCCTTCCTTCCTTCCTTCCTCCTCTCCTCCCTTCCCCTCCCTTTTTCCTGCTTTCCTTCCTTCCTGCTTTCCTTCCCTCACTTCCTGTTTTGCTTCCTTTCCCCCGTTCTTCCTCTTCTTTCCTTTTTCCCTTCCCCCTTTCCCTCCTCCTTCCTTTCTTTTTTCCTGCTTTCCTCCTCTTTTCTTCCTTCCTCCCTCCTCTCCTTCCTCTCCCTTCCTTTTTCCTTCTTTCCTTCCTTTCTCCTTTTTGTCCCACTTCCTGTTTTGCTTCCTTTCTCCCTGTCCTTCCTCTTCTCTTTCCTTTTTCCCTTCCGCTTTTCCCTCCTCCTTCCTTTCTCTTCTTTTTTCCGCTTTCCTCTTCTTGTTTCTTCCTTCCTCCTGCTTTCCTTTCTTCATTCCCCTTCCTTTTTCCTGCTTTCCTTCCTCCTCTCCTTCCTTCCCCTCCTGTTTTGCTTCCTTTCCCCCCGTCCTTCCTCCTCTCTTTCCTTTTTCTCCTCCTCCTCTTTTCCTCCCTCTCCTTCCTTCCTTCCTCCCTTCCCTTCTTCCTCGCTGCTCCTCCCCGGCGGGCCCAGCAGGCGCCGCTCTTTCTCTCTCTCCCCCTCCGCTCGCTGCTCCTCCTGGGCCCGCGCGCGCCTCGCCGGCCTCCGCCTCCCCGTGCTCGCCCAGCCGCCCGCCCGCCCGTCAGCGCGCGCGGCTCGGCCTCCGCCGCTCACGCCAGCCCGGGGCTCGACGCGGGGCCTGCTCGCTCGCCCTCAGCAGCGGCGGCAGCAGCAGCCAGCCAGCCAGCCAGCCAGCCAGCAGGCGTCGGGCGGGAGGGAGGGAGGACGGGAGGGCGGCGGCGGCGGCGGCGGCGGCAGCAGACGAGGCGGCGGCGGCATCAGCAGGCAGGCGAGCGAGGAGGAGCAGGAGGAGGAGGCCGCCGAATCCGCCGCCATCCCGCCCCGAGCGCCCCCGGTGCCCCCCGCCAGGCGCCCCCCCGGACTCCTCTGGCTCCCCCCAACCACCACAGGTGGGTATGGGCGCCGGGGGGGCCTTCCTGCGGGCGGGGGGGAGCCTTCAAAATGGAAGCCGCCGAGCGGAGCCGAGGCAGCAGCACTAGCAGGCCGAGGAGCCATCATCCATGCTGGGGGGGGGGGTCGTTGTTTTCTTTCTCTCCCCTCCCTCTGCAGCGGCCCCTCCCCACGTTGTTGCTCTCCCCTCTTCGGGTGGGGCAAGCCCCCCCATCAGCAGCACGACCACTCCCCCCACCCCCTTCCGAAAGCAGACCAGACCCCCCCCCACTGATAGATCTGTGTCCCTGTGTGTAGGGGGGGGAGAATTATTAAATTTTCCGTCCCCCTGATCTCCTCCCACCCACCCCCAATTTGGCTTCATTGCTTCTCCCTCCCCCCCCCCAGAAAGGAGGGCTGCAAGCAAGGGGGAGAGAGGGAGGAGTGGGTGGGGGGAGAATTATTGAGGGAAGGGCGTTGGTTTGCAATGCACGGGGGGGGGGTGTCTTTTTTCTCTCCCCCCCCGGGAAGTTGCAAAAAAAAAGCAGCAGGACCACCCAGGCAAGCGTGGGATCCTTGCTCCTTATTCCCCCCCCCCATCTTATTCGGCTGCGAAAAGGCTTCCAAAAAATGCCTCTCTCCTCCACGGATGCATCTCGGGGGGGGGGGGCTGTGTTGTCCTTGGGTTGGGGCAGCAGATGGAGGGGGGGGGGGCTCCTGTGCCCATCTGCCTTCATCGGGAATAATCCGGGAGGGGGGAGATGACCAGATATTTTTGGGTGGGTGCCCTGCTTGGAAAGAGCGCAGTGGTACCCCTCCCTCCCTTCCTTCCTCCCTTCCTCTTCTCTCTCCTTCTTTCTTTCCTTCTCTAGCTCTCCTTCCTCTCTCTCCTTTCTTTCCTTCTCTACCTCTCCTTCCTCTTCTCTCTCCTCCTTTCTCCTTCTCTAGCTCTCTTTCCTCGTCTCTCTCCTTCTTTATTTCCTTCTCTAGCTCTCCTTCCTCTTCTCTCTCCTCCTTTCTTTCCTTCTCTACCTCTCCTTCCTCTCTTCTCCTTTATTTCCTTCTCTGCCTCTCCTTCCTCTCTTCTCTCCTTCTTTCTCTCCTCCTCTAGCTCTCCTTCCTCTTCTCTCTCCTCCTTTCTTTCCTTCTCTACCTCTCCTTCCTCTCTTCTCCTTTATTTCCTTCTCTGCCTCTCCTTCCTCTTCTCTCTCCTCCTTTCTCCTTCTCTAGCTCTCCTTCTTTCTCTCCTCCTCTAGCTCTCCTTCCTCTTCTCTCTCCTCCTTTCTCCTTCTCTAGCTCTCTTTCCTCATCTCTCTCCTTCTTTATTTCCTTCTCTAGCTCTCCTTCCTTCCTTCCTTCCCTCCCTTGTTTCTTGGCATTGTCGTCAAGCCGTTGCCATTTTGTGTCTTTTGCTGGTGCCTCGCCTGCGCGCCAGCCATTGTTTTGGTTTTCCACACATTGTGTGTTTTGCTAAAAAAAAACAAGGCCTGCCCTGCTGCTGCTGCTGCTGGGTTTTCCTGTCCCTCCTGACGTTCCCCTGGGTGCTGCTGGGTGCAGCATTACAACCACCCCCCCTCCTTGTCCCGGATCGCGACCTTTCCGGCTGGCGCCCTGCGACCCTGGACTCCGCTCTGAATTATTTCCTAAAACAAAGGAGGAATAACAGAGAAATTAAATAGCCACGTTGAAAGAAGCGGCTTCGGCCCACTTTTTTGGTTAGGACGCTTTCCCGATGGTGCTCAGAAAGCTGCATTTAGGAAGGAGCCAAAATGAGGCTAAAATTGGATTTACTTTGGGAGGGGGCATAAATGCTGATTTGTGGTTTGCTTTGGAAGTTTTGCGCCGATCTTGTCAACAGAAGCCGTGCGATCCTGTGTTTTTATTACGTTAAAAATAAATAAATTCGGCGAATCGGAGTCGAAAGCCAGACTGGGAAGGTTCGGTTGTGCGTCCCCGTGTGCCTGGGATGGAATACTTGCGTGCGTGAGGTTTGCACAAACGTCGGTTGCGTATTCACACCAAGGGACGGTGCTTTGCCTCGGAGATGCTTGAGCTATTTCCCCCTCCCGTGAAGTCGGGATTTTTCCATCGGTTCGAACGGAATCTAGGTTTATCGGTGCGTCTCGCGCAGGCTTTCGGACCTTGGGGCTATTCCGGCCCTTTTCCTTCTGGTTTTCCCAGCCACAAAATGGTGATGCCCGGAGAAGGAAGGTTTGGGAAGTTCGGCCTCCGTGTTTATGCCTCCAATATGGTCACCTGATGTCGCATTCAGAATTTCACCTCGCTGGCTCGCTCGTTTTTCCCTGCTGTTCAAAATGATGGCTGAACCAGTGCCGTTTTTTAATGCCTGTTTTTCCCTGCTGTAATATTTTGGATCTGGACTTTTGTAGGTTCTTAGGGAGGGGTGGGGAGAGCATCAGAAACAGATAATGGTTTGCTTTTGGGAATCACACTGAGAATTAAGGATAAATATTTCTGACGTCTGTGAGTTGGTTTGGGGCAGGTGGAATTGCTGTGAGGTCTTCCTTCCTTCCTTCCTTCCTTCCTTCCTTCCTTCCTTCCTTCCTTCCCCCTACCCCATCCCCCCCAATTTGGTCTAGTGGTTAGGGAGCCGAACTCTTATCTGAGAATACCAGGTTGATTCCACACTCCTCCATGAAGACAGCAGGGTGATCTTGGGCTAGTCACCACTGTCTTCTGAGCTCTCACAGCCACTCCTACCTCACAGGGTGTCTGTGATGGTGAGAAGAACTGAAGGTACGTCAGCTGCTTTGAGCCCCCTTAAATAGGTGAGAAAAGCGGGGTAGAGAAGACAACTCTTCTTCCTCCATGAAGATAGCTGGGTGACCTTGGGCTAGTCACAGCTGTCTTCTGAGCTCTCACAGCTCCTCCTACCTCACATGGTGTCTATGGTGAGGAGAAGAATAGAAGCTTTGTCAGCCACTTTGCGTCCCCTTTAATAGGTAAGAAAAGCGGGGTACAAAAGCCAACTCTTCTTCCTCCATGAAGCCGGCTGGGTGGCCTTGGGCTAGTCACAGGTCTCTTTTGAGCTCTCACAGCCCCTCCTACCTCACAGGGTGTCTGTGATGGGGAGAAGAACAGAAAGTATGTCAGCTGCTTTGAGTCCCCTTAAATGGGTGAGAAAAGCAGGGTAGAAAAGCCAACTCTTCTTCTTCTTCATGGTGTTGTGAACAATTTTTGGTGTGAAAAATCCATCTTGATCGGCATTTGAGCTATATGCCCCCTTTCCTATTTTCTGGATGACTTACCTTTCTACCTGCGACCCTCAGGGTCTGTAACAGCTATATTTCCACAAAACAGGGAAGAAACATACAAATATCAGTGTCCTGGTGGTGTCCTTTCGCTCAGGATGCCCTGTTTCAAAAATGTCAACTTTGGGGGCCAGTTGGAAGGACTTAACCCAAAGGGTGGGCGGTGTTCACGTCCTCACGTTTTGTTAAATGTTAAATTTATTGGACTAAATTTTGTGAAACCGGGTTTTAAATATCCATTTAAATATCCCCGTGCCTTGGCCAAAAGTCTGCCTTTCCCACCTTGCAGGATTTTTTGGGAGGGTCAATTTTGATGTCTTTGGATGAAAGGCAGATGGAGCGGCAGGCTGGATCCTGAGCTGTCTTGGTTTCAAGTCTTTCTTGGTGATGAATTGATCGCGCAAACTATCGGCCAGCCTATAACAGTGGACCAGAGCTAGAAGACTTTTTAGGTTACGTATGTTTGGTTTGCATTTAACAGTCCGGTTTTGACTTTCTGTGGCGGCTGAAAATGTAACTCAACTTTACCTGGCTTGTAGCCCTAGGAACATGGTTGTTTGCCTTTTTTTGCAACGTTTAGAGATTTTAAAACAGGAAGAAACACACATGCAATTAAAATAATAAGCAAACGTTTGCAGTCCTTTCTGGATTATCTGAGTCGGGCAAAGCCGGAGATTATCTCCTCGTGGTTGTGGTTGAACTACAGTTCCCATCATTCCTTGCCTTCCAAGAATTAAATGCCCCATTAAATGGACCGGAACTCCCTTCATTCCTTGCCATTGTTGCAATGGGCTTATTAGATCGATTTGTTTTATTTTAGGCCTGTCTTTTGGAAAAAGAAAGACCCTGAGCTGCTTGGCTGGGGACTCTGTCTTGAAAGCAGCTTTGTGGAAACATGTTGGTTGATGCTGGGTTGTCCTGGTAGCCTCCAGCGACTTGGACCAAGGTACAGTCGAACCCCTGTTTCTGCGGGGGATACCTTCCAGCTTGTCCTGCGGATACGTGAAATAGCGGATAAATGTGAACGCTGCCGCCGGCGTCCAAAAATCTTCTCAGCTGCTGCCGCCATTGCAAACCAAAGCCACCTGCCTGCCAAGGGCCACCCACCTGCCCGGTAGAGCGGTGGCGGAGAGCTGATCAGCCCGCTGCCAAAGCTGCTGCTGAAGGGCGGTGCGGCGGCTTCAGCTGGCAGCGCCTTCAGCAGGTCCGGCTGTGGAGTTCTTGCCTCTCTGCCACCCCTCCTAAGAGGCAGGCGGTCAGGCGACCAAAAGCAGCAGGCAGGTGGTTTTTGCAACTTCTGGCGGTTGCGGCTTTAGTTTCCGGCACCTTCTGGACGCCCAAAGACGGCGGCCAATAGCAAGCCTGGTTTTGGGTGGCGGCAGCTCTTGCCAGCTCTAATGGCAATGGGCATCAAGGCAAAGTAGCTGCCGCCGCTATCCCAGCTGCCATGTGGAGCTGGCGGCAGCAGGGAGCTGGTGGCAGCTGGTGGCGGCAGCGGGGAGCTGGTGATGGTGGCGTGGCAGGGATGCTAGGGGAAATGGGGGGGCTGATCCAGTAACTGTGGATAACTGAAACATTGCTTACTGAATCAGCGGATACGGGGGTTCGGCTGTATTTAGGGTGCTGGTTTAGGATGCGACTTGGGAGTAAGGGTAGGATGTGAGGCAAAAATATGGCTGCTTTCAGAAAGCGGTATGGCCCACCTCTGAAGGCCAGATGCTAGAAAGCTGTAGGCCTCTTGTGTCTTGCTGCTGGACATCCTTGCGTATCTGGTTGACCACTGTGAGAACAGAGTCTTGGACTAGATGGGCCACAGGTCCAATCCAATGGGACACTGTTAGGATGTTATCCCTCTGAAGGCAAGCGGGGTCCAATCCAGCGGGACCTTTCTGAGGTTCTTATGCTTCTGAAGGCCACCTATTAGGACGGCCTGTGTGGTTGTGTCTTGCTGGTGGACTTAGTTGCGCAACTGGTTGGCTGCTATGAGAGCAGACTGGATGGACCACAGGTCTGACCCACCTGTGAGGAGACCTGTGAGGAGACTTTGAGCAGGACAGTCTTATGTGATTGTGCCTTGCTGGTAGACTTCCGTTTGTACTTGGTTGGCTGCTATGGGGATAGACTGTTGGACTAGATGGTCCACAGGTCTGATCCAGTGGGACATTTGTAGGTCCTTATGCCTCTGAGGGAGAGCTGGGTCTGATTTAGCAGGACATTTCTTAGGTTCTTATGGCCCTGAAGGTCAGCTGCTTTGAGATGGTGAACAGGTGATTATGTCACGTTGGTGGGCTTCTGCGGACAGCACTGTGAGAACAAGCTTTTGAACTGGATGGTCCCACAGGTCCGATCCATCAGGGCAGTTCTGAGGTTCTTATTCTGCTAAAGGCCAGTTGCTGGGGAGCTTTTGAGCAGAGCAGGGCATGTTCACCTGTCCTGCATGAGCTGGTCGGCCATTGGGAGAACCAGATTCTTGGATCAGGGGAACGTGTGCGGAGAACTCTTGAGTTTATGGAGTGGAATGGGCAGGTGGCGTCTGGATTTTTCCACGTTACCTTTCCCTTTCCTGTCTGGCCTTTGTGGATAACCTCAGAATCTCTCTTCTCCTTTTCTGCTCCACGTCTGTCTTTGTCTTTCTTGGTCACAGATGAAGGGGAGGAAGTAGCCCCAATTTGAGCTGGTTCTTTAAATACACGGGTGATTTCCCTCACCTCTTCCCTCACCTGGGTGGCCCAAGAGGTTGAAGAACCTTCGCTTGTGGGAAGCCCACCAAGAAGAGACTTTGGGATATTTCTAGTGCCCTTTTAATAGGGATGCATTTTATTTATGTAAGGCATTCCTGTACCACAGAGCAGTTTCCTAAAACAACAACCACATGGAGTAAAATCAGCCTAAAATATACAAGCAAAACACATTAAAAACTGAGTGGATTTTGGAGTAAACAGTCATTCACTCAAGCAGGGCTTTGGTGAAGAGCTATAACTTTAGTAGGTACCTAGATGTTGTCGTCATAGGAGCTTCGGAAGTATCAAAGGGGAGGGCATTCCACAAGGTAGGGGCCACCACCGAGAAAGCCTGGCAGAAGGCAATATGCTGTAATTTGCAGGACCCACAACAGAACGCAGCTAGGTGATTGCAAGACTCTCCAAAGCTTATAATGGGTAAGACTTTCTTTTAGTTGAGGATCTTCTCGGACCCCCATATCCACTGATTCGGTAACCACGGTTTCAGTTAACCACAGTTACTAGATCAGCCTCACCTACCCGTAAGGGAAAAGCACCCAGAACTGGAAGGCCTATTTCGGCCTCTGGAAGGTCTGTTTCGGCCTCCAGAGAGCATTGGAATAGTGGGTGATGCCACCGGAGCCCATCCCAGAATATAAAGGGGTGCGTGGGAGGCGGGCGGGAGGCATCCGGTGATGTCACACACCTAGGCCAACCACCTACAGAGGCCAAAATAGGCCTTCCGGAGACCAGAAAAACACTTCTCGTTCTGGAGTTGAACAACGCTGGTTCTGGAGTTGAACAGCCCCAGAACCAGTAGGCCAGAACCCTGAATCCACGGTTTCAGGTAACCACGGTAGGAGCTGGAACGTATCCCCAGCAGATACGGGGGTCTGACTGTATAGTATGTTTGGCGCTTGGGCGCTAGTGCTTTGAAGGGATAACAGATGAGATGTGGTCAAGACACCACCACCGCCGCCAAATACGAAGCATTGGCCAGCTAGTTCTCAAGGCTGCTAGAACGGGCTGATTTCAGGAACTTGACACGCTCTTTGCCCAGTCTGGGGACACCTTTTGATGCTGTGTTGGTCAAGATATGCTCTGAGCACTTGCGCCTTTCCTTCTGTATGGCTAAGGAGCGTCTCAGGCCTCCTTTCCCCCTCTTCCAAAGCCGTTCTTAGCTTGTCTTAATTGATCTGCAGTTAAACTGATCCTTGTTTGGGGCTGGGTAGCCCTGCTAGGTTCTTGATTGCTGCTGGGATCTAGTTTGCGGGCCTGGTTTGCTCTTGGGAATGGCCTCAGCCACTAGTCCCTGGAAAACAGAGGTCACAGACCTCATCTAGAATACTGTGTCCAGTTCTGGGCACCCCAATTTAAAAACGTTTGACAGACTAGAGCAGGTCCAAAGGAGGGCTACCAAAATGGTTAGTGGCCTGGAAACCACGTCCTACGAGGATCTAGGAATTGTTTAGCCTACAGAAGAGAAGACTGGGAGGAGATAGGATCACAGTCTTCAAGGGCCGCCACAGTGCCGAGGGATTGTCCCTGTTCTCACTTCCACAAGATGAGAGGACTGGAAACAACGGGATGGAACTTCAAGGGAGTCAATACAGGTTAGATATTAGGAAAACCTTCCTGACAGTGAGGGGGATCAGACAGTGGAAAGGTTGCCATGGGAGGTCATGGGTTCTCCTTCACTGGAGGTCTTCAAGCAGAGGCTGGACCTATATCTGTCTGGGATGGTTTAGGGAATAATAATAATAATAATAATAAAACGTTTATTTATAGTGCCCCTTTCACCAAAGGGCATAACAACAAAACAAATATAATCTAAAATAAACAATACATAACAGACAATACACCCAACAATACCCCCCATAAAAATACAAAATAGGATAAGATAAATACCTCCTGCATTGAGCAGGGGGTTGGACTGGATGACCTTGGAGGTCCCTTCTAGTTCTGTGGTTCTATTATACCACCCCAAAGGAAGGTCAGGTGTATCTGTAGCTGCCAAGAAAACACCAGAAGCCTCCCAGATCTGGTCTCCAGCATTGTATTGGCATGGTGGTATCTATGTAGTGGTCCTACGAGAACCTGGGTCTTAAGTTTTGCTGTGCCCTGAAGGACTCCCAACTCCCATAAACCCCGGCTGGTGGCCAGGAGGAGCCAGGGGCATCAAGCTCACTTGCCTTTGTTTGAATCTTCCATTTGGTTTTGGAACTTCAGTAGATGATTCCAGGGCAGTTGGAATGTTTCTCTTGGCTGACCCTACCCTGCAGGGCTGTTTTGAGGATTCCGTGAACAGGGGCTGAATAGTGTTTGCTGCACTGGACACTTTGGGTTTGCAAATAAAGAAGAGCAGAGGGGTCATAGGGTCGAAGGATCTGGTTGCTACCTCTTGGGCTGGCCAGACCTGTGGCAGCCATTTAAATTTCCCACAATGCCTCAGGATGATCTGATAGAAGGCATATTGTGGGAAGCTAAAATGGCTCTGCGTTCTGCGTGTGGGAGAAGCTAGGCAGATGTCTTTTGTCTCCAAAAGGCTTTGTAATCTTTTCTCTCTCTCTCTTTTTTTTTTAAGCTGGGTGACATCTGAATTTGCCACCTCCCTTGGATGCCTGTAGATGAATATAACTTTTAAGTGCTGTTTGTTTCTAATTTTACATGGCCGCAGCGCCTGAGCATTTGGGCATGAAATGTGGAGATAAATGCAAGGGATAAAACGAACTGGAGGCGGGCAGCTTTTGGAAGAGGAGTTGCAGGGATTCTGAGGGAGCCCAGAGCCCAGTGGTAGTGGATTGCTTAGATCTAGTGTTGTGTGGTGGTCAGACTGCAGCCTTCCAGATGGACCTGGACTACAACTCCCAGCGTTCCCTGCCAACGGAATATCAGGGCTGCTCAGCTTGTAGCCCTCCAGATGGACCTGAACCACAACTCCCAGTGTTCCCTGCCAGCGGAATATCAGGGCTGCTCCAGATGGTCCCAAACTATAACTCCCAGGTTTCCCAGCCAGTGAAATATCAGGGCTGCTCAGCTTGCAGCCCTCCAGATGATCCCAAACTACAATTCCCAGCATTCCCTGCTGGCAGAATATCTGGGCTGCTCAGCTTGCAACTCTCCAGGTGGTCCCGAACTACAACTCCCAGCATTCCCTGCTGGTGGAACATGGCTGCTTGGCTTGTGGCCCTGCAGATGGTCCTGAACTACAACTCCCAGCATTCCGTGCTGGCAGAATATTAGGGCTGCTCAGCTTGCTGCCCTCCTGGTGGTCCTGAACTACAACTCCCAGCAGTCCCTGTGGGCAGAATATCAGGGTTGCTCAGCTTGCAACCCTCCTGGTGGTCCAGCAGGGCTCCTCTTAAATCGTGGAGGACAGGTGTATCAGGGGCTGCTAGGATGGATGCTTGCAGGGCGCGGATAGGTGGAGGTTTTGCCTTCGTCTTCTGCTTGAGAGGCTCAGATGCAATTGATGGCCACTGTGTGGGGAAGGATCCTGGACTAGATGGGCTGAGGCCTGATTCAGCAGGGCTCCTCTTATGTTTTTGAATGAGGCAGGGCAGTTGGCAATTTGGCCTCTCATATAGGCCAGAGGTAGGTAGAAGAAGAGTTGGCTCTTCTACCTGGCTTTCAGATTGATCGAATTTCAATATTCGAATTCTAATAGAATGTCCTTAAATTTGACCTTAAAGTTTTGATCAGAATTTCGAATTTCAGATCTATTCGTTCATACGTTCGTACGTGTCCAGGTTTCGTACACAATGCGTACTTGAAAATCTCCATCTTCCCCACGGCCGTATACATTTGTACGGATCTGTACGGGATGAAAACCGGTTGCCTATGGGATGACTACGGGATGCATATCTGTGTGTATGGATGTGTACGGACCCAGGGAACGTTGTCAACATTCGTAGGAGCAGATTCGAATGAAAAATTCAAGTGAATATATTCAAATTTGCTTAATTCGAATCGAATTTGGTTACACTCGATTTTAACACATTCGAACTGAGTCGGATCTTTGAGCATTCGATTCGAATCCCTAAAATTGCGTTTGTGCAACACCCCTATTCCTGGGATCTGTAAAAACTTCCGGACCAAGCAAATTTTCTAGTCCGAGCGATGAAAAAGAGTATCTCTTGTTGCTTAATAATTACTTTTGCTTTCGCGTTATCCTTTCGCCGGGACTTGGCGTCCCCTGTGGAATTGCGGGTTACTTTTTTGCTGGACAGTCTCATCACTGCTGTTTATATTCCATGTTTCTCCCTCTCTTTTGTTGCTAGTTTGACATTTGGATGCTTACCAGCACAGCGTAGAGTAATTTCCTTACATCGCTTTTCAAAGGTCTTATTACAGAACCTGTTGTTACCTTTGGTGGAGGAACATGCGTTGCTCAATTCTCTATTTCCTGCCCTGCACCTGAAGATCTCAGAGTGGGTTACAACAATAACTTGTGACTTCCTCTGTTTACAGTAATACAGATTGGCTTTTAAACAGTTAACATTTAATGTATCCTGCACAACAGAAGGGAGGTTTTTTTGTCTGTTTTTGCAACATGGTTTTGCATTGTATAAAATGTGTCTTCTGTGGGTTAATATTGCTCCAGAGACTTGCTTTCTTTTTAAAACAATTTCATTGCTATTTGCCAAGGATTGATTCCTCTACCAGTTTGGTCTACTGGTTAGGGAGACAGGCGCTTATCTGGGAATACCGGGTTTGATTCCGCCCTCCCCTATGAAGCTAGCTGGGTGACCTTGGGCTAGTCACACCTCTCTTCTGAGCTCTCACAGGGTGTTCTGTTGTGGGGAGAAGAACAGAAGGTTTGTCAGCCACTTTGAGGCCCCTTAAATGGGTGAGAAAAGCGGGGTAGGAAAGCCAACTCTTCTCTGTCCATTCATTCAAATATTGGATTTGTATTTATTCGTACGTGTCCGTATGCATTTGTACGCATCCCATTTTTATCCTGTTTGCATCTTGTTTTCATCCCATATGTATCCGTACAAATGCGTAAGGACACAAATAAGATACGCACGGATACGTATGTAATGTGTACATATCCGTACACATACGAATGTCCAAATAATTAATACGAATGATTGGGAAGACTCAAAATTTGTTCGAATGTTAAAAAACAAATGTATAGACATTTGATTCAAATTTGGATGTACGAATTCGAATGAATTCGATCGAATGTTGAATTTTTCGAATATTCTTGTACATCCCTGGTCAGGGGTCGTCTAGCAACTTAATGGTGGCTTTGGTGGGCGAGGGGGTGTTGGGGTATTAAAATACTGGTCTTTGTATTACCGGACCACAGTCTGCAGACAGGGCAAAAAAAGTTGTGTGGATAAATGGAGATCAGCTTTATCTCCCGTCTAATGAAAAAATGCATCCCTGATTAAAATGCAGGATCAGGGAACACAGTGTCTAAAAATTTCTATTCACCGTCCTTGTCCAAAAGGCTGGGAAAACATGAGCTCTGACTCTGTAATAGGTGCACAGTTCATGTTTCTGTCACCCTTGGGTATAAATGATTACTGTAAGTGTTTAAATGGCTTGTGATGTTTTCAGAGCTAGCTAACAGACCTAGAGCTTTACAACCTTTGCAGTTTTGAGCTAGCCTAAGGTGGCTGTGACAAGCTATTTTAATTTATTTCGGAAAGGACTTAATGTCTAAGTCCTGGTTCATGCCTCACATATGGGATTTTTCCACTAGCGCTAAGTGCCCATTAAGTACCCATTAGGGACCCATTAAGGACCCATTAGGCTCAGAGCAGGAGGACCCCTTTTCTACTGCAGACCCCATTAGAGCGACATTTGTTTCCCCCAGTTCTAGGGAAATCCGGATTGATTGGGTCCTTCAGGACCTATAATCTGGATTTCCTGTAATGGGGTCTCCAGACAGTAAATCTGGGTTATACGGAGCGTGTTTCCATCGCGATCAGGCAGTGGGGTCTAGGGGTTGGCAGATTGCTCTGGAGAATCTCTGGAGCTTATGACAAAGCTCCTGAGATTCTCTGGAGCCACTCTGGAGAATCTTCAAAGCGTCTACGGAGATTGCACCCCCATCCCCCCCAAAACCTGGGGTGACAGGTGGGCCCCACATGGGTCGCCACATAGGTGCTCCGGTGTTTCCACTGCGGGCAGGCTAGCACCCATTGCTATTGGGTGCTGCACCACCCATGGAGACGCATCGGGTACCTCTCTTGGTCCAGATCTACTAGATCCGAATTAGTTGAAGGACCCATTCCTTAGATCCGGATCATCTTAGACCCTGATTAAGGGGTCAGTGGAAAAAACCCCATAGTCACCCATCAATTGCTTGTAAGCATTCGAAGCAGAAGACAAAGGCAAAACCTTCACCTGCTCACAGTTCCTTTCAAAAGGCCTTTAGAGGCATCCTGCCTGTCTCTCCAGCCTGGAAGTGATACCTGGGGATCCATGCTTCATAAGGATACAAGAAGAGCCTTGTTGGATCCAGCATCCTGCCTTACGTGGTTGCTCATTAGTTCTTTCTGGGTAACTCAAGCAGAAGACAAAGGCAAAACCTTCACCTGGGGCCTATTTGCACTTGGCTTTATTCTGGAATATATCTTGGAATAGGTGTATGCTGTTCACATGCTAGTGCAGGCTATAGGATGCCCCAGATGAGGCCTGTCAGAGTCTGCATTAGCAGGTGGACAAGAACCCCCTGTCCTGAGATATATTCCAAAATACAGCCAAGTGCGAATAGGCCTCTGCTCTTGAGTCCCTGCAAAATGACTTTGAGATGTCTCCTGCCTGTCTCTGGAGGTGATACCTAGGCATCCATTCTAGCAGCCATTGAGATATTTGCCCTCCTTGAATATGTCCAATCCTTTCTCAGAGCCATTCACCACTGCCTCTGGTAATTCTCCCTCTACTAGCTGATAGCTGCTGCA
Source organism: Aspidoscelis tigris stejnegeri (assembly GCA_023333525.1). Lineage (NCBI taxonomy): Eukaryota > Metazoa > Chordata > Lepidosauria > Squamata > Teiidae > Aspidoscelis > Aspidoscelis tigris. Next base: position 11,592,055 of record JALMGA010000016.1, read on the forward strand.
GAGTGAATGTTTTCTCTTCTTTGAAGATTCTAGGGAATTCTATTATCAGTGGGACCGTATCAGTCTGCAAGCTTGAATCACTGTTTTTCTGCGGTGTGTATTAGCTGCAATTCAATTACAATTAGGCTCGTTCCTGTCTCTCCTCCTCTGTTTCCAAGGCTCCAAGAAATACAGCAAGCCAAGCCCAGGGAAATATAGGAAGGGTTTTGCAACAGGGAATTGCATCAATAATAAGAGTGTGCAAAGAGTCTGGCCCCTTCCCAAATCGTGCAGGTTAACTTGTCTCTTGTCTCAAGGCAATATAGCAAAAAAACCAAAAAACAGTGCAGAAGCTTTGGAATGGAAAGAGAAGGCAGTGCAGTTAGTCATTACTTCTCTCTCCCCCCCCCCCCCCCGATTGGCTCAGGAAGCCAAACCAGTTTGGATAAGAATCTCCCCAGAATGGTAGATCCTTCTGCCAGTATGGAAAATGATTCATGTCTAGCGCCATCTAGTGCCAGAAAGAGATGCTTGCCGTTGCTTTTTTTTTTTTTAACCCTCCATGTTAGTTTTGGTTCTGCTATGTGATGAGAGCCCAGCTGATATGCAGGATTTTGGGAGGAAGCCGAAAACTTTGATCTCTCTGAGCCTTTGTATCACTTGTTCTTGTCTTGTCTTGGTAACAGTTTGATTAGTGGAAATGTGGGGAGGCTGCAGATTGCAAGCCATGGCTTTAGTAAGAAAGAACTTGGAGGTAGCTTAGTCTAGGAGTGAGTGCCCTCTAGCAGTTTCCAAACTACAGCAGAACATGTAATAGATTATTGATTAATTATTGAAGATACTGTATTTTGTAATCAGTTCTATCTCAGGATATATTTCTTGTATCAACCGTTGCTCGATGTCATAAAAATTCAGGCCTTATTCGCGTGGATTAATTTCATTTATTCATTCATTTGAGATGCTTATACATAGTTTCTGTGTTTGAAAAATCAGAATGCAGTTTGCATTCCAAAGTGGAAGCAAGGTTAAAACTGTTTAGGTGTGATACCAAAGGGTTATAAAACATTAAAATTAAAAACTGAGTGGGATAAGAAAATAAGCATCCCTATGTATCAGAAATTCTTGGAGGAAGAGGTACGTCTCAATGAACCTTTAATGAAAAGCATCTTGCAACATAACAGCCTTTAATAGGAGCCCTGCTGGATCAGGCCACAGCCCATGAAGTCCAGTGTCTTATCTCACACACAGGCCACTGATTGCTTCTGGGCATCTCAAGCAGAAGACAAAGGCAAAACCTTCATCCTCTCTTGACTCCCTGCAAATGACTTTTATTTATTTACTTATTTACATTTTTAGAGGCATCCATTCTACCCGAGGACTTGAAAGGAGCCCTGCTGGATCAGGCCACAGCCCATTAAGTCTAGTGTCTCATCTCACACGGTGGCCACCTGTTGCTTCTGGGCATCTCAAGCAGAACATGAAGGCAAAACCTTCACCTGCACTTGACTTCCTGCAAATGGCCCTTAGAGACATCCTGCCTGTCTCTCCAACCCAGAAGCTGTACCTAGGCATCCATTCTAATAGCCTTTGGTACATCCATGTTCCACGAATTTATCTATAAGAACATAAGGGAACGTAAACCTCACAGCTTTTAACCAACAGAAGTATGTTTTTGCATCCCACAGAGACATCCTTATGGCCTATCCAGCAACCATTTTTATAGTTTACTGTCTGTAGAAATTGGTCCTTCAGCTGATCCGTGCCTATGCAGTCTACCTGAAACCATGCTCCCGGGAGCTAAGGTTGGCCGGCAGGTAGCATCTGTGTATCTGGGAGCGATTAAGCCACCTTGCACAGCACTACACGTGGATACCCACAGGACACCGACTGGATTCTGTTACACCGATGTGAGGTCACAGGCCTAGAAAGACACCTTCTATCTGGAAACACTGATCGCAGGTCGTTTTTTTTAACTTGCGCAGTCAAAACACAGCGGCATGGTCACGAGATGGGTGGTGCAAGCAAATCTCTGGCAGTCCTCGCATTTTCTACGAGATTTTCGATCGTAGACCCTCGGGCAGAGGCTGCAGCGGCCAATCTTCTTCTCAGCTTGCAGGCTGGTGGATTCTGGGAATTGGTAGTCCAGGGCACTGATGGCAGCCCGGGTGGGCTTGCTCAGGTATTGACCCTCGGCTGCCTGCCTTCGGATCTGGGCGTCGATCAGCTGGTAGCCAAGCTCCGTCAAAAAGAGTCGCATTCTTTTTTTTGGAGATTTCACATTCCACGTCGGGAAGTGATCTGTCCATACGATGAAGCTGCTGAGAGCCCCAATGTCCACTAAATTGAAGAACAGGGTCATCAGCCATCGGTTGGTTTTACGCCTGCAGGTTGCCCTGCGTATTAAGCGGTCAAGGGTCTTCACCCCACCTTTATACTTGTTATAGTCCAGGACAACGTCTGGTTCCTTCTTGTCTCCAGAGACGGAGGCATCATGGTGCATCGTGGATAACAAAATGACAGCCTTCGACTTCCGGGGCACGTAGGAGACCATGGTCAGTAAGCTGTCAAAAGCGAAAACGGATGAAAACTTCTTCCGTTGGGGACTGGGCATCATCTCGCTTGGAATGTCTGCTTTGGTTCTCCGGATGGCCCCTAAATAGGTCAGCCCCTGCTTTAGCAAACTTTCCGCTAGCTCCGGGCTGGTGAAAAAGTGGTCCGCCACCACGGTCCTTCCTGAGCGGAACCAGGGCCGCACGAGTTTTTCCACAACCAGAGCTCCGGGCTGCTTTCCACGCACCTCTCCCGGCTGTTTTCCCAAGGAAATGTCTCCATTCACGGGGTAAGAGGTTGCCACATCGCAACACCACCAGATCTTTATGCCGCATTTCAAGGGCTGTCCGGATGCGGGTTGCCCAAAGGGGCAGCGGCCCCTGGAAGCGAGGAGCTGTTCGCCGACGGTAAGATGGACTCCGGGCACGTACCACTTCTGTAGCTGTGCCACAAATACCGTCCACACATCTCGGAAGGCGGCGAGTTTGTCTGCCGCCCTCCGTTCTTCCCGGGTGGCCTTGTTGTCGAATTGCATGTGCGAGGTGATTTGCTGGAACCGGGCCAGGCTCATCGTGGCGAGGAAACAGGAGCGCCCCGTGTGTGGAGACCACAGCTCGTGGAGTGGTGCCTTCCTTCCGTTGTAGAGCCCACTCAAGATAAGGAGCCCAATGTACGCTCTCAGCTCCGTTTGGTCCAGCGGCTTCCAAGTCCTGATACTTTCCGGCCGGCTCTTGTTCCACTGCCTGCATTTCCTCTCTGATTCCCTGTTGGTTTCCCGCACAATCACGGACAGGATGGTGTCCGAGAGAAACAAGCCAAACGTTTCCACGATACTGTCTCTTCGGCTCTCAGGTGTCGGGCCACCGCTTCCATGAGCCACGTCCTGGATGCTTCTCCTGCCATTGGCTGGTGGGTCCTTGTGCCACAGCCTGCCGTTTCTTCCTCTCATTGTGGGACAAGATAGGCTTGGCAGCTGTGGTTCTCTAGGTGGTGAAACAGTTGATGGGACTCCTGAACGTTGGCTTGGAGGGGTCTTTCTCCTGGGTCCATCTACGGGACTTGGTATCTCAGCAGCTGGGTCCGCCATCTCATTCTCATCAGTGCTTGATGAAGTTTCCTGGAATGGATGGCCGTGGGTTTGAGGGTCAACCCCATCCCTTGGAGCAAAATCTTCATCTAGACCGGAGCACTCGTCACTTGAAAACTCAAGGTCATCTTGGAGGGGTGGTTCCAGAGGTTCTTCAGTTTTGTATGCGTACTTCATTCCAGACTAGGCATGAAAAGGCAAAAGGAATTTTTAGATGAGATATTGGCATTAGCGAGGTCCACTAATATTCAAAACATGTGAAATTCATCCAAATTCGGACATTCGGACTTGAATTGAATGTGACGATATTCGTATGCTAACAGTCAAATGATTATAAATGTTTCCAGACATTTGTATTTCAAAGAAGATAAAGGCATGTTGGATATATAGATGTGTGTTTGTTCTGGCGTAACATGGTTTTCCATAATTGATTATAATGCATTCCTGGAAATTTTTTTGGGGAAAAAGTAACTTATCTTCTGAGGTGACATTGGTTTACGTTAGTAGACACCCCCAATGTTCCAAATGCCGCTGATTAACTTGGGTTGTCTATGGCTGCCTCCAGATGTTTGTTACTTATTCACTGTATTTGGATATCCCATAATATTCATGCTTTTATCCCTGGATATCTAGATGTCTGGATGCAGCCCAGGTCCCGTTTTTGAGATGCCATGGACTTAAATGGATAAGCTTGGGATTTTTTGTTTCTCTGCCTGCTTATATTTTGTAAGGGACGATTTCTTATGTGGCCCCAGTCATACCAAATATGAGAAACAAATGCCAAATCTCAGTACCCTACATTGGTGAACATTGAGTCCTTCAGAATTTAGCTCCGAAGTTGCGTGTTGGTCTTCTGCTGAAATATTAAATCCAAATGTTTCGTGGAATCCCCTGCTGGTAACCAGCAGTTGAGATCAGCTTAGGCTGATCGGCAAGGGGCGTCCCCATGCATTTTGGATTTGGTCCATGGAAAGCGGACCAAGTCCCCCTAAACTGTGCCAGACCAGGGCCGAATTTGATACCTGAAAATACAAGTCTCAGCACGGTTTGGGGGGCCAGCATGCATTGGTTAGCGAGCCGATCTCATGCAAGGGAACAGTCACAGGCTATCCAGGGAGGAGATTGGGGCTCACGTCATTAGGGGGTGGGGTGTACTTGCCGTTCCTGCCCTGTGCATTGGAGATCACAGCCGCTGACGTTTTAAAATCCCGATCGCCAAGGCAGGCAGAATACTGGCTTAATTTTTGTGCATTTCCCAGGGAAATATTTCCAACCCCTTTTCCCGATCGCCAAGGCAGGCAGAATACTGGCTTAATTTTTGTGCATTTCCCAGGGAAATATTTCCACCCCCTTTTCCCGATCGCCAAGGCAGGCAGAATACTGGCTTAATTTTTGTGCATTTCCCAGGGAAATATTTCCACCCCCTTTTCCCGATCGCCAAGGCAGGCAGGATAATGGCTTGATTTTTCTTCCAATTCCAAAAATTTTCAACCCCCGTTTCCCGATCGCCAAGGCAATCCTGAAATAGAGGCTTGATTTTCTCCCTTTTAAACTTGGTGGGCGTTCTTGTGCGCAAAACGGTGCGCAGAACGGCTCAAGCGCACGTGTACAGGATTCATATGGGTATATATGAGTAGTTGTACAGATATGAATGTCTGAATTATTCGTGTAATGACATATGAATGTATTTGTATCGAACTGAATGTCTGCACATTCGTTTTTTCATTATTCAGATACATTTGGATTTTCCAATATTCGGTTCATTACAAATCGAATTAGAAAGTTGCATTCATGCACGCCCCTGACATAGAACGCAGGCAAAATCTATTAACTTTTTTGGTTTGTTTTGTCGAGCCCAGTTCGTTATGTCCATTGTCCATTAAAGAACCCTGCAAAGGCACAAATTAAAAGCACAGGTAAAAATGAAACCATACAGGTGATTTAATGTGCACTAAACAAAGTGGGATGCTTTGAACTTCTTTTTTGTTTGTTTGTTCCTTGGTTCATTTATTCATTCAAAAACATTTGATAGGACAGTTTATTTATTTAAAATATTTCTATCTCTCCCTATCTGTCAGATCTAAGGTGGGTTAGGACATTACAGTAAAGCAGGTTTAAAAAATAAGCCTTACAGACTGGGATTAAAAAGCACTTAAACTGATGCAAGGAAAAGCAGTTGCCCATAGAGGGAATGCCTGGGTAGGTCTTTAGAAGGTGCCGGAAAGTTGTAATTGGAGGTGTTGACTCCTAGATAGCAGAAGGAACGAGGGGCCACCACAGAGCAGGACTGACTGTGTGTGTCATTGCAAAATGATATTTGGTGACCTCTAGATGATCTCAGGCGCCCCTTGGGGTTGTACCCTAGGAGGGCTTCTTGAAAATATTTTGTTCCCAAGCTCCTTAGGGCCTTTTATGCCATGCCAAGCATAGAACCTTGAGCCTGCCCTATTAGCTACCTGCCACTGGCCACGGCAGGTACTTAAAGAAAGAATTTCAAACCCAGTTTAGTTCTGTGTAGGAAAACGTACTTGGTCTGAAAGAGTTAAGAAGATTTGAAGGGGGTTATTTTATTTTATCTTGCATTTTGGCTTGATTGCAGGAGGCTTCAAAGGGGTGACCCTGCTGGGATAATTGCCCTGCGGAGCCTGCAAGTCTGAAAATTGATTTTTTTTTAGCTATCAATCAAGCTAATGAGTTATATGACCTCGGGATGAACCCAGATCTGACAAATAAAGCTTGCAGAGGGGCCTCAAATAAGGATTAAAACAGCAAAAAAAAAATGCTCTTCAAAAAAGGCACTTTTGGCACTTTTGGGGGTTGATTTCCACCCCAGAATTACCACCACCAAGTGGATTATCCTAAGCTGCTTTCTGCAAGATTCTCCCCCCCCCCCCAGTTTGCGTGTGTGTTCCTGATCATGGGCCCTAAATTTAGAGGACTGCAGGATTATAGACTGCAGAATTAGCAGCCTTCCATACTAGGGGTGTTCACGAATGCAATTTTTGGGATTTGGTTCGAATTGAATGCCTGAAAATTCAATTTGGATCTTTAAAATTTAAATTTAATCAAATTCAATTTGAATTAAGCACGTACAAGTCTTATTTTTTATTTGAATTTGCACTTCTGAATGTTGACAGCATTCATGTGTGCCCGTACACATCGTTACGCGTCCGTACACGTCCGTATGCAACCCGTTTTCGTCTCACAAGGACCCGTACAAATGCGTTCAGATGCGTTCAGATGCGTATCTGCAAGCGCACATGGTGCATGATCCCGTACACATGCAGATGTCTGGATAATTTGGACGAATAGATCCGAAATTCTAAACTCGTTAGAATCTTTAAATATGAATTGATGGACATTCGATTCGAATTTGAGTGTCGAAATTCGGGCAGATTCGATCAAATTTTGAATACCTTCAAATATTCATGCGCACCCCTATTCCATACCCCTCCTGTGCAAATGAGGATTAAATGCCCTTCGTAAGCACTTGTTTACTTTTCTTGTGGGAAAAGGCGGAACCGATTACAGTGCTACAGAAGTTGATGTACTAGCAAATAATAATAATAGTGATATAATACGAAATCCAGCATAGTGACCTCGTTTGCTGTGTGTAACTGCTGCTGCTGCTGCTTAATAATAATAATAATAATAATAATAATAATAATAATAATAATAATACAGATTACTGGCAAATAACAAGTAGCTGGCCCTTTTCTAATGTGGGGTGGTAAGCCTAAGAAACACCACCTACGTGGGTATCTTCTCACCCCAGCTGTCTCCAACCCCAACCCCCCCCCCCCCGGTGCCCCCTCCATGGTTAAACCATTCCCACTGGTGGGTTGATTTTTGCAGGCTTGGTTTCTTTGGGGGGGGGGAGGAGTCCCAAATCGATGTGACATTAGGATTAAAATCTAAAGGATAAAACGTGCCATTTTAGATAGGATGGGGTGGCGATAAACCCCAAAATACAAATAGAGGGGCAGCCATTGGGAGGGTTCCTATTTAAATGAAGGATTCGAAGTAGGGGTGTACCCTGATATTTGTAACCTTTGCTATTCCAGTGAATTTGGAACCTTCGCACACAAATCGATTGTTACAACATTTGCGCATTTAACATTCATGCAAATACAATTGTTTTGGAACATTCATGCAGATAGTTTGTACATTGGTTAAACTGGGGATATGTATCGGATACGTATCGATACGTATAGGATAGTCATATTAGTTCATACAAATCCATTAGTATCAAATAGGGATACTGTTTGAAGGGGATCTATTCGAACTAGGGATCGTGGATGCAATTTTCAATTGAATTTTACAAATGTCTGAATTTGCACGAATAGAGAAAAAATGCATGTGTTAAAATTCAAACTGATTCAAATACATTAGTATCTATTTGTACAGATATTAAATACATATTGAATGATATGAACGTTGTACACATTCGTATGTAGCCATACGTGTCTTGTTTTCATCCTGTCCGTATCTGCGTGGATATGTATGGATACGAATAAGATGCATACAGATATGGATGTAATGCGCGCAGATCCATACACGTACGAATGTCCGAATTATTCGTACAAATAGTTCAAAATATTTGTGTTCATTTGAATAATAAAAAGCGAATGGGTCTGAATCTGAATGGCCGAATTCAGCCGAATTTGATCGAATAAGGAATATTTTGAATATTCGTGCACATCGTTAATTCGAACGAATACGAATTTTCTAACATTCGATTTGTTAGCCCATCCCTAATTGGAACACCCAGGGGCCCTATTGCCCATCCAAGGAGAAATTAATAGCCAAAAAAGCCCCCTAAACCCCAAATCAGCAAAGTAAGTATTTTTATTTATTTATTCATATTTATTATTTATATTTATATCCTGCCTTATATTGGTACTTTTGTACTTTACAAGTTTTAAAACAGCAAATTAAAACAATGATATCCATAAAAAGACTTTAAAAATCCAGCATATTTAAGAATGTATACTAAATATTAAAATACTAATATCTATGATGCGGGGGGGGGGGGGGAATTGGTCACATTAGCCAAAGGCCATGGCAAAGAGGTGCGTCTTTACCACCTTCCTAAATGCATACAGAGAAGGGTCATGACGCACCTCGAGGGGGAGACTTCCATAATCTGGGGGCCATCACCGAAAAGGCCCTTTCCCGGATGTCCATCCTCCTCACTCCTGAGGGTGGTGGGACCACCAGGAGGGCCTCCCCTCCAGATCTCAAGACACGGGCAGGTCGGTACGGGAGAAGGCGTGCGTTTAGATATTTTTGCACGCGCTTGGCGGACGAGGTCCAAAGTATCTAGCCTTCCATTTACACCGTTGCCGGCCATTGCCTTATAATAAATAAAAGTGAAATGCTTACTGTGGAAGGCACATCCGCGATCTTTCCGCCGCGTCCTCCATCCATCCTGTTGTCCTTTCCTCGCTCTCTTCTTGTCCGCTCTGCTCTTCTCGCTGGCGACGGAGGGAAAGCTTTGGAAGGAGAGAAAGCCGCCGCCTGCGTTTCTACCCCTCCTCCTGGTTCACGGGACTTCTTTCCTCCCCTCTTTTTCCCTCTCCCCAGAAAGGTCAGCTGCAGCAAGTTGGCATTCTTCACCTATATAGGTCACCTGTCAAGGAACAGGCAATTAACTCTGCAACCCTTTAACTGCTGGCGAACTTCGAAGGCGGCGCCCGTTTAGAGCCTCAACTTTCCGATGGACCCTGGGATGCATAATTGAGCATGGAGCGGTTAACAGCAGGGAAATCGCCTGCGTCGCAGGCAGGGGGAAAGCAACGCCGGGAGGCTTTTCTGAGAAAATTAGCAAGAGGCGTAAATCTGACCTCGTTGGGATGGAAGGCAGGAGAAAAGGGAACTTTCCTGCTGAAAATACGACCCACCGCGTCTCTTTTAACGCCAATTATATGCCCGCATCAGATTCTGGTATTTAGATTTTCCTCTACAGACATTAAACCAGAAGTGGCGTTCCGGTCGCCAGGTGGCTTTACGGAGATTTGGTCTGTTTATTTCCTGTGGCTGTGGTCACACTGGAGGTTTAATCCGGCTTCAGTCCGCTTTCACAGAACACTCAGCAAAGTGAGAAGCTGTTTTCTTTCAGTGTTAAATAACCCAGAAAATTCACCTTTGGGATAGATAATGCGGAAGGAAAATTACTGGCCGCTTTGCTGATGGGTTCTCTCGCTCTGAAGAAGAAGAGTTGGCTTTTCTACCCTGCTTTTCTCACCCATTTAAGGGGACTCAAAGCGGCTGACAAACGTTCTGTTCATCTACCCACAACAGACACCCTGATTTTTCAGGATTTTTGAGGATGCTCAGAGTATACTATAACTGTTATATAAAACACTCCCTGAAAATAAGACCTAACACATCTTTGTCAGCAAAAATTAATATAAGACCCTGTCTTATTTTTAGGGAAACGTGGGTTTGTATATGTATACATACACACACACATATATATACATAATTTTAAATGTCAGCCTCCCGAGACCTTCAGGTATAGGGAGGGATAAAAATGCAATAAATAAATCATTAAATGTTGCAAGTTTTCTCTGCTGGGTTGGTTGGTTGGTGTATTCCAAGGCCTGAACAGATATTTGTGGGGCATCTTTCCTATTAAAACTTGGATTCCTTCTGTCCTTAAAGTTATGGGGTCCTGTTGTCCCGATATCAGACCTTCAGGTATAGAGTGTGATGGATAAACAGATAAAACAGATATTGAGGTTGTGGGGTACAGTTGTACCGCATTTTGGGTCCCCCCCCCGTTTTTAATTAAATGGTACATAAAGCCCCATTTGAAGACGGTTCCAACCGTCAACTGTACCGGTTAGAGCTGCTTTTAAGCCATGTTCTCCAGGTCCGAGTTAATGTTCTGCATGGTTTGCATGATTTTTGTCCCCCAGTCTCTCCGAAAGCATGAGCTTTTTGCTCAGGGAGGTTGCAACCACAGCCGTGGAACAAAGGAATCCAAGTGGGGGCCTTGAATGGGGGGGGGGACAGCTGTACCCTAGCAGTTTTTGTGCCCTTCTATGACAAGTTGAAATTTTCAAGGTTCATTCCTGGGCGCTTCTCTGAGGATGTTCTTTATTGGCATGGGTATGCTGCTGATAGTCCCAGTTGAGCTAAGATGGGGTAGTAAAATACCCCAAGACTCTTTGGTCAGTTTGGTCTAGTCTGGTGATGGCCAACCTATGACACGCGTGTCACAGGTGACACCGCCAAGCCCTTTTGGGTGACACACCTGATCACCCTGGCACCTGGGCATGTAGTGCTTGCTTGTTCTTGAAGTGTACAAAATACCAACTTTCAATTGAAGATTTAGCAAATGTATACTCGATACTTGATACTGTCAAGTGAATAAAGTTTATTCATTCATTCATTCATTCTAGCAAATGTAAGGAATTATTTGTTTTTGCTTTTAATAAAATACATATATCAAAATATAACTTTTTACTAGAGCTACAAATATCACAAAATTATGGATATTTCTAGATGTGACACAGCACCCGAGTTAAGCTAGATTTTCTTGTGAATTTTGACACACTGAGCTCAAAAGGTTCGCCATCACTGGTCTAGTCGTTAGGGAGCTGGACTCTTATCTGGGAATACCGGCTTTGATTCTGCACTCCTCCATGAATCCAGCTGGGTGACCTTGGGCTAGTCACAGCTCTCTTCTGAGCTCCCACAGCCCCACCTACCTCATAGGGTGTCTGTTGTGGGGAGAAGAACAGAAGGTTTGTCAGCCGCTTTGAGTTCCCTTAAGTGTGTGAGAAAAGTAGCATAGAAAACCCAACCTCCTCCTCCCCCCCAGACTGTTTTAAATCCTTTTCTGCAAACTTATCTCCCCTTTCCCCAGTCTCAAGGCAAGCGGCAGCAACAGAAGTGTGTGTGTTGTTGTTTTAACCCTCGTCAGGACTCTGCCCAAGTAAACACGTAGTTCTGTTTTTAAAAAAATAAAAATATTTTGACAAAAATGCGATTATGTAGTACAATTTTGCAATTTTAGATCACGCACACCCCCTCCCCCGGGAAAATTCCCTGCCGAAATCAGGCTAGTACCATATATGGAATTGGCTGCGGGAAATAAAAACCAGAGTTGTGGGAAACAGTGCATAACTCCGTCAAAACTGCCCAGTGTTTCTCTTTGCATGGATGAGGGTGGAAAGCAGCTGATTCTGTGTAAAAACCGGACAGGGTTTAAAAATACAAAATTCTAGGCTTGGAATGGATAGGCTGGAAAGAGAAGAACCCTGCTCTTTACTGCTGTTCTTTTCAGTTCCTCTTCCAGGCCCAAATGTTTCTTTCAGCCAAGGTGAGTCTAGGTAGCCAGAATCGAGGGCTGCTTACCTTTCCGTGGATTGTCCCTATCCGGAGACGAAAGGGCACGGAGGCCAGCTGCTTAGCGCCGATGGAAGCTGCTCTTCGAGATGCATTATGTGCTCATCAAAAGCAGCTAGAGACCTTTTCAAATGAGTTTTTTTTAAAAAGAAAGAAAGAAAAGAACCCTTCACAGGCGGTTAACCCTTGCGGGACCCAGCGGACTCTTTGCTGGCTGGTCCTCCTCTCTCCGGATGAAAAACGTTTAGTCCGGGAAGAAAGGGTTAAATATTAACAAAGGATTAAGGTGTTGCACTGTTGTCGGTTTTTAGGGTGTTATCTGGTGCCATAAAGCAGCTGCATTGGTGGTTGGGGCCTGGCAGGAAGTGGGTATGTCCGTCAGGTTTATTGGCAGGGATATGGAAGTGGTTTACCATGACCTCCTAGGACGGGGATCAATCCCGCTACCCTCTGCTTTCCAAAGCATCCATGTGTAGTTGGCTTGGAAGACACTGGAGTGATTTCCTGCTGTGTTACTATTGGGAGATGTTAGGAATTGAACCTGCAACTCTGTTTTCTGTTCTATACTGAGCTACAGTCCCTCTTGGGACCCTAGACTTGAGCTGAACTAAAGGTTGCTGTTAGCAAGAGGCCTGAAAATGCCCAGAAATGTAGAATTACAAACCAGCTCCCTAGTGCAGGGGCTACAGGAAATGGTGACAGAGCAAGGAGAAAGTACCTTCACCATTCTCTTAATTGTCGCCTTGCCTGTGTTGTTGAAGTGGGCTGGGCTTGGAAGATGAAGCCCCTCGCAATCCTGGCTCTCTTCGGGTGGTTCACGAACAGGGAACTTCAGTTTGGGGCAAACCTGTTGGGCACATCATCTGTGCAGTTTTCTTGGCAGCGATATAGAAGCAGTTTGCAGTTACCACCTTTTATGGGCCATACCTGCAACCCTTTGATTTCAGGGCTTTCGCTCTGTGCTGATAATACGGCAGCAGCCAATTAAAGTGAGGGTGGAGGACAGAATGACTAAACCGAGGGAGGAGAAGACGTCCACAGTTTTGTTTTCATGACTTCCAACTAGGACTAAACTGCCCTTTGAAAACCCTTAGGCGGAGGCCAAAAAAAGATAAATGCCCCATCTTGAAGATGGGTGCCTAAAAGTGAGTGTCTTCTCGTAGTTCCGCTGCCCTCAGGGGGGCGAGAGGCTGCAGCACACAAGAGGACCTTTTCTGCAGTGGCCCCCTGACTTTGGATTAATCTCCCAGTGGAGGCCTGCCAGGCACCAGCTTAATATGGTTTTCTGTGCATAAACATGCCTCATCACTGGAGTCGATTCCTAGTTCCTCTGTACTCCTGCCATGATGGGTGGAAGAAAGGAGGGAGGGAGGGAGGAAAGGAAGGAAGGAAGGAAAGAAGGAAGGAAGGAAGGGTTGACTTTTCTACCCCACTTTTCTCACCAGTTTTAAGGGGAATCAAAGTGGCTGACAAACCTTCTGTTCTTCTCCCCGCAACGGACACCCTGTGTGGTGGGTGGGGCTGTGAGAGCTCAGAAGAGAGCTGTGACTAGCCCAAGGTCACCCAGCTGGCTTCATGGAGGAAGAAGGAGAATTGGCTTTTCTAGCCCGCTGTTCTCACCCATTTTCAAAGGGGCTGACAAACCTTCTGTTCTCCCCACAACAGGCACCCTGTGAGGTAGATGGGGCTGTGAGAGAAGAGAGCCATGACTAGCCCAAGGTCACCCAGCTGGCTTCATGGAAGAATTCAGAATCAAACCCAGTACTCCCAGATAAGAGTCCGGCTCCTTAACCAGTAGACCGAACTGGCTCACCTGGAAGGAGGTTGGATGTGTTAGATTTTTAAAGATGTTCTAGTAATGGTGTTAGTGTCTGTTGTGACAGACTCTGGGGTATCAATGTTACAAGTAAAGAAAGAACATAAATACATTGATTTTTACATGGATCGCAGTTGCGGTTCCAATCTATGTGGCGTGATCGTATTGAACAGAAGTTTGTCACGAGCCTGCAAGATACTTGCATTTCTTCTCTTTTTAAAAGTTCCACATTAATGACTGCTGTTCAGACACCGAACGCCTGCTCCCTCGTCTCATCCCTTGTTTTGTGATATCGAATGTGTCATCCTTTGGGTCTTGTGCTTTGCGCCTGTTGAAATTTCCATCGGATTACTCCTTTGGGGGTTTGGACTTTCTCAACCTCCCCTTTTGCATGGCATCTTGGCACCTTTTTGCTGGACGGAGAACCGTAAACGAAAAAGGAGCAAAGGGCTTTACAGTCTGTGAAGCTTAAGGGAAATAAATCCTTGTTTGCAGAGGCTTCAGAGTGATTTCATGGCCTGGTGGTGTCACTTTGTCTGTATGCCAGTAAGCCAGTGCCCAGGGAGGGAGGGAGGGAGGGAGTGATGTGCCAATTAAGCCAATGAGGAGCCTGACCTTTGAATTGCCCCCAAACTGGGCAGGCAACCCGCAATCCACTTGCTAATTCGATTTAATGACCTGTTTCAAAGGTCCACATCAGACATGCGCTGTTAACACGCAAACAAGTGGAAGCAATAGGAAACACGGGCCAGACTTTCCACTGGTGGGTTCTTGCTGCCTCTACTGGGCAAAGGTGATAAATGCCATCTAGGTAGATTGGGGTCTTTTTCTACCCCAAATGATTTACTACAATGAGCTGGGGTTTTGTGCTTGTTTGCTCTGAAGTCCGTATTATCGCTGAAGTTACAATTTTTGCATTATTTTTCCCCACCCCTGTCTCTCTCCCTGACCTTTCCACAGGCAGATTGGGAGCGGCGCAGAGAAATTTCTTTACTAGATGACATTTCATCGCAATGTCCGATCGTTTGGGGCAAATAACCAAGGGAAAGGATGGGAAAAGCAAGTACTCAACACTCAGCCTGTTTGACAAGTATAAAGGAAAGTCAGTAGAAGCCATCAAAACTACAGGTAAGTTGCTGCGGTGAACCTGTGGCATAAGTACCGTACCACCTAATTTGGTTCACAGCCTGCATTAATAATCTGCCCTTAAAAACAAACAAGGTATTTTTTTAAAGGATTAAGATCTATAAAACATTTCCCTTATTAACCTAAAGCGTCACTTTCCAGCCATAGCAGATGGGCACAGATTAATGATGTTCGGCCCATCCTGCCCTGGGTGTTATTCTGGATTATATCCTGGAATAACCTGCCGTCTGAATGTTAGTGAAAACCGTCGCTGTCCCTTTGTGGGGCCCGCTGTGGTCTGTACTAGGGATGTGAATGAGTATTAGAATCAGACAAACTCCAACATTCGAACTCAAATTGGATTTTCAAAAATCCGAATTTCACGTTCGAACTTGAATATGGATTTTCAAAAATCTGATACAGATTTTTGAATTATTTGAATGTGGAGATTCTGTCGCATACGAATCTGCCCAAAAATTATCCACATCTTGTGCTTAAAATACAGGATTAAAACAGGATGCATGCGCATAGGTATGTATAACAGATACAAATGTTGTCGACATTCGTATCTTTAAATACGAATCTAACATTCGAACGTACGGATTCGAATAGAATTTTAAGACATTCGAATCTTCAATATCAGAATTGAATTGGATTTTATGACATTCGAATTGAATCGGATTTGAATGTTAAAAATACATTTGTGCACGTATCTAGTCTATACCATCAGGAAAATGTCAAGTCCCTATTCTGTGATATAATGTGGAATGAGGCCCAGTGCAGAAAGGGTCTTTTAAATATATATATATTTTAAAGTTTTATTGTTAAAACACACATAGATGTATGTACAATACAAAACAAACAACACAAAATATTTAACACATAAACAAGCCTATGTAACCAAATATAGCAACATACAATCAGTTACTTCAGTTACCAATAAATATCAAATTTCCACGTGGGGAAACGAAGCTTAACAATTTCCTTCTGATGAAAGTTATGCAATGAGAAGAGGTAAGATGTAAGGAAGGATTATCCTGGGGTTTTTAATAAAAGACCATTTATCTATCAAACAAGCTTGTTTCTCCATAGCGAAAGGGCCTTTCTTGTGTTCGAAAGTTTGAGTCGAACTGAAAAGCTCAAAGATGTCTAAAAGGTTTGGTATGATTTGGACCAAAGCAGGGTCCCATTTGCCCGCTAAACAGGCTCTAATTTATTTATTTTTTAATGGAAAAGTAGAAACGTTTTTCTCCGAAACAGATTTGGCATTTTGGTTTGAGCCTGCTTGAAAAGGATCGAATCAGACCAAACCGCTGAGGGTTTGGTTCAGTGAATTGAACAGAACCCCCAAAAGTTTGTACCATATGCGCCTCTGTACCCACAGTCCCTGTGTGATAATGCTGTTGGATGTGACCCGATTAATTTTATTTCCCGGACTAAACAGTTATTCCCAGACATGGCTTGCAGAGTCTTGGAAAAGTTGCTACTGCCCGGCGCATGCCGCCTCCTGCCAACTTGCCTAGTTTGAAGTCTGAGAACAAAGGAAACGACCCAAATATCATCATCGTGCCCAAGGACGGAACAGGATGGGCAAACAAACAGGATCCTCCAGACCAAAAGAGGTAGGTAGGGGGTCTTGGTTCCTAGACACCGGAAGCCCAGGCCCAGCATTCCGTTCCTTCCTTTTTGTCACGCCAGCAGAACTCTCTCCCTTGAAGACAACTTCTGGAGTAAAGTCCCATGCAGACATCACGGAATGTTTGTTGTGGGTTAGACTCTTCCAAACCCTTTTACACTAGGGATGCGGACGAATATTCGTAGGCATCCGGAATCCGATCGAATTGGCCCGAATTTTGACATTCGAACTCGAAATAGAATGTCCCGAAATTCGAATGTAAACATTCGAATCGAATTTCGGATCTCTTTGTTGGAATGATCCGGACATTCGTATATGTATGGGTTCGTACGCGATGTGTACTTGAAGATCTGCGTCTTTCCCCGCATCCGTACGCATTTGTCGCGGATCCGTACAGGACAAAAACAGGTTGCATACGGGATAGCTACGGGATGCATGCGGACATGTACGGATGCGTACGGATGTGGGGAAGATGCACTGTTGCGCGTGCGAATGTCAACATTTGTATGTGCAGGTTTGAATAAAAAATTTGGATGAATAGATTCGAATTTGGTGAAAACAAATTGAATCTTGTTAAATTCAAATTGAACAGATTCAAATCGAATCGAATTTTCGGGGATTTGGTTTGATTTGAATAGAATGTAAACAAACAAACAAACATTAGTGTACATCCCTATTGTAGAGTTGGACCCCGGTGCCCGCAGGGGATGGGTTCCAGCCCCTACAGCTGCTGAAAACCATGGATATTTCGTGGATATGCCTTGGAAATCCTGTGAATTTTCAAAGGAATTGTGGGAAATCTCCCTCAATTTCCCAGGATTCCTTTGAAATCCCGTGAGATTTCACAGGAATCCTGGGAAATCTCACGTGATTTCACACTGTATTTGTCACGGCCTGAAGCCTGAAGGTTGGCCTAATGGCATTAGTGGTGCTGGGAGTGCGGTGGGGTAGCCTGGTCTGGTCACCGTGGATAATTTGAACCACAGTTACCAGATCGGCGGATACAGGGGTCCGACCGTAAATGTAAATCTCCTATTCCCAGCTATGGTTGCTGCGTCAGTTGAAGCCCTTTTTGGACAGAGGTGGCCTGGCCACAGTTACCCATGCTCTGGTAACCTCCAGATTGAACTACTGTAGTGCGCTCTACCTGGGGCTGCCCTTGGAGATGGTTCGGAAGCTGCAGCTGGTGCAGAACGCAGCTGCTAGGTTGCAGACTGGGAGAGCTGGCCAGATGCACATTATGCCAGTCTTACGAGTTGCATTGGCTGCCGATTCACTACCGAGCCCAATTCAAGGTGTTAACTTTGACTTACAAGGCCCTAAATGACTGGAGCTCCAAATATCTAAAGGAATGCCTTCTCCCATATCAACCTGCCCGTGCCTTAAGATCTGGAGGGGAGACCCTTCGTGGTTGTCCCACTACCTTCAGTAGTAAAAGGGGTGGGCACCCCGGAGAGGGCCTTCTTAGTGATGGCCCCGGGGCTATGGAATAGTCTCCCCCTTGAGGTGCATCAGGCTCCTTCACTGTATATATTTAGGAAGTCAGTGAAGACGCGCCTATATGCCCTGGACTTTGGCTAAATGGGAATATACTGTCTCTTCCGACTTTACAGACACTGTTACTGTTTTAATATACGCTACTGTTGTTTTAACGTCTGTCTGATTTTAAATGTCGTTACACGCCCTGAGACCTTCGCGTATAGGGTGGGCTAGCAATGCAGATAATAAATAATAAAATTCAAGCATTGATTCCTCTGAGAAATTAGGGGTTCGGGTTGAACCATCCATGGAATGGTCATTACTTTCCCCTTGTTATCAGCGCGTCCCTTGCAACATTTGGGTTTCCGGCCGGATTCGGACCGGCTCCCTTTGAACACTTACCTTGGGGGGCTCTGAGGGCGCTGACCTTCTGCTTTCTCCCTTTCGCCTCCGGACAGTTCCAGTGCCACGGCCACACAGCAGCCGGAGTCGCTGCTGCAGCAGGATTTGCTGAAATCTGTCTCCAGTTTGCAGAAGCTAACCCAGTCGATCAGTCAGGAGGTGGGTGTGAGTTCCGGGGAGGCCGCTCTCCCCTTGTGTTCTGTCCTGCGTTTCGGGCCCGGTTAGATATTTAGACGTCTCTTCCTGCTTTCTGGGGCCTGGTGATAAAAGCACTTCTGTCTTGGCTGCGTTGCGGGAATCTTAAGCTAGAGGTTGGCAGGATGTGAAAAACTTGGGCCTCATGTGCCACATTGGGTGAAACACTCCAGACTAGACTACTGTAATGCACTCTACGTGGGGCTGCCCTTGAAGATGGTTCGGAAGCTGCAGCTGGTGCAGAATGCGGCCGCTAGGTTGCTGACCGGGACAGCTGGCTGGACGCACATCACACCAGTCTGAAAAGAGTTGCACTGGCTGCCCATCCGCTCCCGAACCCAATCCAAGGTGCTAACTTTAACCTATAAGGCCCTAAACAACTTCAGTCCCAGATATCTAAAGGAACACCTTCTTCCACACCAACCTGCCTGTGCCTTAAGATCTGGAAGGGAGGCCCTCCTGGTTGTCCCACCCAGGAGATGGCCTTCTCAGTGATGGCCCCTGAGTTATGGAATAGTCTCTGCCGTGAGGTGCGTCAGGCACCTTCATTTTACGCATTTAGGAGGGCGGAGCAGACACACCTCTTTGGTTGAATGGGACTACCCATTCTCTTCCCACTTTCAGACACTGTTATTGTTTTAATAAATACTTATACTTATTTTAAATGTTATCAGCCCTGAGATATTTGGGTATAGAGCACGATAGAAATACAGATTATAACAATACTAAGTAGTATAGTCTCAGGGCTAAATAGTCACCTGATTCCCCAGGGAGGCCTCTTTGTGAGCCAGTTTGGTCTAGTGGTTAGGGAGCCAGACTCTTATCTGGGAATACAGGATTCGATTATGCCCTCCTCCGTGAAGCCAGCTGGGTGACCTTGGGCTAGTCACAGCTCTCTTCTGAGCTCTCACTGCACCACCTACCTCACAGGGTGTCTGTTGTGGGGAGAAGAACAGAAGGTTTGTCAGCTGCTTTGAGTCCCCTTAAATGGGTGAGAAAAGCAAGGTAGAAAAGCCAACTCTTCTTCTTCTTCATCTTTACATTTCTTACATTGCCTGTTTTTCTCCCTTCTCCCAGAGTACAAATTCAGTCCCAGGTGGACCAAAATCATGGGCACAGCTGAATGGAAGGCCAGCCGGACAAGAAGGTGGTGAGTTATCGTTATTTTCCCTTTCCCCTGGCCAAATTGAATCTAGGCCTCCCGAACAGGCTTTGTGTGTGTGTGTGTGTGTGTGTGTGTCTTTGGATTTCCCATCAGCCCTCATTGGCGTGGCTCACAACAAGGGAGAATAGGAGTTGTGGTTCAGAATGTCTGGAGGCTTTTGATTTGGAACACTCCAAATAAGGGGTGTGCACGTATATTCGTGTTATTTGTTATCCGTACACATCCAGATATTTGGATTCAAATCGAATGTTGGTACATTCAAAGGCTGACGTCTGAATTCGAATCAAATGCTTCGGAACATTCGTACGACGCTTCGTTACGTTCGTGAACCTGGGAGGTGGTAAAGTGGCTGCCCCGGTCACATCTGCAACGGATCCGGAGTGGATTCAAAGTGGATTCAGGGCGGATTTGACGTTTCCTGAGCGGATACGTATGGGATTCGTATGGAACATTCGAATCCAATCCTAGCACATTTGGAGGGGATCTATTAGAACTAATATGAGTTTTCTTCCGTTCGGCACAAATACAAATTGTCTGCTTGTTTGCTTTTAAGTGTTTTTAATGGATTTTATTGTTTTAACCTGCAGTTTTAAAACTTGTAACCCGCCCTGAGATCTACAGGTATAGGGCGGGATAGAAATAATAAATAAATATACATATACATATACATGGGTCCTATGTTCAGCAGCATCTGAAAACCCTCATGCTGGAGCTCTCGGTTTGAGAAATTTTGTCTCCCGTGTGCAAGGAATAAAGCTTTCAGTGGGATGGTGTTCCATGTTTCTGGACGACCTAATGCAAAGAATGATGGGAGTTGCAGTTCAGCAGCCTCGGGGTCATTTACATATCGAACATCTTAAAGATAGGAGTCGCAGATGAGTCAGTGTGGACTTGTGGACAGTGTGTCGGAATCTTGCATGGTAATTTCCCCGGTCGATTCTGCACTCCTCCACAAAGCCAGCTGGGTGGCCTTAGGCTGGTCACAGCCTCACCAATCTCACAGGGTGTCTGTTGTGGGGAGAACATGAGGTTTGTCAGCAGCTTTGAGTCCCCTTAAGGCTGAGAACAGGTTTCTCAGCAGCTTTGAGTCCCCTTAAGGGTGAGAAAAGAGGGCTGTAAAAACCAACTCCCCTCTCCTCCTCCTCCAACATAACTACTGCTCTTCCTCTTCTCCTTCTCAGGTTCAAGGGCCTCAAACCGACTGTTATCCTTCTCTCCCGAGGAGTTTCCAACGCTGAAAGCAGCCGGCGAGCAGGACAAGGCTGGCAAAGAAAAGGGCGTCTTAGATCCGTCGTATGGGCCAGGACCAAGCCTCCGCCCTCAGAGTACGTAAACGTTTGGGCTCCCGGCTAACATGCTTGTGCAGATCGCTCATCAGGTAGTGCAGGTTCTAGACATGGAGGAAAATGCATCCCTTTTCTACTTGCTCCCCAAACTAAGCATTCAAATAGTAAAAAGAAAACCCTCCTTTACATTGCTGTCCTTTTGGCTTAAATGCAGGCCCTCATTGGCCACTGCCAGCCCAGATTTCTGGGGTCCTTATTGGTCAGTTGTGCCCAGTTTCCCAGCTGGGATTAGCTATAAGTGTCTCCATAGCCTCCTTCCCCATCCAACCCAAATGGTGAGTTGCTCTGAGAGTTATTATTTCTCGCTGGAGAAAGGGGTGCACAGAGACTTTGTATTTTATTTGTCTATTTCCTGAGTCTCAGATTCGCCCCAGTGTTGTCCCTTTTACCCTGTCTGATCGTAGCCTCTGTTAGTCAGTTTTTAAGTGGGGTGGGGTTAAAAATCCAACTTGAGTAAATGTGATTGTGAAAAACTTCCACGGTCTCTTCCCTTCCCTGGCAGATGTCACAAGCTGGAGGGAGGGCGGTGGCAGGAACATAACCTCTGCCATATCTCTGACTGCCTCCCTGACCGAGCTGGGCACGAAGACCTCTAGCACAGGAGATGGAGCCCCCTCCTCAGCAACTGCCAGCGACCCGAAAGAGCCTTCCCTCCGCCCGGCTCAGCCCATCCGTAAAGGGGCTTCGCAGTTCATGGCGAATGTTTACCAGCCTCCGACTTACCATGATATGCTACCAGCTTTTGTGAGTCCTTCAGGAATTTCAGTCCCGGTAGGACTAGGGAGGAAATTTCTCTCTCTGCGTGTGTGAGTGTATGTCCTCCATTATTAGGGAATGTGATTATGGGCCTGCCCTTTTATCCGCTGATCCGGGAATCGCGGATCCACTCATCTGTCATTGTCCGGATCAGACACCCCACCCCCACCCCCTCTTGGAGACATGGTACAGTTGGGAATCGTGCAAAATCTCTTTTGCCTTGGGAGGTCCCAAAAAGAAAACGAAGGCCTTGACCCTACATATGTGAAGCCCTGAACTGTTTGCGTTCTCCTTCTGCCTTCAGATGTGTTCAAACCAGCCATCTGAGACTTCTGGGCGGCCGGAACGGGGGTCCTTCCCGCTCCCCCAGTTTCGCCTGGAGCCCCGTGTTCCTTTCAGACCACACCAGACCAGCGAGCAGGACGGGTAAGGCTCCAGGATCTCGGGTAGCTTTTCCAAGGGCTGTTTAGTTTATTTGGAGGGTGACTTTGCTTTTCACGCAGAAGATCTCAGGTTGGCTTCCTCGGCTTCTCCCCAGGGGGAGGAACTGCGTGGATGTGTGTTTTTAATCGCACAACAGCCCTACAAGGTAGACCAGGCCGAGGGGCGGAAACTAGCAAAAGCGACGTTCGCGGCCGAGCGGCCTTTTGAAATCTGATCTCCCAGGTTTTCTTTCCGCCCTCCTCTCGACAGGAAAGAGAATCGGCTCGGGGTCTCACGCCCACCGGCTCGTCCCGTCCGGCCCCAGGGGGAACGTGTCCCCCGGCCCACCATTATCAACGCAGAGAACCTGAAAGGCCTGGATGAACTTGACAATGACGCCGATGATGGATGGGCAGGTATAAAACACTTGGTTGGGTGCCTTTCGTACGGTGATCTGGAGGATGTTTTGACTTCTTAAACCTCTGGGACTCGCCCACTTTGTTCCCTCTTTGAGATCTCCAGTGTCCTTTCAGAAATAAGCTGATTTGCTGGGGTCTAGATACTTAAAAAAAAATTAAAATCTCATGAATTACCCATACACGGAGGTGAGGCTTCCTGAAATGACCCTCACTGCTTGTCGTCATTGGATGTAACAAAGAACCGAGACATTAAGCCAGCGTGGTAATGGGTTCTAGAGTCTTGAACATGGGGATGAAGAGCCAGAAGTGATTTTGCTCTTGTGCCCTGGCCCTGCTACAGGAATCCATGACGAAGTGGACTATTCCGAGAAGCTCAAGTTCAGCGAGGATGAGGAAGAAGAGGAGGG
Source organism: Aspidoscelis tigris stejnegeri (assembly GCA_023333525.1). Lineage (NCBI taxonomy): Eukaryota > Metazoa > Chordata > Lepidosauria > Squamata > Teiidae > Aspidoscelis > Aspidoscelis tigris. The sequence goes on from JALMGA010000016.1 coordinate 11,615,198, forward strand.
ACATAAGGATGGGAGACAGAAATGGTGAGTGGCGTCTAACAGAAGCTCTCCCTGAACCGTGGTCGCTTGTATAACGGTTGGCAGAGTGTTGACTTCCATTGCTTGATGGAGCCTTTCAGCAGTGGGGTTGAGTTTTCATTGGCCAGCTGGGCCTCCCCTCCACAGGGCCCTTGACCTCCATTGAGAGATTGGGCCTCCTCTCCACGGGGCCCTTGACTTCCCCTCCAAGTGCCCTTGACTTCCATTGGCCAACTGGGCCTCTCCTCCACAGGGCCCTTGACCTCCATTGGGAGACGGTCCTCCCCTCCATAGGGCCCTTGACCTCCATTGGGAGACTGGGCCTCCCCTCCACAGGGCCCTTGACCTCCATTGGGAGACTGGGCCTCCCCTCCACAGGGCCCTTGACCTCCATTGGGAGACTGGGCCTCCTCTGCAAAGGGCCCTTGACTTCCCCTCCAAGTGCCCTTGTCTTCCATTGGCCAACTGGTCCTCCCCTCCACAGGGCCCTTGACCTCCATTGGGAGACTGGTCCTCCCCTCCACAGGGCCCTTGACTTCCATCGGCAGACTGCCCCCCCCCTCCACAATGCATCTGGCTTACATTGGCGGGCTGATTCTCCCCTATAGTGCTATTGATTTATGGGTAGTGTGAGTCCTCCCCGCCCCCCCCCCCCGCCCCCAGTGCCATCATGTCACCTCTGTTGCCCTGTCGGGCTGTTGACTTCCCTTGGTTTTCTGGACCATAAATTGGGTCTCTTCTCTGCAGTGCCCTTGACTTAGCGTTGACCAGATACCTTTCGTGCAGCGCCACCTTGGTCGTCTGTGCCCTCACAGTTTCCCTTCCCTCCAGTTTTCCATTGGGGGTTCCGTTCCTTGTTAGAATATAATTCTGCCCTGCCGTGTGGTTGGTATCAGAGGTTTCAGCTGAGCTGAAAAATGAATCAAGGGGCCGCGATCGTTCTGAGGTCTCCGAGAGCGTCAGAAATGGTGGGCCTCCTTCGGGCCCCCCGATCCTTTTTCACCTTGTGGAATCGGGGTTGGAGCTTGCTGACGTTCAGTCGTTTTTCCGCTCCCCTGATCCTTCTCAACGGCCGAGGTATCTTGATCTGCAGGAACAGCTGGGACCCTCGCAGGCAGCGGCAGCTTTCCCTGAGCTCAGCAGACAGCGGAGACGCGAGGCACCCCCAGGAGGAAGCCAAGGCCTGGGGCGGCGACTCAGCCGGGCTGTCACGACTGGCTCGGAAGGGACCAGAGACCTTGCCGACCTTGCGGAAGGCCAACGGCTGGAGTCCCGTGGGCGACTATCAGGTACTCTGCTTCCCATCAAAGCAGATGGGAAGGCCCATGGCATCTTTTGAAGTGGGCTGAGACCGGAGGCTGGAGTGGCAGGAGGTAGTGGGGCGGGGGGCGGGGGTGCTGTCTGTTGATAACATTCAGCTTGCAGGTGAAAAAACCCAACCACTTTGCAAAGGTGACTAGAGGAGATTCGGTGGAGTAGATTCACGCAGATCAAGTTTGAAATTCGTGCAAGTTTGGCTGAGTTCAGACGTTCAGGGTTGAATGGAATGTTTTGATACATACATACGATGCCTTGTATGGGCTTCATATGCTATTTCTATGCTTTTGTATGGAAATGGTTTTGGACTGAACATTTGAACATAAGAACATAAGAGAAGCCTTGCTGGATCAGGCCACAACCCGTCTAGTCCAGCATCCTGTTGCACACAGTGGCCCACCGAATGCTCATGGGCATCTCAAGCAGAGACAAGGACAAACCTTCTCCTGCTCTCGAGTCCCAGCAGATGGCCTTAGAAGCGCCCCAGTTCCTCACCCCCTCAGCCTGAAAGATGCACCTAGGCATTCGTTCAAGTAGCCATTGATACATCTGTCGTCCATAAATTTGTCCAACCCTACCTTAAAGCCATCCAGGCTGGTAGCTGTCACCACCTCTTCCGGCAGCACATTCCATAAGCCGATGACTCTCTGGGTGAAGAAATACTTTGTCGGATCTGACTCTCCTACCCATCAGCTTCATAGATGCTCCCTGGTTCTAGTGCTGTGTGATAGAAATAAGAAACTTTCTCTATCCACCTTTTCTATATCCTGCATAATTTTATATACTTCAATCAGGTCCCCTCTTAAACGCCGTCTCTCCAGACTGAAGAGGCCTACTGTTGCAGCCTGGTTCCGTAAGGGATTTTGTTCCAGCCCCTTAATCATTCTGGTTGCCCTTCTCTGCACCTTCTCTAGTTCCACAATATCCTTTTTGAGCTGTGGTGACCAGAATTGTACACAAAATTTGTAGAATTTGTATTGAATACAAATTTGTATTGAATGCAAATTCAATACAAGACCAGAATTTGCATTGAATACGAATCCTACCACATACGAAGGGGATCTATTCAAGCAAATACAAATTTTCTTCCATTCGAACCCACCACCACCACCACCCAAAAATTGTGCACATCTCTAATGGCTACACCAGTTTGGTCTAGAGGTTAGGGAGCTGGACTCTTATCTGAGAATACCAGGTTCGATTCTGCCCTCCCCCGTGAAGCCAGCTGGATGACCTTGGGCTAGTCACAGCTCTCTTCTGAGCGCTCACAGCCCCACCTACCTCACAGGACGTCTGTGGTGGGGAGAAGAAGAGAAGGTTTGTCTGCCGCTTTGAGTCCCCTTAAATGGATGAGAAAAGCAGGGTAGAAAGGCCATTTGCTGTGATTTGAGAGCAGGTGACGGTTCTGCCTTCATCTTCTGCTGTTGATGCTCAGAAGTAACAGGTGGGCCACTGTGTGAGACAGGGTGCTGGAGTAGATGGGTTGAGACCTGATTCAGCAGGGCTCCTCTTGGGTTCTTAGGGACTAGATCCAGTAGGGCTCCTCTGAGGTTCTTATGGACTAGATGGGCTTTGGCCTGATCCAGAATGGCTCCTCTTAGGGTCTTATGGACTAGATGGGCTGTGGCCTGATCCAGTAGGGCTCCTCTGAGGTTCTTATGGACTAGATGGGCTGTGGCCTGATCCAGCAGGGCTCCTCTGAGGTTCTTATGGACTAGATGGGCTTTGGCCTGATCCAGAATGGCTCCTCTTAGGTTCTTATGGACTAGATGGGCTGTGGCCTGATCCAGTAGGGCTCCTCTGAGGTTCTTATGGACTAGATGGGCTGTGGCCTGATCCAGTAGGGCTCCTCTGAGGTTCTTATGGACTAGATGGGCTGTGGCCTGATCCAGTAGGGCTCCTCTGAGGTTCTTATGGACTAGATGGGCTTTGGCCTGATCCAGAATGGCTCCTCTTAGGTTCTTATGGACTAGGTGGGCTGTGGCCTCATCCGTCAGGGCTTACATTCTTACGTTCTTATCTGACCCTGCAGAGCTGGGCTTGTTCGTTTCTTTATCATTTATTTATTGCCTCACCCCTCCCAAATTTCCACGTGGCATTAGTAGTATAGGAGGGAAAAGTAATGATACTGAGGAGGGACAGTGTCAAAAGAAGTTGGCCTGACTCTGTGCCGTCATCGTTTGCCTTCTTTGCCTCACCACCTCCCTTCTTCTGGCTTCCATCTTGTTTCGCAGAAGCCTTCCCCGGTGGGCCTCCGGCAGCCTTTGGAGGAGAAGGAGGAGAAGGTCCCCTTGAGGCAGAAGTTTGTCCACTCAGAGATGTCTGAGGCCGTGGAGCGGGCCAGGAAGAGACGTGAGGAAGAGGAGCGCCGGGCGCGGGAAGAGCGCCTGGCCGCCTGCGCGGCCAAGCTGAAGGAGCTAGATCAGAAGTGCAAGCTGGCTCAGAAAGCGGGCGACGGCCACCGTCCTGTGGATAGCGAAGAAAGCCGGCCACCAGGCCCGGAGAAGAGCCCAGCGCCTGAGAATAGCCACCCGGCGCGGAGAGGTAAGGATGTAGTGGTTGTGTCTGGGTGATGCTTGCCTCAGTAGATGTGTCGATAGCAGCCATCGGCTGCCCGCGCTGGGCTTCCAGAAGTGTTCTGTGGTCTGATTCTCCCCGTGGGTCCTAGTTCGCACTTATCTGTTCCCATATCGACCTGCCTGTGCTGTAAGATTGCGTGGGGAGGCCTTCCTGGTTGCGCCACCGTCTTCAGTAGTTAAAGAGGTGGGGACTCGGGATAGGCCTTCTCAGTGGTGGCCCCTAAATTATGGAATAGCCTCTCTCCTAAGGTACACCGAGCGCTTTCACTTTATTTAATAAGGAGATCAGTGAAGATGTATCTCTTTGTGAAGCCGGTTTGGTCTTGCGGTTAGAGTGCCGGACTTGTATCTCATAGTCACTGGGTTTGATGCCGCTGTTCTCCATGAAGCCAGCTGGGTGGCCTTGAGCAAGTCACTGCTCTCTTTCTGGGCTCTCCCAGCCCTACCTGCCTCACATGGTGTCTGTTGTGGGGAGAAGAACAGGCAGTTTGTCAGCAGCTTTGAGTCCCCTTAAGGGAGAAGAACGTAAAGTTTGTCAGCTACCTCAAGGCCTCTTAAGAATGAGAAAAGGACCAAGGACCAAATTTAGCAGCTTTCTCAGAATTCTGCATTAGAACGGGCTCTTCTAGGCTTCAGGTGTGGCCAGAGATCCTCACAATTTCCCACGCTTGCTCAGAGGAAGTTCTCTTGCTTTATTCACTGATTTGTCTTTGGGTGAGAAATTTGGGAAATACATACATCCATGGTGCTTGAATTGATCGCTCACCCCTTTCTTTCTGGAGCTGGTTGGTGAATGTTGTACCCTGAGGATTTCTTCCTGAGATTTTGTGGGCTTACCTTAGGTCTCTTCAACCCCAACCATCCTTGAACTTTCTAAACTCCCATTTTGAAAAAAACTCAAAATTACCTGGGGAAAAAAAGAGAGGTTAGAGCTTTCCCAGATAGAAAATGTTTCCTAATTTAAGGAGGTTGTTTAATACCAGTGGGGCCACCACTGAGAAAAGCATGCTCAGTGCAGTGATTCTTTTCCCAGAATCCACTGCACCGTGGAGCCATTTGGTTGCCTGCTGTGATTATACAATCTTGGCCTCCTGTATATAACCAGGACTATATAAAGCCTGACTAGATCACATTTGTGGTAAATGTTCAGAGCTGTAGATATTTGCTTCTTTTCTGTTTTCTCCTCGTGCTTATCAGCAGCCCCTGACTGTCAAAGCCAGGACGTTTTTTCTGGCTATGCAGAGGAAGAGAGCCCGACTGTCCCGTCCGCCCCACAGAGCAGCAGTGAAGAAGAACTCCAGGAGGCTTCATCTCCGAGGCAGGAATCCAGCAAGTTCTCAAAATTACTTCCTCCACGGTTCCGGCAGCAGCAGCAGCAACACGTAAGGAAGCTGCTCCGTCCTTTGACCGTCCTTCTCAAAGGGATATGCTCTGTCTCCACCTCAAGCGTCAGAACGTCTTGAGCTGATCTTCTCCTACCTGGTGCATCCCTGAACTTGCAGAATTCGCAGGGGCAAATTAGTCCTAGTCTGATGGCGATAGGTAGCGGTAGGACTTCCTGCTCCTTCGTTTCTTACCTGGAAGGAAGAGACCAGGGAAGGAGGGAGGAAAGGGAGAGACCAGGAAGGAAGGAGGGAGGGAGAGAGAGCAGGAAGGGAGGGAGAGAGAGCAGGAAGGAGGGAGAGAGGGCAGGGCAGGAGGGAGGAAAGAGAGAGACCAGGAAGGAAGGAGAGAGAGAGAAAAAACAGGAAGGAAGGAAGGAGAGAGAACAGGGAGGGAGGGAGAGAAGGAGGGAGGGAGAGAGGGCAGGGCAGGGCAGGGCAGGAGGGAGAAAAGAGAGAGACCAGGAAGGAAGGAAGGAAGGAGGGAGAGAGACCAGGAAGGAGGGAGACCAGGGAGGGAGGGAGGAAAGAGAGAGACCAGGAAGTAAGTAAGTAGGGAGAGAGACCAGGAAGGAAGGAGGGAGGGAGAGAGACCAGGAAGGAAGGAGAGAGAAAAAACAGGAAGGAAGGAGAGAGAACAGGGAGGGAGGGAGAGAAGGAAGGAGGGAAGGAGGCAAACCAAGAAGGAAGGAGAGAGACCAGGAAGAAAGGAAGGAGAGAGACTAGGGAAGAAGGGAGGAAAGAGAGAGCAGGATGGAGAGAGAGAGACCAGGAAGGAAGGGGAGAGGCCTAGAAGGAAGTAGTCCCAAGGAAAACACTGAACATGATTTCATATCTCAGATAGTAGGGCTCAGAGAGTGGACTTAGGTAGGCAAGCAAACGAAAGCCCCGTAATGTCTGTTGAGTTACTCCTAGCTGTTGATCCTGGGCAGTCATCATGGGGATGCTGGGAGTTGTGGTCCTGTGTTACCTGGAAGACCATAGGTTGTCCGTCCGGGGTGTTTGAGTGTCCCATAGGTGTCTCTCCCCTGTGCCCAGGCAGCTTTCTCTTTCTCCCCCTTTAGGACCAGCTTTACAAAATGCAGAGTTGGCAGCAGTCCCAGGTTTACCCACCTTCATCCCACCCTCAGCGGACTTTCTACCCGCCACATCCGCAGATGCTGGGCTTCGACCCTCGCTGGATGATGATGCCCTCCTATATGGACCCTCGCATTGCCCCGGGGCGGCCTCAGGTGGATTTCTACCCCTCAGCTCTGCATCCGTCAGGTAGCGTCATCCGCCGGGGACCTGAGAAGAACAGCACCGAGATCGAGTGTAGCTTGGAAGGGAGGGTTCGAGAGCAATAGAAAATGGCCGAACCTCAGCTGGTCTTAGCTTGGGAAAGGTCAGCAGCCAGTTCGAACCAAAGCTAGCGGCTCTGGGTAGGGATGCGCATAGATATTCGTAACGTGCAGAATTCGGCCAAATTCAGACATTCAAATTTGAATCGAATGTTTTGATCCGTATACTATTCGTACGCATTCGTGTATATGATTCATATGCTATTCCTGTGCATTCATGTATAGAATCCATATGCTATTTGTATGCGTGGACGTATAGGATCTATATCAGTGTTTCTCAGCCTGTGGGTCGTGACCCCTTTGGGGGTTGATCTGCTCTTTCAGAGGGGTCATTATGAAGTAGCAATGAAAATAATTTTATGGTTAGGGGTAGGTTGGGGGTCACCACAACATGAGGAACTTTATTAAAGGGTTGCGGCATTAGGAAGGTTGAGAATCTGATTTGATTCAGATATTTAAGATCCGAATGTCTTAAAATCCAATTCGAATCCGTAACATTCGAATCCGTATGTTCAAATGTTCGGTTGGCATTTAAAGATACAAATGTCGGCAACATTCATATCTGTTATACATTTCTGTGCGCATGCTGGAAAAACCTGTATGCATTCTGTATTATACTAGACGCATCCTGTTTTAATCCCATATTTTAAGTGCAAGATACGGATAATTTTTGGGCTGATTCGTATGCGACAGATACGAATCAACACATCTGAGTCATTTGAAAATCCGTATCGGATTTTCAAAAAATCCATATTTTGAGTTCGAATGTCTAATTCAGATTTTTGAAGTTTTTATTTGAGTTTGAAGGTCGAAATTTGTCAGATTCGAATGGAATATTCAAGTTTTTAAATATTTGTGCAAATCCCTAATTTGAAGGGGATCTATTTGAACGAATATGAATATTCTTGCATTTGATTCGATACGAATAAAATACAAAAAAAAAATTGTGCATTTCCCTAGCTCTGGTAGACGCTATATACGTCTTCAGATAGTTTAGGTCAATCCTGCAGCGCCATTTATGTCCAGAAAAGGGCCAAAGAAGGCAGAAGCGACTTTGAGCTGCTGTTTTTTCCCCTAATTTTGTTCCTTTCCTCCATAGGGATTATGAAACCAGTTGTCCAGCGGGATTCTGTGAGCGGAAGCGGCTGTCTATCGGAAGACCACAGCTGCCAGCCACCGGTGCAGCCAGAGAGGAAATCCATGTCTGGCGAAATTGGATCTCCAGTGTGGGGTCAAGAGAGCTACGTCCCCTTGCAGAGCAAAAGCTGTTCCATTTCACACCCCAAACAGACTGAGAACACAGCCAATGAAGGATCTCACTCCAAGTAAGATTTCCAAGTTCCCTTTCTCCATCACGTATTCCAAACATGGGAAGCTGAGGGAATATCAGAAGTAAATTCGGCTTAATAAATCCCGAGCCAGCGTGGTCTAGCGCGTAAGGAGCCAGACTCTTATCTGGGAGTAGCGGGTTTGGTTCCGCTTTCCTCCATGAAGCCAGCTGGGTGACCTTGGGCCAGTCACAGCTCTCTTCTGAGCTCACAGTCCCACCAACCTCACAGGGTGTCTGGTGTGGGGAGAATAGAAAGCTTTGTCAGCCGCTTTGAGTCCCCTTAAATTGATGAGAAAATTGGGGCAGAGAAGCCAACACTTCAGCTCTTCTTCTAAATCAGGCTGGTGACTCAACAGGTTAGGCAACCTCTTTTCCTCAGGGTCAGCCAACTGGCCAAGGGGAACTCTAAAATAGTTACACCTTTACAGGCAAAATCATCTCTTAAGTAAAGGAATTTCCACAGCTGTTACGATAGGTAGCCATTTGTAACCCTGTCTTCCTTCAACATCTACTGGGATGCTGGTTATTAATACGTCTTGTGGCAGGGAGTTCCTTAAACTATGTGCTGTGTGGAGGGCGAGAATATTTTTATTCTTGCTTGAGCTTTCCAGCCTCGCCTTTGAATATCTTTTGACTCATTTCCTTTACACTGCAGGGGGTCTTATATACCCCTTTATTCTCCTTTGGGGCATTAGAAAACCCCCAAGCTTGGAATAACCTTTCATTTTAGAGGAGCTGCTCTGGGAAATTTGGGGAGCAGGGAGGCAGCTGGTGGTTTCATGAGCTTTTTTTGGAGATTAATCAATCTCCAATTAATCTTTTTCACTACAAAGAATAAAACTCTGTTGGCTCAGTGTGGTCTGTTTCCGCAAACCCTTTGTTCCTTACTACACTGACTATGCCTCCTTCCTGGGTGGGATCCTTTTCAGGAATGACACCTCTTACGCTGTACAGACCAGCATAAGCCCCCAGCGCGACCTCTTTGACGAGCCAGGCGAAGACTATTTACAGGCCTTTGATCCGAAATCCCAGACAGACTTTGACAGCTGTATCTCCTCCCAAAGGACGAGCCAAGATTGCCTTTTCCAGAGCCAAGACTGCTGCGCTCTGGAGTCGTGCGTTTCTGACCCTCACCAGCTGAACGTGAGCCGTTCCCCCTTAGAACCCAGTTTGGTCCATCCGGAGAAGAAGCCGGAATACAGCAGCTGGAACGTGGGCCGTTATCAGAAGTCCTCTGAGATGGCAGGTTCCGCTGAAGGAGAGGTATCCCCAGTGGAGCAGTCACTTGGTGGAGATACTTGGAAGAAAGAGGGGCAGTCCGAAAAGCAAGCCAGTGGTGGTGAGGCAGGGTGGGCTTCTGAGAGTCAGAGTGCCGGCAACCAGCCACAACAGCAGCAGCAGCAGCAGCAGCAGCAGCATGAGCAGACTGGCCGGGTGCGAAGATCTGGCCCAATAAAGAAGCCAGTTTTGAAGGCCCTCAAAGTCGAAGAGAAGGAGAAAGAGCTGGAGAAGAAGGTTGAAAGTGACGATGCTTCCCATACAGTGAAGGAGAAGGCCGCTGTCCCCAAGGCTGAAGAAACTGAGACATCCGCAGCTTTACTCCACTCCACCCGCTACCACTTGTCCGATGATAAGAGTTCCCCTCCGGCTGCCGCTCGAGGACCTGAAAAGATCCACAAGGAGGAGGAGGAGGAAGAGGAGGAGGACCTGCAGGAAGAGGATGATGAGGACGAGAAGAGCTGCAAAGGCTGGGAGGGCAAATATCAGACAAGGGAGACCAGCAATCTTCCACCCACCAAAAGAAACAACTGGATCTTCATCGATGAGGAGCAAGCCTTTGGCGGACGGGGCCGTGGACGGGGCCGTGGGTTCAGAGAGTTCACGTTCCGTGGCCGTGGCGGCACCGTGGGTTGCAGCGCCAGCAGCAGCGCCAGCACTCGAGCGAATTACAACAACACTGCCAGTGGTACCCAGAGGAGCACGAGGGGTCGGCCGTTGAGGGAATACAACCAGTGCGAGGAGTTCCCGCGAGGGAAACCCCGGCGTAGGATTGCTAGCGAGACCCATAGTGAAGGCTCCGAATATGAGGAACTGCCAAAGCGCCGCCGCCAGAAGGGTTCCGAGAACAGCAACGAAGGCTCCGTTGTGGAGCGGGAGGAGACCGACCTCAAGAAGGGGGATTTTCAAGACTCCTGGAGATCCAACAAGATCTACTCTGACGACCACGGGGGACTGGATACTAAGACAAGGTCTCCGCGTGCGTTCGGGCGGTCGCTACCCCCCAGGCTGAGCAACTCCGGATATGGAAGAAGAGGCTTTGTTTCCAAGGACTGCGCCCAATGGCAAGGCAGGAACGGGGGGAATACGTGGCAGGAGTACGGCCACAGTACAACTTTGGATACCTTCGGCGCCAGGCGTCAGAGTGAGAGGGACTACGGCCAGGATTCTTACAAGCACCCCGAGTCTTTTAACAGGCGGGCCTTTGAGGAGGATTCCGTGGACAAGAGGCAGTACTTCCCAGAGGATTACGGGGGAGATCCTGAAAACACGGAGAACCGGTCTTTCCGTCGGCGGCGTCCACCCCGCCAGGACAAACCCCCTAGGTTCCGGCGCTTGAGGCAGGAGCGCGAGTCAGTGGGACAGTGGAGCCCAGAAGACGGCGGAACCAATCTCCTCGCCTGCCAGTGGCCAGGGAGAGCTAAACTCTCTGCCACGGACAGAAATGGTGCCTCCACCAGGAGATCCCCCGAGCTCTCTTACCAGAACTCCTCTGACCACGCCAACGAGGAGTGGGAGACGGCGTCCGAGAGCAGCGATTTCAGCGAGAGGCGGGAAAGGCACGGCATCTTGGAGAACGAGGCCCAGCCAGATGGCAACCTCACCAGCAGCGGCAGTGCAGGAGAGAAGAGAGAGCTCGCCAAGAGGAGCTTTTCCAGCCAGAGACCCTTAGCGGATCGGCAGAGCCGGAAGTCCGATTCCGCAGGGTTTGGAGAGAAGACCGGAAGACCCGCAGGAGGCGGAGTGGCTTCCCGCTACGAAAGCCAGCAGAACGGAGCACAGATGAAGACCAAAAGGTAGCGGTTTACGATGTTCTCCTCTCTCCCCACAGTGATCATGTTTAGACGGTCATATCCAGGCTCCGTAAGCGATGTACACGTATGCATTTACTTGGCGTGTTTCTTAACGGGTTTGATGGGTCAGGTCAGGAAGGCACAGGTGTCCCCAAACGGAGGGATGTCGAGGAATGAGGGCAGTCAGTCGGGAGGGGAGTTGACCTGGAGGTGGGTAGCTGGGTAGATCTTCCAAAAAACCTCCCAAACCACAGGAATTGATTACTTTGAAAGATCTGAAGTGTTCTGGATAGATTTTTACTCCTTTGTGACCTTCTAAAGGAAAGCGAACCAAAGGAAAAGGAGGCTGGAAGTTACCTCTCTAGTTTAGTAAAAAAAAAAAAAAAAGTGTTTGATTTTAGGATAAAGCAGGACAGTGAGGTTACAAACAAGCTCCCACCTGGTTGCGGTGTGCTACGTGCATTATTACCTGTGGAAAATAGAGGTGGGCAAGTATTTGGGCCCCTGGCGAAGTGATGCTCCTCGCCAGCGCTTTTAACAGGGCTGACATGGAAAGGAAGGAGATGAAGGTGTAATACATGTCTTCTGGCAGTAGGTGGCGCTGTGAACAGGCGCTGCTGAGCTAGCGCCCCTTACTGGCTTAGCACACATTTGAAACCACAAACAGACAAAAAAAAATAGAAGTAGCATGTCTTAACTTTACAGAGAGATCGATCCATCCATGTACGCATTGGGAGCTGATTTTGATCTTTGCTGTTGACAGAAGTGAATGAAACAACTGTTGTCCTTTTAAGTGATTCCTTTTTTCCCCCTCTCCTCCTATCTTTCTTCCTTAGATCACCTGATGAAAATGGAGGCCTTGAGGCCGGCAGCCCAGGGCGTTCAGTTTATGGCTCCCACGCTAACTTGAGCAGCTCAGAGGGCTTGGCGAAAAAGCCGGACAGGGACCCCAAATCTGCCCCCCAGCAAACCAGTGAGACAGGAGAGGCGATTTCTCAGTTCGAACTGAACTACGGGAGTAAGTTCCTTGGAACCCGTTAGAACCAGGGCTGTGCCCGAATGCAATTTTCAGGATCCGATTAGAATCAAATACCCAAAAAACTTGATTTGATTTGAATGTTTAAAATGTAATCAAATTCAATTCAAATTAAACAAGTTCGAAATCTATTCGTTTGAAGTTTTTTATTCGAATTTGCACTTGCGAGTGTCGACAACATTCGTAGATGCCCGTACGCGTCTTCCCTGGGTCCGTACACATCTATACATGTCCGTACGCATCCCGTACAAATTAATACGGATGCGTGAAAGATGCGTATGTGCAATTACGCATTGTGTACATACCCGTACACGTATGGACGTCCGGATAATTCGAACGAATAGATTCAAAATTCGAATAAAATCTTTAAATTCGAATTTAAGGACGTTTGATTCAAATTCGAATGTTGAAGTTCGGGCGATTGGATTGAATTTTGAACGCATTTGAATATTTGGGTGCACCCCTAGTTAGAACAGAGTTTGGATGAAGCAACTCTTGGGTTGGATGGTGGTGGGATTCTGGGAGTTGGCAAGAGACCCCCCCCCCCCCCAGTTGGCAGTACAGTGATGGCAAACCTTTTGAGCTCGGTGTGTCAAAATTCACACGCAAAAAAAACCCAGCTGAACTTGGGCGCCATGTCACGTCTAGAAATACCCATCGTTTTGTGATATGTGTAGCTCTAGTTAAAAAAAAAGAAAGCTATGTTGTCGATATATGTGTTTATTGAAAGCAAAAACAAATCATTCTTTATGTCAGCGACTTTTTTGTTGCTGAATTTCATTTGCAAAATCTGCAATTGAAGGTTGGCATTTCGTACACTTCAAGGCCAAGCAAGCGCCACTAACTTCGTCTGTCAGTCGGTTTCCTGTATTGGTTTTAGTATTGTTTAATGCTGAGAATAAGGTCTCACAAAAATACGTAGAGGGAAAACTTTTGAGTAAAGCCATTGCTGCCACACACAGGTCTTCAGTGCTCTAGCTGCCAGAAGCACAGACGTACTGGGCGTGACCTGGCGGCGTGAGGACATGACTCCATCATGCCTCCTTTGCCAGGCACAGACAATGCGCCTGTGCTCCCGGTATCTTGTAGGCCGCAAGCCAGGTTTCCAGTCAGAGGGGTTACTCGTTCTAAAGCAGGTTTTTAAATTTGTTTCCGTACCAGTTTGAGCTGGGTCCCTTTCGTTTCTTGTTTGGTTAACGCCAAGTATAAAAATTGAAAGTGTCCTTCATTCACTATCGCTCAGATGGCCTCATGGACGGACGGCTCTCCGGCCCGGTGGAGGAGAGCGAGGTGGGCCCGGTGGGTGAAGGCTTCATCGAGGTTCTGACCAAAAAGCAGCGGCGTTTGATGGAAGAGGAGCGGAGGAAGAAAGAACAGGCAGCCCAGGTAAGCGAGCACGAGGCAGGATTGCTCTTGTTTGTCCCTCACCACAGACGGGAGAAGGTTGCTGACTTTCTTGGAAGATGGAGCCATCTTGGAAGATGGAACAGGCTACAGATGGGGTGTTTCAGGATTTCAGTTCCTCAGAAGAATAATTGGCTGTGTCACTTTCTCTGTAAAGCGGCAGCTAGGCAAAGCTGCCTTTCCTTGGGGGGCAGGTTGACTCTTCCGGTTGAATCCTTACGGAGTTCTGCCTCCGTCTCTCCCTTTTTTGCACAGGCTCCCATCAAAGGCCGCGTCCTCCAATCTCGGATCCCGCCCCGCTTTGCCAAGAAACAGAACACGATGTGCCTCGAGCAAGGGGATGTCTCAGTGTCTGGAAACAACCTGGGCACCGAGATCTGGGAGACCAACAGTCCAGGTGAGCTGGTTTGTGCCAGCGGGCACAATGTAAGCCTGAGATATGCAGTTAGAAGAGGCAGCGGGTAGAACGTTTAGGGTCTGATTCCTGTCTCTTTGTTCTGGTGACAGCCCTTTCGGCTCAGTCATCCAGCACTGATTCCTGGAGCAAACCCGTCAATGCCTTTACCAGCAGCGAATCCAGCTCGGCTGAGGTATGTAGCACTCAAACTGCGCCAGCTGGGGCTGATGGGAGTTTAAACCCAAAATGGCTGTGCTGGGTAAAGACGATGGGGACTGGGGCCCAAAGGAGTCGTGCTGGTCAGGGTGGATAGAAGCTACACTCCAAAATGGCTGAGCTGGTTGGGACTTATGGGAGTTGGGAATCCAAAATGGCCATGTTGACTTGGGCAGATGGGAACTCATGTCCAGGAATGGCTGCGCTGGGTAAGACCTGCAGGAGTTGGGAGCCCGTTGCAGCTGGAGAATGACGTTCCGCCAGAGGCTGCTGAATGGGCGTTCTGTCTATTTTCATCTTTTGAACGAGAGGCTCTTGAGCTCTTCACAACCCTTCTCCTCTTTTGCGTAGCAGGGATTCAGAGCCAGCCAGGGGGATAGCGGCATAGACTTGAGCGCCGAGTCACGCGAATCCTCTGCTACGTCTTCCCAGCGCAGCTCCCCGTATGGCACTCTCAAACCTGAAGAGATGAGCAGCAGCAGCCTGGTGGACCCAAAACCTGACTGCCCGAAAGAGCAACCACCAAAACAGTCAGACAAGAAGGTAACGATCCTGTTTCCAAGGCTCAGAGACCTTGGTCAGCACTTCGATTCAGGGGCTGGGTGAGGGTAACTGGTCTCGTTTCCCCATATATATGTTTTGTGTTAGAAATGAGTGGTGGGGAGCTTTCTGGATTGGCATGAATTGCGTCTCTTGTCCTTTCTTGCTGTGGACCATGCTAGTTGGTGGGGTTTGGGGGAACTGCAAGTGTGCCACCTCAGAAGGGCTGGACATTAGCTCCTTGTGCTCTGTGTGAACCTGACCATGATCACCAAGGGTCAAGAGAACACCAGGGCACGTGAATGGCAGTATCATTTTGGTTTCTGTTCAGTTGCATGTTTGATGGCCCTATCATTCATTCTTTTCCTCTACTTCTACTTGTGGGTTTACCATTATTATATGTCTGTCTCTTTTATTTTTTGCTTTAAAACTGCTTGCAAGTCCTTTTGTTTTTGCTTTGAAACTCCTTGCCAGTGCTTTTACGTTTGCTTTGAAACTGCTTGCCGGTGCTTTTATTTTTCTTTGAAAATGCTTGCCGGTGCTTTTATTTTTGCTTTGAAGCTGGTTGCCGCTGCTTTTATTTTTGCTTTGAAACTGCTTGCCGCTGCTTTTATTTTTGCTTTGAAGCTGGTTGCCGCTGCTTTTATTTTTGCTTTGAAAGTGCTTGCCGCTGCTTTTATTTTTGCTTTGAAACTGCTTGCCGCTGCTTTTATTTTTGCTTTGAAACTGCTTGCCAGTGCTTTTATTTTTGCTTTGAAAATGCTTGCCAGTGCTTTTATTTTTGCTTTGAAACTCCTTGCCAGTGCTTTTATTTTTTGCTTTGTTTTCAGCAGAGCCCTTTCTGTAAGGAAAAGATGATGGGGTATCAAACCACCTTTCTTTACATGTATTATTCTTTGGGTCTAGCACCTAGCCTCTTTTTATAAAAAGCTATGTGTAACGGCGACCTTATGTAACTAAAAAGAAGTCAAAAACTAGGTTTAATTTTTTGTATATATTAACTGGTGTTCCTTGAGTTGTTTGTCAAGGCATGAATCTAGGAATTCCCTTAAGGTTGGGTCAAATGATGTAGCTTGCTCACCGTGGCCGATATGGAAATGCGCCTTTTTCTTTTGGGTAGAATGAATAGGTGGTCGACTTTGCTGTGTCTCTTGATCAGTTTGATTTAACTCATTCCCTCTGTCTCCCCGTTAAGGATTCTGAACAAGGTTTGGGGCAGAACAAGGATCACAAACCTGGACCAATCGGCAACGAGCGCTCCATGAAAAACCGAAAGGGCTCTGAAGGGGCAGAGCGCCTGGAAGGCAGCATACCCCCGGTCAACGGCGTGGAAATCCACGTGGATTCAGTTCTTCCTGTACCACCCATTGAATTTGGAGTAAACCCTAAAGTGAGTCCTCCCGACCTTCCATGTTGTGATTTTCTGGTTTGTGGGCTTTGGTTATTTGCCCGTGGTGGATTGCATTTGCATGCACGAGGTGAAGCCTTGTGTCCTTGAGGGGTTTGAGAAACCCCCACAGAAGGTTTTTGTGTTGTGCTGCGGATGGTTAAGCAAATATTTGCACTGAGTAGACCTGTGATTTCTCCATTGCTAGAGGAGAGTTGAACATAAGCCTCTTGAAGGTTGCGGGTTTGATGTGTGCACCCTGGGTCCTGTATCCAAAATGCGCCTAATGCGTTGGCCGATTGGGCCATTTAATGGTAACTGCACAGGGGAGGCACCACCAGGTCTTCAGGACAACAGCTTGCTCTGCTGGCTTTAAGGGGGGGGGGCATATTGCCTCCTGTGCAAGAGATGGGTTCACTGCCTGCTGGCCTAGTAGTTACTGAAAACCCAGTACTCCGTAAACCAGCAAGGAAAAAGAGAGAGACCTAGCGGGAGGGAGGGAAAAGGGAAGACCTAGAGAGAAGGGAGGAAGGAAAGAAAGAAAGGGAAAGACCTAGAGGGAGGAAGGGAAGAGTCCTAGAATGATGGAGGGAAGGGAGGAAAAGGAAGAGGAAAGATAAGGAAGGAAGGAGGGACTCATAGAATGACGGAAGGAAGGAAAGGGAAAGACCTAAAGGGAGAGAGGGAAGGAAGGAAGGAAAGGGAAAGACCTAGAGAGACGGAGGGAAAAGTCCTAGGATGACAGAAGGAAGGAAAAGGAAGAGGAAAGACCTGGAAGGAAGGAAAGGAAGGAAGGAAGGGGAACGATCTAAAGAAATAGGAAGGAAAGAAGGCACCTTCCTCCCAGTCCCAAGATTTGAGTTACCAAACAAATTCATTTTGGTTCTGATCCCAACATTCACTTTTTTGGTTGGGTTCCGATCCAGACCATGGTGGCTTGGAAGGAAACCAAATTGTGACTTTGACTCTCTTACCTAACTGATCACGGGTTTGGATACTGAGGGCCTTATTCTTTGTTGTACGTGCTGAATGTCCTGCAGGGACACACCTGGTTGGGCTCGCTCCCGCAGGAGGAGAGGAAGCCCAACCAGGTCTCAAACAGAAAGAGTCTCTGTTCAAAAAGCAGCTCGCGGAAAGTTTTAAATAACCCCACTTGAAAGGCATGTTCCCCACCCCTCCTCTAGAGTGTGACAAAGTGTTGAAAACTGGTTGATATAGCCGTGGCCTTTTTACAGGATTCAGATTTCACCCTGTCCCCTGGCTCTGCTTCTGGCACTGCTGCTAATTCAGTCACAAAATTACAGGATGCTCTAACCAGTAATGTAAGTGAATCTGCCTGCTTGGTTTTCTCTTCCTTCCTTCCCTCCCTCCTTCCTTCCTTCCTTTAAGAATTTATTCTAGTTTCCTTCCTTCCTTCCTGTTTCTTCTCCTTTAAGAGCTTATTCTAGTTTTCTTCCTTCCTTCCTGTTTCTCCTCCTCTAAGAACCTATTCTAGCTTCCTCCCTTCCTTCCTCCCTTCCTGTTTCTCCTCCTTTAAGAACTTATTCTAATTTCCTTCCTTCCTTCCTGTTTCTCCTCCTTTAAGAACTTATTCTAATTTCCTTCCTTCCTTCCTGTTTCTCCTCTTTTAAGAACTTATTCCAGTGTCCAGTTGTAGCACTAGTACATTTAATCCCCTAGACTGGAAGAACCTCTCTTCTGAGGTTTTCCAGGCAGTCTCATTGCATGTCCTCAGATACAGTGGTACCTTGACATACGAGTTTAATTCGTTCCGTAACCTTGCTCTTATGTCAAATCGCTCGTATCTCAAAGCAATTTTCCCATTAATCCATTCCAGCTCCCAAAACACCACCTCAGTTGTTTTTGTTATGTACTGTACTGTATTTACATACTCGTATCTCAAATCTTGCTCTCATCTCAAAGCAAAATATCGCTCGCTCGGCGGCTTGTATCTCAAAACACTTGTATGTCAGGGCACTTGTATGTCGAGGTACCACTGTATCTGGTGGAAGCGCACATCTTTATCCTGGCCTTTGGCTGAGGGAATAGCATCTCTTCCCTTTGCAGGTTTTAGATAATCTATTTTATCTGTCCTTATTATGACCTGCCTTGTGAGCTTTGGAGTACTGGGTGGGCTAGAGATACAAATAAAATACAATGAAATAATAAACTTTATTACAGACCAGTGAAATCTGTGGCTAGTCATTAACATATTGTTTTTCTAGAGGTTGTTAAGCAAATCAGGGTTTGCAAAAAATGGGGGTCTTATCCTGTTTGGTTTTTATTTTGGTTGGATTTTGTTATTTCATTAACACTTTTATACGATTGTCCCTGGGCTGTTTTGTTTTGTTTTGTTTTAAAAGATGAGCATCTTTGTTTGTTTGTTTGTTTACATTTCTATCCCGCGCAATACCCGAAGGTCTCTGGGCAGGTAACAACCGTTAAAACAACAGATTAAGAACAAAATATACATTAAAAGCACTTTAAAAATGGCTTAAAATACAGTGTGTCTACATGGATGTCTCTGCAGGCTGGACTTGCGCAGTCCCTCCCTCTTTTGAGACGGGATCATCACCTCCCACGCTGCATCAACTTGAACACCCTATCTTTCCCTACCGCGGACCTCACCCTTAAGGTAAGGGGGCCATTGTTACCTGTTGCATGCTGGGAAAATGGGTCCCGGTCCTAACTGCGGCTTAGGGAAGATGGATGCTCCGTAGATGGATGGATGATGGGTAGAGGTGTGCACGAAAACAGTTCTTGAATTCAATCTGTAACATATCAGATATTCGAAAATACGAATTTATCCCAAAAAGGAAAAAAACAAATGTCCAGATATTTGATTCGGTACGAGTACAGTTGCATGCATTTGTACCAACAATTTGCGTACGTACCCGTACAGATACGAATGTCAGAATTATTTGCACGAATAATTCATGATGTTTGTATTTGTTCAGATACGGAAATCCAAATGTCCGGACGTTCAATCTGTACGTGAATGTCCGAATTCATCTGACATGTGAATGTTTCGGATATTTGTGCACATGCCTAATTGTGGGTAATACGTTATACCTTCCTGTTTAGAAATTCACTGGGAGGAGAAGGTCAGATGCTGGCTAGCCGTGCTAGCCACAGAAGCATTTGGCAGAACTGAACTGAGGAGGCAGGGTTCGAGATGTTTGCAAGGGTGCTGGAGATAAATATTGGGTTTCTTAGACTGTTGGAAGACACAGAAAGTGACCTGATTCACTCAGAGACAGGTCTCGGGCCATAACTCCATTTCCTTCTTCTTGCAGATGGAGTCAGCGCGCAAAGCTTGGGAAAACTCGCCCAGTCTTCCCGAACAAAGCTCTCCTGGGGGCTCCGGCTCAGGCATTCAACCGCCTTCTAGCGTCGGGGCTTCCAGCGGCGTCAGCTACAGCTCTTTTGGTGGCGTTTCGGTACCACCGCCAATGCCTGTGGCCTCCGTTGCACCATCGGCTTCAATTCCAGGTGGGCCGCCTAGTTTCTTGTGGGAGCGGCTGAGGGACCACTGGTGGGTCTGTTGATCGTAGTTTTGCCCGTTCGTTTAATGCTGCTGATTAAAAGCATGACAGAATGGATTTCCTTGGACTTCCGTGAGCCAGTTTGGTCTAGTGGTTAGGGAGCTGGACTCTTATCTGGGAATATAGGGTTTGATTCCAGTCTCCTCCATGAAGCCAGCTGGGTGACCTTGGGCTAGCCACAGCTCTCTTCTGAGCTCTCACAGCCCCACCTACCTCACAGGGTGTTCTGTTGTGGGGAGAAGAACAGGAGCTTTGCCAGCCGCCTTGAGTCCCCTTAAATGGGTGAGAAAAATGGGATAGAAAAACCAGCTCTTCTTCTTCCTCCTCTATGGAGCCAGCTGGGTGACCTTGGGCTAGTCACAGCTTTCTGAGCTCTCACAGCCCCACCTACCTCATAGGGTGTTCTGTTGTGGGGAGAAGAACAGGAGCTTTGCCAGCCGCCTTGAGTCCCCTTAAATGGGTGAGAAAAATGGGATAGAAAAACCAGCTCTTCTTCTTCCTCCTCTATGGAGCCAGCTGGGTGACCTTGGGCTAGTCACAGCTTTCTGAGCTCTCACAGCCCCACCTACCTCATAGGGTGTTCTGTTGTGGGGAGAAGAACAGAGCTTTGTCAGCCACCTTGAGTCCCTTTCAATGGGTGAGAAAAGCTGGGCAGAAAAGCCAACTCTTCTTCTTCTTTGGGAGGAACCATTGCTTCTGTAGGGTTTAGTTTCCTGTTTTCCAAGTTCCCGTGACTTCAGAGGTTGGAAAACCTTGCCATAGCTCCGTAGTAGAGAATTAGTGAATGCTAGATATCTCGCAGTTGTGTGTATGTATATACAAGTGCTCTCTGAGTTCCAGTCTCCGTGATGTATCCAATGGATCCTTCTGAGCCCTTTCAGAGATAAATGAAGGGCGCCTGAAGACATTTTGTGACTGAGAGACTTCCGTCTTACGCGGTACGTTAACACTCGTACAAACACGAATGTTTTGGAACATTCATACGGATAGGTCATACATTCGTTGAACTGGGGATACGTATTGCATGCGTATCTATACATGTGCATTTGTATAGGATACGTATCCAATACGTACGTGTTGGTTTGGGACACGTATCCGATATGTATCTGTTCCTAGAGGATCTGTATCCCGGATCTTTTGCATCGGTATTTGATATTCACCTGAATTCGTACAAATACTTCAGTATCGAATAGAATCCTACCACATTTGAAGGGCATCTATTCAAACAAATATGGATTTTCTAACGCGGAGACTCCAGCGGCCTTGGGGCCGTTCTCCCCACTAAATGTTTTAAATATATATATACTTAAATGCCAATGAGGCCATCAGATCTTTGAACCTTTGCTTGGCAGGTTAGCAGCCACCAGTGTTTGGGAGAACTTGTTTTATAGCACTCTCGGCTGGTTGAACAATCATGCCTGCTTCTCCTCGGCAGCCATATTCACAAGTGTACCTTCTGCTTTTCTCTTCTGCTTCCAGGCAGCCCCATTCCACCCTTGTATTTAGACGGCCACGTTTTCACAAGCCAGCCGCGCCTCGTACCGCAAACGATACCTCAGCAGCAGAGCTATCAACCGGTAAGGCAGCCCTCGACCCTTGCAGGTGTGGCGGTGAAAGCTCGAAAGACAGTTTGACGGGGATCTAACTTGCCTCAAGAACTTTCACCTGCTCTGGTCTCCCTGCCAATGGTCACCTGCTTTGTTTGACTTCCTGCAAATGGCCTTTAGAGGCCTCCTGCCTGTTTCTCCAACCTGGAGGCGATGCCTAGGCATTCAGTCTATGGCCTGGTTTCCTTACCCCCTCCCTTCCGCAATCCAGGGCAGGGTCATTTTGTTAGTAGCTCCATGGATATCTCCTCCCAGGCAGACCAGTCCATTATGGCCTACAGTGAACAACTAAGGCTTGGTTTCCCTACCCCCTCCCTTCCGCAATCCAGGGCAGGGCCTTTTTAGTGGTAGCTCCATGGATATCTCCTCCCACGCAGACCAAGCCACTATGGTCTACTATGAACAACTTAAGGCCTGGTTTCCCTACCCCCTCCCTTCCACAATCCAGGGCAGGGCCTTTTGGGTGGTAACTCCATGGATATCTCCTCCCACACAGTCCATTCTGCATGGTCTACAGTGAACAACCAAGGCCTGGTTCCCCTACCCACTCCCTTCCGCAATCCAGGGCAGGGCCTTTTGAGTGGTAGCTCCGCAGTTATCAGGGGGTGCAGAAAAGGCACAGAATGCTCAAAAGAAGCGACGCCACCAGGCATCTCCACCAGCCAATTGAAAAAGCCTGCCAATGGCCCTGGGTGCCAGGAAGGCGCCCATCAATCCGCCTCCCTCTCGGCATGGCGGGTGCAGGAGCCGCCCCCCCCCCCCTCCGCCGCCCTAGAGAGGGACTCTGCTACCTGTGCAATAATGTAGTAACATAAGAGGAGCCCTGCTGGATTGGTCTATGGCCCGTCTCACCCAGTGGCCTACCATTTGCTTCTGGGCATCTCAAGCAGAAGGTGGCCCTGCAGATGGCCTTCAGAGGCATCCTGCTGTCCCTCAGTCCCAGAGGTGGTACATAGGCGTGTATTCTAATAGCCACCAGTGCACCTGTCCTCTGTCAATGTGGCCAGTTGCACACAAGGAGATATGACGGGATGCTCTGCGCCCTACCGCCAGCCATTACGCACAGGCATTAAGATCTGGAGGGGAGGCCCTCCTGGTTGTCCCATTGCCTTCAGCAGTGAGGCGGGTGGACACTTGGGACAGGGCCTTCTCAGTGATGGCCCCCAGGCTACGGAACAGGCTCCGCCTTGAGATGGGTTGGGCTCCTTCTCTGTTTATGTTCAGGAAGGCGGTGAAGACGCACCTCTTTGCCCAGGCCTTTGGCTAAAGGTTGCTCATGTTTCCCCTGCTGCAGACATTACTGTTTTAGTTGACATGGTTCTGTTTTTAACATGTTGGATTTTAAAGGTGGTTGTGGGTTTTATAGTTTTAATATATATTGGTTTTGTTATGTTGGATTTTAAAGGTTGTTACCAGCTCTGAAACATTTGGTCTAGAGGTTAGGGAGCTGGACTCTTATCTGGGAATACCAGGTTCGATTCCGCCCTCCCCCATGAAGCTACCTGGGTGACCTTGGGCTAGTCACAGCTCTCTTCTGAGCTCCCACAGCCCCACCTACCTTACAGGGTGTTCTGTTGTGGGGAGAAGAACAGAAGGTTTGTCAACCATTTTGAGTCCCCTTAAATGGGTGAGAAAAGCAGGGTCGAAAAGGCATCTCTTCTTCCTCCTCCATGAAGCCAGCTGGGTGACCTTGGGCTGGTCACAGCTCTCTTCTGACCACTCTCAGCCCCACCTACCTCACAGGGTGTCTGTTGTGGGGAGAAGAGCAGAGGGTTTGTCACCCGCTTTGAGTATAGGGTGGGATAGAAATAATAAATAAGTATAATGAACCATGAAGGACGCTTTTGCTAAAGATGTTGAGCTAAATTGGGTAGCAAAGGGAAATCTGGGCTTGGTAGGCCCCAGCACATTTGGCAACCTTTCTGGGTCTGGAAAAGGCCGTTAGAGTTTCTGGTAGGTCGTTGCCGCCTCTCAAACTCATTGTGATGCGTTTCTTTCCCTGCTTCTGGTTCCTTTCTAGGCCCCGGCTGCTCAGCAAATCCCACTTTCTCTCCATACTTCCTTGCAAGCGCAGGCTCAGCTCGGACTGAGAGGAGGCCTTCCGGTTTCCCAGTCCCAGGAGATGTACAGCTCCCTTCAGCCCTTCAGGTAACTGGATCCGTTCCAAGGCTTTTCTGCTCTCCTTGGGCGTCTTGCTGCTTAGCAGATCACCTGCCTGTCCTCCAGTCACATCCCGTATGCATCCCATGCAGGTGCGTATGGGATGCGTACAGGTATGTACAAGATGCGTATATACCTGTACTAATACGGATGTCCGAATTGTTCATATGAATAATCCGAGATATTTGTGTTCGTTCGAATACGAATCTATGAATTTGTCCGGATAATGAATATCTTGAATGTTCGGGTAAATCCCTACGGAGGGAAACTGGGATCAGAGTGAGAGGCCAGGGGCTCACAATTGGCACATCTCTGTGTGTGTTTACACATTTTTAGGTCTCAGGTCTATATGCACCCCACCCTGTCTCAGCCCAGCACTGTGGTTCTGACTGGAGGCACCGCCCTAAAGGCCCCTTACTCCGCCTTCCCGGGGATGCAGCCCTTGGAGATGGTGAAGGCTCAGTCCGGCTCTCCTTACCAGCCGGTGAATGGGAGCCAAACCTTGGTCTACGACGGCCAGATCAGCCAGGCCCCTGGCATGAGCGCTTCGCAGATGATGGATTCCCAACTTACACAGGTGAGGATCCTGCCGCTTCAGCCAAAGGGGCCGCCACGGAGAAGGCTCTCTCTAGTTTTCGTTCTCCCTCTGCTGACTACCGGAAGGGTCTCTTCTCCAGAGCTTAGCAGATGGGCAGCTGTGCCCAGGGCTGTGTGTTGGGCCCCAGCTATTTAGGGCTTTGTCCGCCTGTGTGTTGACATCTCGAATTGAGCTCGGTTGCAGGAGAGCTTGTATTGGCGAGATAAGTAACTCCTCAGTCATGGGACCCACGGCCGATGGTGACCTTCAGACAGGCGGGTTCTGCGTCTGGGTTTTGGACTGGGGAGGAGCTGTACCCCAGAAACCTGGGTACTGCTAGCTTGTCGGCAGGGCTGGACTGAATCGTGGGTTTTTTAAAAATATATATTTTATTTTATATAAGGAAGTAAACAAATATTACACAACAACCACATACACAGATCATACAAATCATAAAGAACATACAAACAAAAGAACCTATCAACCTTAGAGGAGCCCTGCTGGATCAGGCCACAGCCCATCTAGTCCATAAGAGCCTAAGAGGAGCCCTGCTGGATCAGGCCACAGCCCATCTAGTCCATAAGAGCCTAAGAGGAGCCCTGCTGGATCAGGCCACAGCCCATCTAGTCCATAAGAGCCTAAGAGGAGCCCTGCTGGATCAGGCCACAGCCCATCTAGTTCATAAGAGCCTAAGAGGAGCCCTGCAGGATCAGGCCACAGCCCATCTAGTTCATAAGAGCCTAAGAGGAGCCCTGCAGGATCAGGCCACAGCCCATCTAGTCCATAAGAACCTAAGAGGAGCCCTGCTGGATCAGGCCACAGCCCATCTAGTCCATAAGAACCTAAGAGGAGCCCTGCAGGATCAGGCCACAGCCCATCTAGTCCATAAGAGCCTAAGAGGAGCCCTGCTGGATCAGGCCACAGCCCATCTAGTTCATAAGAGCCTAAGAGGAGCCCTGCAGGATCAGGCCACAGCCCATCTAGTCCATAAGAACCTAAGAGGAGCCCTGCTGGATCAGGCCACAGCCCATCTAGTCCATAAGAACCTAAGAGGAGCCCTGCAGGATCAGGCCACAGCCCATCTAGTTCATAAGAGCCTAAGAGGAGCCCTGCTGGATCAGGCCACAGCCCATCTAGTCCATAAGAGCCTAAGAGGAGCCCTGCAGGATCAGGCCACAGCCCATCTAGTCCATAAGAGCCTAAGAGGAGCCCTGCTGGATCAGGCCACAGCCCATCTGGTCCATAAGAACCTAAGAGGAGCCCTGCTGGATCAGGCCACAGCCCATCTAGTCCATAAGAGCCTAAGAGGAGCCCTGCTGGATCAGGCCACAGCCCATCTAGTCCATAAGAGCCTAAGAGGAGCCCTGCTGGATCAGGCCACAGCCCATCTAGTCCATAAGAGCCTAAGAGGAGCCCTGCAGGATCAGGCCACAGCCCAACTAGTCCAGCATCCTGGCGCATATGGTTCCCCACCCAATGCTCATGGGTATCTCATGCAGAGACAAGGGCAAACCTTTTCCTGCTCTTGAATCCCAGCAAATGGCCTTAGAGGCCTCCTGCTTGTCCCACAGCCTGAAAGATGTCCTTAGGCATCCATTCTAGTAGCCATTGACACATCTGACATCCATAAATTTGTCCAACCCTTCCTTGAAGCCATCTAGGCTGGTAGCTGTTACCACCTCTTCCGGCAGCAAATTCCAGAGACTGAGACCCTGTGGGTGAAGAAATCCTTCCCCTTGTCGGATCCGACTCTCCTACCCATCAGCTTCATAGATGCCCCTGGTTCTAGTGTTGTGCGATAGAGAAAAGAAATGTTCTCTATCCACCTTTTCTATACCATGCATAATTTTATATACTTCAGTCAGGTCCCCTCTTAAATGCTGTCTCTCCAGACCAAAGAGGCCTAGACGTTGCAGCCTGGTTTCGTAAGGGATTTTGTTCCAGCCCCTTAATCATTCTGCACCTTTTCCAGTTCCACAATATCCTTTTGGAGGTGCAGTGACCAGAATTGTACACAATATTCCAAATGTGGCCTCACCATAGATTTATAAAGAGGCAAAATGACACTTGCTGACTTATTTTCTATTCCCTTCCTAATTATTCCCAGCACTGAATTTGCTTTTTTTTAAACTGTCCACCAAAACCCCGAGATCCCTTTCCTGGTGTGTTGCAGAAAGCTCAGACCCCATCAGTTTATAGATGTAATTTGGATTTTTGGATCCGATGTGCATTACTTTGCACTTGTTAAGATTAAAGCATATTTGCCACTTGGTTGCCTACTCACCCAACGCCAAGAGATCCCTCTGGAGCTCTTGGCGATCTCTTTGGTTTTTACTATCCCGAATAATTTAGTATCATCAGCCAACTTTGCTATTTTACTATGTACCCCTTCTAGATCATTGATGAATATCTGCATATTCAATACCTTCTTCTCCTTAGCATCTGCACTATTTTACTTTACTGTGTCTGAACTTCCTGTTTACTTGCCTCTCTGCAGCTAACCATGCCCATGCCGGGCTCCCAGCTTCCCATACCCCGCTACGGTTCTGGACAGCAGCCGCTGATCCTGCCACAGTCCATCCAGCTGCCCCAGGGGCAAAACCTCTCCGTTGGACCGCCCCGCAGAATCCTTTCCCCCGGCTCCCAACCACCTGTCCTTGCTACGAGCCGGGAGGTAAGAAGTCACCGTTAATGTTGGCACAGCAGCAGAACCCGGTAGCAACACACAACCTGGGGGGGTGGGGCAGGGGGGGGTGATGTGGGAGTTGGAGACATCCAGAGGGGGCCATGCTGATGAAGGCCATGCTGCAGTAGTACTTTGGTGTAGTGCCCCAAAGTGAAACAAAAGAAATTTCTATTTTTCTTTTTCTCCCTCTTCTTCTTCTAGTCTCACGTGGAAATGAAAGGATTCCACTTTGCAGATTCTAAACAGAACATGTCCACAGGAGGGTCCATTCCATCGCCTCATGCGTACAGGTGAAACTACTACTGGTCTTGTCGTGAGACTTTGCGTGAGCAGCATCAGGAGGCGGAAGATTCAGCCAGTTTGGTCTAGTGGTTAGGGAGTCAGACTCTTTATCTGATAATACTGGGTTCAGTTCCACGCTCCCCCATGAAGCCAGCTGGGTGACCTTGGGCTAGTCACAGCTCTCTTCTGAGCTCTCACAGCCCCCCCCCCCCCATAGGGTGTCTGCTGTGGGGAGAACAGAAGGTTTGTCAGCCACTTTGAGTCCCCTTAAATGGGTGAGAAAAGCAGGGTAGAAAAGCCCACTCTTCTTCCTGCATGAAGCCTGCTGGGTGACCCTGGGCTAGTCACAGCTCTCTTTCTGAGCTCTCACAGTCCCCCCTGCCTCACAGAGTGTCCTGTGGTGGGGAGAAGAACAGAAGGTTTGTCAGCCGCTTTGAGTCCCCTTAAATGAGTGAGAAAAGCGGGGTAGAAAAGCCAACTCTTCTTTTAAGTGCCGCTTTCCGTTGTGTGAGCATAGAAATGCGGGTCGCGGCACTTTTTAGCAAAGTGACCCAGGGGACCAGCTGCCCAGACAGAGAGGGTTGGCTGGAGTGGTCAGTTCAAAACAAATTGTCCTCCGGGGCTCTGGCCGCTGTGGTTTTCACAATGGGCCCTACAGAACCCCCTTGCCTTGTGGTGGAAGAGCATATATTTATTATTTACATTTCTATCCCACCCCATACCGGAAGGTCTCTGGGCGGGTAGCAACCGTTAAAAGAACAGATTAAAAACGGAATATACATTAAAAGCACTTTAAGTGTTTAGCAAATCTAAAACAGTACACTCCGTGTTTAAAATGATAAGAGATTTAAAATTTAAAGAGAGTCTGTGGCTGACAGGCTGAAACCAGCTTCGTTGTTTTGGTTTTTGTATTTCGCTCATCTGCCGAGTTTGATGCCTGGATTGGGAAGCCAAACTGGAAAGTGCTGGCATTGCAAGATGGCGGCTGCTGAGGTATATTTTACGCCATTTTGAAACGTCGAATGAGGACATAGTTTGCAGACATTGCTGTGTTGGGTCACCCTCTCCAGGGCGTAATGTGCTGAGCACCTTTTGGGCATTGATCCGCTCTTGAATTCTGCTGATGGAGAAAATGCTACTGGGTTGGGATAGCCCCTTTCTAGCTTTCCTTAATAAGTGCCTGTCTTCTTCCCGCCTTCCTTCCCTCCCACAGGCCTAGTTCTGCCAGCCCCAGTGGGAAATCCTCTGGACCAACCGTCAGCATGGGCTGTGTGCAGGGCCACTACATCCAGCAGGTAAAAGTGACAACATCCTGGAAGTAGGGGTGTTCCGAACCTGTGTTTTGCGTGCTTTACTCGCTTGGCAAATCCCACCTTCGCCCAAGGAGGTCATGACCATTTCGTGAAGCATCCCAGAAGGCATTTTGCGCACACACACCGACACCCAGCAAAATGGCACGCCAATATTTATTTGCGTGTTTGTTTCCCGAGGTGCTTTTGGAGTTCTGTCTAAGCAAAATAACCCGGAATGTGTCTTGGCCCTTCGAAATGGCCGCCACCGAAGGCTGCATGTTTGCTATACCGTTTCTTAAAGAAGATTTAAAAACTGCTTCTACTTCCTTGCTTTATGTTTGTTGGTTTATTTGTTTATTATAAATAAGAGGTGTAGAGGTGGTTCATTTGTACAGCCCGATTTGGGATTAAAACTGCTCTCCACTCTGGCAAGCCAAAATGAGCAAGCCAAAATGGAGGTGCTGAAAAGAACCGGTGTCCATACCTAGCCGGCTGCCCACGATCTGTAGTAGCAGTTTTATGGATTGTGGTCCGGCGTTAAATAATGATAGAATACGACAGTATAGGGACGTGCACAAATATTCTAAACATTCGAAATCCGATCAAATTCGAATAGAAATGTCTTCGCGTTTGAATTTAAACGTTTGAACGCATTTGAAATGGTCCGAAACATTTGATCGAATCATTCGAATGTACAGGTACGTATGTATTACGTAGGTCTCTGTATGAATATCGTACGTGTCTGTACACGTTTGTGCTTATAATACAGGATGAAAACGGGATGCGTACGAAACGCACGCAGATACGTATAACGCATGTAACTTTGGTAACTTCAAATTCGAATCTAACATGTGAACGAATAGATTCGAACGTGTCAGATTCAGATGGGTTTTTGCTGCATTCGTATTTTAAACATTCGAATCGAATCGAAGGTTTTGACATTCGATTCGACTGGAATTCGAATGCAAAAGGCCCATTTGTGACAGTATGTTTTCCCTGCTTGCCTCAGAGGACTGTAGGCAGAGTCTCAGTTACTGGATGCTACATCCCTTTGAGCAGAGCAGACGATCTTGTGGCGGATTCCTGGAGTTCGAATGCCTCCTTGAGGGCATCTAGACCTACCCCTTTCTCCACCCCAGCATCCTGCTCTGATAGGATGCTCCATTCTTGACTTCTGCCAGTGGGGGGCGCCGTGTGATCTTTGGCATTAGTCCCCTTCCCGGCTCTCTCTAAGCTGTCTCCCCCCTCCCTTTTCTCTCCTGTCCCCCCCTTTTTCTGTCGGCCAACAGGCAAAGCAGCGGGTGGAGGAAGGCAAAGGCGGCCTGGGCGCCGTGAAGTTGCAGGATCCCCCCTCGGCCGGCCAGATGAAGCCAGTGCGGACTGGGGCCATCAAGCCCCAGGTGATGAAAGTGGAGGAGAGCAAAGCCTAAAGCACCCAGGAATGCCTTCTGCCTTGTCCTATTCCAGTGGGGAGAGAGAGAGAGAGAGAAGGGTCCAGTGGTCACTCCCATTTCCTCCCTTCCCTGTCTCTACCCCCACCTTCCCAACCACCCCACCCCACCCCAGCGACTGGTTGTGCTGAAACTTTCACTGGTTCCCGCTGCCGCTCACCTGTTGGCTTACCTGTTGGCTACCTGAAGCATCGCCGCCGCTGCCGCCTGGCAAATTTCGTCCCCCCTAGCAGTGGATTTTGGTGTTGCTCTGCTTGCTTCCTGACAAAATACAGCAAGGCTCTCCCCTCCCTCTCCCCTCCCTCCCCCTCCGGCCAGGTTTCCTTTCTTCTTCTCCATTTGCAAACAGCAGCGCCTGCTTTTCTTTTTTCTTTTCCGATCAAGGGTCCCCTTGCTTCCTCCTTTCAGCGCCCACAGGCGGCCGTGAGACTCTGCTGGGAATCGTGTGCTTTTTATTTTTTATTACTTTTTAAAGAAAGGCTGCCACAGTGCTAAAGAAAAAGCAAAGCAAAGCAAAGGATCGCTGTGTCTTTGTCCGTAGCGCTCAATTTCCTATGTCCTGTCGCGTTCTGTTCCTCCGTTTGGCCTCTCTCCGGCCCCTGGAGGTGATCTTCCCACCCTCTGGGGTGGGTGGGTGGGTGGATGGATGGATGGATAGATGGATATGATGGATGGATGGATGGATGGATGGATGGATATGATGGATACATGGATGGATGGATGGATGATAGATGGATGGATGGATGGATGGATGGATGGATGGATGGATGGATGGACGGATCTTGATCTCCTCTTTATGGGGCAGAGGAAGGAGACAGAAAGCAGGGTCCTTTGTGCCGCACGGCGCTGCGGCGGTGGAAGTGTTTGGCAGCGTCGAAAGGTGCTTTCACCCCATTGCCCTTCTCTTTAGGCATCCGGCATGTACGCAAAGCAATTTTGGCCAAACGCAGCCATCCTCCAATGCGTGCCCTGCTGTTTATAGGGTCTGGGCATCTCTCCTTCCTCTGTAGGGGGCCAAATGGGCGTCCACACACGCCCTCAGCAAAGGCAGCATCAAGGAAGGGTCTCCGTGCTTTTTCTTGGGGAGATCCGAGTGTTGAGCTCATGGCTATTTTCATTCCACTGTATTTCACTTTGGATTTTCTAGAAGGCAGCTGAGGGCGCACTGGTTTTCTCAGGAATCTAAGCGGCGTAGGAATGATAACGAAAGGGTCCTGCCTCGCACAGATCAAGAAAAGCTGATAGATCCAAATTAAGTTCGTTTAGGCAATTTTTTTTATAGCTGAGGTGTGTGATTAGTCCAAATTCTCCCCCTTGCATGTGCGTATATGTGTTTGGGGGTTCTTTTAAATTTTCTTTTTCCCCCCCGTGCCCCATCACTCCTTCCGATTTCTGTAAGAATTGGTTTCTGGCCGAACTTGATTTCGCCTGCTCCATCACTTTGGGGCGTGGGGGCTAAATTCTCATCTCTCTCTCCTCTTTGCCTCCTGCTGCAGCCTTCAGCTTTTTCCAGTCTTCATCGCAAACTGCAGAGTAAATAGACAAAAAGACTTCTGCGCCCAAAAATAGGAGACGTGGCATTTTTATTTTATTTTTTTCTGCATCGATCGTGCTTTCCGTTTCCTTCGTCTCTCTCTCTCACCCTTCCCAGCGAGGAATTGTCCCTAGAACCTGTTTCGAAGGTTGCATCCTTGGCTACATGTGCTTTCTAAAGAAAGGATAATGACAAAATTAGGTTTCACCAGAGTTTGGGTTAAAAAGGAGCAAAAAGAAAACGTAGACATGTCTGTATCAGGCTGAATAATGTACACACAGTCTCCAAATTCGTTTTAATGAAAAAATACAGGAGTGAGCTGTGTTGCTCTCTGTATAAGGAAAGGGGGAAAGGCTAGTAGATGGTAGATACACATTTAAAACCAGGCTTAGCTATCCTTTTCTGTGCATGTGAAACCAGTTTGGCTATCAGTTCCAAAGTGAGGTTTTGAACAAAGAAAGCAATCTGAGGAGCGGAATGTAAGAATTGGCTCCAAGGGAATAAAAGAGTCTCCCAAGTTTTCTTTTCTTCTTTCTTTCTCTCTTTTTCTTTTAAGGGGTTTTGAATTTTAACTTGGGGGGTGGGTGGGTGGGTTTCCACTTACCTCCCTTAATCCAGATCTAAGATGATCCGGATCTAAGAAATGAGTCCTTTAGCTAATCCAGATTTAGTGGATCCGTATCTGAGGAAGTACCTGGCGCATCTCCATGGGCGGTGTTGCACCCAGTAGCAATGGGTGCTAGGCACCCATGTGGAGTATCTACCTGTACCAAAGTGGGAGATGTCCATCATGCCATATTTTGGGGGGGGGGGGCGGCGATGTGTCTAATCCAGATTTAATGCCTGAAGACCGGATTGTAGACCCCTTTAATGGGGTCCACAGGAAATCCAGATTATAGGTCCTGAAGGACCCATATGATCCAGATTTCCTTAGTACAGGTGTGACCAAATTAGGTTCTCATGGGGTCTGTATGGCAACGGGGTCTTCCTGCTCTGAGCCTAATGGGTTCTTAATGAGACCCTAATGGGTACTTAATGGGTACTTAGTGCTCAGAGGGGGGCAAATACATTTTGCTGCTTTCGACTTGAGTTATAGCCATGTTTCCTCTTCTCCGGGTGCATGGCATGTTTCATGCTTCATCGCAAACCCTGAAGTGACTTGAGAAGAGACGGTGGTTTTTCAGTCAGTGGATAAATTTGACATTTTGAGAGGGGAGGGTTGCATTTTGTGGGCTTTCTATAAACTCAGGCGGCGTAGCTTCCTTCAGGCCCTCTTAACGCCCTGCGGTGGTTTTGAGAAAGATGGGAGGCAGAGCTAATACCTGTCTTCATTCATTGCCAAACGTCGACCCTGAAACTCTGCTTTTATTCTTTTCACTGCAAAAAAAAGTTAGAGGAAAAAGGTTCTTTGGAAAACCTTCCCTTAGCCAAGTCCCGCTGCCTGTGCAAAGCTTTTCCTTGGTCGTGACCCTTCCATGTTTTCCGAGGGGGAGAGAGAGAGACATACACACATGTATACATAAATAATAATATTTGGAGGAAGTGAATTGCTTAGATGAAAAAAAAGTTCATAGAAAACTCCTGCTGTGTGTTTCACAAGGAAATGCAGTGCTTGACTGTTGAGAGAGGGGGAAATTCACCCCCATTTTAACCTATTTGCCCTCCTGCCTGATCCTACATGCCCTCCCAGCAAAATAAAACACTAGAATTTATTTATACGTATTTGATGTTGTAGGTCTAGGTGAAGAAGAAAAAAAAAAGTAAATGTTTCACTGCTCTATTTATATATTATGTCTGAATTTATTCTGTGCAGGAAAGGCCAAGAAATAATCTATAATTTTCATTGCCTTTAAAAAAAAATATTATTATTATTATTATTATTTGCATGCTTGCTTAGCTGGAGAGACCCTAGAACAATGGAAATGGCTCTTAAATGCCCATGCTTTCAAAGGTACACTGGCTTTGTTTGCCCCAGCACAACCAGATTTAGAAGAAGACGTGCAACATGTTTTTGCAATACCTTGCTGGAGATATGGGGGGGATGGGGGGGATGGATTGAGACATGCCACTGAGCTAAAAGCGAATAAATGAATAGGGAAGCGGTAGGAAATGCGTTCTGCAAACCTGAAAGTTCCATCTTTCCTTCTCTCCATGCATTTGCGCGCCGCCGCTGTTGTGACCAGCTTTGAGCCATCTTCCCAGGAAGCCCTGGCAACGGAGACAAGAAAATTAAACTGCCCTCCTTGACCGTGAATGGTAATTAGTTCGATGTTAAGCGGCCACAAATCAGAGGGACTCTGCTTTCCTTTCCCGCAAGCTGGGGGGGGTGATATTCCCAACGTGGGGGCTCGTGGCACGCTGGGGCTGATGGGAAAGGGGGAAATGGCATCCTCTCCGTTCTGAGTGGTAAACCCATCCGCATTAGATGTAATTTTTGGACCAGCCGGTTAATTTGCAGGCTATAAGGCTATGCTCACAAGTAAACAAGTATACCATTCTGTCCTGTGACGGCAACGACCAACCGACCGACGTGTGGTTCCTCCCTCCTGTGTAAATATCTGGTGCTTTCACGAGCTTCTTAAAAGGGGCCTTGCGTCCAGGAAGAGCGCCTCGAAAGGGCATCTCCTGCGTTCGCTTTGAAAATGGAAATGCCTGGCAGACCGGTCCTTCCGTTGACTTAACGCTCCCGCCAGCCACTAAGGTGAAATGAGCCAGCTGTGCAGCCGTTGCCCGCTTGCTGAACACCGTGCCTGGCCTGAGACACTGTCCAAACAGAATCCCTTTCCCAGGACCCACAAGGACGCTCCAAATGCCCGCTTTTATTCCTCTGTTTTGCTGGATTTTAACGAAACAAGATTCGCAGTTCTGGTGTAGCTTCCTATTTCGTTTGTTTGTTTGTTTGTTTTTGTTTGTTTTAAAAGCAGGCAGCCGTCGGTGTACTGTGTCCAACCCGGAACATCCACATATTGTCTTGTGTGTTTTAAAGTTGTGTTTTTGGTCTCTTGATTTAATGCAAACTTCTATTCTGCGTTGCTTAATTTCGGTTTTGTTGCCTGGTCTCAAAGGATTTTTTAAAAGTTTGCCGAAAGAAAGAAAGAAGTTCATAAGAATACCATGACCTTAAAACGTCGGATCAGATGTGAAGATGCTCCAACCTGTTGGAAAGAACTGAAGGACTCCATGCATCTGTACTTAGATCTAATTAGTCCCATGGCTTTTGCAAGACGTAACCATCTCTTTCAGCTGTTTAGGTGAGAATCAGCAATGCGGCGTTCAAACATTTTGGGCATGTAAAGCCATTTCTTAGCAGCAAAGTGCGCTCTTCCCTTTTCTCGTTCTGTACAAATTGAATTTGTTGTTTCTAACGAGAATATTGTATTCCTTTTAACCTTGCAAAACCTGTACAGTAAAAAAAGAAAATGCTCTTTCTCTCTTTATTTTATTTTTTCTTCTACCCCCCCCTCCACATTCCTTTCTTTTCTTTTATTTGGGCCTTTCCCCTACCTGTTTGTTTTTTTACGTTGATCAAGTATTTGAAAGGGCAAACAATGACTTTAAAAAACATTATCATGCAAATCTTTCTGGGAAACTTTTTAACACAAGACAGATGGGTCACCTGATTGCAGAAATCGCCCGGTTGGCGGCAGCGGTGGCGGCGGCAGCAGCGCGTTGCTCTATTTTGCCCTCGTACTCTTAATTTTGTTTCCTATGGTTTCTCCTTTCAAATATGTGATTGTATTAGCTCTTTCCATATGAAAGAATTTTCCTTATTTAAATAAAAAAAAAAAATTGAAAAGCTGTGCTTGTCTGACTCCACACATTCTCTAGAGGGCCGGTGGTTTCAAGATTGGAAATCGTGGTGGTTCATCAAGCCAGAGAGAAGAAAACACAGACTGAGACCTTTGGGAATAGGGCAGGATAAAAATACAAGCAAGTGCATGCATAAATAAATAAAACTCAGCCAATATCTTGCTGGCTGTAATGAATTTACATATGTAATGAATTTATGTATGCCGTGGGGAGGTCACAATAATGTAAATCATTATTAAAACATGTAAAAAATACGATCCACCTTCCTGCCCAGGCAGAACAACACACACAGGTATATTTCAGCAAGGCCCTGGAAACCATATAGTGCAAATGCCTGATGAACTTTCAGAGGGAGACTGTTCCAGAGTCCAGGGGCCACCACGGAAAAGCCCCCCTGCCTTTTGCATCTATCTAGAGAAGTGATGGCGAACCTTTTGAGCTCGGTGTGTCAGAATTCACAAGAAAACCTAGCTTAACTCGGGTGCTGGGTCACATCCAGAAATATCCACAATTTTGTGATATTTGTAGCTCTAGTAAAATAGTTTTTGATATATGTATTTTATTAAAAGCAAAAACAAATAATTCTTTACATTAGTGACTTTTCTTGCTAAATCTTCAACTGAAAGTTGGTATTTCGTACACTTCAAGAACAAGCAAGCACTGCACGCCCAGGTGCCAGGGTGACCAGGTGTGTCACCCAAAAGGGCTTGGCGTGTCATCTGTGACACACGTGTCATAGGTTGGCCATCACTGATCTAGAGACATTCAGGATATCTACAATCGAAGGATCCTCCTGTATTTTTCTTACAAGTCCCCATTGTTTCAGGGTGTGCAAATAATCAGCAGCCAACCTTTCACAAGGTCTCTGCCATTATTATTATTATAGTTCAATTTCTAAAGCACTGTACATGGACACAGCGCTGTACAGGAAAAAATACATTAATAAAACATAGTATAAAACCTGCCATCTAGAAGATTTTTCTATAGCTCACACAGTTTTTATTTATTAATTATTTATTTATATGTATTGCTGTCCCGCCCTATACCCGAAGGTCTCAGGGTGGGTAACAACCATAAAATCCAGCATATCAAAAAACCTATATTAAAACAAAAGTAACCATCACAACGCTTAAAATCCAGCATGTTAAAAACAACACAATATCAGTTGAAACAGTAGTGTTTGCAGTGGGGGAAAACATAACCAATATTTAGCCAAAGGCCTGAGCAAAGAGGTGCGTCTTAACCACCTTCCCGAACATAATCAGAATAGGAGCCTGACACAACTCAATGGGGAGACTGTTCTATAGCCTGGGGGCCATCACTGAGAAAGTCCTCTCCCGGGTGCCCACACGCCTCACTGAAGGTGGTGGAGGGCCTCCCTTCCAGATCTTAAGGCACAGGCAGGTCAGTATGGGAGAAAATATTTCTTTGGAAGGTTCTGATCAAGTTAAGCAAGTAAAGAATCCATTTGACTTTTTACTGGCTCAAATACACGGGTGTCCACAGTTCTGCTTCCAGGAAGGAAGTCTTCCAGTGCACAACTGATTTTCCGTAGTTTTGTATCTACACGTATATAAGAACATAAGGGAAGCCTTGCTGGATCAGGCCACAGCCCGTCTAGTCCAGCATCCTGTCGCACACAGTGGCCCACCAAATGCTCATGGGCATCTCAAGCAGAGACAAGGACAAACCTTCTCCTGCTCTCAGATCCCAGCAACTGGTCTTAGAGGCTTCCTACTTGTCCCCCCAGCCTGGATGATGTAGATAGGCATCCATTCTAGTAGCCATTGATACATCTGTCATCCATAAAGGGAGAGGAGCCCTGCTGGATCAGGCCACAGCCCATCTAGTCCAAGCATCCTGTCTCACACAGTGTCTCACCAATTGCCTATGGGCATCTCAAGCAGAGACAAGGACAAACCTCCTCCTGCTCTCGAGTCCCAGCAGATGGCCTTAGAAGTCCCCACAAATCGCAATCTTTTCACTTCCTTGTCCCTCTGTGACCCATTCCCATCAACTGTATTTTTCACTTCATAATAGTTGCTGTTATTTCAAATGTTTGTGTTGTAACTTCAAAGCCCAGCATCAGTCCGAGACTAGTCATTTTCTGTCCACATTCTTTCTTTTCTCTATCACACAACACTAGAACCAGGGGGCATCTATGAAGCTGATGGGCAGGAGAGTCAGATCAGACGAGGGGAAGGATTTCTTCACCCAGAGGGTCATCCGTCTATGGAATTAGCTGCCAGGTGATAACTACCAGCCTAGATGGCTTTAAAGAAGGGTTAGACAACTTTGTCAATGACAGATGTATCAATGGCTACTAGCATGGAGGCCTAAGGACATTTTCAGGCAGGGGAGGAAAGCAGGACGCTTCTAAGGCCATTCGTTGGGATTTGAGAGCAGGAGGAGGTTTGCCCTTGTCTGCTTGAGATGCCCATGGGCCACTGTGTGACGGGATGCTGGACCAGAGGGGCTGTGGCCTGATCCAGCAGGGCTCCTCTGAGGTTCTTATGGACCGGATGGGCTGTGGCCTGATCCAGCAGGGCTCCTCTCAGGTTCTTATGGACTAGATGGGCTGTGGCCTGATCCAGCAGGGCTCCTCTGAGGTTCTTATGGACCGGATGGGCTGTGGCCTGATCCAGCAGGGCTCCTCTGAGGTTCTTATGGACCGGATGGGCTGTGGCCTGATCCAGCAGGGCTCCTCTCAGGTTCTTATGGACTAGATGGGCTGTGGCCTGATCCAGCAGGGCTCCTCTTAGGTTCTTATGGACCGGATGGGCTGTGGCCTGATCCAGCAGGGCTCCTCTTAGGTTCTTATGGACCAGATGGGCTGTGGCCTGATCCAGCAGGGCTCCTCTCAGGTTCTTATGGACTAGGTGGGCTGTGGCCTGATCCAGCAGGGCTCCTCTGAGGTTCTTATGGACCGGATGGGCTGTGGCCTGATCCAGCAGGGCTCCTCTTAGGTTCTTATGGACTAGATGGGCTGTGGCCTGATCCAGCAGGGCTCCTCTGAGGTCCTTATGTTAATCAAAAGGTTAATTTTCTGGGTTAGATAATGCTGAAAGAAAATGGCTATTCCCTTTACTGATGTGTTATCTTCCTTTGAAAGTGGGCTAAAACTGGATTAAAAATGAGATGTGAGCACAGTGTTCTGCCATTGTTATTACTACTACTCTTTTCTTGAACGTGTGTGTGTCTGTGTCAGTGTCACACCCGTGCAGACTGCAACAACCTCGGGCGCCCGGC
The DNA here is from genome assembly GCA_023333525.1 of Aspidoscelis tigris stejnegeri. NCBI lineage: Eukaryota > Metazoa > Chordata > Lepidosauria > Squamata > Teiidae > Aspidoscelis > Aspidoscelis tigris. The sequence goes on from JALMGA010000016.1 coordinate 11,653,408, forward strand.
AATGCGGACAGTGGGCCCCTATTGCGGGGTATATTGTGGGATAAATTCCAGTGCAAAAAGGGCCACAGTATGTTTCCGGCCAAATGCCCTGCGGGGTCCGGTCCACCTCCCGTGGGGCTGCGAGTGCAGCTGATACCACGCGCAGTGCCAGGAGCGCCACTTTGGAGACGCCTGGCTGGCTCCTGCCCCTTCTCGACTACAACTCCCATCACCCTCGGCCGCAACGGCGTGGGGCGCTCGGCCTGGAAGCCTCGCGGGAAATGTAGTCCGGTGGAGGAGTCGGCAGCCCCCGCGCGGTTGTTATGGCAACCGCAAAGGCCTCGCGCTCGATAGTTTCCGGCGCTCCCCCCCGCCAACGGTGACGTCACTTCCTGTGCGCCGCCGCCCGGCTGCTGGCTCCTTCCATCCGTCTGTCCCAGCCAGCCTGTATGTTTCGCAGTGTTTTATGGCTTTTCTCCTCTTCGCGGTCTCCCCTGGGACCACTGGGCGAAGGGCGGGAGGGAGACGCTGAGTTAAAACAATACAGATAAATAAAAATTGGAACCCAGAGATCCAGGCCCCTAATTGGGGGTCTGGGGGCTGCAGGACACTCTTAGGGGCTGCAGCATCGACGTCTGGGGGAGGGGTGGAGAGGAATGAGAGAGGAGAGGAGGGGAGGGCCTTCTTGAAACCTTACAGCTCTCAGATGTGCCAGAGGTGGGTGACAGGTGACAGGGCCTTTTCTGTGGTGGCCCCCAGGCTTTGGAACAGCCTCCCACTGGAGGTACACCAGGCTAATATTAATTTAGCTAATATTAATAGTAATTTGGTCTAGTGGTTAGGGAGCCGGACTCTTATCTGGGAATTCCGGGTTCGATTCTGCACTCCTCCACGAAGCCAGCTGGATGTCCTTGGGCTAGTCACAGCACTCTTCTGAGCTATCACAGGCCCACCTGCCTCACAGGGAGTCTGTGGTGCGGAGAAGAACAGGAGGTTTGTCAGCAGCTTTGAGTCCCCTTAAATGAGTGAGAAAAGTAGGGTAGAAAAGCCAACTCTTCCTCCCTGAAGCCATCTGGGTGACCTTGGGTTAGTCACAGATCTCTTCTGAGCTCTCACAGCCCCACCCACCTCACAGCGTGTCTGTTGTGGGAAGAACAGGAGGTTTGTCAGCAGCTTGTGAGTCCACTTAAATGAGTGAGAAAAGCAGAGTATAAAACTCAACTCTTCTTATTCTTCCTCTATGAAGCCAGATGGGTGGCCTTGGGCTAGTCACAGCTCACTCCTGAGCTATCACAGCCCAGCCTTCTTCACAGGGTTTTATGTTGCGGGGAGAAGAACAGAAGGGTTGTCAGACACCCTTGTGTCCCCTTAAATGGGTAAGAAAAGCAGAGTAGAAAAGCCAACTCCTTCTTCTTAAAGTGGTGTCCTGCCAAGGAGGCATACATGCATTTTTTATCGTTTAAGCGTGCTTTACCGTCTTGTGGTTTTTATTGTTTTGATCCCTCCTGGGACCTTTGGGTGAAGGGTGCCATATAAATGCTCAGATAAATATACTTGGAACATGGAGGTTTAGATTCCCAAACTGGGGGACTGGAGGGGAGATGAAATTGTCAGGGGCTGCAGCAACTGTAGGAAGGTGGGGTGGGGTGGGGTGGTTTCTTCCCTGTTACTGCCACTTCTGTGCTGAAAACCCTTTGGTTCCTCTTGTTCCATTTTGACTCAGGTGGTTGCGGCAGAAATCTTTGGTTAGCTTTTCATTGCCCTTTTGGCCACAATAGAGCAACCTCAAGCTATCCTCTAGAACGGCAGTTCTCAACCTTCCTAATGCCGTGACCCCTTAATGCAGTTCCTCATGTTGTGGAGACCCCCAACCACAGGGGTGGGGCAGCAGGGAGGGAGAGGGAGGGGTGGTGGGAGACTCATCACGGCCCCTCTGAAAGGGTAGTTCAACCCCCAAAGGGGTCCTGACCCACAGGTTGAGAACCGCCGCTCTAGAAAATCATCTCTGTTCCCAATAAGGCATGTTTCTTCATGCCTATATTAGAGATGTAGACATACAGGAATACTGACGGCTGTTCTTCTCTGTGTTTTAGACCCCACAGCAACATTGCCAAGCAAAATGCTGGGATTCCTGAAGCATCCAGTTGTCTTTTCTGTGGACATCAATGTGAACTTGGTGATTCTGACCGCCCTAGCGATGTTCAGCCGCTTATGGGCTCTCTCCTATCCCCGGGCTGTCGTGTAAGCAGATTATAACACTAAGCATATTTCACATGGTAGAAAAATAGCTTCAACTTATTTATTCAAATCTATATTCCTCCTTACTTCTGGATGTCCCAGGACAATTGTCAAGAGGTAAAAGAGTCACCTGGGTGGCTTTGGGCTAGTCACAGCTCTCTTCTAAGCTGTCACAGCCCCACCCATCTCATAGGGTGTTCTGTTGTGGGGTGAAGAACAGAATGTTTGTCAGCTGCTTTGAGTCCCCTTAGGGGTGAGAAAAGTGGGGTAGGAAAGCCAACTCTTCTTCTTCTTCTTCTTCTTCTTCTTCTTCTTCTTCTTCTTCTTCTTCTTCTTCAAAACACCTAATTAGAAGCCTCATTTTGTTTCCTTGTTTTTCAGTTTTGATGAAGTCTATTATGGCCAGTTCGTCTCTCTCTATATGAAACGCATCTTTTTTGTGGATGACAGTGGGCCTCCCTTTGGTCACATGCTCTTGGCTTTGGGAGGTACGGAAGTCAGGGAGCCTCGCATCTCCTCTATTGTTGGGAAGGGGAAAAAATTATGGAAGGTCAGGGCCATCTTCTGAATTCTAAAGTCTTTTTGTTTGGGAGAATAAAATAAAGATGGCTATTGAGGAATTAAGTGTAGAAAGAAGTTCAGGCACAAGAAAGAAAGAAAAAAGGAGAGGAAGGAGGAAGAGGGAAGGAAAGGAGGGAGGGAGGGAGGGAGGAAAGAGCTAGAGAGAAGGAAAGTACAAAGGAAGGAGAAAAAGTGCTAAAGAGAAGGAAGGAAGGAAGGAAGGAAGGAAGAGATGATGATGATAGATAGATAGATAGATAGATAGATAGATAGACAGACAGACAGACAGATAGATAGATAGATAGATAGATAGATAGATAGATAGATAGATAGATAGATAGATAGATAGATAGATAGATAGATAGATAGATAGGAAGGAAGGAAGGAAGGAAGGAAGGAAGGAAGGAAGGAAGGAAGGAAGGAAGGAAGGAAGACCTAGAGAGAGAGAAGGAAGGAAGAGATGATGATGATGATAGATAGATAGATAGATAGATAGATAGATAGATAGATAGATAGATAGATAGATAGATAGATAGATAGATAGATAGGAAGGAAGGAAGGAAGGAAGGAAGGAAGGAAGGAAGGAAGGAAGGAAACTTTGAGAATTTGAGTCATGATCTGCTAATAATTATTTGGAAGGAAAATAAAAGGCATTAATTTGTGCTAGTTCAGTAAGAAAGATAAAAAGTGGGTGTGGAGACAGGCCATGAAAATATTATAATGTTGCGTGCGGTCACTGCTTCTGTAACCCTACATAGTGCTGCTTTATTTATTAAGAATATATCTCCTGCCTTCATCTGAAGGCCCCAGGGCCTAAAACATATTTAAAATACAGCTCTTCTGCCCTTGGTATAATGTAAATTTCCTTGTTCGAGGTGGTGATTTAGCCTCTGAAATGCGACTGAGTTACACCGATGAATTGGGACGCGATTTCCCACTACGTGGAGGATTGCAGGAACCAAGCTGTGTGATGTTTTCATTTCCTGACTTTTGGTTTGTCACTTTTGCGATCGAGTTCAGAGTCTCGCCACAGGCAGCTCACAGCTTAGGTCTGAGCTCCAGCTTCCCTTCCTCTTGCAGGTTACTTGGGTGGATTCGACGGCAATTTCTTGTGGAACAGAATTGGGGCAGGTGAGTACAGATGGAGTATTAAAATGTCTCCTGTGCGGCAGATAAATCGTACGACAAGTTCTGACCTCCCTGCCGTCGCCCTGTGTTTCAGAATATAGCCCTAACGTTCCAGTTTGGTCCCTGCGCTTCCTGCCAGCCATAACTGGGTCCCTGTGCATACCAGCTGCGTACCAAATCTTGGTGGAACTGCGCTTCTCCCATATTGTGGCCCTTGGAGCATCCCTCTTGCTTCTTTTGGGTAAGGAATTCCTCTTATTATCTGTCTGGGAAAACCAAATGGTCCTTGCTGAGTAATGCTGCGCATGTGAGCCACATAGAATTCTGGCCCTGGGCTCCTAACTCAAGAGGTTTAGCAAACCTAATCCTGGTCCACTGGTTGAGTAGCTGGACTTTTATCTGGGAATACCAGGTTTGATTCCACTCTCCTCCTTGAAAGCCAGCTGGGTGACCTTGGGCTCGTCACAGCTCTCTTCTGAGCTCTCACAGCCCCACCCACCTCACAGGGTGTCTGTTGTGTGGAGAGAAGCAGAAGGTTTGTCAGCTGCTTTGAGTCCCCTTAAATGGGTAGAAAAGCAGGGTAGAAATGCCAGCTCTTCTTGTGGGGAGAAGAACAGAAGGTTTGTCAGTTGCTTTGAGTCCCCTTAAATGGGTGAGAAAAGCGGGGTAGAAATGCCAGCTCTTCTTGTGGGGAGAAGAACAGAAGGTTTGTCAGTTGCTTTGAGTCCCCTTAAATGGGGGAGCAAAGCGGGGTAGAAAAAGCCAACTCTTCTTCTATTCTCTATATAAGACCATGCAAGGGGGTGAAAATTCTCCACTACTTTTTATTTTATGTACTCCGTAATGGTTTTGGAGGAGCATTTATTTTTATCCTGCTATAAAAACCGTAGAGCAGTTTCCTTAAGCCCGTTCTTTGCAAGGGTCTGGCGAAAAGTTTCAGGCTGCTTTTCCTTAAGGCTGGAAATTCCCTGATCACAAGGAATGCATAAAATGATGAGAAATTACCTTAGATCCCGGAAGGGTTTGGATCATTTTAACTGTACAGATAATCCTGGGCAACCTATTTTCATATCAGCGCCCTCTCTCTGCTTCCTTCCTAACAGAGAACTCCTTAATCACTCAATCGAGACTAATGCTGTTGGAGTCGCCCTTAATATTTTTCATTCTGCTGTCCGTTTTGTCTTACCTGAAGTTCTGCAATTTACAGCAGCAAAGGTTAGAAGCTTCTGATTTATTTCTGAGATTTCCAAAACTGTGTCCCTTGCCTTTCAATGGCTGGTCGGCCGCCGTGACTGAGTGGAAGGATGGACAGAGTTTTTGGACAAACAGGGCAAGCCAAAAGTGCAAATCGGTCTAAGCGGGATTCAGCAAGCAGATTTTAGCCAGGCTTGCATGAACTTGAGCAAGTCTCTGGAAAGAAGGGCATGGCAAACTGCTTCTGTATCTCTGCCAAGAAAACTGCTGGGGTGTCCCTGTGGTTGCTGTAGCTCAGTGGCAGAGAAACTGCCCCAAAACAAGAAGCCTGCAGGTTTGATTCTCAGTTTCCTTCTTCCCTAGAAAAAGGCAATGGCAAACCATTTCTGTATCTTTGCCAACAAAACTGCAGGGGGTTCTAGAAATCAAACTTAACTCCGTGGCCCCTAGCAGCAAGGGTGACACTTGGGAACGGTTGTAGCTTTGTAGTAGAGCAACTCTGGATAGCAAAGGGTCACAAGTTCAACCCCCAACGTCACTCACAATGTGATCTATCAAGGAAACTCTACAGAGGTGCCCATGGGGGTCCCCAGCAGTTGAACCCAAATCCATGGCACCAATCAACCCCCAGCCTGAAAGCGGACAGGGCTCAGAGACTTCTTCTGCTTCATCAAGCAGTGCTTTGGAGATGATAAAGTTATGCATGATAAAACCCTTTGCCTCTTCAATTCAGTGACTCATATATTATTTACTTTTGTCTTATTCAAGCCCCTTTTCTGTCCGTTGGTGGTTCTGGCTCTCGCTAACCGGATTTTCCTGCTCCTGTGCAGTTGGGTAAGCATCCTTCCCCTCCATGGCCCCTTAAGATCATTATAGGCCTCATTCCCTGCATGTAATAAAAAGAAATCCTTGGAAAAAGGGGAGGCACAAATATTTCTGTGTCTGTTTTCCTTTGGGCACCGGTTAGAATTGCTTCTAAACCCCAAAGCTTTAACAAGTGCGATTCAAAATGAGCCAATGTGATAAATCCTAGGATGGTTTAGTGCTGGGAATTCCACGCGGAGTCTAAATGTTGTATGCATGGTTTTAGATGTAGATCTTGTGCGGCTAAGTCTAGTCTTCTTGCAGCAAAAGGAAGCTTTGCACCCAAGCCCAAAGGTTATTACAGCTTGCCATCTTTAGTACTAATCTGGTTACCTATTCGCTACTGAGCCCATTTCAGGGTGTGGACTCCAACCTATAAAGCCCTAAATGGCTTGGGCCCTGAAGGGGCGTTTCCTCCCATATAGACCTGCCCATACACTGACATCTCAAGGAGGGGGCCTTCTTGTAGTTCCTTTTCTTGCAGAGGTACAAGGCATAGGGACATATAAGAGGGCCTTTTCTGTGGTGGCCCCTAGACTTTGGAACAGCCTCCCTCTTGAGGTTCGCCAGGCGCCTACATTGTATACTTTTCAGCGCCTGGTGAACACCTATCTTTTCACCCAGGCTTTTGCCATCTAAATAGCTTCCTCAGGGGTGCTGTCCTGTTAGGGAGGGAGGGAGGGAGGGGGTGATATTTTTAATTATTATTATTTCTTTCTTTTGATATGTTTTTTTTCTTATTGTAAGCCACCCTGGGGCCGTTTGGTGAAGGGCGGAATATACATTTATTAAATAAATCGTCCGTGGGTTTTAGTTGTCTCTTTTCTATAAGCATGTATCGTGGGGCCACAGCAGGAAAGGCTCTGTTCCTTTACATAAATTCAATACTAAACCAAGGCCCGATTGTCCAGTAAAAACGATACAGAATATGGCATGAATATGGCCACTTGACTCCCATTTATATCAGAGGAGTAAGCAATGGGATTGCGGCATGAATATTTTTCCTTTGGTTTGCATACGTAAGTAAGTTCATCATGGTCAATGGCCTGGAAATTGACTGGCTCAGTTAGGGCCCAAATTATACCTAAAACTTAAATCCATAGCCCTATATAATACAATATTATCAGGTGGCAGAAAACGTTATTTTTATTAATGGCCCTTCCAGGACCTGATTTTGGATGGGAATCGCTTTACATTTTGCGTCTCACCAAGTCCAAACGTTTCATGAACTGCTATTTATGTGGTGCTGCGTTCACAGGGTGAAATATATGGGCCTCTTCACCTACGTCCTGCTTTTGACCTTCGCCACCATTCACTCCTGGCAACTGATTGGTGACCAGACGTTGTCCACTGTAAGTAGCGGAATATCTGCCAGCCGTAGCCTCTGCTTGTTTTTTAGAAATCAGGGCTAGAAAAAAAAAGCTTATGTCACTGACTCGGGGGGGTGAGATAATTCAGGGACTTGGAAACATTGCAGGGGCTGAATTCTGTAAATAACAACGATCTGATGGCACTAATAGTGCAGTAAACCTTAATAAAGTAAGGCAAAGAATATAAAATAGCAAAAAAACCAAATGCTATGAATATAAAATGCCAAGATGTATAGTGTATGAAAGAGTAACGTTTACAAAATATAAAATATTTGGCGCTCAGATATCTACAAATGTCTCCTCCCACCCAGTTCTGCCTTCAGGCAAAGCCCTCTCCCCTATAAAGCACACTGTCCCACCCTAGATGGACTAGGCTTTCTCTGTGGTGGCCCCCAGGCTACCAGGTTTGATTCTGCCCTCCTCTGTGAAGCCAGCAGGGTGGCCTTGGGCTAGTCATGGCTCTCTTCTGAGCTCTCACAGCCCCACCTACCTCATTGAGTGCCTGTTATGGGGAGAAGAACAGAAGGTTTGTCAGCAGCTTTGAGTCCCCTTAAACGAGTGAGAAAAGCAGTGTAGAAAAGCCAACTCTTCTTCTTTCTCCTCCATGAAGCCAGCTGGGTGACCTTTGGTTAGTCACAGCTCTCTTCTGAGCTCTCACAGCCCCACCCACTTTACAGGGTGTCTGTCGTGGGGAGAAGAACAGAAGGTTTGTCAGCTGCTTGGAGTCCCCTTGTAGGGGTGAAAAAAGCTGAGTAGAAAAGCCAACTTTTCTTCTTCTATATAAGCCGGTAGCACAATATTTTAGGGCTATTTTAGGATCTTCCTTGCCAGCCCCTTTGGCACAGAATGCTGGGATTTGTAACTTCGGAAGATACTTTTCAGAGTGGCGCTTCAATGAACCTCTTGCCTCCTTGTTGTCAGATGTCTCTGCTGGCTCATCTGCTTGCCAGGGTGTTTGCCCTTGGCTTCATCCCCGTAACCACGTACCTGGCTTTCTTCTACGTCCACCTGACCTTGCTGTACCGCTCTGGGCCGCACGACCAAATCATGACCAGCGCCTTCCAAGCTAGCCTGGAGGTACAAACTTAGGAGAATCTAATATATAAGATATTTAAAGCGCATCAGATCTATTTGCCAACGAGTGATCAGCATTGAATTCGTATGGTGTGTTTATCTACCTGCAGTCGCAAACGCTGATGTGTCTTTTTATTTTAAATCTTCTAATCTTATTAGAAAAATAAAGAAAAAAATACTCCTCTATTCTCTCATTAACTTTCAAGGACCTTGGGAAAAAATGCATATTTTGAGCAAAGTTAAAGGTTTAATTTCGACATTTTTTGCAATATAAGACTCACACTTTGTTTTTTTTTTTGCAAAATAATTTCCCCTAAAATTACCTTGCATCCTTTTTTTTTTTAAAAAAAAAATCTGCTTCCTAGCAAATTCCTGGCAAATAACATGCTGCTGTGTCTTATATGGTGTGAAGTACATGAGAAATGTTGGGATTAAGACCTCTTAACAGATGAGCGTGGAAGTGGGAAGGAACAGGTTTAAGAAATGTGAGTTGGAAGTGCTTTGGATGCGTGAAAAATGCACTGAATCGGCCTTTCTGTGTTCTCTTTCTCTCTCTAGGGGGGCCTTTCACGGATCACTCAAGGGCAGCCCCTCGAGGTAGCCTACGGCTCCCAGATAACCCTGCGAAATATCTTGGGCAAACCAATGCCTTGTTGGTTGCACTCCCACAAAAACACTTATCCCATCAGGTGAGTTTGTTTGCTTATTTATTCTTTATTTATATTTATAAATACACATTCATTCATATTTAAATATATGTATAGGTATTTGCTTATTTATTGTTTGTTTATCCTTTGTATTTCTATCCCACCCTATACCCAAGGGTGTCAGGGCAGGTAACAGCATTCAAAATCAAACATATTGAAAATAATAACAGTATATATTAAAACAACAGTGTTTGCAAGCAGGAAGGGAAAGTGTGTTCCCATTTAACCAAAGGCCAGGGCAAAGAGGTGCGTCTTCACCGCCTTCCTAAACGTGTATAGTGAAGGTGATAGACGCACCTCAAGAGGGAGACTATTCCATAGCTTGGGGGCCATCACTGAGAAGACCCTCTCCCGGGTGCCCTTAGTTGGGGTGGGTGGGTGCTCATAAGACCTTACTTGTCCATACCTGAACCTGGAATCTGGCCAGGTAGCTTTTCAGTGACCAGTACAGGTGCTTCAGTTCGGGTATAATATGTCCCCAAACGGTCACCCTGCTCAACAACACGGTTGGCACATTTACAGAGGCGTTGCTCCTGAAATACACAGGTGGTTTGTGTGACCTGCTGTTTCCCATAAGAGTCATGCCTCCATCTTTGCAAATTGCTCATTTATGAGCATGTGGAGGAGCCTGGCCCATGCAATTCTGGTGAGGGAAGTGGGGGGCTGGCGAATATTGCAGTGAACCCTTGAAAATACAGCCCTGGTTATACACACAGTTTGCTAACGGTACTTGGCTGGGAGCCCTGTGGCTGGGACCCGGGTTTTTTGGGCGATCCGCACGATCATAGTAACCCTCGAACCTACAGTGGCAACAGTCAGATTTTCTTCCTAGGCTGTTGAGTGAGACATCTTGTTTGGTGAGTACAGTGGTACCTCGACATACAAGTGCCCTGACATACAAGTGTTTTGAGATGCAAGCCACCGAGCGAGTGATATTTTGCTTTGAGATGAGAGCAAGATTTGAGATACGAGTATGTAAATACAGTACAGTACATAGCAAAAACAACTGAGGTGGTGTTTTGGGAGCTGGAATGGATTAATGGGAAAATTGCTTTGAGATACGAGCGATTTGACATAAGAGCAAGGTTACGGAACGAATTAAACTCGTATGTCAAGGTACCACTGTACAGTCGGACCCCTATATACACTGATTCAGTAACCACGGTTTCAGTTAACCACGGTTACTAGATCAACCCCACCCACTCACCCCACTTGGACACCATAAGAGAAAAGCACCCAGAACCAGAAGGTCTATTTCAGCCTCCGTAGAGCGTTAGAATAGGTGCATGACACCACTGGAGCAACTCCCAAAATGTAAGAGGCACTTGGGAAGTGAGCAGGAGGCATCTGGTGACATCACACCCCTATTCCAGCACTCTCTGGTGACCAAAATAGGCCTTCCAGAGGCCAGAAAAGCACTTCCGGTTCTGGGGTCGCGCACCCACAGAACTGGAAGGCCTGATCGCGATTATCCACGGTTTCAGGTCACCATGGTAGGAGCCGGAATGTATCCCCAGCGGATACGGGGGTCCGATTGTACACCCAACCCTTATATCTGACTCTCCTCCTACTACTTTTCCTCTTCCTCCTCCTTTCCTCAGGTATGAAAATGGGCGGGGAAGTTCCCATCAGCAACAGGTAACCTGCTACCCTTTCAAGGACGTGAACAACTGGTGGATTGTGAAGGATCCCGGGACGTGAGTAGTGTGTGTGTGGGGGTCATTGAAGCCCGTGACTTCAAGGGGGGCACCGGACAAGCCAGCTTTCCCTTTGCATAGGAGGGCCATGGGGGAGACTTCTGGTGACAAGACGGGTGGCGATGTGTGTGTACCACACACATTTGGCCTCTCCCATAAACCTCTGCATGTGCGTAACGTGAAAGACGGAGCCTTTCAAGTTGCAAGGTTGAGCTAAGCCGACGAAGGAGCAATGTGCCAATTGTCAACGTCCGATTTGACTCGAATCGAATATTCGAATGTCGAAATTCATACGAATAAAGAAAAATGGATGTCTGGACACATGCATTCATATCTATTCATTCCAATATTCGGTATGTTTCCGATGGTACAAATCTTGTACGCATCTGTACACATCCTGTTTTCATCCCGTACAAATGCCGACAATCGAATTCGAATCGGATCTTTGAAAATCCGGATTTAAACATTCAAACCTCAAGCTGGATTTTCGAAAATCCAAATAATTCGAATGTGAAGATTCGTATCTATTGCATATGAATCCGCAAAACCCCCACAAACCTATTTGCGCAAATAATGGAGGTTGAAATGGAACGCATACAGGACGCCTACGGGATAAATATGCATTCTTGCAAATTTGTATTTGGATACAAATCTTACCGACATTCTTGTATCCCGATCTGAACTGGAATTTTGAAAATCCAGATTTTAGAAATTCAATTTGAATTGAATTTTTGAATATTCTGTTCGAATCGAATTCGAATGTAAAAAATACATTCATGCACATACCTAGTTCCCATAACAAAACTAGACCCGAGCGCCCGTAATAAGAAAACAATAACACGATAAACTGTTTTAACATGTTCAGCCTTCAGGCCTAGGCGTGGGATTCCCGTTCCCATAATGCATCTTATTTATTTATTTATATTTACATTTATATGCCGCCCCATACCCAAGGGTCTCTGGGCGGCTCACAGCTTTTAAAAACAAATGTATAAAAACAATATCAAGTTTAAAAATGCAATATCAAGTGTAAAAACAAAACAAGTTTAAAAATGCAGTTTTAAAAGTACAAGAATAGTTTAAAACAGCAATGATTTTCAGTGGGGGAAGTATGGGGAACATTTAACCAAAGGCCTGCATGAAGAGGAACGTTTTCACCGCACCTCCAGGGTAAGACCGTTCCACAGCCTGGGGGCCACTACAGAGAAGGCCCTCTCCCGGGTACCCACGGAGGGATCACCAGAAGGGCCTCCCCTCCAGATCTTAAAACACAGGCAGGTCGATATGGGAGAAGGAGTTCCTTTAGATATCTGGGGCCCAAGTCATAGTTCTCACACGCGATTCTTCACCTTTGGTTTTGTCCTTTCACGATACCGCTGACCCCCCCTCTCTCCCCCCCCCCCACTGCCCGTCTCTCATACAGGCAGCAACTTGTGGTCAGCAACCCTCCTCGGCCTGTACGGCACGGCAGCATCATCCAACTGGTCCACGGGATCACAACCCGCTTCCTGAACACGTAAGAGGCCCCCTCGATTCTCCTCTTGCGACCGTCTTCTGCAGTGAACTGCCGCAGTGTTCCTGGGACGGGGGGGGGGGGGGTAGATTCGTTTCGAATAGAATTTTACCACAATCGAGTGCGATCTATTTGTACGAATACGAGTGTAACCATTTGATTTGTTACGAATCGAATGCATTTGTGTACGCCCCTAGGTTGCATGCTTCTGGTATCCCACCTGTTATAGTTCTATGTGTTTACCTTCCCTTCCCAGTGGGCACTCTGCTGGTAGCGTTTTTATTTAAGGTTGGAAATGAACTTGGCGTAGCTCACGGGCTGTGTAGTCTTAGCCAACTGGATGTGTGCGCGTTGCATGCTGTTTCTAAAGTCTAAAGAACTCAAGCCAATGCCTTTTGTTCTCGACTTTGCAGGCACGACGTTGCTGCCCCTCTGAGCCCTCACTCCCAGGAAGTGTCCTGCTACATAGATTACAACATATCCATGCCAGCTCAGAATCTCTGGAGGGTGGTGAGTCAACGCTGGGATGGGCGGAATGGCATTTCCTCTTCAGGACACCAGCAGGAGGGGGGGGGGGGTTGTTCCTTTTTTGAACTAAGGTGGCAGTCCAGCCTCTGATCTTAATTTTGAACATAGTGCATGCTGGTTTCTTCTTTAGCGCCATCTAGTGCTGGGAAGAAACACTTGCTAGCGTTTTTTTCTTCTAAAGTGCAGGCTACTTTTGTTTTTAGAGTGCTCTATTGAACCCCGAGCCCAGCCTTAGATAGTGGGGTTTAGATTCTGTTCGTTGTTCTTTCTTCCAGCCAGGATTATTCCGCTTCATTAAATTGTTTATTCTATTGTTGTTGTTGTTGTTGTTGTTACTACTACTGGTAGTAGTGGTAGTGGTAGTAATAAATAAGTAATAATAGGAAGTAGTAGTAGTAGTAGTAGTAGTAGAAGAAGAAGAAGAAGAAGAAGAAGAAGAAGAAGAAGAAGAAGAGGCCCCTTCTAATTCTCAAAACCTGAAACAATAAAGTACGTGAAAGCATTGCTGAAAATAGTAGAAGAGGAAAATTGAAATATTCACATTGGTGCCACCACTAACAAGGCCTGACTGGGCAGCTGGTAGAGGACAGTGTTAGGCCAAGCGAAGACAGACTAAGCCAAATCAGACATGGTTATTCTGCTGTGGTAGAAGAAAAGATGTACATCCAACGTGCAGCAAGGTTTACAAAGTCAAATAGCAACTTTCCATTTCAGGAAATCGTGAACCGGGACTCCGATACAGATGTGTGGAAAACAATTCTGTCTGAAGTGAGGCTTGTCCACGTCAACACCTCCGCCGTGCTTAAAGTGTGTGGATTTGAAAGTTCTTCCTCTGGTATTTCCCACAGGGAATTGTGAAAATTTAGGCTGTGATGGGTCATTGGCTTTCCAAAGCCTCCTTTATTCTGTCTCCTTTATTACCTGCATCCAGGACTTCTCAACTGGGGTTTTCTTATTATGATTCTGGGGGCTCTTTTTATGGTTCTTTTTCCCCATGTGAGTGAGTGAGTGAGTTTGTTTTATGGTCACAGACTAAAATTGGAAAATAAAAATACATCAAAACACCTAAAGTTTAGCAGTGTGAGTGGTACAATATTGAAATTTAAAATAATCCGATGCAGAAATTTAAAATAGTATAAAAGTATAAAAGCTGTTATCTATTCCCTCTACCCATGGTTCTTTCCTATCTATCTATCTATCTATCTATCTATCTATCTATCTATCTATCTATCTATCTATCTATCTATCTATCTATCTATCTATCTATCTATCTGCCTGCCTGCCTGCCTGCCTGCCTGCCTGCCTGCCTGCCTGCCTGCCTGCCTAGCTAATCTATCATCTACCTACCTACCTATCTGACTATCAACTACCTTTCTAATTTATCATCTACCTACCTACCTACCTGCTTCCCCCCCAGCTCAGCGGAGCATCTTTGCCCGAGTGGGGTTATCGGCAGCTAGAGGTCATTGGCGAAAAGATTTCCAAAGGATACCACCAGAGCATGCTGTGGAATGTGGAGGAGCATAGATATGGCAAAAGTGAGTTCAAAACAAAGCCAAATCCTGGCTTGGCCGGTTATCAGCGCAAGCTTTGTGGGCTTCCATGTACAACTGGTTGGGCGATGGGAGGACGTGCCGCTAGACTAGATGGCCCATGGGTCCAATCCAGCGGGATATTCCTTGGGTTCACGTGCTCCTGAAGGCTGGTGCTGGGAGAGTGAGAGCAGAGCAGCCAATGTGCTCAGGACCTCCTGGTAGACTACCTTGTGCAGCTGGCTGGCCACGGATGGGCCATGGGTCTGATCCAGTGGGGCACTGCTTATGCTCTTAATTCAGGGGGGAGGGGAGAAAGGAGATTGTGTCTTGCAGCTGGTGGAGTGATTTCCCCCCCTCCGTCTTTCCAGATGACGATTGCTTTGTTTGACCTTTTGCAGAGATGTACGTTAGCTCTCTGCTGAAATACGGGCTGGATAAGGCCTGGTCATCCTGTCGTGCATTTAGAACTCCCGGCGGGTGATGGGAGAAGCCCTGAGAGCATCTCTTCTCTTCCACCCAAGCTAAGGGAGGTTCTGTCTCACTCTGGTGTCCTCCAAACCCTTTTCCAGGCCAAGAGCAGAAGGAGAGAGAAGCCGAACTCCACCTGCCCACCCAGATCAGCGTCAGCCAGAACCTCACCTTCATGGCCAGGTTCACGGAATTACAGGTGAGCGCCCTGACCTGGAGTCTGGATGGCAGCGAGGGTCTTGGGGTGACCACCCAGCTCCCATCATCCCCCCCAGCTGCTGGATAGGCTGCCTTGAGTCCATAAGAGTCCCGGAGAACTGGAAGGCGCTCATCACTCTCAAGGTTTACCCCTCCTCTGTTTTGTTCTAGTGGAAGATCCTGACGCTAAAAAATGAAGATACTGAACACAAGTACAGCTCTACCCCTCTGGACTGGGTCACACTGGATACTAACATCGCCTACTGGTTCCACCCCACGTCCGGGGTATTTTGCAGTGCTTATATTATCTTCAGACATCTCATGGCCTCATGGTTTAGATTACAGCTCCCATCAGTCCCAGCTAGGGTGGCTCTTTCGACTACGTTGCTGATGTAAACTACAACTCCCATCAGCCTCAGCTAGGGTGGCTTTTTGGGGATTACAAGCCCCATTCCTATACGTCTACTAACCCCTCTGTAGTGAAAGGTGGACCACCCCGTGTCTCTTAAACTTTCAATGTCCAAAAGTGCTCTCACTGCAACCCAACCAATCACAGTTCATTTTGGGTGATGTGGTTAGTTGGTAATGTGGTAGTTTGGTTTTTCTGAGGATTGGTTGCCCCACCAGGAATTCAAGAACGCACACCTGCGTACCCCCAAAACTCTGAGGTCCACCTGGCAGACCGCACTCCCAATTCTTGCTTCTCTATTCACAGTGGCACTTATCTGATATTACCTTTGAGCCATTTCCTCTTGCAGGCCCAGATCCACCTCTTGGGGAACGTGGTCACCTGGACGCTGGCCAACGTGGCCACTGTCGTGTACATGGCCTTGTTCCTGTGGTATCTCCTCCGGAGAAGGCGGAAGATCCGTGACATCCCCGAAGGTCAGCAGTTGTGTGGCCTTAGGTTTTTGTGGGTTCACTTTTTATTTTTAGCTACTTCACCTAAACGTTTGGCAAGGAAGGTCAACAGTAAAAGTGAGAGGAGGGAGACCCAATCATTAGTCCTTTCCCTTTCAGATAAAACAAAGTCTGGGGGCTATTAGCAGTCGATGGGTGGATGGAGGTTAAAACCTTAGCTTATTGGATGGATGGATGGATGGATGGATGGATGGATGGATGGAGGTTAAAACCTTAGCTTATTGGATGGATGGATGGATGGATGGAGGTTAAAACCTTAGCTTATTGGATGGATGGATGGATGGATGGATGCTGTTAGAACATTGTTCAAGTGACCGAGATTTCCTGTCCTTGGTAGCCCTTGTGATGCCAGGACCGCCAGGGGTTCAACCACTTGTGAAAAGGGATTGAAGTCCTTCCTTCTCTCCTGATTTTGGCAGAGGCCTGGGGCCAGTGGGTGTCGGCCGGAGGCCTGTGTGTCGGGGGTTGGGCAGTGAACTACCTCCCTTTCTTCCTCATGGAGAAGACGCTCTTCCTCTACCATTACCTGCCCGCCGTCACCTTCCAGATTCTCCTGGTCCCCATTGTTCTACAGCACATCAGTGACCACGTTTGCAGGTATGGCATGGCATTGGCCACCAGCCCTGGGCTTAATCCACTCTGGGGGATTGGAGGCTCTGCGGGTTGGGTGGATGTAGTGCTGGCATAGACCTCAGAAGATGCCTCCCCAGCCCTGTGCCATTCTGGGTTTCAGTTGTAGGCAGGGGATCAGGAAGTGCCCAGTGAGTGAGAGAGGAAGTCTGCTGGCCATCTTCAGTGTCAAGGACAGGAACTCCTTCAGGGAGGCGCAGGATGCCACTTGTGGTCACCCAGTTGGCTTCATGGAGGAAGAAGAAGAGTTGGCTTTTCTACCCCACTTTTCTCACCCATTTAAGGGGACTCAAAGCAGCTGACAAACCTTCTGTTCTACTCCCACAACAGAACACCCTGTGAGGTAGGTGGGGCTGTGAAAGCTCAGAGGAGAACTGTGACTCTTATCTGGGAATACTGGCTTCGATTCCACCCTCCTCCATGGAGCCAGCTGGGTGGGCTTGGGCTAGTCACAGCTCTCCTCTGAGCTCTCACAGCCCCCTCAACCTCACAGGATGTTTTGTTGTGGAGAGAAGAACAGAAGCTTTGTCAGCCGCTTTGAGTCCCCTTAAATGGGTGAGAAAAGCGGGGTAGAAAAGCGAACTCATCTTCTGATTATAACCCACTCAAACTATGGTTGTGAAAAGAAGACCCAGGAACAACACATATTAACCTAAAAGCTTTTAAATCTTTAATTATTTAGTAATTGTGTTACCTTTTTGTTTGTTGGTTACGTTTATGTAAGATTTATTTCTTTGAGAGTAATAATGAAGTTATATTTTAAAAAAACAATGCCATCACTTGGGAAAAATATCCTTTTCCTTCCTGTCTTTGGGATTTCTCTCCACCGGCCTTTCCGATGTAGCTCTCCCTCCTCCCTTTCAGATCCAGGCTGTTCAAAAATATGCACAGTGCCTTCGTGGTGGCCTGGTTCTCTTCCGTCTACCTGAGCTACCACACCTTCCGGCCTCTAACCTACGGCGAGCCCCCCCTGTCCAAAGCGGCACTGCAAGACCTGCGCTGGAAAGACACCTGGGACATTTTGATCAGCAAGCGCCAGCCGTGAGGCCAGATGGGCGAGTGGGGAAAACGCGTGGCTGTAGGTCCGACTCCTCCAAGGCAGCGAGGTACGCCTGCCAACGACAGAACAGGACCCTTGTGGGCAGTTTCTGCTGGGAATGGATCCTGGCACCGTCTTTCTCTCCTGTTCTCACCCTTAAGGGGACTCAAAGCAGCTGACAAACCTTCTGTTCTCACTTAAGGGGACTCAAAGTTGCTGACAAACCTTCTGTTCTCACCCTTAAGGAGACTCAAAGCAGCTGACGAACCTTCTGTTCTTACCCTTAAGGGGACTCTAAGCGGCTGACAAACCTTCAGTTCTTCTCCCCACAACAGACACCCTGTGAGTTGGATGGGGCTCTGAGAGCTCAGAAGAGAGCTGTGACTAGCCCAAGATTACCCGGCTGGCTTCATGGAGGAGGGCAGAATCAAAGCCAGTATTCCCAGATAAGAGTCTGGCTCCCTAACCACTAGACCAAACTGTGAAGCTAAGCAAGCTGTGCAAAAATGGTTTTGTTCAGAGGAAAGACCGTTATGGACGCAGGTTCCGCTTGGGCATTTGGGGAAAACAGGCATATTTTTGATATTAATGGTGCTTTATTCCAGAACCAAATTGCATGCATGGAATGTAAAAGCAAAGCAAAGGGAAGTACTGAATCCATTTGATGACCCGCATCCTGTTTAGGACAATCACGGGTCTAGGGAAAAAGATACAGAAAGATTAGAGCATTTTTCTGGTCACGGATGCTGAATGGGAACTTAAGCTCATAGCTTACTGGGTAAAGACAGAACGTGGTCTTGAATTGGATTTCAAGACATTGGATCTTAAAAATCCGAATTGAATAAGATTTTATGACATTCAAATGTCTAAAATTCATTCGTCTACATCTCCACTCCAAGCCTGTGTGGAAATTCTGCTGCTCTGTTATTACAGAATTACTGTTTTTGTGAGGTTCTATTTTACTATTCTAGGTAAATAAAAAAGGGGACGCATTTTCCACCATGTCTCGCTTTTCTGCACCTCTTTTATTAATCAACAAAAGCCAAATGAACAAACGCACGAGCCACGCCTTGCTTTGAGAAAATTCACGGTACTCGTCCAAGGTGCCTTCGCAGCCCCTGGCCCGGGCTTAAAACAGATCTGTAAAACCAAGAGACGAAACGCCACGTCCAGGTAAGAGAAAACCATTGTTGGTTGCGCGAAGCCCATTTCCAGTGCTAACGGTCGGGTTTTTAAAAAAAAATGGCAGAAGAAATGCCGTTAAATGGGAAGGAAGATGGAGCAAAATGCAGGAATAGTGAATCAGGCCATCAGGTCTCGCCGCGCCCTGCTGATTTCAGAGGGGTGCCTTGTTCAGCGCTGTTGGCGCGTTCCTCAAGAGTAAGTCCCGCTTACTTCCAGGAAATGGTCTCCAGAGAAGCCCCACGGGCTGTTCGCACTTGGCCTTATTCTCAGGATATGGTCCCGTTGTCCACACGGCAGGCCTCACTTGGAACATCCTGGGATATATATTCTGGGCTAAAGCAAAGTGTGAACAAGCCCCACATGGCCACTGAAGCCAAAGCGATGTGGCAGTTGAAGCCTTTGCGGGGCATTCAAGACAGCAATGGCCCTCTAGGAGGGCGCCATGTCCGTCAGGGCTTTTCCCCAACCAACATGGTCCCAGATCCAGGTAAGTGGGCACAAACTGCTAAGCTTGCTGTTCTGCCCTCCCAGCTTCTTTGTAGCCAAGGGGGGGGAACAGAGTGACACCTCTGTGGGACCAGCTGCGATTCTGGCTCTTCTCCCACCCAGCCCACGATCCTTTTAGGTGGCACCCTTGATTTTTCGGAGCTGAAGGCCACCCACAGTAGAGAGGATAGGAGCAGGCACCAAGAGCCCAGAGGCGTGCTGAAGTCAGGCCAACCCCGTGCCAGGCTTGCCAGGCGTTTCACTTAACAAGCCAGGCCCTAAAACCAGGTAAGGTGGCACCAACCTTTGGCTCCGCTCCTCAGCCCCTCGTTCTGGGCTCCAGGTCTTCTGGGCAGCCCAGACTCCCAGCGGTCTGCAAGGTGATGATGTCATTACATAGCCATTACATAGACCGCTGTTAAGTCTGGACTGCCGGAGCCCCTGCTTCCACCCACACTGCCAGGCAGCCTTTAGCTGCACAAATGTTTTCCAGCTAAAAATTGTGGGGCGGAAGGCCTCCATTAAGCCCAAACTCACAACAGGACACATGATGATGATGTCATAACGTATCTCCGCCCCTTCCCAGGTGCTAAAAATACCTGGAACCCAGAGTTGAGTTCTGGGGAGCTGAGCTAAGCGTTGATGTGACCTTACCTGGTTTTAGGGCCATGTTTGTTAAGTGAAACGCCCGGCAACTGTGGCTCCCGTGTGGAGGGGTGAGGCTGGCATGCATACATGCGTTGTGGAGCGCCCCAGTCAGCTGTCCACACACCTCCTTGGAGTGTTTAAACAAAGCACGGCACACGCCCAGAGCAAAGCCAAGCCGCTGGGCGCTTCCCTGCCCCATCGGAAGCCTTCCGGTTCTTAGGAGAAAAGGGACGGTTCTCGTAATGCGCTTCCACCGAGCGCACCGGCTGACCAGCCTAACTTTGAGGCCGGAGAACAGACGTTCCGCCCATCACTGGGGAATTTGGGGGACATTTTGCCAGGCCCCAGAAGAGGATCGTTTCTGGTGCCAGGTGCGTGTGGTCCCCCTGTTCCCAGAATCCCCTAGTCCATCTAGGGAGTGTGGGAAAAAAGGTTCACGTTAGTCACCTTTGCTTCTGGAGAAAACCCAGGACCCTTCTCCCTGGCTCTAAAAGTTGTGATGCCCCTTTACAGCGTCTCCAGCACAAAGCACCGGTGCTCCTTCAGAGCTGTTTGAAAACTACGCGGAAGTCTGGTGCAATGCACTCCTAACTTCCACCAAGTTGCTGTTTGCCAGGCCTGATGGTCTGGGCTCTTGTGACCCGCAAGCGCCGAACCGCCCACCCAGGGAAAGAGCACGTTGACCTTATATCTGGACAGCAAAGCTACATAATCCACATTATTTGGACTATGTGAAATTAAGCACATCCGGACACATTTTATTATGGATTTACCCAAATGATGTGGAATAGCTAAGTGCTGTCTGGATGATGCGATGGTGGAAATATCAATTGCAAGAAGCCCTCCTGTTTTCCCCTGCCTTGGCATCAGGCAAATCCAAACTCATCCAACCCACGGACCACAGTGTCTTGAGTTCTAGCAAAGCATGAGATGAAACTGCCCACCAGCATTTACGCTCACGCCTGTCGTGTCAAAGACCCCTCCCTCTAAAAAGCATCTTACCTTTTAGAAACAAGGCACCCAAGGTGAGGAAGGTGGCACCCTCTTCCCTCCCACCCTGACCCAACAGGCAAGTGGGGGTGCAGGTAAAGAGTAACCCCAATGCAGACACCTCCTTCGACACCACCCGGAGGCACCGCACCCCAGGGTTGTGCAAAACACTGTTCCGGATGTCTGAAAACTGTTTTGCAAAACCTGCTGTTCAAGTGCCCTTTTACTGACCTGCTACGAGCAAGGAGAGGGCTTTCCCTGCCTCCCTGCTCGTACCCGGCTCTCTTCCAAACTCCCCTGGCCCTACCCGGAGCCTCGAGAGGGCAGGCCCCAAAGCCACTGCGTCACAATCGCCTGATGACATCCTCACCCGGCGATACGGACTTCCAGACCTCTTAGGGCTTCCTCCAGCTCCGAGAGGGACAAGCCCCGCAAACCTGAAGCCTTGTTTATCCTCTTGGGAAAACGCTGAAGGACTTGAAACTGTAACCCATGACCCAAGATGGCCGTGGCCACCGCCCCCACCCGTCGTCCTCAAGGGATGCAAAAAGAAAATTAAAAGTGGGTAATTTAAACGTGAGCTCCTCTGCGTACCATGCCACGCTGCGAATCCAGTCCAGTTTCTTTCCTTGAAAACAACAACAACACCACGCACGAAAACCCCACGGGCATTCCAGAAATGGCGCCCAGGGGGCCCAAACGGGAGCCAATTTAGGGAGCATCAGAGGGAGAAACTAGAAAGAGAAGGCAGTTAAAAACCAGGGGCCCTTCGCCTCTCGGGGGAGCACCCGGGTTGCCGGACGCAGCCAAAGGGCACTTCGTAATCCATCGGCGCGGGTCCAGCGGGCGGGAAGGCGACGGCGGGAGTCCCTGGCAACTCAGTGCGGGCGGCTGCTGGATTCCAGGTGCGACCGTTTGCCCGAAGTGAGCAGGGGGCTGCTGTCGGCCTGCTCCGGGAAGGGCCGTTTGGCGGAGCGCCCCTGCCCGTTCATCGCTCCACGCTGCCATTTGCAGAGGTCACCATTCAGAATGTCCTGGATGTGCTGCACAATTAGGTTAATGGCCACTGGAAGAGAAAGGAAGGGGCCTCCGGGTCAGGGAATTAAACCAGGAAGTGTGGGTAGCCGTTCCACCCCCAGGATGCAAGAGAGAGAGAGAAAATGGCACTATAGGGCCTCTCCACCTGCCCTGCCACTAAGCGGTTTTTCTTTCCTCCTCCCGCCCAGTCAGCTTTTCCTCTAATGCTGTGTCTTCTTAGACTGTCCGTGATGGATCAATCTCCCGAGATCAAATTTGGGCCCGTGGGCCAATCTTCCATACACCAAGAAGGAGTCCATGCTATCCTGTAGAAAGCGACAGAAGGACTGGGGTTTCAAGCAAGGAGCACTGGTTTTTATAGCTCGGTGCACCATCTGTCGCCTCCTGCAGAGTAGTTGAGGACACGCCCATCAGTAGGCATTCCTCCTTGGCTCCGTCTTCTAAGAACATATCAAATGGATAATACATTGATAAAAGGATGTGGCAACTTCTCTTCCTAACAAGAACAGAGATCGGGCTGGCAGGGAAATAGTGTCTGGTGTTGGGAACACACGCTTACACCAACAATCCCTGAAGGAAAGGATCTGGGTGTACTGGATGATCACAGGATGAACTTGAGCCAGCAATGTGATGCAGCTGCAAAAAAGGCAAACACCATCCTAGGATGCATCAAGAGGAGTATTGAGCCTAGATCACTAGAAATAATTACTCCTCTTGACTCTACTTTGGGCAAACCTCATTTAGAGTCCTGTGTCCAGTTCTGGGCACCCCAATTTAAAGGAGACATTGACAAACTAGAGCAAGTCCAACGGAGGGCTACCAAAATGATGAGTGGTCTGGAAAGCATGTCCTACGAGGAACGGTTGAAGGATCTAGGAATGTTTAGCCTACAGAAGAGAAGATTGGGAGGAGACACGATTGTGATCTTCAAGTATCTGAAGGGCCATCACAGTACAGAGGGATCGTCCCAATTCTCACTTGCACAAGATGGGAGGACTAGAAGCAACGGGATGAAACTCCAAGGGAGTCAATGCAGATTAGATATTAGGAAGAACTTCCTGACAGTGAGGGCCATCAGTCAGTGGACTAGGTTGCCATGGGAGCTGGTTATCTCTCCTTCGCTGGAGGTCTTCAAGCAGAGGCTGGACCTCCATCTGTCTGGGATGGTTTAGGGAATCCTGCATTGAGCAGGGAGTTTGGCTGGATGGCCTCAGAGGTCCCTTCCAACTCTAAGGTTCTACAAATAAGAAGGGCAGAAAAACTCTTACCCATGTTGTCGACACCTCGAGGGATGATAACATCTGCATATTTCTTGGTCTGTGGGGGGAAAAGGCAGCGTGAATTTTGGAACATGCACGTATCTGGGGCAAGAGGGAAGGAAAATGCCCTCTCGGCACAAAACAGAACCCAAGACCTGCTTTTCCCCTCGACGAGAGGCAAGGGATAAGAGGTGCGCCTTCAGCAATCCTCTAAATCAGTGGTTCTCAGCCTGGGGGTCGGGACCCCTTTGGGGGTCGGAATTACCCTTTCAGAGGGGTCGCGACGAGTCTCCCGTTGCCCTTCCCTCCCACTTCCCAGCTGCTTCGCCCCTCAGGTTGGGGGTCTCCACAACATGAGGAACTCCATTAAGGGGTCTGGCATTAGGACGTTTGAGGACTGCTGCTCTAGATAGAGTGAGGGTGTACCTGGGGCACCCCAGAAGGGAGACTGTGTAATAAGCCAGGGGCTACCACCGAGAAGGCCCTCCCACGCGTCCTCACCCCTCTCCCCCCCCCCCCCCCCGGTGCTCCTACCGGCAAGCAGAACTCTTCGAAGGCAGGCTTGACAAAGGTGGTATACTGGGTCAGGATCTGCTCCAGGTCCCTTCCCCGCTTCATGTCTCGAAGAACTACAGCAGAAGGAGCCCAAAAGAGCCGCGTGAAGAAGGATCTCAGCCCTCTTTCCCCTTCCCCAGGGCTGGGCAGGGCTGCACCCCAGGGGCCACCACCCACCTTCACCCAAGGAAGAGTTAAAGCCCTCCAGGTGTGCCCGGACTCCAGCTCCCGTGAGCCTCATCACCTGATCTGCCCGGGAGCAAAGGCAGGCGGGAGCTGCCGTTCGGCCCCACCCGGAGGGGTCATCACCCCCAATCCCTGCTCCCCTTTCCCACCACGTTCACGTTCCTGCTTCCCAAAGGCTCTTACACCCCTTTTAACTATCACCGACCTGGGGATGCAATGCCACAGAAAATCCCCTAAGTGGCCACCAGGGGGCCTGAGAGGTGGGCTGACAGACTGGACTCGCCTCTCCGTCGCGTGGCTTCGTCTCAGCTCTATGACCCTATAGTAGGGCGGTGCACAAACGCAATTTTTGACATTCGATGCGAAACGAACCGAATATTCAAAAATCCGAATTCTTGGGAATAAAGAAAAACTAATGTCTGGACATTCGAACCGATACGAATATGCTGTATTTGAACACATTCATTTGAATATTCGAATATGCAACGATACGAATCTCGTACGCATTCCGTACACATCCCATTTTCATTCCGTTTTCATCCCATACATATCCATACAGATAGGAATGTCCGAATGATTCGCATGAATAACTCAAATACTCATATTCGTACGAATGCTAAAGTACGAGAGTCCGGACATTCGGTTCGCACACGAATGTCTGAATCCGTACGAATAATGAATATTTCGAATATTCGAATCCTTACCCTATAGCCTACATCTCCACCTTTCTCCTCTGCTTTGGGAAGCCGGGAACATACCTGCCTTCCGGCCCCTTGGCTCTCCATTAGGTGTGTCTCGCTCTGGGCTCAACAGTCTGTTCCCACGCTTGACGTGAGGGCGGCCATCTTTTAATGGGAGGAGCAGCCCACCAGAGGAACACACTCTGAGGATTTCCATTGTCACTACTGGGTGAAAATCAGGGTACATCCCCACCACCACCACAACCTCTAGGAAGCCGACGCCTCCCAACTCGCCAAGGAACTCCCAGGGCCTACCTCGCCTGGAGAGCCTGACGTCCGAGTCGGTGTCCACAAAGAGACGCAAGTGGAACATATCCCGGATGTCCTGATTGTAGAACACCAAGATCCCCTCGAAAAGGACCACGTCGGCAGGGTAGACCACGGTCGTCTCAGGAAGTCTGCCATGGAAACAATAAGAAACGTTTTGGAGAGGGATCATTATGATCCTACAGGGGCCAACACAGCTCAGCCCCCGCCCGTTGCTTTCACCAGCACTAGGAAGCCTGCCTTAGACTGTTCTCCGTATGACTGAACTGAGCACAGAGACAGAGAACCTCACGGTAGGAGGGTTACAGATTGTGTTTTCAACTCTCCAGGGTCCACAAGGAAGGAAGGAAGGACGGCATAAGTGCCCATGATTTTTTTTTTAAAAAAACTTTCACTGCCTCCTTATGGGACGTTTGTTTGGACCAATAGCCCATTTCTTTCCCAGAACTGGAAAAAAAATCTTCCAACATTTGATCCTGGAATATCCTGGAATCAAATGATAGCTTAAGCAACCTTGTTGTGTTCCTTATGGCTGAGTGGAGATTTGGAACCCGGCTCACAAATTGTGCTACTCTGGTCAACTCGTCTAGAAGGCGTCTATTCCGCCCCTGTGAGGTTAGCCCCAAAGGAGGAGGAGGAGAGTTGGCTTTTCTACCCCGCTTTTCTCACCCATTTAAGGGGACTCAAAGCAGCTGACAAACCCTCTGTTCTTCTCCCCACAGCAGAACACCCTGTGAGGTAGGTGAGGCTGTGAGAGCTCAGAAGAGAGCTGTGACTAGCCCAAGGTCACCCAGCTGGCTTTGTGGAGGAAGGCAGAATCAAACCTGGTATTCCCAGATAGGAGTCCAGCCCCCTAACCACTAGACCCATCTGGCTCACCTCCGGGACCAACATCATCCTTCCGTCTCCCCTTGTCTGCCAAGACTGCAGATGCCCACAGACCTGGAATGAGTCACGAAATCGTAGGTTGGAACCTCCACGGTTTGGCCGTCCACAATATTCCTCAGTGTGGCTTGCATCAACTCATTGTCAAATGCATCTGCAATTTAAAGTGGGGGGGGGGAGGAGAGTACATAAGGACCACAGGAACAAAACCTTCCATGGATACCTCCTCCCACACAGTCCATGGTCCACAGTGAACAACTAAGGCCTGGTTTCCCTACCCCCTCTCTTCCGCAATCCAGGGCAGGGCCTCTTTGGTGGTAGCTCCATGGATATCTCCTCCCACGCAGACCAGTCCATTATAGTCTATGGTGAACAACTAAGGCCTGGTTTCCCTACCCCCTCCCGCCACTATGGTCTACTATGAACAACTTAAGGCCTGGTTTCCCTACCCCCTCCCTTCCACAATCCAGGGCAGGGCCTTTTGGGTGGTAACTCCATGGATATCTCCTCCCACGCAGTCCATTCTGCATGGTCTACAGTGAACAACCAAGGCCTGGTTCCCCTACCCGCTCCCTTCCGCAATCCAGGGCAGGGCCTTTTGAGTGGTAGCTCCGCAGCTATCAGGGGGTGCCGAAAAGGCACAGAATGCTCAAAAGAAGCGACGCCACCAGGCATCTCCACCAGCCAATTGACAGCCTGCCAATGGCCCTGGGTGCCAGGAAGGTGCCCATCAATCCGCCTCCCTCTTGGCACGGCGGGTGCAGGATCCGCCCCCCCCCCCACCACCCTAGAGAGGGACCCTGCTCCCTGTGCAAGGCCTGAACCCGAAGCAAGCGCACTATGCTCCTGTGCAGCCCCCCAGCGCATGGCGCATGCGCACCGCGTCCGTACCAGGGTGGTCGAAGTTGTACTGGCCCTTCAAGGCTTTGGCCTTCTGCTCCGCCGTGAGCACCTTGTAGAAGCGGTCCTGGCTCAGGATGACCACCTTGCGCTGGCGATGGTCCACCTCGTTCTGGCCCAGCAGCTCCATGATCTTCTCGCAGACGGTGGACTTGGGGGGGGGGGATCAGACAGGTGGGTGAGGCGCAACGGGCGCAAGAGGCCATCTGGGCTCCTTGACCAATCCCCCTGCAAGCAGACTTGGCACACAAACCGGGCACGGAGGGGGGGGGGTCCCCATCTGCCACTGCTCATTTGCCAGCTCTGCTGTTTTAGGCCTACAGAAGAGCCCCCCCCCCACCTTTGCTCTTCCGGCCCTTTGCAGGCTTCACAACAACCCTGACGGGTAGGACCAGGGCGCGACCAGCGGGGGCCGGAAGAGCTACGAGGGTTCCAATCAGGCCCAGCAGCACGACCCCGCAAGAGGTCAGCCCAGACAGGCCGCCTGGCTCGTTTCTTTTCATGCAGACAACCAGGACTGTGGTCACACCTGAGGTTCAATCCAGATTCAGTCCACTTTCAGAGCGAGAGGACCCATCACCAAAGCGACCAGGAATTTTCTCTCCACGTTATCTGGCCCAAAGGTGAATTTTCTGAGTTATTTAACACTGAAAGGAAACAGCTTCTCACTTTGCTGATGTGTTCTCTGGCTCTGAAGGTGGACTGAAGCCGGATTAAAACTTAGGTGTGACCACAACTTCAGTCTGAAAGCAGAATGAAGCTGGATTAACGTGAGTGTGGCCACAACCTCAGTCTGACAGTGTAATGAAGCTGGATTAAGCCGTCAGTGTGACCACGGCCTGAGTCTGAAAGTGGAGTGAAGCTGGATTAAACCTTAATTGTGACCATGTCCTGAGTCTGAAAGTGGAACCAAGCCGGATTGAGCCACAGCCCAGGTATGGAGACGTGAGACCTCTTCTGGCACCCACCGAACCAGCCCTGGTCCCACTGCTGCCTTGTGACTGGGTGGGGGTGGGCGGAGAGGCCCTCCTAGTGGATCACGGGCTGGCTGCTGACCTTGGGGGCGATTCCCCATTGCCTCCTGCGCCTCCTCGGAGCCTCAGCCAACAAAGTGCGAACGAGGGATGGGTCCCCCTTCGCCCCCCTCCCCTCCAGGGATCCAGGAAGCCCCCAACCCCCTTCCTAGAGCCCCCCCCGCCGGGCTGGCTGCTGAGCTTGGGAGCTCTCCTGCTGCGCTCTGCGCATGCTCCATCTCCCGCATTGCGTCTCCCTGGGTCGGGGGTCCCTCACCTTGCCGCTGGCGGTGCCCCCGCTCACCCCGATCAGGAAGGGCCGCGGGTGGGGCCGCTCCGCCTCCGCTGCGCCCGCGAGCCCCGGGTTGGGGCTGCCGCCGCCGCCCCCGTTGCACGAGCCAGCCGCGGCCATCGCGTTATCATCGCCGGCAGCCGCGAGGCCAGAAAACTCCCTCTCCCGGCAGGCACCGCGCGGCCGGGAAGGAAGGAAAACTCGCCATTCCCGCGCCTGCGCAAACAGGGGAGCTGGCTGGCAGGGTGCGGAGGAAGGGGCGGGGCCGCAGAGGGGGCGGGGCCACGTGCTGCTGCTGCTGCTTGTGCTGCAAAGAAAAGTTGCAGTATCAGCAGCGGCGACGACTGTGAAACAAAATCGGAGCGAAAAACGAGTTGAAAGGGAAGGAAACTATTGGGAGCAGAGGAAGGAGAGCGGCTTTGCCGGGGAGGTGTGGCTGCAAAAGGAAAAACAGATAAAATAAATACTGTTCTGTTGTGGGGAGAGGAATAGAAGCTTTTGTCAGCCGCTTTGAGACCCCTTAAATGGGTGAGAAAAGCGGGGTAGAAAAGCCAACTCTTCTTTCTCCACAAAGCCAGCTGGGTGACCTTGGGCTAGTCACAGCTCTCTTCTGAGCTCTCACAGCCCCACCTACCTCACAGGGTGTTCTGTTGTAGAGAGAGGAATAGAAGGTCTGTCAGCAGCTTTGAGTCCCCTAAAATGGGTGAGAAAAGCGGGGTAGAAAAGCCAACTCTTCTTCTCCTCCTTATAAAGTGACTAGTCCTCAGTGAGGAAAAGAAACCCAACCTGTGGTATATATTAAGGCTCCCATTTGGTGCATCTGCTACTTAAAAGCTTCTTCCTTCCTTCCAGGCTTTGAGGAGATCTTTGCAGGCTTGTCCTGTGCTTTGCTTTAAACAGTGCTGGAATTCTCTCTCCAGTCTTCGAATTCTTGCATATTCTGGCCAGGGTCAAGCGGGCATCCGAGCTCATTGTCAGGGCCTTCTCTCTGGTGGCCCCTTTCAGAGGTGGTGAAGCTGATACTGCAGATCAAACATTTCTATTGGTATCCGAGAAAAACGAGGGACAAAGAGCATCCTTGGAGATAATGGCCACCAGGGAGGGTCATTATTTAGGCGGGGAGCGGGCAGGGGGAAAGGGAGGAAAATGCATTGGCAAAAAACAGGGGAGCAGGAGAGAAACTGAAGACATAAGAACCTAAGAGGAAGCATCGAGGCCAGCGTCCCATCAATCTACCTGTCGTTTCTGGGCATCACAAGCTGAAGAAGAAGGCAAAACCTTCACCTGCTCTCCACTTCCTGCAAAGGGCCTGTAGTGGCCTCCTGCCTGTCTCTCCAATCTAAAGGTGGCATCTTGGTATCCATTCTAGTAGCCGTTGATACCCCTAGGCCATAAGAACCTCAGAGGAGCCCTGCTGGATCAGGCCACAGCCCATCTAGTCCATAAGAACCTCAGGGGAGCCCTGCTGGATCAGGTCACAGTCCATCTGGTCCATAAGAACCTCAGAGGAGCCCCGCTGGATCAGGCAACAGCCCAGCTCATCCCACTTAACCACCCACCTGGGCTGGGAGAAAGGGGAAACTTTGCAAAGAAAACACTTAAGATTAAGACGTCCAGGTTAAGTTTGATTCTCCCTTGATCTATGCATTGCCATAAGCTTTTAGAATATTTTAGCTGGCTTGACCAGGGCTGTGGCATCACACTTAAAGTTTAATTCAGCTTCAGTCCACTTTCAAAGCGAGGGAACACATCAGCATAGTGACGAGGGCTGTGGTCGCACTTAAGGCTTTATCCGGCTTCACTCCACTTTCTGAGCGAGAGAACACATCAGCAAAGTGACAAGGGCTGTGGGCACACAGAAGATTTAATCTGGCTTCAGTCCAGTTTCAGAGCAAGAGAACACATCAGCAAAGTGACCAGTAATTTTATTTCCATATTATCTGTCCCAAAGGGAAATTTCCTGAGTCGTTTAAGCCTGAAAGGAAACAGCTTCTCACTTTGCTGCTGGGTTCTCTAACTCCAAAAGTGGCCCGAAGATGGATTAAACCTTGGGGCTGTGGTCACACCTTGGGTTTAATCCGGCTTCAGTCCACCTTCAGAGCGAGAGCATACGTGAGCAAAGTGACTGGTAATTTCCTTTCCACATTATCTCTCCCAAATGTGAATTTTCTGAGTCATTTAACCCGAAAGTGGACTGAAGCTGGATTAAACCTTAAGTGTGGCCACAGCCCAGGCGATGTTGGCAAACCCGAGGGCTCCGGCTGGCTCCCTTCCTTTACCACCAGCAATGTGAGCCATGCAGGTTCCTGGCTCAGTACATGGGCGCCCTCTGGCCTTCGCCCCCTCCGAGCCGGGCAGGGAGACGAACTGGTACAACCAACCCAGACCAGGAACGGCTGGCGCTGCCCTTCAGCACACAGCTGTCTGCAAACAAGCCGGTCAATTATTAATCAGGCCCCGGAAACTCAATGCCAGAGGATGGGCCGAGGAGGCTGCAGCCGGAGACAGGCTCCAGAGCGCTTCCTCCCCGGGGAAGCAACGTGAGCTGAAAGGCAGAGACAAGCTCCAGGGGAGACCCAGAAAAAGCCCAAAGCAACCAGGTAACAGGCCTTCACTGCTTTTCCCCAAAGGCCGGGCCAGCATGGGGTGAAAGGTCACTGTCCTGGGTTAGATCTGGACATCCCTGGTGACTTTAAGTGGGGGGGGGACATCAAATAGCAAAGAAACCGGCTTCTCTGTCCCTCCTTAAAACAGGTTCAGGTGAGGACCGGAGATTCTTTGATCTGGGACCCTGCGAGGAGGATGGAGGTGGTGGATTTCTCAGCTTCAGTCGCCCTCCCAGATTTTGGCTTCTATGGCCAGCATTGGCCCGTTTCCACGCATCACAAAGAGGGACACCGGGAAATTCACTCCACCCCTTGCACCGGGCCTGGAGACCTGCGTGTGGTGCGCCTCACCTGTTCGTACAACCGGTTGCAGCCTTTGGTTCCCTTAATGCTGGTTTCTAAAGTTAGGGATGTGAGCCAGTTTGGTCTAGTGGTTAGAGAGCCGGACTCTTACCTGGGAATACCACCCTACACCATGAAGCCAGCTGGGTGGCCTTGGGCTAGTCACAGCTCTCTTCTGAGCTCTCACAGCCCAACCCTACCTCACAGGGCGTTCTGTTGTGGATAGAAGAACGGAAGGTTTGTCAGCCGCTTTGAGTCCCCTTAAATGGGTGAGAAAAGTGGGGTAGAAAAGCCAACTCTTCTTCTTCCAGCTGGGTGACCTTGGGCTTGTCACAGCTCTCTTTGAACTCCCACGGCCCCACCTACCTCACAGAGTAGCCATTGAGGGGAGAAGAACAGGTTTGTCAGCCACTTTGAGTCCCCTTAAATGGGTGAGGAGAGCAAGGTAGAATAGTCAACTCTTCTTCTTCTTCTTCCTCCACAAAGCCAGCTGGGTGGCCTTGGGCTAGTCACACCTCTCTTCTGAACTCCCACAGCCCCACCAACCTCCCAGGGTGACTGTTGTGGGGAGAAGAACAGAAGGTTTGTCAGCCACTTTGAGTCCCCTTAAATGGGTGAGAAAAGTGGCGTAGAAAATCCAACTCTTCATCTTCCAGCTGGGTGACCTTGGGCTAGTCACAGCTCTTTTCTGAGCTCTCGCAGCCCTACTTACTTCACAGTTTGTTCTGTTGTGGGGAGAAGAACCGAAGGTTAGTCAGCCACTTTGAATCCCCGTAAATGGGTGGGAAAAGCAAGGTAGAAAAGCCAACTCCTCTCCTCACATCCATTCATTAAGGGCCTTATCTATTAGTGGCCAACACTCTGTGAAGCTGATGGGCAGGAGAGTTAGGACCAAGGAGGGGAAGGATTTCTTCAGCCAGGGGGTCAACGGTCAAGGCAATTTGCTGCCAGAAGAGGTGACAGCAACCAGCTTGGATGGCTTTAGGGAAGGGTTGGACAAAGTCCTGGAGGGCAGGTCTATCAATGGCTATTTGCTATTGCCTCCAGGTGGGAGACAGGCAGGATGCCCGTCACGCCCATTGGCAGGGAATCTGTGTTGCTCTCTGGCGCACGGCCATTGTCCAGAGCTGACCAGTGAAAAGTCGGATGTGACGCATTGAGAAACACTTTTCTGACAGACCCAGCAAGGCCACACGGGCGTCAAAATAAATCCTTTGGAAAAATTTGCACCCTAAAAAAACCAGTGCGCGTTGGAAATGAGCCCAAAGCGGTTGACGGGCTGAGCCCGGGAGCAGCACAAGCACCACAACCCACTCCACAGGTGCAGCCCATGGGTGCAATGCTCAAATGCTTCTCAGCCTCTCCGTCTCCTCCGTCCCTTTGGCCCCTTCCCCACACGAAGCCGGCAACGTGGCTTCCTTGGCTTCCCCTTGCTCTGGTTTCGTTCCAGCATCGCAGCCGGTCCACCGAAGAGCGCGTGTGGCATCTCTCCGGCGGGGGCGTCCATGGCAGGAGAAGGAGAACCAGTTGGGAGATCTCCAGATGTTGGCCAAGGAGAGGAAAGACCAGCAGAGCCTCCAGCAGCGCCAGTGACCCCCGGTCCGCCCAGGGGCCAAGCAAAGTCCTCCCCACCAGCAGGCATGGACCGCCTGCCTCAATCCAGAGCCCCCAACCTCGGCTGTGCGGAAGACCCTCCGCCCTATTCCCCGCCGGACCCGAAGGGCGTCCACCTGCTCTACCCGGTGTATCAGGCCAACGTTCCTGGGCGAGGACCCGTCTTCTACCAGCCGACGCCGCTTCCGCAGGCCACGGCCCACCAACCAAACCTGCTCCCTTTTGCCATTGTAGGTGATTTAATGCCCGCAGGGTACCTACCTGTCTGTCTATTGATTGGCATTTGGATCCCACCCTATCCTAGAAGGGGGCCCGGGGTGGGTTACGATGTTCAGAACCAAATGTAAACATAGAGTAAGACAGTACGGCACCTGAAAGTGGTGATGTTTCCTTCTTTAGCATCTTCACTGCTCTCCTGAACATGGGAAGAGAAGGTGGTACCTGGGAGCCATCACTGATAAGGCCCTATCCTATAGGTGTGTACTGTAAGTGGGGATACAGCCCTACAGATCTTAAGGCACAGGCAGGTCCATATGGAAGAAGGTGCTCCCTTAGATATTTGGGGGGGGGGGCAGAAATCATCTACTCTTAAGCTGGGGAAGTAAGATACTCTTACATCATCTTTTTGCCTGCTAGAAACTCTGCAGGTCCATCCTATGAGCCAGTTTGGTTTAGTGGCTAGGGAGCCGGACTCTTATCTGGGATACCGGGTTCGATTCCACCCTCCCCCATGAACCCAGCTGGGTGACCTTGGGCTAGTCACAGCCCTCTTCTGAGCTCTCACAGCCCCACCTACCTCACGGGGTGTTCCGTTGTGGGGAGAAGAACGGAAGGTTTGTCAGCCGCTCTGAGGCCCCTTGAATGGGTGAGGAAAGGGGGTAGAAAAGCCAACTCTTCTTTTTCTGTGATGACCATCACAATATGCTCTCTCATAGGGACCCGTGCGGATATTTGTAGGCATTCGAAATCCAATCAAATGGGTGGAATTTCGATATTTGAACTCAAATCGAACGTCCCAAAATTCAAATGTAAACATTCAAATAGAATTTCGAATTTTGGATCTGTTCGTTTGAATTAGCCGGACAGTCCTATATGTGTATGGGTTCGTAGACAATGCGTACTTGAAGATTTGCACCCTTCCTGAATCCCTACGCATTTGCATGGGTTCCATACCGGATGAAAACGGGTTGCGTACGGGATAACTACGGGATGCATACGGACATGTACGGATGCGTATGGACGTGGGGAAGATGCGTACGTGCGCATATGAACGTTGTCGGCATTCGTGTGTGCAGATTTGAATAAAAAAATTCAAACAAACAGATTCGAATTTGCTAAATTCCAATCGAATCTTGGTAAATTCAGATTTAAAAGATTCAAACCGAATTGGATTTTTGGGTATGCAATTTGAATAGAATACAAAAAAAGAACATTCATATACATTGATCTCTCAGCTCAGGCTGTCATAAGGGACTTGGGAACTGGGACACGTAGTTCATTTGCCCATTAGGGGGCCACACACAGGAGTGACCCTTCCCCCAGGCCGTACCCCAGAGCAGGGGGAGAGCCAGGAACCTGGCCGCACCTGGGTGATGCCCGTCCCGTCTTCCGTTTTCTTGCAGTACAACAGTGCTTTGTTCCACGAGAGCCCCGTGGAGGTCGACCGGAGGAACCCGCCCAAGGACTACATGGTGGAGTCCGTCCTGGTGACCATCTTCTGCTGCCTGCTGACCGGGGTGGCCGCACTTGTCTATTCCCACGAGGTAGGACCTCCCTGAGCTCCTGCTTGGCACTTACTCTGCTGTGCCAGTTTGGTCTAGTGGTTAGGGAGCTGGGTTCGTATCTGGGAATACCGGGTTTGATTCGGCACTCCTCTACAAAGCTAGCTGGGTGACCTTGGGCTAGTCACAGCTCTCTTCTGAGCTCTCACAGCCCCACCTACCTCACAGGGTGTCTGTTGCGGGGAGAAGAACAGAAGGTTTGTCGGCAGCTTTGAGTCCCCTTAAATGGGTGAGAAAAGCCGGGTAGAAAAGCCAGCTCTTCTTCTCCTCCCTCCACGAAGCCAGCTGCGTGATCTTGGGCTAGTTGCAGCTCTGCTGAGCTGTCTACCCCATGGGGCATCTGTTGTGGGGAGAACAGAATGTTTGTCAGCCATTTCGAGCCCCCTTCAATGGGTGAGAACAGCGGGCTAGAAAAGCCAATTCTTCTCCTTCTTCTTCTTGCCTGCAGACTCGATCGGCGTTGAACAGAGGCGACTTTGCTCAGGCCAAGAGAGCGTCCGAGAAAGCCCGCCTTCTCGTGGTGTTCAGCCTCGCCTTTGGCGTTTTCGTTTCCATCAGCTGGGTGGTCTACGTGGTGGCAACGCTCTACCTATGAGCAAAGGTGTCTGGACCAGCCAGGCAGACCCTTCCACAGCTCTTCCCTTGGACATGGAGGAAGCGTGGCGGGACGGGACACGTGGTCCTTATGTCTACTTAGCTTTCAGGGTCCTCCCTTGACGCTGTGTGCTGTGGGCGGAAAGGAGACCCCCCCTTGAAGGTCTGCAAGGGGGGGTGAGAAAGGATATATCAGCCACCATATCTGAGGACTGGGAAACAGAAGTTACGGACAAGAGGTTGTGTTCTGCCACTGATGACTTCATGGAAACATCTGTGTTGTCTTTGAGGTCCAATGATGGCTCTTCTGGGGGGAATCCAAGATGGTTGCAAAGTAGATGTGTTTATACGGGGCGGCAGTTGCTCCCAGGTCTGAGACAACCATGGTCCAAATCTGGATCAAGACATTTGGTTCCCGCAGGGAGTCGTCCTGAGCTGGAAATCCAGGGCTGAGTGCTGTGGCTTTGTTCTTCTTTTGGACAGATGGGTCCGGTTGAAGGGGGACTTGGATACCTGCGAAACGAGCCGTTCAAGTGGCAAACACCTTAATTTGCAGGTGGCTTTGCGCACTGGGGGGGGGCACATTGAAGGGTGCTGGCAAAGCTATTGGGAAGGGGCACATTCCTCTAAACTTTTGCAGAAGGGTCAGTCGCTAATCGCAAAGCAAGGTCACAGATTCCAGAAGCTACAGATTTACGGTCTTTGTTTGCAACAACTCTGGCCCAAATGGCAGGCTTTAAATAGAGGAAGCAGGGTCACACCTTTTTCGTCGCAGGTGGTGCAATCTTCCTGAATTGCGCAGCTGCGCGCGCTCTTGTTTCAACACCTGTGGCCCGGGTTCTTGCTCTGACTCTGAGCTGCCGACAGTTTGAGCTACAGACTCAGCGTTCTCACTTGCCACTTGTGTCGGGCATTCATTGTGCCTGGCCATGCAGCCTGCCTCAGCTTGGCTGGGCATTGCAAATGCTCCTTCATTATCGGAGGAAAGGGGACGGACAGTCCAGGTGGGCAGCACCTGGCGAGTGGGTTTCATGCCTCTTTACACTGATCAGGTGAGAGCAGCGATGTGAAACCTGCAGCCCTCCCAGAGACCGTGAGTGCCCTCTGGCATCCCATGGCCTCCTCAGTTGGCCACGGGAGCTGAAGTTCAGGCACATCTGGAAGGCCACAACTTGATCAGCCCTGGTATGCTGCTGGCAAGGAATGCCAGGAGTTGTAGTCTGGGAATACCTGAGGGCTGCAGGTTTGAGCATGATCAGTGGGAACCTCTGAAAGGCTGCATGCTTTGGTAGTTTTCTATGCCACGTCTCAGCGTTTCCTTTGGGTTTTTGGCTCTAAAATGCCTGTGGGCTGAAAACGAAACCTCAAGCATCTTATCCTTCAGCCTGCATTTGCAGCATGTTACTAGTCCTCATGAGGAAATCTGACCCGGAAGCCAGCTTGGGTGACCTGAAATCCTGTTCTGCACAACCGTCCATTTCCAAACGCTGTATATAAATACTACCACCTAGTTTCCTCGCTGTGTGATCTTGTTTCTGGCGCCACATATATCTGGCCAGCGTCTCTCGTTCAGACCGAAGGGGAAGGCCAAACAAGGCCATGTTCCCTGGAGCATCATGTCTACTAGACCCAGGTAAGGTGGGGTCAGCCAAGTGGGCATCTTCAGGGAATCAGACTGCACCCAGGGAATCAGAAAAGTGCTAGTCAGACAGGGGCAGGGAAGACCTCAAATTCTGCTCACCATATTGGGTTGTGCACAAATATTTGAATGCATTCAAAATTGAATCAAATCGACTGAATTTCGACATTTGGATTCTAATCCAATATCCTTGCATTCGAATTTAAAGTTTTGATTCAAATTTTGAATCTATTTGTTCAGTTATCCAGACATTTGCATGCGTAGGGGTTCATACATGATGTGTAGCTGAAGATCCGCATCTGTACGCATCTGTACGGATCCACACGGGATGAAAACGGGTTGCATACGGGATAACTACAGGATGCACACGGATGTGTACGGACCCGGGGAAGATGCGTACTGGCATCTACAAATGTCGCCGACATTCGTAAGTGCAAATTCAAATGAAAAATTCAAACGAATAGATTCAAATTTGCTTAATTCAAATCGAAGTTGGTTAAATTTGAATTTTAAACATTCAAATCGAATAGAATTTTCAGGTATTCGAGTCAAATCGAATCCCCAAAATTGCATTCTTGCGCAGTTTTCTTGGCAGGGATACCAATTCGTGCCTGAAACCCACCTGTCACATCTTTTGCCTATTTTGACTTGTATCCTGAGTGCTCTTACCTGGGTAGAAATCCCTGATCCTGTCCCCACACCATGACAACAATGGGGCTGTGGTCACACCGAAGGTTTAATCCAGCTTCAATCCACTTTCAGAGTGAAAGAATCCATCGGCAAAATGGCCAGTAATTTTCTTTCCACATTATCTATCCCAGAGGTGAATATTCTGAGTTATTTAACACTGAAAGGAAACTAGGGATGGGCACGAATATTTGAAATATTCGTTATTCCAACAAATTTGAACGAATAATTTGGACATTCGTATGCGTAGGGATAGGCATGCATTTCATATATACCATACATTTGTTTGTATCCGTATGCACCTGTACGGATGCACGTCGTTGAATGCATATTGAATATCTGAACAGATACGAATGCATTCACATCAGTTCGAAAGTCCAGACATTTGGTTTTCTTTATTCATACAAATTGGGATTTTCAAATATTTGATTCAAGTTGAATCGAATGTTGAAAATTGCAAATGGAACAAACCAGGTTTTGCACACCTGAGCCAATGCTGGGTCGACACTGGCGTACAGGAGAAAGGGATGGGGCGTTCAGTCGTGGGGAATAGTGGGCCCGGGCATTTTGCTCTGATAGGCTGGTTTCCCTGGTTGGTCTCACCTTCCAAATGAGAGATACTACAGAACAACAGAGGCCGTAGCTTAGTGGTAGAGCAACTTGCCTGAAAAGCAGGAGGTTGCCAGTTCAATCCCCGCCCTTTTCACAGAAATAGGGAATGGCAAACCACTTCTGTATCCCTGCCAAGAAAACTGCATTTAGTGCCCCGTGCGCATTTTGATATAGATTCCACCCGGCAAATCAACTCTTTTGCTGCCTCCTCCCTGCAGAGGTACCAGGCTGACACAAATATCCCCCTCGCTCTTTGCTCCGGGTTGCAAACATGCTCATCAGATGCTGAATTCATTAACCGTGTTTTGTTTTGTTTTTATTTTCACCAGCATTATTTTTTTTCCTCATCTTTTCACCATAAAAAAGTAACAGCTTTTCAGAATCTTGATTTTTGTTTGTGAGGAGGGGCCGTTACAAGGTTTGGGGTCACCCTCCACATCCAGCGAAGTCAAAGATAGTTCGGAAAGGCCTGGAGTCAAGGGGGGGGGGGAAGAAAAGGGGGAAAGGGGGACTTTGAACAAGCCAGATCATCAGACTTTTCCTGTTCATCCTCTCCGGTTTCCCAATTCTAATTCCACTCCATCTTCAGCAAAAAAATCCAACACACCACCACAAAATCGCACTCCCTTACAAGTTGCTTGCTTTGGCAAAAGGAAAAACCCGCTTTAGCAAAGGATCCCAGCTAGTTGTCTAAAGGCAAGTTAGTTCTTCACAGCAAATGTAATTTTTATTGGCAATTCTTCTACGCCTCTTCCTTTTTTAACACCGTGATTGGAGAAGATATGGGCACCGTATTTATTAGGCAAAGAACGGACTTCCTTTCCCGCTCACAGATGGAGCCTCGCTGCTTCTTGGAAAGGGAAGAGTTGCTGCCCCCTAGGGGCAGTGTGTGTGAAGTGTTGTGGGGGGCACACACAGGACATTTGGAGCTCCCAAAGGCCTTCGATTCTGTCTACCTGAGCCACCCTTTTGGAAGAACTTGGGCTCGATTTGATCGGGGAGAACAAAGCCCCCAGTATTGTCACCCCTTCTAAGTCTCGACGACACCAGTTAAACGGACTTCAACTGGGTCAAAAAGGGTGTGGCTTTGCTTGTTTTGATGTTGTGGATGATGCAAATGTATTTATTTTTAAGAAAGAGTCACCGATATGAAACCCAGTAGTCAGGGATGGCAACAGGAGAACCCTCAACGGGGACTGCAGAAACAGTCCCACGCGTGTGGGATCGCCTGCTACCACAGCTCAAGAACTCTGAAGAAACCTTTTTGGGTAAAAAGGGAGAAGCATCAGGTACCCGATTTTAGTTGCCATACCAGATGGATGGAGAGTTGGAAGGACAGATCGGATCCACAAGGAAGTAGTATGTGGAGGAGCTGAGTTACGTTCCATTAAGAAGATATCCTGCAGACTCTCCGCAAAATCAGAGGGGTGCAAACCAACCGCGAGATGCTCCCCTTTATTTTAACGGGACTTAAGCAGGAAAACGTCCCAGTGGAATATGGTTCCCAAGATTACCGAGATGAAAGGCAGGCATTTGGGGTTTCTTTTCCCCGCTGCGGGTGCCCAATGTTCTTTTCTGTGAGCTTGATCTCATGCATTAACATCGCTCTAGTCCCCTCCATAGCAACAGGGTGGCGGTGCTTCCTTTTCTTCCTGTACAGCTCGCCAAAACCCACTGGAAATTCAGCCATGCATCAAAACAAAAGTAAACCAATGGTGCCTAGAGGTTTGTATTTACAGACGGTCTTGTTTTCTACATGTTTACTGCATTACGGCTAGTACCATCACTAGAGATATACGTCCCCCGCAGGAAAGACGATGGGGGCATCGCAGGATCTTGGGAATCTCACATCTCCAAGCCGAGGAGGGGAAAGATCCTCCAGTTTCCTTACGGGAAGGGATCTGAGGGGGGGTTGGGGTTGGGAAAGGGGGCACAGTGTTACAACTCCGGCTGTCTTATTTCCTTTTCCATCTCAGAGATGGGGTCACTCAAAAAAAAAAAAAAATCCTGTAAACACAAACTCTGGCTGGAGAGAAATGCAATGTTGTTCTTTTTTTCCACCCATTTCCCCCGTGTTTTTTGTTTTATTTTTAAGTGGAAAAGAACGGTGAGATGGTTCTCTGTGGACAGGAAATCAGGAAGCTCCCCTTTTCTACCTCTCGTATACACTTCCGGTCAGCCACATCGGAGCAACAAGTGGCTTCCGGAAAAGACACGGCCATTTTGCTTCCTGCTCTTCCTCCGCTTTTAGTGTGCACAGCTTGAGTAAAAACTCCGAATGTGGTAAAAGTGGGAACACGCTGGCACGTACCTTCCCCATCTTCTAGCACGCTCTTTTTCCAAACAGAAAAAAACTGACCTATGGCACGGATAGGCAGTGGAAGGAGA
This sequence comes from Aspidoscelis tigris stejnegeri, assembly GCA_023333525.1. Classification (NCBI taxonomy): domain Eukaryota; kingdom Metazoa; phylum Chordata; class Lepidosauria; order Squamata; family Teiidae; genus Aspidoscelis; species Aspidoscelis tigris. Next base: position 11,693,759 of record JALMGA010000016.1, read on the forward strand.
GGAGCTTTGCCTCGACAGCTCTCTTCCACTACCCAGGAAGAAGGCAGCACACGCCAATGGTCACAGCCTCGCTGCGGAGACAATCCCAACACCCAGGGCTGGCCCAGGAGGTGCAGAGGGACATGGCCCAGTCATGCAAACGCCCGGTGATTGGCCTCCGGTCGCCTCCCCCTAGGTTTTCTCTTCTCTGTCTGTCTTTCGCCTTGTTATGTTTCGAGGTTTGATTTTGAGCGAGAGTTCCCATAAGGCCTCCTCGGCCAGGTGGTCGCTGAAATCGTTGAAGAAGGAGATGATGTCGTCATTCCGTTTGATGTCGTAATGCCTGTAGCAATAACAGAGTGTTACAGAGAATCCACCGTTCCATCCATCCGTCTGTCTGTCCGTCCGTCCGTCCATCCATCTATCCATCTCTCTGTCTGTTTACCCATCCATCCATCCGTCCGTCCGTCCGTCCATCCATCCGTCTATCCATCTCTCTGTCTGTTTACCCATCCATCCATCCGTCCGTCCATCCATCCATCCATCCGTCTATCCATCTCTCTGTCTGTTTACCCATCCATCCATCCATCCATCCATCCATCCATCCATCCATCCATCCATCCATCCGTCTATCCATCTCTCTGTCTGTTTACCCATCCATCCATCCATCCATCCATCCATCCATCCATCCATCCATCCATCCATCCATCCGAACTGCTAAGGAACATGAGGATTGCCAGCAGGCATCTGGGCAACCTTGTTAAGAGTGAGGAGGCCTTTCAAGGACAATTATTGATAAGAGGCATGAGCCTCTTGACTTTACAAATACAGAAATGTGTGTACAACTGACCTCATCTTTAATGAAGGATTGTTATGCACTGACCAGTATACTGGACCAACAAGCATACCAGGAGCCTCCCACAGGGCCACCCTTGGGTCCACTCCAGCCCAAAGAGGTGTAAATAGCTGGTCTACCACTTACACTTGCTGGAAGCGCCTCATGCTGTCCAAGATGTTGAACTGCTGCCATCGTTTGGAAAAATTGACCTTGCCATCAATATAATCTGGGTTCCCCAGGTGGACAAAGGTTAGGTCTTGTAGTATTAGGCCTCTGGAGGGGAGACAGAGAAGAGCCTCCAGTTGAGGCTTGCAATGGAAAACAGCCAAGAAGTCAGTTGATCAGAAGGGGAAAGTGAGTCAGCCATGTGACGCTGCGGCAAATATGTTTAATGCGATTTCAAACTGCACTTCTTTCACCAGATTTACGGCACCAAGAAATGGACTGAACCAGCACAGCGCTGCCAGCCTCAGATGTTTTGGACTACAACCCTAGAACTCCAAAATGGCTGTCCTGTCTGGGGCCACTGGGAATTCAATGGGGAGACTGGATTCAATTGTTGAGAAGGTTCTTTAAAGGAAGTACTCACAAGTAAGGTATACAAGGTGGCTCAACCTCGGATAGGGCAGCACGATAGGCCCGGAAAGAAGATGAACTGTCAATTAAAGTGCAGTATTCAGCCAGGCCCTGGCAGGTGACAAAACAAGGGATGGAGAATTAATGATCTGAATCTGGGAACATCTTGATTACAAAGCCGTCTCTAGATCTAGTAACAGTGAAGAGGTGTCTTAGCACAGAATCATGAGCTGGAAAAACCTGATTTCCATTTTCACTTTAATATATATAGATACAGTCAGACCCCCATATCCACTGATTCAGTAACCATGGTTTCAGTTAACCACAGTTACCAGTTTCGGCCTCCAGAGGGCCTGTTTTGGCCACTGTAGAGCGTTGGAATAGGCACGGGATGCTACCGGAGCCCGTCCTAAAATGTAAGGGGGAACCTGGGAGGTGGGTGGGAGGCATCTGGTGGCATTGCACACTTATTCCAACGCTCTCTGGAGGTCGAAATACGCCTTAAGGAGGCCAAAAAAGCAATTTCGGTTCTGAGGCTGCATGATCCCAGAACCGGAAGGCCTATTCGCGATTATCCACGGTTTCCGCTAACCACAGCAGGAATCGGAACGTATCCCCGGCAGATATGGGGAAGAATATTAAAAATATTCGTTATTTGTACAAATTTGCCCACTCGTATAGGGATCAAATGTCCTGACATTCGGATTTCCAAATCTGAACAAATACGAATACCTCGAGTTATTCGCACAAATAATTTGGACAATTTGTATCTGTACGCAATCGCATGTACCCGTATGCATTCATATGATATGCAAAACAGGATGTACACTGGATGCATATGGTAACATATGAGATGCATATGTCCCTGTAGAGATATGAACGTCCAAATGATTTGTACAAATACGTACGAATGTATCTGTATCAAATCGAATGTCCGGATATTTGTTTTTTTCGCTATCTGGATACATTAGGATTTTCAAATCTTCGTTTCGTCATGAATCGAATTAAAAAATTGCATTCGCGCACACGCCGACATCTGACGGCTTTGAAGACATGGTGGTTTTCTCATCAAATACTTGATGACTGATTGCAGAAGGGCAGGAAGACAGAAAGGCCACACTGCTGGAAAGTGTGGTGAATCTGGCTGTAAAGAAGTTTTTTCACTACCCCTATTTTTACTAAGCAAATCTATGCCTGCCGTGCTGTGTAGAGATATGCTCAAGGCTTGTGTCACTGATACATTTTTAACAAAGCAAGGTTACCTCTGAGGTTTGCTTCTGCCATTCCAGTCGGCGGATGGGCGCTGAATCCAGAGCAGAGAGAATGGCCAGGTAGGAGTTGAAGTTGTTCAGTTTCCTTAAGTGCTGTTGCAAAAGGAAGGGAAGAAGAAGGGTATCTGTTATCGGTGGCGGATCCCCTGGAATCTACTTGCTCCCAAGTCCACCCATTGGGGGCAGGCTAGCTGGGCACAGAGGGCCTTGGTTCATGGTCCAGTTGGTTCCCATTTTGCAGCAAACTAGCTACTTTGAGAATGTTTGCAGCGAACCAAACATTTGGCTGTCCGGATATCCAAAAACCCAGAAGAACTGAACATGAATTATTTGATCCAACCGTTTGTGTCCTGATATGATGGCGAGAAACAGCCAATGAGAGCAGAGACTGCAGAGACTACATGCACCACACAGGTCTCACAGCTGCCGAGGAGAAAGCTGTGGACCTCCGTTCGGAGTGGGAACAACACGCCGTGACTCGGGAGCCAGGAAAGCTGCGGATTTTATATAGCTGCAGATTTGTTATCCGCTAGTCTGGAAGGGACCAGAGATGGAGAGACTAAAAGCCATGCCCAAACTCACCTTCATGATCTTTATAAACTTAAGGAGTAATCTTTCCCGGTCCTGCGCTTTCTCTTGTTGCATGATTATGGAGCGAACCCTGCAATTTAGGGTCAGGAGAAAGAAGAGAAAATCAGGGGAACGTTCGGAGCAAGATCTGGCACCCAGAGGAAGACTAATCCTAAACTTCCGAGTCCCAGCCATGCAGCAGGAATTTTACTTTTGGCTAAAACTGGCGTTGCTCCTCTCGTTAAACCCAAGCCTCAGCCTCAGAATTAGGGAAACCCAAGTGTCATTTTGGAGGCATCTGCATCATTAGATAAGGAACAGATGTGATGGGATACTGTGGGATATTTTTATTCCGTATTTATTTCTCACTTCTCCCTTTATTGCCACAATTAGTCACAGAAGTAGCCTGTGTTTCTAGAAGTTGGAACAGAAGCTGCAAGGCTATTTGTGAAACAGACAATCGGCTGATGCATGGGTTATGTCAGAAGCAATACATTATATATATACAGTATGTGTGTGTGTGACTATACCGTGTTTCCCTGGAAATAAGACAGGGTCTTATATTAATTTATGCTCCAAGAGAAGCGTTAGGGCTTATTTTCAGGGGATGTCTTATTTTCCCACGAACAACAATCTACATTTATCCACCATAGTATGAACTGTAACTAGGGGTTATTTTTGGAGTAGGACTTCTATTTTGAGCATCTTTAAAAATCCTGAAAAATCATCCTAGGGCTTATTTTTGGGGTAGGGAAACTTTCAGGGAAACAGGGTATATAAAAGACCAGAGCTATACCATTCTGAAAACGCAGAATCTTGGTCTCTCTAAATAACAGAAGTTGTTAAAAACTTTTACTTCCCTTTCCATAGAATTTACTAGCTTTTAACTAGGGATGCATTATGCCCTTCCCAATATTTCTCTACGGATTCACAGAAAAATGCAGGATGTGACCAGACACTTGAAGCTCAGGTGGAGGCCATGGTCAACTGAAGCCCTTTTTGGACAGGGATGACTTGACCACAGTTACCCATGCTCTGGTTACCTCTAGATTTGGACTACTGTAATACGCTCTGCATGGGGCTGCCCTTGGAGATGGTTCGGAAGCTGCAACTGGGTGCAGAATGCAGCTGCTAGACTGCTGACCGGGATAGCTGGCCAGATGGTCTTAAAAGAGCTGCATTGGCAACCTAGCCCAATTCAAGGTGTTAACTTTGATTTATAAGGCCCTAAATATCCGAAGGAACGCCTCCTCCCATATCGACCTGCCTGTGCCTTAAGATCTGCAGGGGAGGCCCTCCTGGTTGTCCCACCACCCTCAGTATTAAAAGGGGTGGGCCTCCTCAGTGATGGCCCCTAGGCTATGGAACAGTCTCCCCCTTGAGGTATGTCAGGCTCCTTCACTCTATATGTTTAGGAAGGCAGTATAGACGCACCTGCTTGCCCTGGCCTTTGGCTAAATGGGAATATACTTTCTCTTCCCACTTTACATACACGGTTACTGCTTTAATATATATTGTTACTGTTTTAACATGTCTGGTCTTAAATGTTGTTACCTGCCCTGAGACCTTCAGATATAAGGCGGGACAGAAATACCAAATAATAAGTAAAATAAATAAATAAGGTCAAGAGCACCCCCTCTTCTGAGTATGACCAGAAAGATAATAGCAATTCCCTTAAAACACAGAATGACAGATCCTACAAGAGTAGATCCTACAAGATGATCAAGAGTAAATTCTACAAGGTGATCAGGAGGGGTGTATCCACCTTGATCGAAATAGTCCGAGGCGAACCTGAGTTCGCCTCGAACTGTCTCCATGAAAAGCCTCTTATCCGGGCTACGTTCGGGGCAAACGGCACAAATCCGGGGCAAACACCCACCCACCCCCCTTTCCAACTGTTCTCGCTCCGAATTAGGAGGCAAGCATGTATTATCTTTTTTTTGCAAGCATGTATTATCTTGAGTCATGGGGACGCTCCCAGCTTATTGGGACAGGAGTTTGGAGATCGGAGCATTAGCTGGCAGGGTTTCGCTGTCCCAGTATCTGTTATTTATTCTGGTCCTCATGGGTCCAAGGGTCTTCCTAAAAATTAACGGCTGACACTCTAGATTTCCCGTTGCGTTCCTCGTCTGCCCAGCCGTCCCTCGCAACAAGATATGTAGCAGTTTCAGAAGCAGTTTCGTAATTCACGTGAGGATTCCTTACCAGTAGGACATGTTATTAAAGTGCTCGGTGAACTGGGTCAGGTTGGGGCTCTTTTCCTCATTCTGCTCTTTCGCCCAAAGCAAGACTTCGGGAATCTGAAAAGCGAAGGAGAAAATGTCGGTCTGATACTTTGGAACACAAAGACACACCCAAACCTCAGTTCGCTTGAGGCCACAGCATGGGGCAAAAATCTGGGCAAAATTTTTTAAAGACCTTTATTTGCAATTCTTTTCTTAATGGCTATTTTGGATTTGTTTTACATAAAACAAAGGAAGAAGAAACAAGATGAGGAAAGAGGAACTCCAGGTACGGGGGGGGGGGAGGCTAAATTAGCAAGAAAACAGGAATAATTACTTCTCATGATCTAGACTCAATGCTAGATCACAAGACGTAATTATTCCTCTTTACTCTACCTTGGTCAGACCTCATCTAGAGTCCTGTGTCCAGTTCTGGGCACCCCAATTTAAGATAGACAGTGATAAACTAGAGCAAGTCCAAAGGAGGGCTACCAAAATGGTGACTGGTCTGGAAACCATGTCCTACGAGGAATGGCTGAAGGATCTGGGAATGTTTAGCCTGCAGAAGAGAAGACTGAGAGGAGACATGATGGTGGTCTTCAGGTCTCTGAAGGGCCATCACAGTGCAGAAGGATCGTCCCTATTCTCACTTGCACAAGGTGGGAGGACTAGAAACAACAGGATGAAACTTCAAGGGAGTCAATACAGATTAGATATTAGGAAAAACCTCCTGACAGTGGGGGTGATCAGTCAGTGGAATAGGCTGACATGGGAGGTGGTGGGTTCTCCTTCGCTGGAGGTCTTCAAGCAGAGGCTGGACCTACATCTGCCTGGGATGGTTTAGGGGATCCTGCATTGAGTGGGCGGATTGGACTGGAGGACCCTGGAGGACCCTTCCAATTATATGATTCTATGAAATGCTTGCCGGTACTTCAGGTCAGCAAGCTTTGTATGGCCATCGGTTTTGAAAGGCTGTATTAGGGACTGTGCCCTGTTTTTAAGAACATAAGAACATAAGAGAAACCTTGCTGGACCAGGCCACAGCCCATCTAGTCCAGCATCCTGTCACACACAGTGGCCCACCAAATGCTCACAGGCATCTCAAGCAGAGACAAGGACAAACCTTCTCCTGCTCTCGAGTCCCAGCAGATGGCCCTAGAAGCGCCCCAGTTCCCCCCCCCCCAGCCTGAAAGATGCACCTAGGCATTCGTTCTAGTAGCCATTGATACATCTGTCGTCCATAAATTTGTCCAACCCTTCCTTAAAGCCATCCAGGCTGGTAGCTGTCACCACCTCTTCCGGCAGCACATTCCATAAGCCGATGACCCTCTGGGTGAAGAAATACTTTGTCGGATCTGACTCTCCTACCCATCAGCTTCATAGATGCTCCCTGGTTCTAGTGCTGCGTGATAGAAATAAGAAACTTTCTCTATCCACCTTTTCTACACCATGCATGGTTTTACATACTTCAATCAGGTCCCCTCTTAAACGCCGTCTCTCCAGACTGAAGAGGCCTAGACGTCGCAGCCTGGTTTCGTAAGGGATTTTGTTCCAGCCCCTTAATCATTCTGGCTGCCCTTCTCTGCACCTTCTCTAGTTCCACAATATCCTTTTTGAGGTGTGGTGACCAGAATTGTACACAATATTCCAAACGTGGCCTCACTATAGATTTGTAGAATTTAGGAGCTGCCATTCCAGGCTGGTTCAGAGACTTCCAGCAGAGGACAGCTGCTTTCTTCTTCCGGTGGAAAGCAACGGAAGGAAGCCCAGACCGGAGACTCTTGCCGATTTACGACGGGCAGGGGAGATCTCTTTGGAACATCCATACATGGGAGGAACCCACGACGCCCAATACAGAAGCGAATACAGGATGACCCAGCTTGTGAAAAGCAGCTTTGTGAAAGGCAAAAGGGAAAATCCCAGATCTGCAATTGCGTTCTCCTTGGAGGATGAGCAGCAGGAAGTATAGAGCAGGCTCGGTACGTGAAGCTGACCTTTTGCAAAACAACCAGCTGTTGACCAAGGGGAACTGGGAAGAGGCAGGGACGGAATCCAAGCGAAACACGGACATAGATGTCCCCTACCTCGATCTTATAAAACAGCTCTGCGTCCAGGAGGGTTAGTTGCTCAGCTATCTCATGGCTATGGAAATCGTGGAGGGTCCCAGGCCTGGAAAAGGGAGGGGAAGAAGGAAGGAAGGATGGAAGGAAAAAGTTGCTCTTAATTTCGCTCTCTTCGCGTTTGTTTATCTTATTTTAAGAAAGGGTAACTCACCACTGGCTGGGATGCGGAACCAGCAAGGGCACTAGGAACATCTCTTATTCACACTGGAACAGATTAAGGGAAGCCTGGATCCTTAGATTGCCCCTGTAGGTGGGGCCTTCCATAGACCACCCCCTGGTGGAGGGGCTTCCCTTAGACCACCCCTGTGGGCGGGGCCTCCCATAGACCACCCCTTGGAGACGGGCCTTTCCTTAGACCGCCCCACTGTGCAGAAAGGAGTCTCCTACTCCCCTTACTGATCCAGAAACCTAGCCAGTGTGGAGCTGGCCAAAGAAAGAAAGAAAAGCCAGCAGGGAATTCAACCTTGGTAAGCATTCCTACTCCTCTGCCAGGACTAGCTGCACCTGTCACCTTGGCCAAAGGTCTGGGGAGCTGCCGTCTGGGGGGAGGGGGCTGGGATTCTCCTCCGGCTGGAGGCCCATCTCACCTGGCGGCCACCCCGCGGGCGGCCAGGGGCTTGATGGAGTTGGTGTACCGCAGCAACTTCTTCTGATCCACTTTGTCCAAGATGTTCTTGCGCAGGACCCGGGCGAGGCTCAGCTCGCCGCTGCAGACGAGCCGAAACACCAGGTCCATGAGCAGCTTCAGGATCTCCTCGGTCAGTTCTACCAAGCTGAGGACACAAAGAGACGGGAAACTGAGGTCTGCCTTGCCTTCAGCCAGGTACTGACTCCTGCTATAGGAACACCTCCCTCGTGGAATCGGGCTGCAGCATCTAGGCTTCTTGTTCGGTCTTCCAAGCAGGGACCTGATTAAAGGATCTAAAATCACGCATGGGGTGGAAAAGAGGGCTAGAACCAGGGGGCATCAATGAAGCCGATGGACAGGAGAGTCAGATCAGACAAGGGGAAGGGTTTCTTCACCCAGAGGGTCATCGGTCTATGGAAGTGGCTGCCAGAAGAGGTGGTGATGGCAACCAGCCTGGGTGGCTTGAAGACCCATTCATGGAGGACAGGTGTGTCAGTGGCTACCACAATGGATGCCTGGGTACATCCTCCAGGCTAGGGAGACAGGCAGGATGGCTCTGAAGGCCATTTGCTGGGATTCAAGAGCAGATAAAGGTTTTGCCTTTGTCTTCTGCTTGAGATGCCCAGAAGTCACTGCTGGGCCACTGTGTGGGACAGGACGCTGGACTAGATGGGCTGTGGGCCTGATCCAGAAAGGCTTCTCTTAATTCATGGATGGCAGGTGTATCAGTGACTACTAGAATGGATGCCCTGGTGCCACCTCCAAGCTGGGGAGACAGGCAGGAGGCCTCTGAAGGCCATTTGTAGGAATTCAAGAACAGGTGAAGGTTCTACATTTGTCACCTGCTTGAGGCGCCCAGAAGCAACTGGTGGGCTACTGGGTGAGACAGGATGCTGGACCAGTTGCACCGTGGCCTGATCCAGCAGGGCTCCTCTCCCACTGGTTCTGAATTTAGTATATAGAACAGAAGGATAGCTTCTTACTTGGGAGGAATACATTAGCTTCTTACATTCAAGATGCCTTTTTTGCCAGGAACACAGAACTCTGCTTAGGAAAACCAAGAGATCCCACTTACCACAGCTCATCCACCACTCTGACCAGAACGAAGAAGGTGTTCTTGCTGACCCGCTTCTTAAAGGTATCTGGGCAGTGACAGAATTTCTCATATGTTTGGAACTGAGTTAAAGGACTAACACAATGCTTGCAGATAGAAGGTAAAGACCAAAATGGAGATACTCTTCTAGAGACATGTGAAGATCCACAAACACCCCTCCCCCCCAAAAAAAAACTCCTGTCTTTCTACTTCCTGGAAGCTCATTCAAATTAAAAGTAACAAGGGAGAATAGAAGAAAAAAGCGCTGGCAAGCGTTTGCTGCTGACACTAGATGGCGCTAAAAACAGCAACAGCAATAATCAGGATGGAAGTACAGTCACCCCTTATTTATTTTGAAACCAACAAGGTCCATACGCTTGTGAAGATGCATTTGCAACTCTTTCACCACACATGACCCTTAAAGCTCAAAGTTATTCTCCCACCTACACTTTTCTCAGGAGTTTTTTTTGCCGGGCTTTCATGCTATCTGCAAATTTTAGGATCCGTGTCATTTTAGGGACTGCTGTAGATAAGAAAAGCCCATGACAGCCAACACCCCCAACTCCAGACGGGGAATAAAATCTTCTTGCTGCATTAATGCAATCAATCGCGGATTCTCAGTTACGGCGGGAAATGGCAGATCACCTCTTTGATTTTAGTTGGGCTGTTCCATACAGGATAGACGTTTCTTGTTCCTCTTTTGCTTGTCTTACTCTTCTGAGCTCTTCTAAAGATCCTTATATTGTTGGATGGAGAGAAGTAAGGTCATTCTTTAACAACAGCAACAACACTACGCACTATAAACTAGGGATGTGCAGAAATATTTAAAATATTCATTATTCTGCTGCATTCGGACATTTGAAGTTCCGAATCTGAATGAATGTGAATACCTTGAGCTATTCGTACAAATAATTTGGACATTTATATCTGTACGGGTACGTACCTATCGCATATGCATCCACGTGGGACGAAAACAGGATGTATACGGGATGTATATAGATGCGTACAAGATGCGTATGTACCCAAACAAATACGAATGTCTTGATTATTTGAATGAATATTTATTATTTATTTATTATAAATAAATTATTATTTATTAATTACTCGAACGAATACATGTGAATGTATTCGTATCAAATCTAATGTCTGGACATTCGTTTGTCTTTATTCGTACAAATTCGGGTTTTCGAATATTCGAATCAAACGTCGAAAATCGCATTCGTGCACACAGCCTGTTATAAGCTGGTTGTTTTAAATGAGCCTCACCTGATTTCCAGGGTTAATAATACCGGACTTCCGGTCAGCTGCATCCGACGCTAAACCCAGATGACCATATTCTGATCTCATGTTTCCTGAGGCTACGGAAAGGAGCTCAGATTTATTACTTTCCCAGGGCTGCGCCCAGGTCCACCCACTGATGTAATGCCTGAGCTTTTTGCTTGCCTTGCCAACTCTTTCCTCAAACGCTTCCTGGATTCTTCTGCATCTACACCCTGTCTGGGGCATCTGCTCCTGGCATTTGCCCCAAGTGGGCTTTGCTTCAAGATGGCGTCCTGTTCCGTCCCTCGGGACGGTCCTCCTTAACTCGTCCAACCCTCCACCACAACATTCTACGCTGGACAGCAATTTTAAGAAGCTGTGGAGTTTTTAAAAATGTGTTGTTGTTGTTGTTGTTGTTTTGCTTCCTGCTTTAAAAACGTAGGTGTTAATTGCTAGCGCAGCCTTTGTTTTGGTTGGCACAAGCGGACGCAAGATACACAACTTTCTAACCGCTGCCTCTGCATCCCACAACTGGTGGCTGCAGGGGCTCCGTCTCAGCCAGCAGGGGGCAGCAGCGAGGCAGGCCTCCGGAGCAAACCGGCTCGGGAGTGACGAACCAGCAGAAGGCGTTTGCTCATCCGGAGGGTGTGGGCAGCTGGAAATTCATGGCTTCAGGGCAGCAACAATGCAAGGCACGCCCCTGGGACAGGGAAGGAAGAACTTCTCCCGGCCTTACAAAGAGGGGAAGGGAGGGGCAGGGGTATTGTGAGGGCATGAAAGGCTACTGGGGAAGAAGTAAAAGCATGAAGAACCCCCCCCCCCCAAAAAAAATGACGTACGGACTCCAAACACGTGCAGAGCACAGTCACGAAGAAAAACGAGACAGGCTATAATCCTTCAGATGAGATTCCAGATCAGCAACTGCTCGGAATTCTGCGGGGCCCTTAAATCTGTCGCGTGCCAAGGTGGAAGGCCGCCGTGAACCCAGTTACCTGGGCATCAGAAAGGATATCTGTACTGTAGCTTCTTGATGAGCTCTTCAGGCGTGATGAAGGTTCGGTAGGTTGTCAGAAAGGCTTCACAGTAGAGCACCAAGTCTACGGAGGAGAAAGGGGAAAGGAAAAACACCCATTAAGTACTTCTAATGGAAAGCGCGGTTCCTGTTCGCAGACAAAGGGCATACAAGGGGCATGGCCATGTTGACCACTACCTAAAACATTCAAAACGGTGTTTTGCACACCTCTAGATAAAATACGAGAAAATGTTGACGTTGAAACTGGGCAGGTGAGTACGTGTTAATTTTTATTATTTTATCATATGGAAGTGGCATTTGGTGGCAATTTCAGTGGTCCGGTGAGTGTTCAGGCATAGCGAGTGCAATCCTATGACCAGAGCATGGGAGTCCCATAATATATCATTCATACTGTGGCTGAAATCTGGGGCTAAGCCCAACCCTCCTCTGCTAGGATGAACCATTCTTTGCTAAACCTCCCACCCCAAAACCTATTAGGAGAACCCTTTTCACGGTGGGAATTTTGGGGCCACGCGTGGGTGATGTCCTGGGCTTTCTTCCTCGATACCTTTCCTATCCGTTTCCGTTGCATGGACTAGCAGAATATCTCCGGAACCGCCACGGACATCTGGGCCATCGTCGCCCTGTAAATAAAAGCAGAGTAAAACCGGTGGGACAACGGCACACCAATTCCTGCTATTGTTAGGTTCCATTGCCACGATCTCTTTCCAGGAGATGCCACGGAGAGGCCTGAACCCATAACCCTCTGCTTCCAGAGCAACTGCTCTCTTTAATGTCCAACTACCACGGCCAATTGCGGGAATTAAAAAGGAACACACCAAAAGGGTCAGAAACTTTATATGAAAAATGGGATAATCCAAAATACCCATGGAGATGCCCAACAGGTGGAAGGACTGGGCTTAACCCAAGGTGTCTGGGACAGCCTAAAATTCTGGGTGTACAGCCAAATTCTGAGCTGTGACTAGCCCAAGGCCACCCAGGTGGCTTCATGGGGGAAGAAGAAGAGCTGGTTTTTATAGTCCACTTTTCTCACCCTTAAGGGAACTCAAGGTGGCTGACAAACCTTCTGTTACAGTTCACCCCAGGAACTGGTGGTCATAGGAAGCCCCTTATCCAGGAACGCCATTTTCCACATCGGCCTGCCCGATGCCTGAAGATCTGTAGGAGGGGCCCTTCCGGCTGTGTCACCAAAGGTGTGGGCACCCAGGAGCGGGCCCTCTCAGTGATGGCCCCCAGATTATGGAATAGTTTTTCCCCTGAGGTGTGGCAGGCACCCTCGCTCGACACTGCCAGTTGGTTAATGAATTTTACCTTTGGTTTTTAAGGTTGTAACCTGCCTTGAAACCTCTGAGTAGGGGGTGGGATCAAAATGTAAATAAATAAATAAATAAATAAATAAATAAATAAATAAATAAATAAATAAATGAATGCAGAGTGCATATGTATTTGTCTGAATATTTGATTCATATCTGATACAAATGAATACATATCCGATACCTAACCTTAACCTATCTGCGCTCTGAAAACATCAAATCCGACCTCAATCCACTTTTAATCCACTGTCGATCCATGCTGAATGCAATCTGGATCCATTGCGGATGCGACTGGCGCTCCATTTTTCCACCTCCCCAATCTAACGAATGTCCGAACTATTCGTACGAATGTCTGGGAACATTCATATTCGTACGAAGGTTCGCGTACAAATATCATAACATTCAATTCATGTACGAATGTCCAAATTCGTCCGAATGATGAATGTTACGGATATTCATGTGGACAGGGATGGTCCAGGAGCGAGATCTCCCAAATCTGCTTGTCCACTTGCACAGAAGCAGCTTGGGGTGAGAGGCTCCTTGCCTCGGCCACAGGTAGTGGACGAAGTTCCACGCGTCCCAAAGCCCACAGGGTTAGAACGGCACCTGCCGGTTCTCCAGTGTGGCCTACACGGAGCCCCTGTCTTATAAGCCTCAGAGAAACTGTGTGCATGGCATAATATTCGAGGCATTCCTTTGGCCAGGCTCCTGGAATTCCACTTCGGCTATGAGTAATGGTTTCTCCTCCGGCCTGCAGGCGGGTTTTGGCCCACCGGCTGTCTGGCTGGCTGGAGCGATGCCTCCTCGAGCAAGTGCCGGCAAGTGATACGATTGCTGCTGCCTTCCAGACGGACCTCGCGGCCGCCTGGGAGCTTCAGAGGCACGCCGATTCCCCGAAGGCCAGAGATAACACACGCTAGCAGGGTCTGTTTGGCAGAGGAGCCACTGGAACGGACGAACGACTGTTCCCTTGCGCAAAAGCAGGAGAATCGCTTTGCTCAGGGAAACTCGCGCTCCCAACCCGCTACTCCGGATGCCGCTTTTGCAAAACAATCTAAAAAAGAAACAAAATCAGGGCCGCTTTTCTTATACCTCCTGCTTAAGCGTCAACCTGGACATGATTTCACTGTGGTCAATCAGGGACAATTCATCCACTTCTTCTTCAAGCTGGGAGGACTCCAAGGATCCTGCCGGTTTCTGGTGCCTGAGGAGAGAACAAAGGGCTATAAAGTTGAAGGTGCTTGAGTTAAGGAAGGAAGGAGGGAGGGAGGAAGGATGGAAGGAGGGAGGGAGGACGGAAGGAAGGAAGGGGAGGAGAGGGAAGGAAGGGAGGGAGGGAGGAAGGGGAGGAGAGGGAGGGAGGAAAGGAAGGGGAGGGAGGGAAAGAAGGGAGGGAGGAAGGATGGAAGGAAGGAGGGAGGGAAAGAAGGGAGGGAGGGAGGAAGGATGGAAGGAAGGAAGGAAGGGGAGGAGAGGGAGGAAGGAGGGAGGGAGGGAGGGAAGGGAGGAAGGGAGGGGAGGGAGGGAGGAAGGATGGAAGGAGGGAGGGAAAGAAGGGAGGGAGGGAGGAAGGATGGAAGGAAGGAAGGGGAGGAGAGGAGAGGGAGGAAGGAAGGGAGGGAAGGAGGGAGGGAGGGAGAATACCCTTTAATGCCCTGCGGGGTACAGGGGGACTGATAGGTTGTACTTGGGAGAGGGCCTTCTTGATGGGGGCCCCCAGACAACAAAATAGTCTCTACTGGGAGGTGCACCAGGTCTCTCTTCTATATACATTCAGAAGAGAGACAAAGACAAAGCTATAAACGCTGGCCTTTGGCTCTCTCCCCACTCCACTTTCAGGAGCTGCTTTTTAAATCCCTTTTTATTGCTGCAAACTGCCCGGAGACCTTCAGCTATGGGGCAGGATAAAATAGAAACAAATGAACAAATTAAGAAGAAGAGGAGTTGGCTTTTCTACCCTGCTTTTCCCATTCAAGGGGACTCAAAGCAGCTGACAAGCCTTCTGTTCTTCTCCCCACAAGACGCCCTGTGAGGAAGGTGGGGCTGTAAGAGGTCAGAAGAGAGCTGTGACTAGCCCAAGGTCGCCCAGCTGGCCTTGTGGGGGAGGGCGGAATCAAACCTGGTATTTCCAGGTCCGGGTCCAGCTCCCTAACCACTAGACCAGGCTGGCCTTGAAGGTTCCCCAGCACCTGCCCCTCCACTGGTTCTAAAGAACATGCAAATGTCCCTTTCAGCTCTTTCTGAGCCGGAGACGGGGCGAACCGTTCCCGCGGGTGGCAGGAAAACGGTCAGAACGCATCACCCAGGAACGGCCCAGAGCACTAAACGCAGCAAGAGCCGGCCTCACCTTTCGGCTTCCTCTTGGCTCTCCTTGCTGCCTGGGACGCCGGTCAGAGAAGCGGAGTCCTTGGCGTGACCGTCGCGGATGGCCGGTGACTCCTGGAAGAGAAGAAAGAATCCCCGTCGCGTGAATGCCTGGCTTCCTGTTGGGGACGCAGCTTTACGACCGTGCTACGAGGCTTCTAAAGCATTCCCGCCAATGCATTAAAGGAGGGCAGGAGGCAAGTGGACGGAAACGGGACTCCAGAAAACGATGGCTCATCTCCTGTGCTCCAAGGGTCCTTCGCCCGAAAAAATCCAAGGAGCACCAAAGCGATCAAAAAACTACATCCAGGTCGCCCGAGCATGTACAGAAGGCATCATTTCAATTGGAAATGGAAGAAGAAGAGTTGGCTTTTATACCCCGCTTTTCTCAACGGTAAGGGGACTCAAAGCGACTGGCAAACCTTCTGTTCTTCTCCCCACAACAGACATGACATAGATGGGGTTGTGAGCCCTCAGAAAGAGAGCTGTGATTAGCCCAAGGCCACCTAGGTGGCTTCATGGAGGAAGAAGAAGAGCTGGTTTCTATACTCCACTTTTCGCATCCTTAAGGGAACTCAAGGTGGCTGACAAACCTTCTGTTCTTCACCACCCACAACAGACACCCTGTGAGGTAGGTGGGCCTGTGAGAGCTCAGGGAGAGAGCTGTGACTTGCCCAAGGCCACCCAGCTGGCTTCGTGGAGGAGTTTGGAATCAAAACCAGTATTCCCAGAGTCCAGCTCCCTAACTGCTAGACCAAACTGGTACTTCTAAACAGTTCTAAGCCCTCCACTAGGGATGGGCAAGAATATCTGAAATATTCGTAATTTGATCAAACTCGTTCAAATTCGGACATTCGAATCTGAATCAAACGTCTATCCATTTGTTTTTAAACATCTGAATGAATCTGAATGTTTCAAATAATTCGTATGAATTATCTGGACATTCATATGTGGGCGGATATGTACGCATTACGTACGTGTCTATACGCATTTGTACCGATACGTATGGGACAAAAACGGGTTGCAAACGAATACGTGTGGATGCGTATGGACCCGTACAAACGTCGTCGAGATTCTATCATCAAATACAAGTCGAATATTTGTACAGATACCAAGGTATCTGAATCGGTTTGGGTTTGAATATATTTGTTTTATCTCTATTCTTACGAATTCGAACATTTGAATATTCGATTCGAACCGAATGTCGAAAACTGCACTTGTGCGCACCGCTACCTTCCATGTGCCGATTTAGGATTTCCCCCTCCCCACAATCCCCCCCCCCACAATTTCCACACCTCTTTGGGCATTTCCTGAACTTTCCTGGTACCATTTCAAATGCAAGAGCTCCTCTTAGACGTGGATTTAGATACGTTTGCCGGTAAATGTTTGCAAACAAAAGATGACGCAGCAAAAAGAAAAGGAAATAAAAAAACCCCAAGAAGTTTCCAAAAAGTTAAAAGTTTATAATTCCGCCCCACATTGGCATGCAGGAAATGGGTGCTCTGGTGTTTCCACACCAGGGCATAGGTGTGTTGATACATAGTAGCTCAATGCCGATCTCCCGGAAGGGCTTACAAAACAGGGAGTCACCACTAAATAGGCCCTGTTCCTCATTACTGCCTCACACCTTCGATGCTGGCAATACGGCTTGGGTTGGATAATATGGAAGCTGGTATTTTGTTTAGATATCACCACTGGGTTCGACCCTTCGGGCAGCTCCATCCTGCTTCAAACCAGCCACCTTGCTCCTTTTGCAGACTGATTTTCTGTTCACGTTCTTCCCATCTGTCCATTATCAACTTGGCAGCCGTTCAACGGACCCCCACCTTCCCCTGAACCCAACCCACCAAGAAACAGGTCCTGTGTGTCTAGCGACTGTAACACACACACACACCAAACAGAGCCACATGGACCACGCCATGGGGAACAAAAAAGAGATGCTTACACGAGCCGCTGGAGACCCCAAATTACCCCTTCTGCCTGCGCTACCTGAACAAAACACAAGACTCTTAATCAACAGGGTGTGTTCAGCCCTGCAAGGATGTGAACCGGGACTGAACTGGATGGCCACGGGAAGGTCTCCACTGTAAAGAGAGGAAGGTATCTCCCAGTGCTATCTCCGAGGGCACAGCCAAAACGCTTGGCCCTTTCCTGCCTGTTTAAGGCTCTCATGAGCTGGATCCCACTCATTTCCATGATCCCTCCAAGCAGTTTTCTTGGCAGGAGTGCAAAATGTGTTTGCCCTTCCCGTACAGGCAGACGGCAGGGGTCGGAGCTCCACTTTCCACGCACTAAAGCCACACACACTGGAGGAGTTTTTAAATCTTGAGAGCAGAATCTCAGCTGTGTTTAAACCCAAAGCGTGCTGAACTCACACAGGATGGAAAGGGTACCAAATCCACATCTTACATCAGACGCCCTGGAACCTCAGGCATAGGTGATATTGAATTTTAAGCCTTCAATCTCTGTTAACGCTCTTGGTACATCTGCATTTATTTGCTATTTTATTTATACTCTGAGATGGTCATACTAATAGGCAAGTGCATGAATATTTGCAACATTCGTTATTCGTACGAATTCCCCCAGCAATTCCCCGGAGAGCGGAGTGAACGAAGAAATGCCCCCTAATTTTCCATACTAGGACCACTTCTACCATTCCTCTGGGAGACTGCAAACAGAGGCTGGTATGCTGGGTGGGTTACTAGCAGGATCCAGCATTTTCAGGTATCAAATCTGGCCCTGTTCTGGCAGGGTTTGGGGGGTTTTGGTCTGCTTTCGGCGGCCCAAATCCAAAACGCATGGGGACACCCCTTGCCAATCCGGGGTTCGGAAGCATACCAAATGTGCACGGGGACACGGCCTCTCTGTGATCCTTCACATCTCTAAACTCTGGGGATGGATTTATTTTAAACAAGTAGAGAGAGGATGAGGTCATCATCAACGTACTGGCAGAATATCCCATTCCGTGTTCCAGGAGCCTGGATTTACTTATTTATTTATACCCGTATTTTCCGGCGTATAAGACGACTGGGCGTATAAGACGACCCTCAACTTTCCAGTTAAAAGATAGAGTTTGGGATATACTCACCGTATAAGAAGACGACACCTGACGTATAAGACGACCCCCGACTTTTGAGAAGATTTTCCTGGGTTAAAAAGTAGTCTTATACGCCAGAAAATACAGTATTTTTATCCCACCCCATACCTGGAGATCTCCAGGTGGGTAACAACATCTAAAATCAAACATCATTAAAACAAGAATATGTATTAAAACAGTAGCAAGTGGGAAGGGAAAGTGTATCCCCATTTAACCAAAGGCAAAGAGGCGCATTTTCACTGCCTTCCTCAACGTGTTCGGCAAAGGTGATAGACGCACCTCAAGGGGGAGACTATTCCTTAGCCAAGGGGCCATCACTGAGAAGGCCCTCTCCTGGGTGCCCACCCCCTTTGCTGCTAAGGGTGGTGGGACAACCAAGAGGGCCTCCCCTCCAGATCTTAAGGCGCCGGCAGGTCGATATGACAATCCCTGATGTCTAAACTCCACATCCAGTCTCTCTGCAAAGACCTTTGGCCGGACGATGCTTTTCCAAAATGCGTCAATATGTTTTCCAGAGTTTTTTTCTTTCCATTTTCTTTTTAAATGCCTGCCCTGTTTACTAGATGGAGTCAAGGCACCTATCTGACTTCATACCCCTGGGAGGAACCTCCCCTTAAAAGCCAGGAACAATTGCAACGCTTCTTTGACGGGAAGATAAAAAGAAAAGAAAAAGAACTCAAGTCGGCATTGCTAGTTTAGCGGAGAAGTGCGCCACTGCAAAATGGTTGCGCTGAAGGGAAAAGCGAGCCACGTTTCCGGAACGGCACTCCGTACCTCCGCGGCTGCAAGCTGCCAATAGTTGGGCCAGCTTTGGCACAACCTCAAAGGTCACCAGAGACGCAGCCCAACACCGTGGCTTCCCGGGGCGCCGTCAGCATGCATGTCCACCCGAAAGGGGTCCCGCCACCAAGCTGCCATTCTACTTACTCCTTCAGAAAGAGGGAGTTCCCTCTTGCTTTGGCCCGAGGAATACAGATTGACGTATTCACCCTCCCCAGTCTCCTCACCGGCGTTTTCGCTCTACAGGAAACAGGATGAAAGAAAGTCGGTGACGGGGCAGAGCGTGACGGAGCCCCCTAGCCATGCACGGGCAGCAATTGGGGAAGGTTCGACTCGTACCCAGATAACCGTCCACTCGGAGATGGGTGAGGACAGGGTTACTAGCAGCCATCTTTGATTTCCTGCCTTCCCCTTACCCCTTTCCAACACCTGGTGTACCCCACCGTGAAGGCTTTCGGGGTCTGATATCAAGAATAGGAGACCAGCTGCCAGCCTAAATTTGGAGTGTCTTCGGGAAAAGGTGAGCCCTCATCCCTGTCTCCTGCGATAAGGTGACTGTTAAATGTGTGACGCCACATCTGTGCATCTACTTGGGGTTTTTCTCAGGGCCTAGATGGTCGCTGGGTACCACTAAGTTGTGGCCGACCTCAGGTTGACTTCACGGGGTGTCTCCACTGAACCCTCTACACAGTTTTCTTGGCAGAGACACAGAAGTGGTTTGCCATTGCCTACTTCTGGGAAGAGGCTTTCTGTTTTGGAAAACCAGAAAAAGTTACAGACGCATCCTTTCACTCAGCGTCAAGGTCCCAAACAGCTGAATCCTCACAGCGGAGAAAGAACACATCCACAAAGAGAAATTTAAAAGAGGACACTCTGCTGCTAACTTCTCTAAATTCAGAAAAACTGGAGAATTTGAGGTGGGGTGATTAGACCTGCTCAAATGGCCCATGGAGGCAGACCATGGATTTAAGGTCACCTGAAACACGTCCATACCTAAAACAAAGGTTTGAAGCAATGTCTCTGATGGGACTGCTCCGCCAGAAACAGAAGAGAATGAGGGATGGAGTGGGGAATCCAGAGGGATCTTGCTATGGAAGGTGTTCAGTTATTGGTTTGGCACCTACAATTATAATTTTTAGGCACCTGTTAAAGTCCCAGTTTTTGACCCAGGCACCAAATGTGTGAACATTCATTCCCCTTCCTGACCCACCTTTCTTTTTTTTTTTAATGTGTTTTAATGGCTGATTTATGTTACGTGTAGTTTTTACCTTTGTATATAAGAAGAGAGCTGGCTTTTCTACCCCACTTTTCTCACCCATTTAAAGGGACTCAAAGCAGCTGACAAAGCTTCTGTTCTTCTCCCCACAACCGATCACCTTGTGAGGTGGGTGGGGCTGTGAGAGCTCTGGAGTGAGGTATGACTAGCCCAAGGTCACCCAGCTGGGTCTCTGGAGGAGGGCAGAATCGAACCCGGTATTCCCAGATAAGGGCCTGGCTCCTTAACCACTAGACCAAACTGGCTCACATTAATGTTTTAAGTGAATAATTAAAATAAATGAAATAGTGTTGGATGAAATGAAGGATGTGCAGGGTGAGGCAGGAGTCTCGTGTGGACATCCCAAGAAGGTGGGCAACCCTACGACTTCAGGAGACAAAGGCTTAGAAAATCTCTCACCGTGAGAGCCTAGGGATTTCCTAGGGATTTCCTGCCCGGATAACGTATCTGGCTTCCCATCAGCACTCGCTCATCTCATCTTTGTTCCCCAGGATACTTCCGGTTGCTGGGACCAGGACCATCCTTTATGGCCCTTTTACGGCCCACCACAATGTACAAAATGGCCTTCTCTGACAGATGTAGCGCATCAAGCTCACCAGCAGCCATGTCTTAAATTCTCACAGGTAACCAAAGAATATCACCCTCCGAGAGGTAATAGGACACCTATCAGGGCACTGAGACGAGAGGATGCGGACGACCAATTAGCCAGTTAGATTGGCCAAACGGGCCCCGGTAATTGAAGGGGGGAGAGTAGCAAATGCAAAAAAAATCTGCGTGCACTGCTTTTGGGCTGGAAAGGATGGTTGTGGCAACAGGTATCAGGAGGATAAGTCTTTGCAGAACATTTTGCAACCTCCCTGCGCACACCTCGGCCCACCTACCCCTCCGCCACCTTGTCTGGGGCCTAGTAAACCAGAAACACAGAGCCAAAAGGGATGCTTCAGGCTAGGGAGTCTAACCCTCTCTTCCACCCGGGGGGGGGAGGGGGGCACCTCGAGCCCGGGGGGCACCTCTCTCGCCTGTCGAAAGTCCTCACCGAAGATGTCTGGAGAGAATCAGTGAAAGAGGAATCAGAAGGAAGGCAGACAGAAGCAGTCCCGTTAAAGCTGCTCTCCTGAGAAGAGGGAACCCCGTCCACCAGGCCGAGGGGCTGGCCGGCCGCCGCCGCCGCCGTCGTGGGCACGGCCGTCAGATCGGCATGCGGAGACTGGAGCGCCGGCGGGAAGCACAGAGGCAGAGAGGAGGTGGCAGAGGTAGATGAGAGAAAAGGAGGGACCGAAATTTGGCTGCTGCGCGGCACAAAGTCTTGCGAGTAAGACCTGAACACGGATTTGTACTGCGGGGTTAGGGGAGATGGTGACAGGGCGGAGAGAGGGGGGGGGGAGAGAAGGGGGAAAACCAGGCCGGCGGAGAGGAAAAAACGGGCAAGGAGAGGAGAGAAAGAGACAGAGAAAAGAGAAAAGTAATTAGATCAACAGCACCTCATTAACACCTGAAAGACCGGCAGCGTGTTTGGCACCTGACTGCGCAGCTGTGCAATATGGCGCCCATGCCAGCCCACGGGAGACAGCTGGGATTGGGTTGGGAATAAAGAGAATTTCCTGCCCCACGGGAGACCGTAATGCACTGTGTTAGGGCGAGCAAAGGCTCTTCATCACCCTACCGTCCACAGTCGGCTTCTTTGCTTATTGAAAGCAAAACGGATCTGGATTCTGCAGAATATTCGACGCGTTACAAATCGAAGGTCGAAAATTGCATTTGTGCGTCCTCTCTCCCCCCCCCCCCCAATTGGTCTACATGACTTGAAAGGTGACTTGAAAGGTGCATAGTTAAATGGGGAAGCCAGGCTTGAGAAAAGGGTTCAGTGGGCTGGATTAAGTAAATCCATACGACCTATAGGATTTCTAAGGCTCAAAAGTCTTTCTTTTTACAACCGAGTAAATATCTCCTCTGCACACAGGTTGTACAATTCCTATATGAGAACAAACGGAAGTTATACAAGTGGGCAAAACGGCTGTTTACGACTCAAATGCCACGGGAAAGGCTTGGATATGATCTGCCTCCCCCCCAGAGGACTTTCACGGTGAGAAATGGATGACATTCCCAAAATACAAAAGCTCCTAAGCCTGTCTACACAAGGCTGAACCAGCATTTTATGAAAATCTCACCTGAATCACACACTCAAACCTGGAGGTGTTACCGAAGCCTGCTGGATCAGGCCACAGCCCATCTAGTCCATAAGAACCTCAGAGGAGTCCTGCTGGATCAGGACACAGACTATAAGAAGCTAAGAGGAGCCCTGCTGGATCAGGACACAGCCCATCTAGTCCATAAGAACCTAAGGGGAGCCCTGCTGGATCAGGTCACAGGCCATCTAGTCCATAAGAACCTATGGGGAGCCCAGCTGGATCAGGCCACAGCCCATCTGGTCCATAAGAACCTAAGAGGAGCCCAGCTGGATCAGGCCACAGCCCATCTGGTCCATAAGAACCTATGGGGAGCCCAGCTGGATCAGGCCACAGCCCATCTGGTCCATAAGAACCTAAGGGGAGCCCTGCTGGATCAGGCCACAGCCCATCTGGTCCATAAGAACCTATGGGGACCCCTGCTGGATCAGGCCACAACTCATCTAGTCAGGCATCCCATCTCATACAGTGGCCCACCAGTTGCTTCTGGGCATCTCAAGCAGAACACTAAGGTAAAACCTTCACTGCTCTTGACTCTCTTCCAAAGGCCTTTAGAGGCATCCTGCCTGCCTCGCCAACCTGGAGATGGCCGTCTGATCCAAGGCATAAATTCTGGAAAAAAACTAAGAAACCCCCCCACCCCACCCCAGATCAGGCCATAGCCCATCTAGTCCAGCATTCAGTCTTCAAGAATAATTCTGGATTCTTCGTTCCGAGACTCCAAGCAAAGCTTCAGATATGGAAGGGTGAAATGGGGCAGGAAGACAACGACCCTTTGGGGGGCATGGATGGGAATATGGGAAGAGCTGGCTTTTCTCACCCATTTATGGGGACTCAAAGCGGCTGACAAACCTTCTGTTCTTCTCCCCACAACTGAACACTGTGTGAGGTAGGTGGGGCTGTGAGAGCTCAGAAGAGAGCTGTGACTAGCCCAAGGTCACCCAGCTGGCTTCATGGGGGAGGGCGGAATCGAACCCGGTACTCCCAGATAAGAATCCGGCTCCCTAACCACTAGACCGAACTGGCTCATGAGAGCGGAGGCTCAAGTCCTTCTGTATCCTAGAGGAGCTGATCTTCCTCGTAGCGGACGGAGCCTGGGTGGAAGCAGCTCATCCGTCTTTAATGCTGCCTGCAGCCATCCAAACGACGATTAATCCCCCCCTGGGTCGCTGGACGCCCTTTGAGACTCCTGCCCCCGGCTGGCTCAAAACATGAAATCCCTGGATCAGACGGCCAGCTCGTGACTTCGGCCTAGCTCAGCAAATCCATTCTCTCTCTCCAGGGCTCCTGACACATTCAGCCTGGCCACCCTGTGGAACCAGGGTGTAGCGTTCGGTAAGTGAGCCCGGCTCTTTGCCAGGGAGGGGGGAATGGGATGGGGGATTTGGGGGTGCAAAGCTTGGTGCTTATTGCTGCAATATAGGCATGCTTCTGCCCTCCCCTGGCATGGACCCCTGGCTATATGCATGCTTCTGCCCTCCCCTGGCATGGACCCCTGGCTATACGCATGCTTCTGCCTTCCCCTGGCATGGACCCCTGGCTATACGCATGCCTCTGCCTTCCCCTGGCATGGACCCCTGGCTATACGCATGCTTCTGCCCTCCCCTGGCATGGACCCCTGGCTATACGCATGCTTCTGCCCTCCCCTGGCATGGACCCCTGGCTATACGCACGCTTCTGCCCTCCCCTGGCATGGACCCCTGGCTATACGCATGCTTCTGCCCTCCCCTGGCATGGACCCCTGGCTATACGCATGCTTCTGCCCTCCCCTGGCATGGACCCCTGGCTATACGCATGCTTCTGCCCTCCCCTGGCATGGACCCCTGGCTATATGCATGCTTCTGCCTTCCCCTGGCATGGACCCCTGGCTATACGCATGCTTCTGCCCTCCCCTGGCATGGACCCCTGGCTATACGCATGCTTCTGCCCTCCCTTGGCGTGGGCCCTTCACTCTAGGAATATTTTTTCCCTCACTCGGCGTGGTCCTTGGTGGGCGTGCACACAAACGCAATTTTCAACATTTGATTTGTAGCAAATCGAATATTCCAAAACCTGAATTCGTACAAATAAAAGAAAATCGAATGTCTGGACATCTGAACCGATATAAATACATTCATATCTATTCATTTGAATATTTGATACGTATCCCATGGCACAAATCTCGTGTGCATCTGTACGCCTCCCGTACGCCTCCGTGCGCATATGAACGTCCGAATTATTTGTACAAATAACTCAAAATATTATTATTTGCACAAATACTATAATACAAATTTCTGGACATTTGATTCATATATGAATTTTCAAGTTTGTCCAAATTCGTCTGAATAACGAATATTTTGCATATTTGTTCACATCCGTAGTCCTTGGATCTATGCCTGTGTTTTACCCTCGCTCAGCATGGGTTCTTCACTTTATGCGCTATTCTGTCCTCGCTCGGCATGGGCCCTTCTTGTTTTCTTTGCTAGGGGCGTTTGTCACTGACGGCAGCTGCCCTGGTAATGGGACATGCACAGTGACGTCTTTACCTGGTGTGGCATCTCTAGTAACCAATTCTTTAAGAGTTGCCCAAAAATACATCTGCTGAAATTAGAAAGAGACTGATGGGAAGGAGGAAGAAGTAACAAGATCTCTAGGCTGGTTGGGCCTAGGAGCCTTAAGGCTCTGCTTTTTTTTGGGGGGGGGGGTGTCACTTCCCTAGGCTTATTCAAGACCTTTCCAGTGCATTTGGCATGCCACAGTCTGCAATAGCCTGTGGATAGCAGGCCCTATTATGGGATATAATCTGGAATAAGGCTCAGTGAAGAAAGAAAGAAGGAAGGAAGGAAGGAAGGAAGGAAGGAAGGAAGGAAGGAAGGAAGGAAGGAAAGAAAGAAAGAAAGAAAGAAAGAAAGAAAGAAAGAAAGAAAGAAAGAAAGAAAGAAAGAAAGAGGAAAAAGGAAGGAAAGGAAGGAAGAAAGAAAGAAAGAAAAAGAAAGAAGGAAAGAAAGAAAGGAAAAAGGAAGGAAGGAAGGAAGAGGAAAAAGGAAGGAAGGAAGGAAGGAAAATGGTAAGAAGGATAGAAAGAAAAAGGAAAGGAAGGAAGAAAAAGAAAAAAGAAGCTGCCATCTCCCTACTGAAGTTCAACAGAAAGGTCTAAGCAGCAGAATACCCGCAGCGTGCCCAATATTTACACCTATACACTGCACTTAAACCCTTATACCCAGGACAGCTGTTTACCCGACTTCTCTCCAGGGACCACGTGATGCTTTTATGGTTTCCCAACCGGCTCATCCCTTTCCTGCAGCCCTGCATGTCTGGAAGCGGCGCTGGAATCTTAGCTATGCAGTCATGCCGGGACCTGCGCCAGCCATGAGCGCAGCATCTGAAAATGCGAGTCTGGGTTCTGTTTTGTTACCTTACGTTCCTCTGTTGGGAGGCGGCGGCAGCAGCCGGGGGTGTGGGGGGGCTGCTTCTCTGAAGAACTCTCCCATCCCACCCCCTTGTCTCCAGCCCCTGCTGACTCTTCCTTTGAGGGAGGCATCCAGTGGTCAAGAAAACCTCTGGGGAGGGGCAGGGAAGGAAGACACCCCCCCCCAACTTTTGGAAGGACCTCTTCTTCCAGGAGACCACAGTGTCAGGAAGAAGGATGGGCCATTCCAGGGAACTGCAGCGAGCTTAAGCCTGGGAGCTGGGGATTTAAACTTGGAAGCCGGCCGGCGCCTGCATTCCCTGAGGGTCAGAGGGCTTAAGGCAGCAGCTGAGGCCTGCTGGCCGGCCTGCCAGCGCTTGCCACTTGCTTGCCCCTTAAGCGAAGGGCTCTCCCTTGGGGAATCGCAGGAAGAGCAGCAGAGAACGGAAGATCTTGTAAAAGGAAAGCCATTGTGAGCCAAAAATGAAAGGTCCGCCCAGTAGAGGGCGATATTGAGCCTGGGAAAAAAAGTACCGTAAAGGTAATAGTGTGTGTTGTAAGAAGAAATTTAGCCAATGCTCATCACTTATATTTGGTGGTTAGGTTCCATTGGCATGACTGGACAAATGCTCACTATCTTGATCTTCCTGTCTTAATATGCACAGGATAAGTCTCTCTGGCCCGATCCGTTCCATCTTGTCCATTGCCTTACCCTTCTGTTCCCTCCACACCGTCAAACATAGCACTTCTTTACTTAGCCCCTTCATTTGTATCGTGGCAGTTTGTCAATCAATATCTCGAAAGATCAGCTGAGTTGCTCTTCTTGCTGCCTCTCATATTCTAAGCAACCATCTGCAAAATCCCTGATTTGGAGGCATCTACCTTCGCCCAGTCGCCCTATCTCAGCATCCGGCTTTCACAGCCGTACATCACAACAGGAAAGACCGCTGCTTCAACGATACTGATTATTGTTGTCAAGAGAACGCCTTTCCCCTTTTATATGCGATTGGCTGTAACCCTCCCTGAGGCCTTCAGGCGTAGGGCAGGATAAAAAGGAATTAAATATAAATAAATATAAAAGCTGAGATTCGATCCCTCAGAAGCGCGCCTTAGCTTGTAGGTGGGTTAAGGGTGAGTTTTGCCATTCGATTTGTGATGAATTAAATGTTGGAAAATTCGTATGCGTTCGAATAGATCCCCTGTGAATATGGTGGGATTCTATTTGATATGAATGTATTTGTATGGATATCTGATACAAATGCCTATGTATCCTAGATATGGATCCTATATGTACGCATATTTCACAGATTTTTTTATGCGCATAACACATAAGGAAGGGAAATAATGTTCCCATGAATTCTTCAGAAGCTGGGATATAAACACAAAAGACCACCAGTCACCTCTTTCAGCCTTATGCAAACAGATCCAAGTGTACCAAAAAAACACATATATTTTCAGCGACTGAATTCCTCTGTTTTTAGAGGATCTTAAAAAATACGGAAAAAAAAATCATAGTCCTGATGATCTCCTTTGCTGCCCCTTTCAGCTAACCACTATTACGCCTCCACCTAAGAAAAATAATCCAAAACCAATGCACATCTATCATTGTGAAAGAAATAGAAGCATGAAATGTGGAAACTGCGCGGGTTTTGCCTATGGGAAGCCCAAGTTTCGTTCTGCATCTTCTCTCTCAAAACGATGTGAGCAGGATTGCAAAGTTACTAAGACCTGGACAAGACACAGCTGGGTAAAGGGGGGAAAAAAAGAATAGCGAATTCTTAGGTCTTTATTGCTAATATAAAGAGGGTTCCTGCCTGCAAATTCCCCGCTTTCCTCTAAGCAGCAAGTCCATTTAAATGCAGATAAGGGAAACAGGTTAAACCCATTAGAAGATTAAGCTGCCATTAAGTGGCTATGAGGGGTTTAACAGAGGGAAGTCCAGCCTTTCACCTGTCTGCTGGCTAAAGAAACCTGGCCTCTGTCTTGTGCCAGGATAAGTGGGTGGGAACCCAGGAGAGAGCCTTCCCAGTGATGGCCCCCAGGCTACGGAATAGTCTTCCCCTTGAGGTGCGTCAGGCTCTGCTGTATACGTTCAGGAAAGATGGGAAGAAGAGAGCTGGCTTTTTCTACCCTGCTTTTCTCACCTACTTAAGGGGACTCAAAGCTGCTGACAATCTTCTGTTCTTCTCCCTGTGAAGTAGGTGGGGCTGTGAAGAGAGCTGTGACCAGAACCATGGTCACCCAAATGGCTTCGTGGAGGAGTGAGGAATCAAACCAGTATTCCCAGATAAGAGTCCAGCTCCCTAACCACTAGACCAGCCTGGAACATATGCCACAACAGCTCCCAAACTGCTACTAACAAGGCCTAAAATGGTTCCACTTCCTGGTCTGTCCCAAGGCAGGTGACCATGTTGAGGTGTTACTGCAGTCCATGGAGGCATATAGACAATCTTTCTAGGAGGACCCAATAATACTGGATGTCAAATACAGAGAAGCTTAAGAAGGACAAGTCAGAAACCAGGCGCTGTGAATGGCTATCGTTACCATAAAGGTAAAGATCCTTTACCATAAGGAAGCCGCCCAGATAGGTTAACCGTCCAAAGCGTAATGCTGTGTGTAAAGTTGCAAGCGACTTACAATGCATAGCAGTAACACATAAAGCCCTGAACAGCTTGGGTGCCAATGAACCGACGGCCTTAATGTTTTTAGGATTGGTTCGAGTAACTGCCCTCTTCCCAGCAAGGCTGCGTTCCCATACAAGATTAAATGCGAATACAGTCCGTTTTCGGGATCAGACGATCCCGATTTATTTTTTTATTCCCGGACTCTATGAGGACTATCCTGCCGAAATGGGCAGAAAAAAAGTGCTCAGAAAAACTGTTCTTGGTCCCATTTAGGAGCCTGGCCTGCTCCCCCCCCCCCCCCGTGCTTTAGGAACACTGTCAGACTATCCAAGGGGGAGATCAGCCTTTTGGACTGCCACCCCCCACCCCCACCCCATATGCTTCTGACCAGTGCCTGCCATGGATGGGTGGGATTTCACATTTGGGAAGGTCCCCCCTCCCCTTGCCATGCCTGCAATGCTGGCTAGCTGGAGATCAAAAAAAGGCTTGGATTTCCCCTGAGTGCCACTGTAACTAGGAGAGATACATTAAAAAGCAACAACCGTGTAGCTGTGTGTAGATCACAGCATCCCCTCCTGCTCTTCCTCAGGAGGACGTTCAATTGTTCAGTCACTGCATACCCCCCGACCCTCTCTCTCCTTTTTAAAAGGAAGCTTGAAGCCCTTTCCTTGTGGTAGGTCCCTTTTAGCCCCTCCGATCTGCAAGGGGGAGATTGCTTGTGCTGTCTGTTCTTTCACTCTGCTGCTTCAGTGCAAAGCTGCTGCATTCCCAGTAACGTGAATGGAGGGAGCATCCAATTTGAAAGGGAGAGTGAATGTTTCTCCCTGTGTCTGCTGCCTTCCCAGTAATATGAATGGAGGGAGTGTCCGATTTGAAAGGGAGAGTGAATGCTTCGCCCTGTGTCTGCTGCCTTCCCGGTAATGTGAATGGAGGGAGCGTCCGATTTGAAAGAGAGAGTGAATGTTTCGCCCTGTGTCTGCTGCCTTCCCGGTAATGTGAATGGAGGGAGCATCCGATTTGAAAGGGAGAGTGAACGCTTTCCCCTGTCTGTTCTTTCGCTCAGCTGATTCTGAGCGGAGCAGGCTTACAGGGTTTGCACAAGGGGTGGAGATTAAAAGATCCTGTTTCTCCGTACTGGGGATTTGTGCAGATTGAGTGGGAACGGCAGTATTCAAATTCATCCCATGTTATCCTCAGGCAAATAGGTACAGCCAGATTGTGCACTCGGTCCTGAATACAGTTTTAAAAAGTCAAGTGGGAACACGGCCCAAGAGTTCCAAAGATGCTAAAGAAGGCAATTAGTACTTCTCATGGTATTATGTGAAGCCTCCCTTCCAAGTGAAAAAAGAGCCCGCCCCCACCCCAGACAGACCCTCATCCACTACTACAGAGCGTGAGAACGACACAGTTTCAAATTAGTAACTCACCGAGGGCAAAGGGAAAGAGCTGTGCTGGTGGAGGAAGGAATTAGAGACGGAGACAGTGAGGCCTGGGGCCGTGCCGATGTCTTCAGGGGCGAAGGCCACTTTAGGTGGCTGGACACAGTAGGGGGGAGAAGAGAAGGAGGAGGCAGCGAAAGAGGCCTGTGGGAGGGAGAGAGAAAAAGAAGGATAGAAAGAGAGAGAAGGAGGGAGGGAGAGAAGGAAAAAGCAAAAGGATGAAAGGAGGAGACAGGACAACACTAGCCACACCAAACAGCCGACAGGAAAAGTACCCAAGTTCTGAATAACCTCTCTCCCTTCTAACTTATTAAAGGACAAATAGTGTAGAAACAAATACTGACTTGCCCCATATCTTAAGATCTGTAGACGAGGCTCTCCTTCGGTAGCTAAAGGGGTGGGTTCCAGGGACAGGGCCTTCTTGGTGGTAGCCCCTAGACTATGGAAGAATTTCCCCATGGAGGTGCGCCAGGCATCTTTACTATATACATTTAGAACCCTGGCAGAGATACACCTATTTTCTCGCAGTGTTAAATAACTCAGAAAATTCACCTTTGGGATAGATAATACGGAAAGGAAATTACTGGTCACTTTGCTGATGTGTTCTGCGGACACACTGAAGGTTTAATCCAGCTTCACTCCACTTTCAGAGGGAGAGAATACAGTGGCAAAATGACAAGCTGTTTTCTTTCAGGGTTAAATAACTTAGAAAATTCACCTCTGGGATAGATAACATGGAAAAGAAATTACTGGCCACTTTGCCAATGTGTTCTCTCGCTCTGAAGGCAGACGGAAGCGGGATTAAACCTTAAGTGTGACCACAGCCAAGGTTTAATCCAGCTTCAGTCCACTTTCAGAGCGAGAGAACACATCAGCAGAGTAACAAGCTGTTTTCTTTCAGTCTTAAATAACTCAGAAAATTCACCTTTGGGATAGATAACGTGGAAAAGAAATTACTGGTCACTTTGCTGATGGGTTCTCTTGCTTTGAAGGTGGACTGAAACTAAGTGTGACCACAGCCTCCGGGTGCCCGAGGAATCGAACCAGGGATGGGCGATGGGTGGAGAGAACTCACCAGCTGCCGCTGCTTGGGCGGTAGGGCAGGGGGTGGGGCCATATCCTGCCCGGAATCTGCACTGCTGAAGGAGTCGTTGAAGCCGTATACTTCCATTAGGTGTTTGTTCTTTTGCTGATAGATGTGCTCATTTTGAGGGGTCTGGTAGAACATCGAAGGCTGAGGCTCAGAGTAGTCCTCCACAAACTGCATATAGGCCATCACTGGAAAAGAAAAAGGGACACCGGCCGTCACCCTCCAGGGCGGCGGCTGGCGGGACTTCCTACCCCAACCAAAACCGGGAATTGGGATGTGCAAAAATATTTGTAATATTCCGAAATTTATCCAAAATTGGACACTCGAATTCGAATGTTGGCACGTTCGAAGGTCGACGCTCGAATTTGAAATGAAGGTTTTGGAACATTCGTGCGAAGCTTCGTTACATTCGTCAAGCTGGGGAGGCGGGAAAGCGGCTGCGCCAGTCACATCTACAACGGATCCAGAGTGGATCGGAAGTGAATTGAAGAAGAGTTGGCTTTTCTACCCCCCTTTTCCTCATCCATTTAAGGGGACTCAAAGCGGCTGACAAACCTTCTGTTCTTCTTCCCCCAACAGAACACCCTGTGAGGTGGGTGGGGCTGTGAGAGTTCAGAAGAGAGCTGTGACTAGCCCAAGGTCTCCCAGATGGCTTCATGGAGGAAGAAGAAGAGTTTGCTTTTCTACCCCCCTTTTCCTCATCCATTTAAGGGGACTCAGAGCAGCTGACAAACCTTCTGTTCTTCTCCCCACAACAGACGCCCTGTGAGGTAGGTGGGGCAGTGAGAGCTCAAAAGAGAGCTGTGACTAGCCGAAGGTCACCCAGCTGGCTTCATGGAGGAGAGGGGAATCAAACCCAGTCTTCCCAGATAAGAGTCTGGCTCCCTAACCACTAGACCAAGCTAGTGGATTTGAAGCGGTTTCAGGACAGATTTGACATGTTCAGAACGGATACGTAGGCGTTTTATATGGGATTCATATCGAATCCTACCTCATTCAAAGGGGATCTAGTCAAACGAATATGAATTTTCTTGCATTTGATTCAATATGAATTGACCTCCCCCCCCCCCCAAAAAAAAAAAATATTCATGCACATCCCTAATCCAGCCAACATGGTGTTCTGGTGCAGACCCCTTTTGGATTGCTGATGCCAAAGTCCTTTGGATTCCACTTTTGCAGATTTTACTGGAAATGATAAGAGCGGCAAGGGCTGTGCAGAATTGCGCAAAATCAGCAATTCTGATCACGGCTCTGTTATGAAAACCTTACCGAAGTACGGGAACCACGCACGCCCCCTTCTCTTCCTGGCTGTTCATCTCACAAACGCCCATTCTTACAGGTTAGGCCCAGAGATAACGGCACTCGCAAGCAAGGGAAAAGAAGCACTTTTTGCAATTATAAGTCTGGTCTTGCCGCCTGAATAAAGGATACCTAGTCAGCGCGATGGATTTTGTGTATTGCTGCCCTAGAATTAGACCTTGAAAGAGAGTGTGTGTGTGTGTGTGTGTGTGTGTGTGTGTGTGTGTGATTAAAAACAACAAACGAGCAACCAACTTTGGACTCTCCCGATTTTGAGGGTTCCTTCCCCAGATTCAATCGGCGTATCGGCCACGAGAAACTGGTACCGAAGCTGGTACTGTGCTTACTGTGTTTGTTTTTCTTCTCTGGAAGAGGTGGCGGTTTCTCAGAGTCGTTTAAGCCATCCGGAGGAGCAAAGTCCGTAAGGAATTCGACGTGTGTCGTCGGGTTTCCCGGTCGGAAGGGCAACACCGCGGCGAAAGGCGTGAAGGGCATGGAGGAGAGCAGAGAGGGATTGTGAAGGTCGTCTTCCGAAATGTTGTCGTATTGCGAGGGGTGCCTCTCGCACAGGACCCGGCCGCCAGGGGCGTCGAAAGCAGGGGCCGGTGTTCCCCTCCGCTTCTTCTCCGGTAGAGCCGGAGGGATCTCTGCCACCGGCGGGGTCGCCAAGGGGCTGCAGTGTTCCGGAAGCTGAAAGATATGTCCGTGGAATGGGGAACCGGATTCCCCGAGGGACTCGGGCAAAGGGCTGAGGATAGCAGGCGTCTGCTGAGGTATCTGGTCAGTGTTCGAGAGGTCCTGCTGAAGGAACTCGTAATCCGGATCGTAATGATCTGCAGAGCAAAAAAAAAGAGGAGGGAAACTCAAACCCCAGGAGGTTATGCAGATGAAAGGCAAAGCTCTATTGGTGGAAAATAATGCATGGAAGAGCGAGCCATTCTATCTTTGTGACTCTATGATTCAGTGGGCGATGCTCCGCTACCTGCATTGTACCTCTGTGCTCGCTGATGATCCTGGCTCTCAAAGCTGCTGGTTCAATGAGCAACCGCCGTAGCATTTGTATAGCCGAGGCCATCAAAACTGGACCTCCGGTTCCTCTCCCTTCCCCCTCCCTGGATTCTCCCGGAAGCCGCCTACCTAGCGTTTCACAGCTTGTATTCCGGGAGCACTGGCCGCTGTCGCAATCCAGCGAGGAGAGTTGCTCATCGGATTTGCTGAGCTTGCCCATGCTGTTGTAAGGGGAGAGGCGGGGGGATTCCCCTCCGTAGGACTGGCTGCCGCCCGACAGCCTCCGCTGAGCATAGCTGTCTGCATTAAAATCCTGGGGGGACACAGACAGGTGAAGGTGACACAGGATCATGCCGGACGGTTGTAACAAAAGACCCTCCTTGATTTCTGACTCGGAAGGGCCTTCGTTGTCTCAATAAGGTGCTTATTTTGAGATACAATGCCAGGAAAAAATAAAATAAAATACAGAAATAGGCCCCATTCCCAAATCCCTCTCAATATGTCTATGTGTATGATCCCTGACCATCTACACACCAGGGTTCCAGGTTTGACCTCTCCGCCCAACCCAAAAGAAACAGGATTAGGGATGTGCATGAATTTTTTGCACTCAAATCCGAGTCAAATCTAATGTCAAAACATGCAATTCAATTCGACTGTTTAAAATCTGAATGTAGCAACAAACGATTCGATCCGATGCAATCAAATTCATTCATTCAAATGTTAGGTATGAAAGTCAACATTTGTATTTAAAGATACGAATGTTGACAACATTCGTATGTGTTATACTTATCTGTACACATTTCATATGCATCCCGTTTTATCCCGTATGTATCCCGTTTTTGTTCCATATTATAAGTGCAAATGCATACAGATACGTATGATACTCGTACAGATGCGAATCATTTGAACAAATGTTTTGGAACATTCGAAATTCGTTCAAATGTTTAAATTCGAATGTGAAGACATTCTATTCGAATTCGAATGTCCACATTCAATCGAATTCGATCTAATTTCAAATGTTTAGAACATCCGTATATCCCTAGACAGGACTCCACATTTCCAGTTGGTGCTCATCTGGCAGAGCGCAGGGCTGGATCAGATCTGTGCAGAGGGATCTGGGTGGAGCCGGTGCCATGATCCGGTATGACCTTCCACGTACCTGTCTATTGATGCCGATTGGTAAACTGGACCCACTGGTGGTCCGGCTCATGGGTGCCACAACGGCTACTCTCGTGGGAGACGGCGCTGACTGACGCTTCTTCGGGGGGAGGGCTGGAGGAGGGCTGAGGAAGAGGACAGGGAAAAGAGCAGGAGAAAGGGGGTATCGTGAATCCAATATTCCTTTAGCGACAGATCAAAAGAAGAGGAAGAAGAGTTGGCTTTTCTATCCTGCTTTTCTCACCCATTCAGGGGGACACAAAGCAGCTGACAAAGCTTCTGTTCTTCTCCCCACAATAGAACACCCTGTGAGGTGGGTGGGTGGGTGGGGGGCTGTGAAAGCTCAGAAGAGAGCTGTGAGTAGCCCAAGTTCACCCAGCTGGCTTCATGTAGGAGGGCGGAATCAAACCCGGTATTCCCAGATAAGAGTCCGGCTCCCTAACCACTAGACCAAATGTAATTCCGCATTCCTCCTATCCCCAAATATACCTGTTCTCTGCTACGCGAATGCAAGGGAGCGGGGGCTTGGGAGGGGCGACTTCTTCATCCATGGGATCTGCCAAAACGTCGGTCATCTGTGCTCCCCCCGTCGACTTGTTCAGGATCTCCATCTCGCGATCCGTCAGGGGAAGTTCCGAGGGACTGCAGGGTGGGAAGAGCTCGGCTTACATCGCATACACGGTACAAGCGTAAGGTTTGCACCGCATTTTCTACGGAGCCAAGAGACAACATGGGAAGAGACGGCAAAACAAACGGCTTCCTAA
This sequence comes from Aspidoscelis tigris stejnegeri, assembly GCA_023333525.1. Classification (NCBI taxonomy): domain Eukaryota; kingdom Metazoa; phylum Chordata; class Lepidosauria; order Squamata; family Teiidae; genus Aspidoscelis; species Aspidoscelis tigris. The sequence continues at coordinate 11,729,138 of JALMGA010000016.1, forward strand.
ATGACGATTCGCTACAAAGGCCAGGAATGAGCCGGAATGCAGCCAGCTCTGCTGCTCTTGAAGGAAGGAGCTATCCTCACACTTTTCTTTCTTTCAAGCTTTTGAGGGCCGTCACTCACCTGTCTGATTGGCACGTGGGTAAACTTGGTTTGACCGGACTTGTTGGGGACGGATGCTCTTGCTTCTCCATAGTCAGCTTCACCAGTTCCTGATTATAAAACGGAGCAAAGGACAAGAAGCTAAAATCACAAGCTGCCTGGACGTTTGCAAACCGGCATGGCATCATCAAAGTCTTGCTCAACGTCCTAATCAATGTCCCGTCATGTTTTGGCCAAAGAAGGACACAGAGTAATGGCCATGAATAAGGTGAATAAGGCATCTGAAGGATCATGTAGATAGATATGGATGGAGAGATAGAGAAGGACAGATGGATATGGATGGATGGATAGATATGGATAGATGAATGGACAGATGGATGGATAGATGGATGGATGGATGGCGATAGATATGGATGGAAGGAGATATATAGATGGTCAGATGGATATGGATGGATGGATGGATGGATGGATGGATGTGTTATGGATGGACGAAAGGAGATAAATATGGATGGAAGGAGATATATAGATGGTCAGATGGAGATGGATGGGTGAATGGATATGGATGCATGGTGAGATATGGATGGATGATATAGACAGATATTAATGGATAGATGGATATAAATAAATATGGATGGACAGATTGATTGATAGAAGTAGGTCAGTAGGTCGGTAGATGATAGATAGATAGATAGATAGATAGATAGATAGATAGATAGATAGATAGATAGATAGATAGATAGATAGATAGATAGATAGATAGATAGATAGATAGATAAACAGACAGACAGACAGACAGACAGCTCATATTATGAGCCTTTCTCTTTAACATTTGGCCTGATTTTTCTACTGGAAATATGGAGTACCATTCTGACAACACCTCCCTCTGTTTTGGGGCAACGGTCCTATCCCTATATTGCTGCTCCCCCCTCCTCGAAACAGCTGATAACCTACCTACCAGCTGTTGGGTAAGGAGTGTGTTCAATTTCCCCTCCTCTCTTTCTCTGGGCACCTACAAAGGAGCTGAGCCCAGTGGTTGGCTGAGCCAGGACCTGATGGTTGGTTGGACAAACTGGATAACGGTCAAGCCAATAAAGATTTTCCAGCTCAGGCACACATTATCTGTCTAAAATCATTGTTTTGGTGATCTTTTATTGGCAGATGCATTGCTGCAAAAAAAGCTGGAAGCAAACCGAACTTAGCACCGTACTCTCTTTCCTATTAACCTCATGACCACTTCCCCCAACTGCCATAGACTCCTTGCTGAGTGAGCTGTAAACTCCGCACATCAAGGACCTACACCTTCTTGCATTCTGCACCACATGAGCCCACCGATGAGACTAAGGTTAGGAATGTTAATGGCAGTGCTAACACCCTGTTTACTCCCAGATCTCTGCGCAACTCGGCTTTTAAGGCAAACAACCACATGGCCTTTGTGTTTTGAAATCAACACAGTTCTTCCGAGTGACCAAAAGAGAAGCCAACAAATTCACTTCCCCCAAACATTACAGCATAGAAATCAGACGCCCAGGAGACTGGTTTCAATTCCACATCAGGTTGCTCGTAGCAGACATACCAGTCCAAGCTGAGAAACAAGAGACAGTGATTTCGAACAAGATCGGCCGTCAGACCCTTGGTGATTGTGGATCTGTGACCATTTCACAGTTGTAGGGAAAATATGCGAGTAATGTCAATATGTCAACATCTGAAGAGCAATTGCCTTCCCCTCCTAACTGGATAGCAACATGCTGGAACAAAGAGGCAAGGATGTTTGAAGGCACGTCTAGGCAATGGCTCAGCCTTTTTTCAAACAACTCCACAGAAGCATGGCTGTCTATCTAAAGCAGCCCTGAAAAAAACCAAAACCAATAGAGAAACAGCAAGAAATGTCACACTAAGGCTGTGTCCCCATGCAACTTTGGCAAGGTTCCAAACGTGGGATTGGCAAGGTTCGTCCCCATGTGTTTTGGATCTGGTCCACAAAAAGCATACCGAATCCCCTCAAACCGTGCCAAAAGGGTGCCAAATTTGATACCTGAAAAAAGAAGTCTCGGCACGGTTTGGGGGACAGGCACGCATTGCTCGGCGAGTCGGGAAGGCACACGGGGACGGTGCCGACCGCACGATCTCGGCAGACAGGATAGAGGTTTGAGCTTTAAAGCCAAGCCGCTGTCCTGTCAGCCAAGATCGTGAACAGGGGTGCAGAGGCTTTCTCTCTTTTCCAGGGGGCAATAAGGTCTCAAGCCTCTGGACCTCCTGGCAGAAAGAGGCTTGGCTTCACTGCCAAACTATAGTAAATTGATTCTCTTTCTGTCAGCAGATTGAAAAGAGGAGCTGTAGAGGCTTCAGATTTCTCTTTTCCAGGGAGGCAACCTTATTGCCCCCCCCCCCCCGGAAAAGAGAGAAAACTCAAGCCCCTACAAACCCTTACTCCCTTGCTTTTACTCCCCTCTTTTGAGGCAAGCAAGCGGCTTGCCTGGGAAAGGAAGCAAAATCACAACCCTGCTGCGGTTTACTTGGGGACGCCTGAATCCGCCCCCAGCGTGCTCCCAACCTGAGTTAGGGCGAATGGCATGGGGACGCCCGAGATTCGATCTCGGTCCGCCGCCCTGCCCATGCGAGCCCAAACAGCGCCAAACAGCTTGCATGGGGACACAGCCTAAGGCAACTGAACACATTCAAAGGGTGCCTGGCTTTTGAGCTGGTCTGGCTACTTTAAGATGTACTGCATGCTTAAGTGCACCAACAAACTTCCACAACAAACACTTTCTAGTAAAATCTCTTGTCCCTGTGATCTTTTGTTCACATGGAATGCTGGGAAGTGTAGTTCAAGAGCCTGTGGAAAGGTGTGACTGGGTACCCCAACCTAAACCCAAGGCATCATAAGAGTCCAGCTGCCTCCTCTCGGTTCTGAAAGACCAACCCACACTCCGGAGCAGAGAAAGAGCGTACCTTGACGCCATCCAGAACGGCTTTAATGACCCCTTTTACTGTGTTCACCACCTCTTTATCTTCAGAGTTGATGCCTTCCAGCATCACCTGATCCGACCAACGGATCAAGTTGCCCAGGCTCTGGTAGACACGGCTGTAGCAGGAGGAGATGGCGGAGCTGTGGAGGCAAGAGAATCCACTGATGAGAAGGGAAAACGTGGTGACGTACCAAGAGATTTCCTAATGGCCAATTGCTGGCAAAAACCACAGCAGAAGAACCTAAGAGGAGCCCTGCTGGGTCAGGCCACCGCCCATCCTGTTGCACACAGTGGCCCACCAATTGCTTATGGGCTTCTCAACTCCCTCCAAGTGGCCTTTAGAGGCATCCTGCCTGTCTCTCCAACCTGGAGGTGGTGCCTGGGCATCCATTCTATTAGCCATTGATACACACGTCCATAAATTAAGGGAGCCCTTCTGGACCAAGCCACAGCCCATCTAGTCCATAGGAACCTAAGAGGAGCCCTGCTGGATCAGACCACAGCCCAACTAGTCCATAGGAACCTCAGAGGAGCCCTGCTGGATCAGGCCACAGCCCATATAGCCCATAGGAACCTAAGAGGAGCCCTGCTGGATCAGGCCACAGCCCATCTAGTCCATAAGAATCTAAGAGGAGCCCTGCTGGACAAGGTCACAGCCCATATAGTCCATAGGAACCTAAGAGAAGCCCTACTGGATCAGGCCACAGCCCATATAGTCCATAGGAACCTCAGAGGAGCCCTGCTGGATCAGGCCACAGCCCATCTAGTCCATGAGAACCTCAGACGAGCCCTGCTGGATCAGGTCACAGCCCATCTAGTCCATAAGAACCCAAGAGGAGCCCTGCTGGATCAGGCGACGCCCATCTAGTCCATGAGAACCTCAGAGGAGCCCAGCTGGATCAGGCCACAGCCCATATAGTCCATAGGAACCTAAGAGAAGCCCTACTGGATCAGGCCACAGCCCATCTAGTCCATAAGAACCCAAGAGGAGCCCTGCTGGATCAGGCCCACAACCCATCTAGTCCATGAGAACCTAAGAGGAGCCCTGCTGGATCAGGCCACAGGCCTTCTAGTCCAGCATCCCATCCCACACAATGGCCCACCAATTCCTCCTGGGGTTCTCAAGCAGAAGACAAAGCCAAGAATCACCACGCCTGCTGCTGATTCCCTGAACAACCTTTTGGCAACTCTTGGGCAATTTGTTAGGTGTCTCTTTGGTGTTTGGCAACTCTTCCTGTTTCACGTCTCACAGTTTGACGAGCGACAGATGGAAAACCGCATCCTGTCTTATCTCCCCAGTTTTGGAAACAAACAGTCTTTGGCGTCTTTGGTTTCCATTCATGAAAAAAGTAGAACTAAGCCACTTCCTTGCTACAGTTTTGCTTCCTTAATTGTCAAGTTTGTCAGCACAAACTATTCTGACTCCAAATGGCGAGAGGAAAAGGGAGGAGAGAAAATAACCTTGGAGACATGTGCTAAGGAAAGCAAAATGCACTTGAGTGCAATTGGAGACTTTTTAAATACATATATATCTATATATATTAAATATATATGAACGATTGCACCAGAGATGCAACAAGCTCAAGAAGGTAAATCAAATCAAATCAAACCAGGGCTGCAGAAGATCTGCCGCTTTCCTGTAGCAATGGAAGGCTAGGAAAAGTGAAGCTATTATTTAGTCAAAGCAGTTTACTCAACTTAGAGAATAAAACAGCAAAAATCCCAATACAAGGCCATAATAGCAATAATAGTAATAGTAATAGTAATAATAATAATAAAATAGTTGGCTTTTATACCCTGCTTAAGGGGGCTCAAAGCAGCTGACAAACCTTCTGTTCTTCTCCCCACAATAGACACACAGTGAGGTTGGTGGGGCTGTGAGAGCTCAGGAAGAGAGCTGTGACTAGCCCAAGGTCACTCAGCTGGCTTCATGGGGGAGGAGGAGGAAGAAGGGTTGGCTTTGATACCCTGCTTCTCTCACCCTTAAGGGGACTCAAAGAGGCTGACAAACCTTCTGTTCTTCTCCCCACAAAACACACCCTACCCTGTGGGAGCTCAGAAGGGGAGCTGTGACTAGCCCAAAGACACCCAGCTGGCTTCGTGGAGGAGGGCGGAATCAAACCCTTTGTCTACGAGATATGAATCCGGCACTCTAACCGCAAGACCAGACTGGTCACTGGGGCATCATCTGCTGGCCCAGGCCATCAAGGCCAACATAGTTCGGCCCAAATACGAGGCAAGTCACAAAGGAAGGCCCAGCTTAGCCTGGCAAGACACACACCAGGTGAGTCGAGCCAGCCCACAGCAAGCCCAGCCTGGCACAACCCAAGGAACCCGTTTTCTGAGACTCCTCCTTCTGCATCACCTTCCTGAAATCGACCCTCACCTCTGCTGGATCCGTGGGTCGGCCTGGACCAGCGGCAAGACGGCCTCCAGCACTTTGCTCGCAGAGCCCGGAAGCATCTCCAGCACCTTGCTGTCGATGGCCATTTTGTCCACGATCGTCTTGAAGTAGCGGAGGGCGCTCACAACGTCCTTCTCTTTCTCCTCCAGCCACGTTAAATTCTGAGGGTGAAGAGGAAGAAAGGGAGGGAGGGAGGGAAGGAAAGAGGGACGGAGGGAGGGAAGGAGGGAAGGAGGGAGGGAAGAGGAAGGGAGGGAGGGAGGGAGGAAGAAAGGGACAGAAGGAAGGAGGGAAGGATGGATGGATGGAGGATGGTACAGAAGGAAGAAGGGAAGAAAGATGGGTGGAGGGAGGGAAGGAAGGAGGGAGAATAGAACAGAAGGAGGGAGGGAAGAAAGAAGGATGGATGGATGGAAGAAAGGAAGGAAGGAGGGAAGAAAGAAAGATGGGTGGAGGGAGGGAGGGAAGGAGGGAAGGAGGGAGAGAAGAGGAAGGGAGGGAGGGAGGAAGAAAGGGACAGAAGGAAGGAGGGAGGAGCAGAAGGAGGGAGGGAAGGATGGATGGATGGATGGAGGATGATACAGAAGGAAGAAGGGAAGAAAGATGGGTGGAGGGAGGGAGGGAAGGAAGGAGGGAGAGAAGAAGATGGGAGGGAGGAAGAAAGGGACAGAAGGAAGGAGGGAGGATGGAACAGAAGGAGGGAGGGAAGAAAGAAGGATGGATGGATGGATGGAAGGAAGGAGGATGGAGGGAGGGAGGGAGGGAGGGAGGAAGGAGAGAGGAATAAGTGAGAAAGATACCAACTGAAAAAGACGCTTGAAATGTTTAGTTCCCTGTTAAGGTTCCATCAAACTGTGACCTGCTGACAACCATCGTGTTTTCTGCACATGACAAACCGACAAACTGAAGGCCGAGACGCAACTGAGCAGGACGAGCAAAGAAAGAAATCTTCCCGGCTGCTTCTCTGCCCCTCTGTTTGAGTCACGAAGGGCTGCGGCCCTTAACTGAGCCAAAGGACGACGCACCAAGAAACTACGGTCCGCAGTTCGCAAAGAAGCCGCCATCAAGAGCTGAACTAACGTCACAGAACGGGTGGGGCTGCTGGGCACCACTTGCCCAAATTTAGGGGTGGAGCGGGGCACAGATTGGGCAATGGAGTAAGAAAGCAACTATATCCTACCACTCTCTTTTGCTTTGATTTCACGCTCTCTCAGTCTAAGGCGGGACAAGATTTTGTTTTGTTTTTTTGTCATCCATTTTTTATTTATTTTCATTAATACAATTCATACATAGTTATATACCATTACAATAATTTCAGTACATTTTCCATGTGACTTCCTCCGTTCTTCAGACTCTTCTTCTTCTAATCTTTTCCATTTAGCTCCCTACATCTACTTATTGCTTTTTCTAATAGAGGCCAATGCCTTCCATCGGAATACCCAATCCCTGAAGAAACTGTATAAGAAGTCCCCAATCTTCTATAAACTTCTCCATCAGTTTAATTATCCATTCCTCTTCTGTAGGTAATTCTTCTCGCTTCCATTTTTGTGTATATAGCAGTCTGGCAGCTGTTACCATATACAATATCAAAATCTTTACTTCACTTAGACTTTCATCAACAATACCCAATAGAAATAATTCTGGTTTAAACTCAAGATTAATATTCAAAATCCATCTCATCCAGCGCCATATTATTTTCCAAATTTTTTTTGCTTTCTCACATGTCCACCACATATGATAAAAAGTACCACCTACCTTTTCACGTTTCCAACATTTTGTTGACATAGGATGCATTTTTCCAAGCTTATATGGCGTTAGGTACCATCTGTACATCATCTCGTAAATATTCTCCCTCAATGTTGCACAAGCAGTCAATTTTATGTCTTTACCCCAAAGTTTTTTCCATTGCTCCCATTTGGATATTATACCCAAAGTTCCTTGCCCACAAAATCATACAATCTTTAACCTGATCGTGTTCCATGTCAAATAGAAAGGGACAAGATTTTGTTGTGGCCGGACGCTCTCTCTGCCCTCTCCGCCTCCGGTCACACCTTTTCCTACCCTGTTAATCTAATGAGTTCCATCCCATCTTGTTAATCAACTGGCTGGAGACAATTTTTTAAATGGATTAGGTGTTCACTCCTTCAAAGGTTGGCATGGTGCAATCGTTAGATCGCTCGCCTCCTAAGAAATATAACTCGGTACAGAGACCTGCTGCATGGTAGCAATGCACAGGGATATTTTTTTTTGCATCTGAATTCGGGTCGACTCGAATGGCAAAACATACAATTCAATTCAAATGCCTGGAATCCGTACGCAACAAAATCCTATTCAGCTTGAATCCATTTGAATCCATTAGTTCAGCAGTTCTCAACCTTCCTAACGCCGTGACCCCGTAATGGAGTTCCTCGTGTTGTGGAGACCCCCAACCACAGGGGCAGAGCAGTTGGGAGGTGGGAGGGAGGGAAGGAGAACGGGAGACTCGTCGCGACCCCTCTGAAAGGGTAATTCGGCCCCCAAAGGGGTCCCGACCCCCGGGTTGAGAACCACTGCATTAGTTCGAAGGTTAGATTCGAATCTGAAGATATGAATGCCCCGACAACATTTGTGTGTGCTATACGTATCTGTACGTATTACGCCCGCATCCTGTTTTATCTCATATGGATCCCATTTTAGTGGGATCGGGGCGGTTCGGCAGCCCCCCCCCCCCCCGCTCACCTTGTTGACCACCTTCTCTGGAGTCTTGACCACCATGTCCGGCTGCTTCCCTTTCTTGGACGGCGTCCGCTTTATCTTAGGCGAGTGGAACTTGTCCATCAGCTTCATGGTGAACGACGACAGGTGGGAACGCTGGGAGTCTTAGGAACAAGAGAGAAAGGAGAGGCACGTTTAAGTCAACGGGGAAAGACAAAACTCAGGGATCTGTCTCTAAGGGGGATGGACAAGACAGATGCAATCTACCTGAAGGCCAGGAGGTTGCCCCACAACTTTCAGTAGCTACAGGGATAAGGACCCAAGGCAGGGCCTTCTCAGTGGTAGCCCGCCCAGACTATGGAACAGCCTCCTCCCAGAGATGCGCCAGGCATCTTCACTATATACATTCAGGATATCAGTGAAGAAATACCTACTTAGCCTAGCCTTTGGTTGAGAAAACAGCTTTTCCCTCCCCACTTTCAGTCACTGTTATTTAGTGCATTTTTAGCGTGATCATTTTGCACTTTTTAAAGGAATGTAATCTGCTCTGGGACTTTCGGCCAGCGGCTATTGATCGGTCACAGGCGGAGAACCTCCAACTGAAAGGTCCAATTTGGAAAGTTACAACCAAGCAGACAATATACCGCATACTCTATACACATCCTGAGGCCCAAAAGGTCACAAGAAAAGAGTAACTCATGGAGGCGATCCAGGCTTCTTACACCAAGGAAACACATAATCCACAGCCCTTCTCTAGGGCTTCAGGCAGGATCATGCTCCATGCTAGTTCTTGGCACCAGACTATGAACCTCACGCTTCCTCTAAGCAAAGCTGATCCGTCACTGGTAGCTACAGCTAGTCTCCGAATAATAAAGTACAAACAAGTTGCAGGCTACCGGGCAGTTTCTGCAGCAGCTATTGTCGATTCCCTCCCCAAGTTCAAAAAGCCAAAAGACACCAACGTAATGTTGAAAACGACTCCAAAGCAAACTTTTCAATGAATTCTGGGGCAGGGAAGCATCGTCTTCATAGCTGTAAGCTATTTCAGCATCTCTATGGACGTTTGTAGCTCCTGCAACCAGCAGCAGGAGATATTTTTAACCGTTTAGCTGTGAGGCTAAATAAACTCAGCTGTTTTCATAGTAAGCAACCTGGTGTGTATTTTGAGCCAACGGCACAGCAAACAGGCCTGCAAAGTCAGACAGCAAGCAGCAATCGAGCAAGGTCAGTACTTTGCTGACCAGTGTAAAGAGCCTTTATCCTTTCAGCCTATCCAGAGGTGTGACGTCCATGCTTAGCCATCTCTCCGGCCATCTTTCCTCTCCACCTTCAAACAAAGCAAGCGCGCTGCACTCTGGGAAAGGATCGAACCACGCTTCAAACCCTAGGTCTTATTTCCGTGGCAAATTCTACATCCCCGTGGCTGGAACCTGCAAGGAAGAGGGGATCCGAGGAGGGAAAGTCTGTTCTGAGCAACAAAGTCATAAGTAACGCTCGTCCCGATTTCCTACTCCTTTTTGCAAACTTAAGACGCAGAATGGGAAGGCAACACTTGCTCACAATTGAGCGCCTATTTGCACAAGGGCTGGGCCAGCTTTCGCAGCTATCAACAGTGCTGCATGCACACCCAGGTTTTAATCCAGTTTCAGGCCGCGTTCAAAGGGAGAGAACAGACCAGGAAAGCGACCGACTACCCATGCGGTTTCCACGTTGTCTAACCCAAAGGTGAGTCTGAGTTGGATCAAGGGCTGAAATAAAACAGGTCTGTCACTCCATGGTTGTAGCTTAGAGGTAGAAGGGCTGCAAGGGAAACAGGATTTGAACCGAAGATCTTCCAGGAACAAAACTATGGAGGAAAGACTTCTGGAGCCAAGCGTGAAACCCACACGGAGGTCTCCATGGGCAGCGACTCCTTAGATCCTAGCCCACGTGTGGGTCTAACCGTCCAGGGATTCATCTTCAGAGATGATACCAAAATATTCACTTGAGAGGAAAAGAGGACTCAGGCATGTGGGGCAAAATTCACAGCAGCTCAGGCAAACTGACCAAACTGACTGACCAGCCAGCCAGCCAACTGACCAACCGACTAGCCAGCCAGCCAGCCAGCCGACTGACCAACCAACCAACCTAATGACCAGCCAGCCATCCAGCCGACTGACCAAACAACCTACCAAGAGAGTGACCATCCATCGATTCAACCAGGCAACCAACCAACCAAAGCGCCAAAACTGTTCTTGTCTTCCTGGCCTCGCGGTGAGATTGTTGGATTCTTATCTGGGGCTCTCCAGCTTCGATCCCACACACCAGCACGAAGCCAGCTGAGTGGCCTTGGGCTAGTCACAGCTCTCCTTCTGAGCTCTCACAGCCACACCTGCCTCACAGGATGTCCATTGTGGAGAGAAGAACAGAAGGTTTGTCAGCAACCTTGAGTCCCCTTAAAAGAGTGGGAAAAGAGGGGTACAAAAAAAGCCAACTCTTCTTTTTCTCTCCTTCACGAAGCCAGCTAGGTAACCTTGGGCGAGTCACAGCTCTCTTTCTGAGCTCTCACAGCCCCACCTGCCTCACAGGTCTGTTGTGGGGAGAAGAATAGAAGGTTTGCCAGCCGCTTTGAGTCCCCTTAAACGGGTGAGAAAAGCAGGATACAAAAAACCAAATCCTCTTCTTCTTCCACTGCTTCCATGCCCAGGAGACATCTTGATATGGAGGTTAGAGCAGAACTCTGTGTGTCTGTGTGTGTAGGACGAACAACATGCGCCGATATATATTTTTTAAACCCTCAAGCACGTAAATCCATGAGACCCACACCTCACCTCAGCGCCACACGACCAGGGAGCAACACCACATTCCTTCCATCCGCAAACAAAAGAGGAACGTGCCCGGCCGCAGGGTTGCATCTGCAAGAGTTCCAGCTGTTGAGTCATGGCATTATGGAGGTTGTTAAGCCCTCCCTGCCTCAGCCTGGAGGCACGCACCCAGTCCCTGCCCGCCCCCGCCCCCCAAAGGAGCCACCCTGCACCCCAAATGGGGGGTCGAAGCAGCACGGGGCACCAGAGAGAGGAGCCACTCCACTTCTGATGCACTTTCCAGCCCTTTCTGCATTTGCACACGCAGCATACAGCAGGACCGGCTTCAGCCAAGGGTTGAACATATTTCAACCTGGCGGAGGGAAGGCTGAACCTTTTTCCCCCGGAAAAACCGCAGGGTTGGATTAAGCAGAACAAAGGGAGACAAGTGAGCTGTTAGTTCCGGGCTTGTAGTAGCTCCAGGGTGGAGCAAAAGAGGCGAGCTCAAAAAGCTAAAATTAAAGCCCTACTCTTTGGTGGAGCAGGCAGCGCCTTGGGCGACTCCTTAGAAACCCGGTGGAAACGCAGCTGGATCCTAAGAGAGCACAGCGCAACGTTGCTGGGTTTCTCCTCTCCACATAGGATAAATAATAAAAATCTCGTGCAAGAAGCTATTCAGTCTGGGAGCTGTTGCCTGGTGCCTGTGGAGCTGAATCATGGGATCGTATGGGGTCCACAAACCCCAGTCCACAACGCCCTGCCCAAATGGCATCAGCAGGGCTGAACGCTCTTGCTGATCAGTCATGTCGGACTCCCCGTGACTATGGATTTGCATGGATATTTGAAACGTTCGTTACTCAGACTAATTCAAACGGATTCGGACATTCGTACTCAAATTGAACGGTACAATATTCGTATACTAACGTTCGTAAAAATACGAATGTTTCCGGATATTTGTACGAATAGTTTGGATGTCCTTTAGATTGGGGGCGTGGGAAAACGGAGCGCCAGTCACATCCGCAATGGATCCAGATTGCATTTGACATGGATTGACAGCGGATGAAAAGTTGATTCAGAGTGCAGATATGTTACGGATACATATTGGGCACGTATTTGTATCAGATACATATCCAGTCATATCGGATACGTATTCGTTCAGATTAGATACCTATCGAATATTTGCAAGAATATGTACAAATAGATTGCTATCATGAGAACCTAAGAGGAGCCCTGCTGGATCAGGCCACAGCCCATCCAGTCTATAAGAACCTAAGAGGAGCCCTGGTAGATCAGGCCACAGCCCATCTAGTCCATAAGAACCTCAGAGGAGCCCTGCTGGATCAGGCCACAGCCCATCTAGTCCATAAGAACCTCAGAGGAGCCCTGCTGGATCAGGCCACAGCCTATCTAGTCCCTAAGAACCTCAGAGGAGCCCTGCTGGATCAGGCCACAGCCTATCTAGTCCCTAAGAACCCAAGAGGAGCCCTGCTGGATCTGGCCACAGCCCATCTAGTCCATAAGAACCTAAGAGGAGCCCTGGTAGATCAGGCCACAGCCCATCTAGTCCATAAGAACCTCAGAGGAGCCCTGCTGGATCAGGCCACAGCCCATCTAGTCCATAAGAACCTCAGAGGAGCCCTGCTGGATCAGGCCACAGCCCATCTGGTTCATAAGAACCTAAGAGGAGCCCTGCTGGATCGGGCCACAGCCCATCTAGTCCATAAGAACCTAACAGGAACCCAGCTGGATCAGGCCACAGCTCTAACAGTCCAGCATTATGTCTTACACAGTGTTCCTCCAATGGCTTCTGGACATCTCAAGCAGAAGGCAAAGGCAAAGGCTTTGCCTGCCCTCAGTTCTGTGGAAATGGTCTCTTGAAGCATACTACCTGCCTCCATAACTGGTACCAGTTCTAAATAAGGACATAAAGAGCCCTGTGGGATCAGGCTGCGGTCCATTTAGCCCAACATCCCATCTCGCACAGTGGCCCAACAATTACTGCTGGGCATCTCCTTGCAAACAGTCCTGAGAGGCATCCTGCTGCTTTCTCCAACCTGGAGGCAGTATCTGGGCATCCTTTCTAGATAAGAACCTAAGAGGATGTGCCACAGCCAATCCATTCCAGCATCCTGTCCCACACAGTGGCCCACCAATGGCTCATGGACATCTCAAGCACAAGACAAAGCTAAATCCATCACCTGCTCTCAAATCCCTGCAAAAGGCCTTTGTCTGCCTCTCCAACCTGGAGGTGGTAATCAAGAAGAAGAAGAGTTTGCTTTTCTACGCCACTTTTCTCACCTATTTAAGGGGACTCAAAGCAGCTGACAAACCTTCTGTTCTTCTCCCCACAACGGACACCCTGTGAGGTTGTGGGGGAGGGGGTCTGTGAGAGCTAAGAAGAGAGCTGTGACTAGCCCAAGGGCACCCAGCTGGCTTCATGGAGGAAGGAAGAATCAAACCCAGTATTCCCAGATAAAGAGTCCGGCGCCTTGACCACTAGACCTAACTTGGGCATCCCCCCTAGTAACCACTGATACATCCGGCCTCCATGAACGAAAAGGAATCCTCTGGCCAGATGGGATGAGGAAATTTAAATAGGAAGTGAAAAAAACCATAATTATCCTTGCGCTGTACTTCTCTCAGCTGCTGGATTTGACCGGCTTCTGCTTTCCTGCTGGCAAAATGAAGCCTTTTCCATACGGGAGGCAGGGCAGAGGGTGGAGAACAGTTTCTAAGTCTGGCTTGTGGGTGGAGACTTGCCGGTGTCTGGCTAGAAGGCGGGGATGCTAAGAGAGCCCTCTGTTGCCTAGGGCTGTTTATCCGTCGTCACGGTAACATGGTGATGCCGCCCCTTTGGACCAGAATAGCGCTCTATTGTGGTGGCCCAGAGGGAAGCAGGACCGGGCGCTCCCTTTGCCGAGGTGGGGCACTCCTTTTGTTCCAAATCCCCTTAAGATGAACTCCGGGATTCTCCAAACGCAGGCGGCTCCCCTGCCAGGAGCAACTTTCGAACGAGCGAGTTGTGACGGAAGCAGGAGGCGAAACGGGGCCAGCAAAATAAGAACGGCGCCGGTGCGCTCCAAAAAGGCGGGGAGCCAGCGCTCCTCTCTGCTCCCGAACGACATGGAAGAAAATTAAAAAATGTATTTTCCCATAGCGAGGGTTTCATGTCACCTGAGAATTGGCTCGGAAAGAACATAAGAACATAAGAGAGGCCCTGCTGGATCGGGCCGCAGCCCATCTAGTCCATAAGAACCTCAGAGGAGCCCTGCTGGATCAGGCCACAGCCCATCTAGTCCATAAGAACCTAAGAGGTGCCCTGCTGGATCAGGCCACAGCCCATCTAGTCCATAAGAACCTAAGAGGTGCCCTGCTGGATCAGGCCACAGCCCATCTAGTCCATAAGAACCTAAGAGGTGTCCTGCTGGATCAGGCCACAGCCCATCTGGTCCATAAGAACCTAAGAGGTGCCCTGCTGGATCAGGCCACAGCCCATCTAGTCCATCAGTACCTAAGAGGAGCCCTGCTGGATTGGGCCACAGCCCATCTAGTCCATAAGAACCTCAGAGGAGCCCTGCTGGATCAGGCCACAGCCCATCTAGTCCATAAGAACCTCAGAGGAGCCCTGCTGGATCAGGCCACAGCCCATCTAGTCCATCAGTACCTAAGAGGAGCCCTGCTGGATCAGGCCACAGCCCATCTAGTCCATCAGTACCTAAGAGGAGCCCTGCTGGATCAGGCCACAGCCCATCTAGTCCATAAGAACCTCAGAGGAGCCCTGCTGGATCAGGCCACAGCCCATCTAGTCCATAAGAACCTAAGAGGAGCCCCGCTGGATCAGGCCACAGCCCATCTAGTCCAGCATCCCGTCGCACACGGTGGCCCACCAGATGCTCATGGGCATCTCAAGAAGAGACAAGGACAAACTTTTTCCTGCTCTTGAATCCCAGCAAATGGCATTAGAAGCGCCTTGCTTCCGCCCCCACACCCAGCCTGAAAGATGCACCTAGGCATTCATTCTAGTACCCACTGATACATCTGTCATCCACAAATTTGTCCAACCCTTCCTTGAAGCGATCTAGGGTGTTTTTCCACTGTCACTAGAAGTACCCATTAAGTACCCATTAATGGGTGCAAAAATGCCATTTTGTACCCATTAATGGGTACTTAATGGGTACTTTCAGTGACAGTGGAAAAACACCCCTAGACTTGTAGCTGTCACTACCTCTTCCAGCAGCAAATTCCATAGACGGATGACCCTCTGGGTGAAGAAATACTTCCCTTTGTCGGATCTGACTCTCCTACCCATCAGCTTCATAGATGCCCCCTGGTTCTAGTGTTGTGCGATAGAGAAAAGAAGTTTTCTCTATCCACCTTTTCTATACCATGCATAATTTTATATACTTCAATCAGGTCCCCTCTTAAGCGCCATCCTTCCAGGCTGAAGAGGCCTAGATGTTGCAGCCTGGTTTCGTAAGGGATTTTGTTCCAGACCCCTAATCATTCTGGTTGTCCTTCTCTGCACCTTCTCTAGTTCCACAATATCCTTTTTGAGGTGTGGTGACCAGAATTGTACACAGTATTCCAAATGTGGCCTCACCATAGATTTATAAAGAGGCAAAATGACCCTTGCTGACTTATTTTCTATTCCCTTCCTAATTATTCCCAGCACTGAATTTGCTTTTTTCGCTGCTGCTGCGCACTGGGTTGACACCTTCATTGAACTGTCCACCAAAACAGTTGAGAACAGACGGGGATGGACTGGAGTGTCAGAGAAGGTGGCCTGAGCCATCCCTTTCCTGCTGGAAGGCAAGAATACATTTTGACGGGTAGAACAGAATTCCCAAAGGTGTGCAAAACGGCTCGAACCGGCCATGCACCGCTGTTTGTGCAATTAACCCGTCTGCCGTTGAACCAAACAAATGGGTGCTCGGTTCACTGGCAAACCGGCCACGCAAATTTGAGTTGGGGCTAGTGATGTGGATGGATATTCGAAATATTCATTATTTGTTCGGATTCGGGCAAATTTGGATGTCCGTATACAAATGGACTGTCCGGACATTCGAATTTGAACGAATATGAATACCGTATTTTGAGTTATTCCTACAAATAATATGGACCTCTGTATCTGTACGAAGGCAAAACGGCCTGAATCGGGCACGAACCGTCGTTTGTTCAATTAGCCCTTCTGCTGCTGAACCAAACCAATGGGTGCTCAGTTCAACGGTAAACTGGACATATAATTTTTGTTTACTTGGACAGATCTAGACATTCGTGTAAGAATCTAATATCCAGATATTCGAACTTCCAAATCTGAACGAATATGAATATTTCAAGTTATTCATACAAATAATTCAGACGTTCGTATCTGTACAGGTTACGTACGCACTGCATACCTACCTGTGGGTATCCGAACGAGCACCTATGGGATGACAACGGGATGTATACGGGATGCGTATCACTGGATACGTATCGAATATTCAAGCAATACATATGAATGTATTCGTATCGAATCAAATGGCCGGAAATTTGTGTTTTCCCCCCCCTTATTCGGATAAATTTGGTCTTTTGAATATTTGATTCTTTATGAATCGAATGCCGGAAATTGCATTAATGCATACCTCTAATTTGGGCTTATCTCTAGCGGGGTGCAAGGAAGAGAGAAGTCAAAGAAAGTGACAGAAGGGAAAGATAACTTCCTGTTCTAGCAGGAAGTACAGGACGATTTTGTCTTGGTCAGCATCCAAAACTACAGCGCTGAGATACATCAGAGATGCCCTACAACAAACCTATCCCAACAGCGCCAGGAAGGAAGTGAAAAGCAAGTCCTGCATTAAACCGAAAGGATTTGCAGCCAGAGGCTATAATGTCCACCCTTTCTTCAAGTGCCCTTCGGAAATGAAAAATTTAAAACAAGAAAAAAGTCCACGCACATGCCCCAGCCAACAAAAGGAGCCAATCTTTGGGTTCCTGACCAAACCTGCCCTGTTTCCAGGTTCAGAGCAGACAGAAGAGGAGACCATCTAGGGTAAAAGAAAACAGAACAAAACAAAACAAAGCAGGGAAAAATAAAACAAGAAAACCCACTTTGGTTTTTCTTCTAAGAATTCTGCCACAGCAAGCAAGCAAAGGACTGGCTTTTAGGTCTGGAAAGAAATCAATTGACAATCCTTCAAGAGGACAATGCTCTGTGAAATCAAGATAAATCTGTCTAATTGAAATAATACAATATTTTAAAAAATGATAAAGGTAAAAGAGCGACACCATAAACAAGTAGATTCTAAAGAAATTTAACACATGCAATTTTTTTTAAAAAAAAATTACAACTGACTGACTCCAAGGACATCTCTCTGAGCATCTCTTTGCAGTTTTCTTGGCAGGGATAGAGAAGTGGTTTGCCATTGCTTACTTCTGGGGAGGGGGTGGGGGTTGACACTGCAACCCTCTGCTCTCCCGTCAGTTTGCTCTCCCGCTGAGTTACAGCGCCTCCCAGACTCCTTGGAGATCCCTATGCAGTTTTACTGGCAGAGATACAGAAGTGGTTTACCATTGCCTACTTCCAGGGAGAAGCTAGAGACCGAACTGCTTTCTGGGCAGTTTGCTGAACCGTTGAGCTCAAGCCACTCCCAGACTCCATGGGCATCTCTATGCAGTTTTATCTGCAGAGATACAGAAGTGGTTTGCCATTGCCTACTTCCGGGGAGAGATTTGGGATTGAACTGGCCACCCTGGGCTCACCAAACAGTTTGCTCTACCTCTGAGCTATAGCTACATAACCTAATCAAAAAACAAATTAACCCTAACTACTGAAAACAGAGAAGAAAAGATAGGGAGTCCTGAAACGTGTGTTTTCCAGCTACAGTAGAATGTTGACAAATATGGAAACTGGGGCCAAGAAATAAAAATAAGGTGCGTTCTCTATTCAAGGGAGGCAGGATTAAATGCTTTATGAAAATCCAGTGCCAGCAGCGACAAGGGTCCATCTTTTGGCTGCTGGTTTCATGGAAATAAGAAAATATAAGCATGTTTCTTCGAAGTCTCCAAGAGGAGAATGCGCCAAAGCTGAACTTCAACTTTTGCCATTTCCCTTTGTGTCCAAGCGTCCGACCCAAATGCAAAAACAGCCTCTTCTTCTATCCCTGACAAGGTCTGTTTCAATCAGATCAAAAACATCTTGCCGAAGGGAGGTTGGCCCCTCCGCACTGGAAGCCCAGCCAGAACTCCCGCCATCTCTCTAATTAACCAGGAGTGGAGAACCGCTGCCCGATCACCTGCAGGCCCAAAAGCTATCAGCGCAAACGGAGAGGCCCAGTTTGACCAACTGATTGCAAAGCCTATTAACGGAGCTGCTCATGCATGCAACAGATTTGGCTGCAGAGAAAGGAGGCAAGAGGAGCGTGATAACGGAAAACCAGGCTACTCGCAGCAAAATGCAATGGAAGGGCGTCTGCCAGAGAAAACTACTTCTGGGCGGCAAAAACCTCCAGTCACATGCAAAGTTCAGTTTGCGTTAAAAAATGTGACCGAACTGAACATGTGGTCATTCGAATACTTAAAAGATTTGATAGGAATGAACCAGTACCCCGATTCAATCAGGCAGTTCATGTTCGCTGTGGTTTTCCTCTCGAAAAGGCCCTTTTTCCAAAGGAAAAAAATGAGGGTTTTTATTTTTAAGTTGGATACGAACAACCATTTATTTAACCAAAGGGCATAAGACTTGCTAAAGTCTTGTCCTTGAAAAAGTTGTCTTTTCGGGCAATTCCTACCCTCTTCAACTAAAGGTATCCAAGTTTTTTTTTTTTTTAATTAAGCTTTCCATCCCTTGTGGTCTAAGCTTCTCTAGAGAAAAACAAAGCACTCTGCAGCTTTCTCTCTCTCTCTCTCTTTCAAGGAAGTTTACACCCTTTCAGTTTTTCAAAGATCACATACAGCCACCTTCAATGTTTGTGGTCAAGGAAAATCCTCTGCCTGCACCCATGGCATGAGTAACTGAGCCCTCAAAGCTTACCATCTCCAGCTACACAGCTGATGTCTTATTTGTGAACAGTGCTCTCAACTGGAAGGCAAGAAACTATTTGTTGGGGTAACGCCACCACCAGGTTTTCATAGCGGGGGAAATGGACCCTGCCCCTTTTGTCTGGATAACTAGGGAATGTTCCAGTGGCCGACTCGCCTCTCACTACCCATGAAGAAACGAAATCCCCTCCTTTAGAGTGCTGTCGTTATGGGCATTCTGGGTCCAGGGGCCTTTGCGCACATCTGCCGGTAGTGAATAACTAGGCAAAATCTGCGGAAGAACATCTGGACTTAGAGGAGGCTATTACAGCTACCAAGAGCCCCCTGCCTTCCCAGAAGTTGCCTAATGGTTGGTTAGGTGTGGAGCATGAAATCATGTCCAAATTTGTACAAATTCGTACGGATAATGAACGTTATGAACATGTACTGTGAGGAATTACAGGCCACATTCCTGGCTGCAGATAGTGACGTATCTCAGTGAGCATTTAACATTCCCCGCCCCCCCCCAACCGCCCCCCAGAATTAGGTCATCTGCTCTGTGTTATTATGTCTATTAGAAACCATCTCCTCATAAATCCAGATGTGTGCAGGTTTCATACTGAGCTGGGGTCTGCCAAACCCCTACACCTAAGCACTTCAGGGAAGGAAGAAACCTGTGCTATCCTCATCTCTTCGAGCTCGATGGCCCCAGCATTAGGACGGCAAAACCAAACTGCAGAATGGTATGTCAGATTAAGCATGTGAAAGTCATTAGTCTCTTATCCTCTCCTATTAATACGAGATCTCAGGGCCATCCAATCAAATTAATCAGCAACAGACTCAAGGCTGGCCAAAGAAAATGAGGACTTAAGATGGGCCCTGTTATATCACCCAGCTGGATCAGACCCATGGCCCCATCTACTCCAGCAGCCTGTTCTCACAATGGCCAGCCAGTTGTAGACAGAAGCCCGCGAGCCGCACAAAAGCCCAAGAACTTATGAACCGAAAAACTCAGTATAAGAAACACGCGGCTGGATCAGATCCGTAGACCGATCTAGTCCAGCAACCTGCTCCTGCAACGATCGATCAGCTGGAAACGGAAGCTCACACGCAGGATGGAAGCGAAACTACCTGCCTTGGGCGTGGTCTCCCAGCAGATTGCTGACCTGATGGGCGTGAATTGATATGGCTGCCCTACACGCAACAAACAACCCACTATTCTCCAACAGGATTTGGCAAGCCGATGCCACCTTGTGCAACCAAAGACGCCAAGCCAGCCTCACTGGCCAAAGTTGCATTTTGTAGTTTTCTAAACGGAGTTGCGATTTCCCAGAGTTCACTGCAGCAGCCGCTTTTCCCGGAAACGCCAGGGACCAATCTTCTTCCTTGCCTAAAAACACAGGGTGGGTGAAAACCATGCGTTGATTATGTCTTACTGGATTTAACCAATATTAATGGATATGTGTGACCCGCTCCGACGCCTTTGGCAAATCTTTGGAAATAAAAGGAATAAAGAATAAATCCTGTTCTTTGGCTGAGTTACAGATGCCTTTTTTAATTGCATTTACCTCTTTCTTTACGGGGAAAATTAAAAAGCAGCCAAAAAACACGGAACGGAAGATTACCCCAAAGCGCCACGGTTTTTTCCCCAAATGCTCCACCAGGTTTATTTTCTAATCTCAGGATAATCCAGAAGGCGCGGTCAGCAGCTGTTGTGTTTCGCCGCCAGCGGATGAAGGCGGCGACCGTTTCCTCTTTTCCCCCTTCCCACCTTTCTGAGATATGTTCGCAGGGAACAGCTGCTCCGGCACAAACTGGGATAGACACTTCCTGGTCTGGGGATAAACCAAAAGACTTTGGCACGGAATCCCAACCTTTTCCCCACTTCAAACAATCCAAGATCTTGGGATCTAGGACACCTGGCCCTTTGCCACAAACACTCCCTTTTAGTAAGAGTTACACCCTCTATACAACTGGAAGAGAGAACGAGCGGAAAAGGGAAAGGTTCTAGATGGGTTTCCCAGGATCAAGAAGGCATCCTTAAGTTCCGGGAGTGTGAAACGTATTGTTCCCAGTTGGAGGCATAACATCAGATCCACAGCCATGCTCCAGGAAGCAAGAGAGAGAACTTCCTTTCCTGAAATTCAAACTTTCACATGAGAAATTTCCTTGACTCCCTTAGTAAAGCCTTAAGCTTCAAGAGTTAAGGGGAAAGCGAGCTTTGTGCAAATATACACACATACTGGACGGAGGTGTCCATGGAGTCTTAGCAGGGCTATAGTTCAGCGGTAGAGCAAGCTGTCTGGAGAGAAGTGGGTTGTCGGTTCAATCCCCGGGCTCTTCCCAGAAGCAGGCAACGGTGAACCACTTCTGCATCACTGCCAAGAAAACTGCAGCATTGAGGTGCCCCTGATGTCTGGAAGTGGCTGAAGCTCAGCAGTATTGTACAGCAAGGTGCCCAGAAAGAAGAGGGTTGTCGGTTCAATCCCCAGCTTCTTCCCAGGAGCAGGCAATGGTGAACCACTTCTGTATCACTGCCAAGAAACCTGCAGCACTGAGGTGTCCATGGAGTCTGGAAGCGGCTGCAGCTTAGTGGTAGGGCAAATTGCCTGGAAAGCAAAGAGTTGCCCGTTGAATCCCCAGCCTCTCCCTGGCAATGGCAAACCAACTCTACAAATCTGCTAAGAAAACTGCATGGAGGCGCCCATGTAGTACCCTGGACTCAGTGTTGTAAAATGACCCATGCACCTAACCTGTTTGTTATTTTTACCCATTTACGGTTGCAAAGACTCTACAGGTATGCACGTTTCATAATGAATACTATTATAACCATTAGCATATCATCTTGCCTAATATTCGTATCTTTATTGTGCGCAAAAGTGCTTTTCTCTGCTCCGGAAGCGCTTAATTCCTATTCACAGTGTCTGGATCCCAGTGTCTGTTTCAGACTTCCTCAAAACGAAGCGTGATCATCCTGGGTCTTGGGGAAACAAAATGGAACCGTGCCTGTCCAGTTCAGGACGCGCACTGGCGTCCCGGTGGCGCCGGCGCGTTCCAAGACTGCAGCCTCCCAGAACAACCCGAAAATGCCGGCGGCTGCACGGGTTGCACAAAGCTCGCATCCCTCTGGGCTGAAAACTGCCCTTCCTCTGGCCTGCCACTTGAGACCCAGCAGACAAAGACGCTCTTGTGGACCCCAGACGCTTCACAAAGCGACCACAGAGTCGCCCAGAGTTATCAGGACAAACATTATGACATTAAATGGCATCTGCTCAATAAACTGCTCTGACAAAAGAGGTTGTTTCTTCTTTTTTTTTTAAAGGACAGCAACAGTGCACAAGAGAGAGTTGGTGATGTGGCATAATAGCAGCCTCAACCTCGCGGCCTCCTGGGGTCCATGGCTCTCCCCATGCGCCCAGCCTGTGAAAGAAAATTTCCTGTTTTTCCTGGCACGGAATGGAGCATTGGTGGGGAGGAAGCAAATGGAAGGCTGGGCATTGGAAGGAGGCTGCCGGCCTGGTGAACTCGCAGCCTCCACCGCGCAGCCCCTAGAATCCAGCATTGTGAGCCTGGAGGAGCGCATTTGCGCAAAAGGCCACAACCGCACAGGCAGAGGCGCAGTGACCTCAGACTTCCACCAGAGTTCGCCAATAGGTTACCACTGCACGGCGGCCAGGAGGCATGTGCCATATGGCTGTGGGCACCGAACGGAAGCAAGGCCAGGGTGCCGGTGATGTGAAGGGCAAACTGACACAGAGAAATTATCGATCTATGGGTGGTGGCCCATAGCTTTAAGGGCGGGCGATGGCAGGGCATGTGCCACTGTGCCAAGGGAAAGCGCACACCCCTGCGGCCAGTGATTGCCTGGCCGGCGCCTGCAATTGCCCACCCTGAGCGCGACCGGCCACCACTGATGTTTTTAATTCCCAAAAAGGATATGTACTGTATATCGAACATATATTGTTTTGTGAACCACACTCGCCCAAAGCTCTCCTCTTCCTCCTTGACTGGTACCACCAAGAAAGGGGGGGCCTACCATCAAGTTTCACCCCCCCCCAAAAAAAAGAGCTACAAGAGCTGCTACAAGCCCTTGACATTCAGGGCATCACTGAGGGAAAGCCGGCTTTCCTGAACAGGTTGCAAAAGATGACACCGTGCATTGTGAGTTCAGCCCATCCCAAACATCAGGCAGCTGAACTACACTTAAAATAATAATAATAATAATGGAAAATTACAGGCACAATCCACCTACACCTGAAAAGAAACGCTGCATTTTGAAGCACGGGAGTGCACCTGGGAGCCTGTTTGGTCTAGTGGTTAGGGAGCTGGACTCTATCTGGGAATACCTGGTTTGGTTCCCCCCCCCCCCTCCATGAAGCCAGCTGGGTGATCTTGGGCAAGTCACAGCTCTTTTTCTGAGCTCTCACAGCCCCACCTACCTCACGGGGTGGCTGTTGTGGGGAGAAGAACAGAAGGTTTGTCAGCCACGTTGAGTCCCCTTAAATGGGTGAGAAAAGCGGGGTAGGAAAGCCAACTCTTCTTCTTCCTCCATGAAGCCAGCTGGGTGACCTTGGGCAAGTCACAGCTCTCTTCTGAGCTCTCACAGCCCTGCCTACCTCACAGGGTGTCTGTTGTGAGGAGAAGAACAGAAGGTTTGTCAGCCGCTTTGAGTCCCCTTAAATGGGTGAGAAAAGCGGGGTAGAAAAGCCAACGCTTCTTCTTCTTTGAGGTGTCCCTACACAATAACCTTCAGCATTTAACTCCTAGCAGGGCTCATGTGGGAGTTGAATGCTGGGAACTATAGCCTGGTGTGAGCAGCAGCTGACCACACCAGTTTTTAGAGGAATCTGTCCACAGGTTTCTACAAGAGACACTATGGGCTGCAAGTTCCCACCTGCCCTGAACAAGAAATCTGCAAACAGATGGAATTGCCCACCCTTCCTTGGAAGAAGGGAAGTCAGGTAGGGCATGGTACACCATTATGAATCAGGATCTTGGATTCAGAGCGAGAAGAGGTTCTGACTCCAACTCAGACTAAATGGAAATGGTCATATAAATAGGTTTTTTAAAAATTCCTGTAGGAAGATGGCATTCTACAAGGAGTTATCTTCGACCTATAAGGCCCTAAAAAGCTTAGACCTCCAATTGTTTAACGGAACGCCTTCTCACATACTGATCAGCAAAAGAGACTTTTCTGGGTGTATCACCACCTTCAGTAGCTAAAGGGGTGGGCAATCGGGACGAGGCCTTCCTGGTGGTGGCTCCTAGACTAGGGAACAGTCCACCCACAGGGGTGCGCCGGGCACCTTCTTTATATGTACTCATAAAACTGGGAAAGACACCTCTATTTCACCCTGGCCTTTGGCTGAAGGAACAGAGTCCCCGCCCTTCTTCCAGACACTGTTCTTGTTTTTGTCGGGTTCTTCTTAATTCACCAGGGGAAGTGCCAACCCTCATGCATCCTCTCCCCTTTAGAAACAGGGGAAGTGGAGTCAGCCGGGGTTCGAGGAACGCCAAACCGGAGCAGCACATCACAGAGGGCAGACCAGCTTTCTTTCCTCAATTTCGTCCTCCCGGAAGACTGGAATATCGACCGGCTGAGACGCCTGCGATCGCCGCTGCCGTCACCGCTGCGAGCATCATTCAGCCGCTGCTGAGCTGCTCAGCGCCGCCCAATTCCAAGAAAACATCTACAAGTTTTCTCGTTTGCTCCGGACGGCGATGAATTGTCTTCACACCCACAGCTCGCACAGGAAACGCGCTACTCAGATTTCCATCCACCACTCGCTGCAGGGAGACGCTTTGCTGTAGATTCACGCACGCCCTCCGGCCTGCCTTGAAACACAGCTCCAAGGAGACCTCCCTGAGCAGAGGAGATCTAAGGATGCTCTGAGGAGAACACAGGCGTGGCAGAGAGAGAGCAACATGCAAATAGTATGGCAGAGGGTCCCCTCTATCTATCTATCTATCTATCTATCTATCTATCTATCTATCTATCTATCTATCTATCTATCTATCTATCTATCTATCTATCTATCTATCCATCCATCCATCCGTCTATCTATCTATCTATCCATCCATCCATCCGTCTATCTATCTATCTATCCATCCATCCGTCTATCTATCTATCTATCCATCCATCCGTCTATCTATCTATCTATCAATCTATCTATCCATCCATCCATCCGTCTATCTATCCATCCGTCTATCTATCCATCCGTCTATCTATCCATCCGTCTATCTATCCATCTATCCATCTATCTATCTATCCCGCCCTATGCCAAGAGGTCTCCAGGTATTGAAAAATGTCTACAATTGAGGAAGTTATCTCTCTCTCTCTCACCCACCCACCCACCCACCTCTCTCTCTCACCCACCCACCCACCTCTCTCTCTCACCCACCCACCCACCCACCCACCCACCCACCTCTCTGTCTATCACCCACCCACCCACCCACCCACCCACCCATCCATCCATCCATCCATCCATCCATCCATCCATCCATCCATCCATCCATCCATCCATCCAACTCTTCTTCTTCTTTCCCCTGGCCTGGCCCCGGATCTCAAACAAACAACTATTTATCCGCCTGCAAACTGGGTCGCCGCGTAAACAACCGTGCTGGGTGCTCTAAAAAGCATTTAAAGTGGCGTGATTTGCATGCCCTTAATTGTGATCCCTCAAAGAGAGAGGAAATCGGGGGGTGGGGGGTGGGAGCAAGAGGGCGTCCAGGACCCTGTTTCTAGCAGGGCTTTTAGCCACGTTGGAAACCTTCAGACAGAAGGTTTTTAAAGCAGCAGGCAGCCTGGCGCCGCACCGCCTCCAGCGCCAGATTCTCAGCTCCTCTCAAGCAGAGAATGCCTTAGCGAGCGCCGGGCCAAGAAAGGCAGCCTCGGGCAGGCGAGAGGAAGGCATCAAAGGGAGTGATGTCACACCCTCCTCCACTCTAGACCCGCGGATGAGCAGGTTGCTAAATCAACTTGTTTACAGCGGCCTAATTGCCTGGTGCCAAGAAGAACGCGCAGCCCCGGGAGAGGGCGGAGGCATGCGCAAACAGCTCTCCGGTGAGATAGTGCTCACTGAAAACGCCACCCGGGTCGCTTCCCCGTCTCTTTGTTATCCCCAGAAATTGCTCAGTCGGTAGTAGCAGCAGTGGCCCCGACTCACGGCCGGGCGGCCGTTTTGCCTGGCGCCCACGTCAGGGCCGAACCTTGGCGGCTCTCTGGACGACCTCCCGGCAGACGTGGGAAGAGTTGTTTGCGATGGGGATCGGGTCTGAAACCTCTGCTTTCCAGGCTGTTACTCTGGCATTGGGGTCATGACAAGGACACCTCAAAGCAGTTTTATTGGCAGATAGAGGTGGTTTGCCATGGCCTTATGAGGAGACGTTGGGGAGATGCTGCTGAACTAGGCCACTACGTGGATACTCCCATCCAGTTTTCTTGACTCATGCAGAAGTGCTTTGCCGCCACCTCCTACCACTGAGTTATGGCAACTACATGGACATCTCCAAGCAGTTTTATTAGCAAACGCACAGAAGTGGTTTGCCATGGCCATCTTCCAGGAAAAACTGGGGATTGAAGGTGCTGCCCTCTGCACCGAGCCCCACTTCATTTTAATCGAAGTACGGCCGAAAGGGGAAACCAAGCGGAGGCCATAGGTATTAGAGTGGAATACAGATAATCTATACAGAGGGAGATCTGAAGATGGAGGAGGAGGAGGAGCTGGCTTTTCTACCCTGCTTTTCTCACCCATTCAAGGGGACTCAAGGCAGCTGACAAATCTACTTCTCCCCACAACAGACACCCTGTGAGGTAGGTGGGACTGTGAGAGCTCAGAAGAGAGCTGTGACTAGCCCAAGGTCACCCAGCTGGCTTTGCAGTGGAGTGTGGAATCAAACCCAGTATACCCACATAAAGAGTCCAGGACCTTAACCAGAAGACCAAACTGGCAAAAGCCCCCTTTCCAAACAGGACTTTGGCTCCACCCTCCCACAAAGCGAGAACAGAGAGGAATCCCTTTTCCTTCTGATTCCAAACTGCCGCCAACTCCCCAGGGGCATATCAAAGAAACAGACACAAGCACGAGACCCGATTCCAGAAGCGTGTCCTGGCTGTCCTCATGCGACCCTCAAGAAACCCCTGCTCTCTTATTAAAGCACGTACAAATTGGGCCTAAATATCTACTGCTCAATTCAGGCTCGTCGGGAGCCGCCGCTCTGGTGGCCTTCACAGACAACGCGTCACATGGAGGTCGGAGGGAGATATTTATTCTGCAGCGTGCAAACAGGAGAGCGCGTGGCATTCTTTTATTTCTTTTTTTTCCAGCCTTAGCGCAACACGTACGAGGCGGTGGAAGGCAGGCCCTTGCTAAAAACATGTATGAGCTGGTCACTCGCCTGTGCTAAGCTGCAAAGAACTTGAATCAGCCTACAGCCATAGCGGAGCAACTTCTACCTGGACGGCTGCCCACACGCCCAGGCCCCCAGCGTTATCTGTTCCCTCGAACCCTAACCGTTTACTGGTCAGCCACACGACCGCTCCAAGGAAACTAAAATGCACGGGTAACATAAAACAGCAGAAACCGAGGACAAAGATGCGTTGCAAGAAAAGAGCGAGAAGATGCTGGTCGCCACCTTGGAGAGCTACCCTGTAACTAATTTTCCCCAAAACCTCCTGAATGGATCGGCTCCTGATCAGCACTTCCCATTCCCGTTTCTGTTCCCGACGGTTTTATCCAGAAGACCCCAGGTCGTTTTCAAACGCTTCTCTCTTTACTTCTGGGAGGGCGGGGAGTTGCCGAAGAAAATCATTGACTGCGATCTGGCTGCCGGAGGAATGTTTGCTGGTCCCAGGGGAGTCCCAAATAGCCTGGACTGTTTTTAAAAATGTGTGGAATGCAGCGGAGGTGGAAGAGTGTGGACGCTGCTCCAAAATCCAGGAACTGAGCAGTTCTTGGGTATCCACAAAGGGAGGAGGCTTCCTCTCCTTTAGTTTTTTAAAAAAATGCATGCCTCTAACATGGCTTCTAGGACAACTGATTCATGATAGCGATGTATTTGTACTATTCGTTATTCATCTGAATTTGCACGAATTCAAACATTCGTATACAAGTTGAATGTCTGGATATTTGTACTTTAGTATTTGTACAAATATGAATTTTTCAGATATTCAAACCAATAGTTCAGACGTTCGTATCACAGTACGGATACGTACGCATCTGAACAGACACGTATGGGATGCATATCATCTGATAGGCATCCGTATGTATCAAATGTTTGGACGAATGTATTTGTATCAGACTGAACGTCCGCACATTCAAAACGGCACATTTGTACAAATACAGATATTCAAACGTTCGATCCGTTATAAATCGAATGTCGAGAATTGCATTCATACGCACCCCTAATTCACAGTGAACACATGGGCGCATCTATCCAATGCGTGCCGCCGTTATTTGGTAGCCGCAAAATCATCACACAGCGCAAAACTGTTATTATGCGATTCATTCCTGGGCGCCCAAAACCAGAGGGATGCAAGACCAAAGAGGACCACTCAAGCCATGCAGGTAGAGATGGGCACAAATATTCGTAGGCATTCGAAATCCGATCGAACGTGCCAAATTTCAACATTCGAACTCAAATAGAATGTCCCAAAATTCGAATGTAAACATTATAATCAAATTTCAAATCTATTTGTCCAGATTATCTGGATATTAGTATGGGTACAGATTCATGCACAGATCCGTACGGGACAAAAATGGGTTTCATACGGGATGACTACGGGATGCATACAGATGTGTATGGATGCGTACAGACGTGGGGAAGATGCGTATGGGCACGTACAAATGTTGTTGACGTTCGTATGTTCAGATCTGAATCAAAAATACGAATGGATTGAAGTTGGTAAATATGAACCGAACCTTGTTAAATTCGAATTTAAAAGATTTGAATTCAACTGGATTTATGGGTATTTGATTCGAATCAAACTGAATGTCAAAAAAACATTTGCCCACATCTCTACATGTAGGGCAGAGGCACTGTAGAAGGGAGGGCCCATATGCTAAGGTGATGCACGAATCATAGTGGCCTTGTGCAACTTATTTAAGTACATAAGAGGAGTCCTGCTGGATCAGCCCACAGCCCATCTAGTCCAGCATCCTGTCTCACCCAGTCGCCCACCAAATTGCCCATGGGCATCTCAAGCAGAGACAAGGACAGACCTTATCCTGCTCTCAAATCCCAGCAAATGGCCTTAGAAGCATTCTGCTTGTATCCCAGCCTAAAAGATGTCCTTAGGCATCCATTCTAGTAGCCATTGATACATCTGTCGTCCATAAATTTGTCCAACCCTTCCTTGAAGCCATCTAGGCTGGTAGCTGTCACCACCTCTTCCGGCAGCAAATTCCATAGACCGATGACCCTCTGGGTGGAGAAATCCTTCCCCTTGTCTGATCTGACCCTCCTACCCATCAGCTGCATAGATGCCCCCTGGTTCTAGTGTTGTGTGATAGAAAAAATAAATGTTCTCTATTCACCTTTTCTATACTGTGCATGATTTTATATACGTCAATCAGGTCCCCTTTTAAACGCCGTCTCTCCAGACTAAAGAGGCCCAGACGTTGCAGCCTGGTTTCGCAAGGGAGGTATTCCAGCCTCCCTGTTTGCCCTTTTCTGCACCTTTTCCAGTTCCCCAATATCCTTTTTCAGGTGTGGTGACCAGAATTGTACATAATATTCCAAATGTGGCAAATGTTATCGTTACACTGTCCTGAGACTCTAACAGAATGGAATAAACATCCCATAAATAAACCAATAAACGAAACTAAAGTCTGATTTCTAGAAATAACAGGTGAATGGGTCCCTCACTTTACCACTTAGAAGAACCGGAACATTAAGGGATCTCCTAATAGGCGCATTCTGCCTCCCCATTTCACTTCTGAGCAAGTGATGGGACCATATCTTGCTTTCTTGACGGGGGGAAAAAATCACCAGCCCTACAAGCTTATGTGGCAAGTCCCCAATCCCTGAACACTGGGAACAAGCTATTCTAAGCCAGTCCAGAGAGTTCCCAGCTGCTAAAAGTTACCAGCACACATGAATAATTCACTTTACAGCTGCTTCTAATGTCAGACAACTGGAAAGGCAGACTCTAACCCATGCATTTTTCAGAGGGGTAGAAAAGAAGGCGGCTAAAACATGCAACAGAGAACTGTCCTTATGTAATTCTCTCTCTCTCTCTCTCCTGCCTTCTCTGTCTCGATCTCAGCCTGGAAATCCAAGCTCAAAGCCCATGAAAGTTGCTGAAACTGGGCGCATCTCGGCCATATGGAAGCCGCTCAAAGGAAGAGGTCAGGCGAGGTGGCCCAGCGCTGAAGCATCTCTGCGGAAGTTTCCCGCTTCCCCTGAAATGCTCTTCTGTACAGAACAGAGATGTGACCAAATTTTTTTGGGGGGGGGCACTCGGTTCGAAACGAATCGGAAGTTCAAAAATCTGTACGAACAGAAGGCGTTCGAATGTGGTAAAATTCTATTTGTACATATTCGTAGGAACATTCGATACGTATCTGATACAAACGGATACATATCTGATACGATGGATACTTATCTGATACTAATGGATATGTATCTGATATGAACAAATACGTATCTGATATTAATAGATACGTATCCGATACATTTCCCCAGTTTAACAAATGTCCGAACTATTCATACGAATGTCCGGAAACATTCGTATTTGTTCGAATGTTAGCATACGAACGTTGTAACATTCGGTTCGCGTTTGGATGTCCATATTATTATTATTATTATTATTATTATTATTATTATTATTATTATTATTATTATTACTACTACTACTACTACTACTACTACTACTACTACTATTACAATTTTTATCCCACCCTATATCCAAAGGTCTTTAGATTGTAAGCCTGAGGGCAGGGACCTGTCTAAGATTAATATAATATTGTAACCCACCCCAAGACCTTCCGGGTATAGGGCGGGATGGAAATAAATAAATAAATAAATAAATAAATAAATAAATAAATAAATAAATAAATAAATAAATAAATAAATAAATAAATAAATAAATAAATAAAGGTCTCAGGGTGGGTAGCACCATTTAAAATCAAATATACATACCTATATTAAAGTGATAACAGTATCTATTAAAACAGTATCCCCGTTTAACCAAAGGCCAGGGCAAAGAGGTATGTCTTTCCTGCCTTCCTAAACATGTACAGTGAAGGTGCCTGATGCACCTCCAGGGGGAGACTATTCCATAACATAGGGGCCATCACTGAGAAGGCCCTGTCCCATTAGCCCCTTGAGGAAGAAGCATCTCCACAGGGCGTGGAGGCGGAAGGACAGCCAGAGGGTCTCTGTTTAGTACAGCCTGAAGGCTATTTGTGTCAGGACCCCTTCTGTTTCTTTTTGGGTTGCAAAGGTGTGTCCGGAAGCGCTATTATGCACCAGAGCTGCCGGCGAGTTTCTCTTTTGTTCCCATTTTTATAACCTACACCCTGAGAGGCAAATGAGTTATCAAGGGAAGAGAAGATTCCCGTTTCCGGTTACAAATTTTGGGAGGAAACAGTCCAGCATAGTGAGCCAGCCTGGTTCTGTGGTTAAGAGTGCTGGATTCAGACGTCAGAGTCACTGGGTTTGATTCCACACTTGCTCACGGAGCCAGCTGGGTGACCTTGGGCTAGTCGCAGCTCTCTTTTGGAGCTCTCACAGCCCCACCTACCTCACAGGGTGTCTGTTGTGGGGAGAAGAACAGAAGGTTTGTCAGCCGCTTTGAGTCCCTTAAATGGGCGAGAAAAGCAGGCTAGAAAAGCCAACTCGTCTTCCCCCATGAAGCCAACTGGGTGACCTTGGGCTAGTCACATCTCTCTTCTGAGCTCTCACAGCCCCACCCACCTCACAGGGTGTCTGTTGTGGGGAGAAGAACAGAAGGTTTGTCAGCTGCTTTGAGGCCCCTTAAATGGGTGAGAAAAACAGGGTAGAAAAGCTGAATCTTCTTCTTTGTGGAGAAAAAAAGCTACACAACCCCTGGCACTGTCTCTGGGCGCCTTAAAGGGACGCCAGCAAAGGCCTGGTGAAAGAAATGCCAAGCTGAACCACCGTTGGCCTTGGTTTGAGGATACTATCACAGAAGAGCACTGAAGTTTTTAAGGAGGAAGCAATGTCTTACTCCGTATTATCCTCCAAGAGCACAGAAAGCGCCAATTCAAAAGCAAACCAGAGAGCAGCTTCTGGTTCATTTATTTTTATTATTATTTACACCTGAATAACACCTTTCCAACCAAAACCCGTTTCTTTGCTAAGAAACCGGCATCACATTCAGCTCTTTACTGGAAGAGGCCTGCTAGCCGTTTCACTTTGCTTTGTTTTGAAAGCAAAGCACAGGCTGGGTGGCTGTGCTATTTTAATTCCACCCAGACCACGCACATGTCAAGGGTTGCTCGGTGCACGTGGGAAAACCTATTTTGGAGAACTGAAGGAGACCCACAAGGGTAAAACCCTGTGGGATGAATCCAAGGGAATTGCAGGCATCCTCTATGAACTTCAGCAGACAGGAGATCCGAATGATGCTCCAATAAGATGGGATGCAAATTTGCATATAAAGGAGAGACGGCGGCAAAGTAATTTTGGAATGAATTCGTTTCCCATTTCTACACGCCAGAGTTACGCCACCCTGTCCACGTGCCACACCGGATCAGACCAAGGACGGTTTAGTCCACAGATTTTTTGGTTAGGGTCATAACAGGGGCAAAAACACAACAGTTTGCAGGGCTTCTGACTGCTGCCAGGAGTTAATAGGTCAAATCTAAAGAGGGATACCGTTCGGTTCGACAGACGAACAGCCTTTACTCAACAAGGGGAACCCGTTGCAGCCTGAGGCACATTTCTGCCAGTCCCTGCAGGCAACCAAGACCCAGCGGCAGCCAGTCCGGCAATGGGACGGGATCGTACGGAACGCAAACGAGGCGGGCCGAATCCCCGCAAAGCGCACAGCTGGCTGGCAGCTCGCCGAAACCAAGACCACCGAAACGGGAACGTCACGTTCTGTTTCCTCGAACAACGATCGCCTGAGCGACGGCCGATCAAGCGTGAACGCTGGACAGGATGCGCGCGAGGCCGACGGGAACGAAAGGACGTTCAGGGGACCCAAAACCTTGTCGCGGTACAAGTGGACGCAGGTACAGACTCAAACCCCAGCAAGCTCCCGACAACAGAATCACAGGCAGAATGAGATTTCTCCCCTTCCAGTGATGTCCGGAATCCGGCCACGCCGACGGCATCTGCCAGCACAGCAAATGGAAATTACGGTCCAGGGTGAGCAATTGACAAAATGCCGTTCCCAAAAGGTATTTTTAGACAGATTTCGTCCCTCTGGCCTCTGTCAGGAGGCTCAAAACCACCATCCACACCCAGAAAATAAATTTAGAAAACTGCTTCCCCCGTTGGCTTTCTTCTCGTGGCTCAAGGCAGCTGCTTTGCATTCTCGCTGTCCACCCTCCCCACGGCACGCTCCCGTCTTGGACGCGAACGGGCATCTATCTACACACGGAGCCCCAAAGTTCGGCAATCTGGTTTAGTTGACCTCTGGATCTCCACCAGACCACATCATGCCATAGAACGCACACCCACATTCATGCACGCATGCAGCCATTCCTGGATGCAGAATCACCCGTTTGCACTGAAAAGCTTTTCGCACCTTCAGTGTTTCGGTCACATCTGAGACACCAAAGATTTTCTTTTAAAAAAAGACGTGCAGAGAGCAAAACTGAGGTAGCATGAGAGAACCAAACGTGGCGGGGTGTGCTATCGTTGGCGCTCCGGATGTCACTTTTAGGAATCTGCAGGAATATTCAAATGCATTCGAAATTTGATCGGATTGACCACATTTTGACATTCGAGTTTGAATCGAACGTCCTTACATTTGAATTTAAAGGTTTGATTCAAATTTTGAATTTATTCATTTGAATTATTCAGCCATTCGTATGCGTATGGGTTCGTACACGAGGCACACTTGAAGATTCGGATCTTTCCCGCATCCGTACGCATTTGTACGGATCCGTACAGGATGAAAACTGGTTGTATATGGGATAACTATGGGATGAATACGGACACGGACAGATGCGTACGGGTATATAAGAATGTTGTCGACATTCGTAAGTGCAAATTCGAATAAAAAATTTGAACGAATAGATTTGAATTTGCTTAATTCGAATCGAATTTGCTTACATTCAAACTTTAAACATTCAAATTGAATCAAATTTTTGGGTATCTGATTTGAATCAAATGCCGAAAATTGGACTCATGTACACCCCTAGACAATTTTGACACGCTAATCTATTTATTTATTTAAATTTTTATCCCACCCAGGGCGGGTTGCAACATATAAAAGGAACACATTAAACGTATAAGACGACTGGTCGTATAAGACGACCCCCAACTTTCCAGTTAAAATATAGAGTTTGGAATATACTCGCCATATAAGAAGACAACACCCGGCGTATAAGACGACCCCCGACTTTTGAGAAGATTTTCCTGGGTTAAAAAGTAGTCTTATACGCCAGAAAATACAGTATTAAAACCACAACTGTGCCTGGCTGAGGAGAGAAGCTGTACCCTTACGTAGCCAAAGGCTAAGGTAAAGAGGTGCGTCTTCAAGGCTCGTCTGAACACACAGATTGAAGGTGCCTGACGCATCTCAAGAGGGAGACTATTCCACAGTCTGGGAGCCATCACTAAAAAGGCCCTATCCCTTTTGCTGCTGAAGGTGGTGGGACAACCAGGAGGGTCTCCCCTCCAGATTTTAAGGCATGGGCAGGTTGATATGGAAGGTGTTCCTTTAGATATTTGAGGCCCAAGTCATTTTGGGCCTTATAGGTTAAAGTTAGCACCGTGAATTGGGCTCAGCAGTGGACCAGAACAACTATAAGGCCAGGAGTTTCCAAACTGGGCACCAAAGGTACTGATGAATGGGTGAATGTGTGTGTGGGGTGTCTACATGGCCACAGCATAGCCTCAAAGTTCCAGATGGGTCCCCAGGTTGAAAAAGCTCTGCCCTAGCTGATGTGGGGGGCAGGGGAGCCCTGGAAAATGATGCTGTAGCTCCCAGCACTTCTGCTCCGAAGTCCTTCCTCAAGAAACCAACCTACAGCATTAAAGGGAAACCTCAGTTTTGTAGGTACTCCGTTCTCGGGCAGCTCCATCATACGGGAGATACCACGGAGGAGCAAAGAATGTCTTCCACCTTTGCAATTCATACAAACTGCAAAGGTTTGAAACTTTGCGTTGGGATCGAATATTGGCAGTTTCCGAAGGCAACGAGAAAGTTTGCGCGTCTTCGTTCAAAGCTTCGGAGCGGTTTCAGAGGCGTAACCGGTGGCAGGAGAGATCTGAAGCGAATTCAAGGCTCAGCAAAATCCCGAGTGGCTCCATCTGCACGAATGCCAAGTTCTACACCGTTCGCTTTGATGTGAATCACGGGGGAGGAGGGGGGATTGGCCACTAAACTGTTCCGAGTCACTCTAATAGCCAAAGGTCTCTGCAATGTGCAAGATGAAGGCAATGTAAGCAATGCATGCAGCTTGGAAGCCCAGGGCCGTTCTGAATTTGGCTGAACTTGGCACTGGAAGCAAACTAAGCATGGAGCGTGCTTTTGCGCTCCACGTTGACTTAACTTTACCAGAAATGGTCTGTCCCGTCTTTGGAAGGGCTTATCCGCACCTCTATGGTGCTGGGCAGGTCATCTGACGTCCCCCATGAGCGTGTTGGTGCATCACACGACCCAGAACATGAATGCGAGTGCGCAACACGCCACCACTGTCATATGTATCCGTATGCATCCCGTTTTCGTCGTGTATCTGAACAAATGCACACGGATACGCGTAAGACGTGTACGGATATATACACATACGAATGTCTGACTCGTTCACACGGATGATGCGAACCATTCAAATTTCATTCGAATATTAAAAAACGAAAGTATAGACATTCGATTAGAATTCGAACGTTCAAATTTGAATGAATTCGATGGAGTTTAGAATGCTTTGGATATTCTTGCACATCCCCTAGTCACGGCAACAGTGCATGCGCAGTGGCCCCAACATCAGGGGGCAAGATAGCGGTGCCCGGAGCACACGTCCGCACTGCAGGTAAGTCCGCGGACGCAAGATAGCGGTGCCCGGAGCACACGTCCGCACTGCAGGTAAGTCCGCGGACGCAAGATAGCGGTGCCCGGAGCACACATCCGCACTGCAGGTAAATCCGCGGACGCAAGATAGCGGTGCCCGGAGCACGCGTCCGCACTGCAGGTAAATCCGCGGACGCAAGATAGCAGTGCCCGGAGCACGCGTCCGCACTGCAGGTAAATCCGCGGACGCAAGATAGCAGTGCCCGGAGCACACATCCGCACTGCAGGTAAGTCCGCGGACGCAAGATAGCGGTGCCCGGAGCACACATCCGCACTGCAGGTAAATCCGCGGACGCAAGATAGCGGTGCCTGGACCACGCGACCGCACTGCAGGTAAGTCCGTGGACGCAAGATAGCGGTGCCCAGACCACGCGACCGCACTGCAGGTAAGTCCGCGGACGCATGGGAGGAGGGACCAGGTGTACCAACATTCACTAGCACAAACGCTTAGTACATGTGTGGGGAATGCTGACCTCTGCCGTTCACGGATGGAGAACGAAGCGCAAATTTCCCCCTCTGGATCCACCACACTGGGATCTATCTGGCCCAGGGTCTGTCTGTGCTTCTGCCACAAGCAACTTGGCTAGAAAGGAGGCTCCTGGTGGCATAGCCGTCACTGTACATTCCCTGAAGGAAGATATCTAGCGAGTCCCCAGCCCTCAGAATACAATACGGCATTGATTTCTCAGTCCTAATTAAATGCTGCATAATGAAACCAAATATATTGGGTGTTTGATTTGCAAAACACTAATTGAATTTTTTTTTTTTTTTGGATGGGGGATATAACACCTCTGGCCCACCGAAAAGCAGCTGTGAACAATGGCAACTGGAAATCCGATTAGGCTGTCAGGAGTTTAAAAAACTGGGAGGCCTTGCCGTTGATAACTTGGGTGCAAGCGTCCTTCAAGTCCTTCTGTTCCCTGGGGTACAGGTGATATTAATGCTGAGACCCACCACTCGGGAAAACAAGACGCTGAAGCTGTTACCAGAAAGTGCATTCTTTCTGGGTTCTCACCCTATAATGCCAAACCTTGTTATGAAAGCAACAGACACCTATGGAAAACTAGGCATTTGGGAAGTCATGGAGGAATAGTTAAAGAATGTATGCTGAAGGCACAGCAAGGGGAGACCCAGAGCATCAATGGAAGTCGAGGGCCCTGTGGAGGGGAGGCCCAGTCTGCCAATGACAGTCAAGGCCCTATGATGGGGAGGCCCAATCTACCAATGGAAGTCAAGGCCCTGTGGAGGGGAGGCCCAGTCTACCAATGGAGGTCAAGGGCCCTGTGGAGGGGAGGCCCAGTCTGCCAATGACAGTCAAGGCCCTATGATGGGGAGGCCCAATCTACCAATGGAAGTCAAGGCCCTGTGGAGGGGAGGCCCAGTCTACCAATGGAGGTCAAGGGCCCTGCGGAGGGGAGGCCTAGTCTACCAATGGAAGTCAAGGCCCTGTGGTGGGGAGGCCCAGTCTACCAATGGAAGTCAAGGCCCTGTGGAGGGGAGGCCCAATCTACCAATGGAGGTCAAGGTGCCAGTGGAGGGGAGGCCCAGTCTGACAATGGAGGTCAAGGTCCCAGTGGAGGGGAGGCCAGTTTACCAATGGAAGTCAAGCTCCCAGTGGAGGGGAGGCCCAGTCTACCAATGGAGTCAAGGGCGCTGTGAAGGGGAGGCCCAGTTTACCAACGGAAGTCGAGGGCCCTGTGGACAGGAGGCCCAGTCCGCCAATGGAGGTCAAGGGCCCTATGGAGGGGAGGCCCAGTCTATAGTGCTAAAGGGAGACACAGTCTACCAATGTGAGTCAAGGCCACTGGAGAGGGAAGGTCCAGTGAATTAACAGCAGTCCACAGCACGGAGACTGGGAGGAACAGCCAACCAGCACTCAAGAATTGCATTGAACAAATGAAGTCACAGTTCGCCATCCACGTAAAAGCAAAGCCACGGCAGTCAAAAAAGCCCTGTTATGCATGGAACGTCGCGTGGACCAAACGTGCAAACTACGTTACAGGAAAGCTGGTTATACAAAGGATGACTGTATTCCAACCTCTCTCCTACACACGATTTATTTTCCCACTGACCATCCGCAGTTTACTTGGTCCCGACTGTTAACCAGGGTTGCCAAATCTCCCAAGTTTCAGGAGGAAGTCTGGGACTATTACGTTTGCAAAAGCATCACGACGCCAAATGGGTTGTTTGCTCCTGGAACGCCGGGGAAATTCAAGACACAGATGGGTAAAGGAAAAATGTAAATATATTAGCTGGCTGTGAATTTCTGTCTTTGGTCACAGGGAAATTCCCCCCCCCCTCCCAACCCAATGAAGAGACTGACTGGTTTCTCTCTATATAACTTGATTCACGGTGGAGAGCTGGTCAGTCCTGATGATGGCAGAAGAGACCACCCCAATGGCAGAAGGAGGAGCCTTATCCTGTCCAGCAACCATCCAAGCTACACCAGACTTGGCACATCTAGAAAAAGTCTCCAGTTCAGCAAAACAGCAGTCAGATCCACACCACAAAACAGGAACAAAAGATGAGGAAATTGGGGGAGGGAGGAGGGGGCGTTGGCTTCCGAAAAGTTGAATGGCACGCTGAAAGTTGAATGGAGTACCCTATGACAATGAATGGAGGGCGGACGTTTCCTGTAGGATCAAAAGAATGGTTGTGCGTTGCCCCTGCAATGCTAAAGGGCACCTATAGCCCTGTGCCTGACCCAGAGGGAGAGGGGTGTAGAAATTTGGGTGATCTCCTGGGTTTAAGCAGGAGGGCCTAATGGCACCTTGGAGACTAACAGGGAGACAGAAGCTGACAGCATGTGCTCTGGTAGACTAAGCCTCCTTAGATGCAGTAAGCTTAGCTTTTGTAGGCTTAGTTTATGGAAGCCAGATGCAACAGGCTTAGATGCAATAGGCTTGGCTTTTGTAGGCTTAGTCCAGTGATGGCTAACGTTTTGAGCTCAGTGTGTCAAAATTCACAAGAAAACCTAGCTTAACTCGGGTGCTGTGTCACATCTAGAAATATCCATAATTTTGTGATATTTGTAGCTCTAGTAAAAAAGTAATATTTTTGATATATATTTTTTGTTAAAAGCAAAAACAAATAATTCTTTACATTAGTGATTTTGCTGCTGAATTTCGCTTGCTAAATCTTCAATTGAAAGTTGGTATATCGTACACTTCAAGAACAAGCAAGCACTACACACCCAGGTGCCAGGGTGACCAGGTGTGTCACCCAAAAGGGCTTGGCGTGTCACCTGTGACACGCGTGTCA
This sequence comes from Aspidoscelis tigris stejnegeri, assembly GCA_023333525.1. NCBI lineage: Eukaryota > Metazoa > Chordata > Lepidosauria > Squamata > Teiidae > Aspidoscelis > Aspidoscelis tigris. The sequence goes on from JALMGA010000016.1 coordinate 11,768,545, forward strand.
TAGGTTGGCCATCACTGGCTTAGTCTATGGAAGCCAGATGCAACAGGCGTAGATGCAACAGACATAGATGCAAGAGGCTTGGCTTTTCTAGGCGTAATTTATGGAAGCCAGATGCAATAGGCTTAGCTTTTGTAGGCTTAGTCTATGAAAGCCAGACTTAGATGCAGTAAGTTTAGCTTTTGGAGGTGTAGTCTACAAAATCTAGTTACAATGGGCTTAGATGCAATGGGCCTAGCTTACCGAGGGTCAGCTTTCTTAGGCTTAGCTTTCAAAGGCTTAGTCTATAAGCTCATGCTACAGCACCAACTTCTTTCTCTCTGCTACTCTCTCTGCCAGACCAACACGGCTATGACTCTGAAGTCTATCCCCTGGATTTAAGCCAGAGAACGACCTTATGAAGGGGACCAGGGAAAGTCAATCTCTATTATACTGGGTGGGATACGTTTAAAATACATTTTACTGTTTTATCAAACGCTGTGACCAGCTCTGGGGACTTCCTGGTGATACAAACGTCCTAAGTAAAATAAATAAATACTTATTTACTACTGTGCTCTACTCACAGGCTAGGTTTTGTGGCAAAAGCCTGTTCACCTGTCAAGCAGGATGGGGCGGAAATAAACTTTGATATAGAGTTGAGGGGCTGATTTTAGAGGTCTGGAGGAAAGGCAATCCATTACTAACAGGATAAATCTGCTGCTAGCCAGGGAAAGCCCCATTCTTGGGGGTTTTAGGAGCTTGTCCATACTGGTATGTGGTTGCCCAATGTTTGGGAGCGCCTAGAAACGTCACCTTACATCCTCATGTTCCTCTAGAAGTATGGGCAAATTTATTTATTTATTATTTGTATTTCTATCCCGCCCTATACCCGGAGGTCTCAGCCCTGCCATAATTTTGCAAAAAGGAAAAAGGTACGCGGAAAATGATGAACACACACCCGGCTCTGGGGAACCATGTGCTCTACAGGGCCACAGGAAAGAGGGTTTATCCCTCCTACTTCAAGTATGTCTTTGGACAGGAATAAAGAAATGCCCTTCCAAAAAGGCCAAGGCCGTCTTGCAGCGGTCCTACCCGAGGCATGGCAATCTGTCCCTGGCTGGGGTGCACGGTACCTGATGCAGAGCAAGGTTGTTTGCATTGGGTCAGCCTGTTCTGTGCTGGTTCCGAAGCTTACATAAGAACCTAAGAGGAGCCCTGCTGGATCAGGCCACAGACCATCCAGTCCATAAGAACCTAAGTGGAGCCCTGCTGGATCAGGCCGCAGCCCATCTAGTCCACACAAACCTAAGAGGAGCCCTGCTGGATCAGGCCACAGCCCATCTAGTCCATAAGAACCTAAGAGGAGCCCTGCTGGATCAGGCCACAGCCCATCTACTCCATAAGAGCCTAAGAGGAGCCCTGCTGGATCAGGCCACAGCCCATCTAGTCCATAAGAACTTCAGAGGAGCCCTGCTGGATCAGGCCACAGCCCATCTAGTCCGTAAGAACCTAAGAGGAGCCCTGCTGGATCAGGCCGCAGCCCATCTAGTCCACACAAACCTAAGAGGAGCCCTGCTGGATCAGGCCACAGCCCTTCTAGTCCATAAGAACTTCAGAGGAGCCCTGCTGGATCAGGCCACAGCCCATCTAGTCCATAAGAGCCTAAGAGGAGCCCTGCTGGATCAGGCCACAGCCCATCCAGTCCATAAGAACCTAAGAGGAGCCCTGCTGGATCAGGCCGCAGCCCATCCAGTCCATAAGAACCTAAGAGGAGACCTGCTGGATCAGGCCGCAGCCCATCTAGTCCAAAGAACCTAAGAGGAGCCCTGCTGGATCAGGCCACAGCCCATCTAGTCCATAAGAACCTCAGAGGAGCCCTGCTGGATCAGGCCACAGCCCATCTAGTCCATAAGAACCTCAGAGGAGCCCTGCTGGATCAGGCCACAGCCCATCTAGTCCATAAGAACCTACGAGGAGCCCTGCTGGATCAGGCCACAGCCCTTCTAGTCCATAAGAACCTAAGAGGAGCCCTGCTGGATCAGGCCGCAGCCCATCTAGTCCATAAGAACCTAAGAGGAGCCCTGCTGGATCAGGCCACAGCCCATCTAGTCCATAAGAACCTAAGAGGAGCCCTGCTGGATCAGGCCACAGACCATCCAGTCCATAAGAACCTAAGAGGAGCCCTGCTGGATCAGGCCACAGACCATCCAGTCCATAAGAACACAAGAGGAGCCCTGCTGGATCAGGCCACAGCCCATCTAGTCCAGCATCCTGATGCACACAGTGGCCCACCAATTGCCCATGGGCATCTCAAGCAGAGACAAGGGCAAACTTCCTGCTCTCTTCTCCTGCTTGTGCCACCTTGGGGGGGGAGAGAGGGCTCTAAATGCTGAAAAGGCCCAGAAAGTTCCTGGTCTTTGAAGGGGGTTAGGGAGGCATTTTGTTCTGCCCAAACAGGGCCCCCCTGTAGCATTCTGGATCACAGAGATGTGCTGTCCACACACCTCTATGTTTCAGTATACCAGGTCCTAGTACACAGGTAGGCTATGAAAAATGAGATCTACAGGTAGGTCAGACCAGGATGCTATTGAGGGGGGTGCTAGACTGGTCCGCCACACCAGGGTGCAGAAGGGAGCCCCCCCCCCATTTCCACAGGGTTGTAAACCAGGAGGAACATCAGAGCAGTTTTGATCCTACGAATGAAACCAAAGGGTGGAGGGCGTCCATGTTTGGGGTGGAAGCTACAAGAAGTATATGGACTCTTATGTGTCAGGGTGGTACCTTCTGCAGGGCCTTACGGGTTCAAGCTCCCCTTAAGGATCAGAGATCAGGACCCCTGCCCCAAAGAGAAGGAACACTGCCACTCCCAAAAGCCCCTTTTACGAGGGAAAGCTCGCCTTGAACCCAGGACGGAGCAAAATCTGCTCTCCCCTCGGGGTGGAAGGAGGGGGAGCCAAACAGCAAAATAGATCCTTCCCCCCCCCCAGTTCCAGGCCAAGGAATCCACAGTTCGGTCTACAGCCCCCCCACCACCAATAAGGCTCTCTGCCTAGTGAGCACCACCTAGGCTGAGGGGAGGGGGCGCAGCACACGCAGACCTTTAAACTGACCCCCCCCAAAGAGAAAGCAAACTGCCCCCCTTCTGCTCCCCAAAGACTGGGGGGTCTTGTTCCTTTCCCAGCACCCCCAAAATGGGGGATTCCCCTCCTCCTCCGTCCCTCCCTCCCACCCTATGGGGTAAAAGAGGGGGGAAACTGAGCCCCCCACCCTGACCCCTTCTCCCCCGCCCCCAAGTATGGTGGCAGCAGGATGGGAAGTGGTGAGGGGGGGGAGGGGGGGCAGAACAGGGCAGGTTTCTTCCCTTTCTTTGATCCTGGAGGTTGGAGGGGCATATCCAGGGGGTTGGGAGAGGAGCTGGGGGGGAGGGCAGGAAAGGGAGGGGGGAGGAAGGTGGGGGGGTGAAGGGGCCTCCGCCCAGCAGCCAGGCCCTTACTAGGGGTGGGGGGTGCCCCAAGGAGAGAGGGGGAGGGAGTAGGGAGAGGGGAGAAGTGAGGGGGAGGAAGGGGAGGGGGAGAAGAGGGGAGGGGGAGAAGAGGGGAGAGGGAGGGGAGGGGGGAGAAGAGGGAGGGGAGGGGGGAGGGGAAGAAGAGGGGGAGAAGGGGGAGGGGAGGGGGAGAAGAGGGGGAGAGGGGAGGGAAGGGGGGGAGAAGAGGGAGGGGAGGGGGAGGGGGAGAAGAGGGAGGGGAGGGTTAGGGGGAGGGGAGGGGAGAGGGGGGAGAAGAGGGGGAGAGGGGAGGGAAGGGGGGGAGAAGAGGGGGAGAAGAGGGGGAGAAGGGGGAGGGGAGGGGGGAGAAGAGGGGGAGAGGGGAGGGAGGGTCCTCCTCGCCCGCCCCTCCCCCGCGGCGACCACCCACCTGCTTTCTCGATCTTCCCAGACATGTCTCCAGCCAGCCGGGCGCCCTCCGGCCTCGCCGCCCACCAGGCCGGGCCGAGGCGGAGGCCGCGGGGCTGAGGCGCCCGGGTCGCCCCCTCGCTCGACGCGGGCAGGGCGGCCTAGCAGCGGCGGCGGCGGCGGCGGCGGCGGCGGCGGCGGCACCCGAGGGAGCAGCGCCGCCCCCGCCCGCCTGCCCCTCCCTCGCCCCCTGCCTCGCCCCCTCCCTCCCTGCTCGGCCGGCCGTCGGTCGGAGGCGGCGGGCACGACGAGGCGGGGCGGCGAGAGGGGCCGCGGCCGGCAGGCGACGAGCGGCGCGGAGGAGGAGGAGGAGGACGCGGCGGCGGCGGCGGCGGCGGCGGGGCGGCCGGGACGGGCAGCGACCCCTGCTGGAGGCGCCAGGGAAGGAGGACGAGGACGAGGAGGGGCGCCGCCGCGTGGCTGGACTGGAGGAGGAGGAGGAGGAGGAGGAGGGGGGGGGCTGGAAAGGGGGGAGGGAGGGGAAGGGTCCAGAAGCTCCACCCCCAAGGGTGGGGAGGGTTAAGCCCAGGGGGCGGGGGCGGGGGCGGGGGGCGGATCGCCGGCTGTTTCCACGCTTGTCCCTCCTTCGGCTGGGGAGGAACAGAGGGGGGAGCCACCGCCAGGGGGGCCCTGTTGCAGCACAGTTTCTGGACACACACATATACACACGTGGGTGGGCGCCTCTCTGTGTGTCCCTGTGTCTCTGTATGTGTGTGTCTCTGTTTGTGTGGCTGTCTCTTGTGTGTCTGTGCATTTGTGTGTGTGGGGGGGTCTGTATGGCTGTTTCTGTGTTTGTGTGTGTCTTTCTCTATGTGTCTGCATTTGTGTGTGTTTCTATGTAATTGTGTCTGTGTTTCTTTGTGTGTCGGGGTTGTGTGTTTGTGTGTCTGTGCGTCCTGCTCTACATCAGCTTCTGGGGAAGGTGGACAAGGTGAGATGAAGCCCCATTAAAGCAACGACAACAACAAAATGAGACCCAAGTCCAAGCAGAGCTGCCCACACAACACCTGCTTAAATCTAGGTGTACAGCTGGCCCATGGGGCAACGTCCAGTCCCCTTATTTATTTATTTATTTTAAATTTCTATCCCGCCCCATACCCGAAGGTCTCTGGGCGGGTAACAATGAATTAAACAACAGATTAAAGACAGGATACAATGTAAAACAAGATTAGGGCATCTGGGCGCCTCTGTTTCTCCACCCAGCAGAGCCCTGGGGCAGGATGCGTTGGGCTTCCCTTCCATTTAACCCCACAGCCTGGCACTTGTGAGGTGGGAGCCTCTATCTTCTTCTAGGACGTCCTAGGAGCTGGGAAGATCGAGAAAGCCTTCAACCCATTATAATGCCATTCATTGTTAAAGGGTGGCACTTTTGCCCAGAAACGAGAGAGAAGCATTCTTCTCGCTCCAGACAGAGCTGTGCGCCTGCCCCACACCTGAGATGAAGCAGAGCAACCAACCTTGGAAGGTTTGACCTTCTAAGATACCTGAGGCGTAGGGTTCAAAAGAGGGGCCTCCTCGGTGCTGGCCCCCCCGGTCACATTTTCTAAAGCTTGCTAGCTATCACTTCTGCCAGTTATGTTTTCTTTCGGTGCCGGTCCTTGTTGCTCAGGGTTTTAATTGCTAGACCCTTTGCTCAAATAAGCCCCTCTGGTTAATCATCTGGGGACCCTCCTGGTATAAAGCACAATTAAAAATGAAAAATAAAAATAAAGTAAAACAAATGTGGATCTTTCTGCAGTCTGTGGCCTGAAACGATGGCTTCGTGTTGACGCTTTGTGCGAAAAATAAAATTAAAAAGCCACCCAAAAATAGTTCCAGTTTGAGAGGATCGTTGTGGAAAGCCCCTAATTATTTCTGCTTTCCAATTTGCATTCTTCTGCAGCAGAACACACAGAAAGGGAGCGGCACCTAGTGGTCAAACCATCACCTGCACAGGTGGGAAATAATGCTGTTGGTGGCACATTTGTTTTCATGTTTTTAACCCCTGCTGCCTGTTACCGTATGGACCTGGATTCTACCCCGCTTTTCTCACCCATTTAAGGGGACTCAAAGCAGCTGACAAACCTTCTGTTCTTCTCCCCACAACAGAACACCCTGTGAGGTAGGTGGGGCTGTGAGAGCTCAGAAGAGAGCTGTGACTAGCCCAAGGTCACCCAGCTGGCTTCATGGAGGAAGGAGAGGAGTTGGCTTTTCTACCCCGCTTTCCTCACCCATTTAAGGGGACTCAAAGCAGCTGACGAACCTTCTGTTCTCCCCGTCACCACCACCAGACACCCTGTGAGGTCAGTGGGGCTGTGAGAGCTCAGAAGAGCTGTAGGTTAATGTTTGTTGTTCCTGGGTCTTCTTTTCACAACCATAGTTTGAGTTATAATCAGAAGAAGAGTAGGCTTTTCTACCTAGCCTTTCTCACACATTTAAGGGGGCTCAAAGGGGCTGACAAACCTTCTGTTCTTCTGTAAGGTGGGTGGGGCTGTGAGAGCTCAGAAGAGAGCTGTGACTAGCCCGAGGGCACCCAGCTGGCTTCATGGAGGAGGGCAGAATCAAACCCGGTATTCCCAGATAAGAGTCCGGCTCCCTAACCACTAGACCAAACTGACTCATATGAGTAACCCTCAGCTGAGAGATTTGCTGATTTATTTGCATCCTTCATCTCATCCTACACCTGAAGGTCTCCGGGCGGGTTATGGCCAGAAAAACCAATAAAAAACAAAAATATAAACCAAGTAGGCCGGTGATGGCCAACCTATGACACGCGTGTCACAGGTGACACGCCAAGCCCTTTTAGGTGACACACCTGGTCACCCTGGCACCTGGATGTGTAGTGCTTGCTTGTTCTTGAAGTGTATAAAATACCAGCTTTCAATTGAAGATTTAGCAACAAAAGTCACTAAAGTAAAGAATTATTTGTTTTTGCTTTTAATAAAATACATGTATCAAAAATATAACTTTTTTACTAGAGCTACAAATATAACAAAATTATGGATATTTCTAGATGTGACACAGCACCCAAGTTAAGCTAGGTTTTCTTGCAAATTTTGACACACTGAGCTCAAAAGGTTAGCCATCACTGAAGTAGGCTTTGGCTTTCAAACTTTCTGACTTTCGGGAAATTCCTTCCTCCCTCAGCTGGGCTGCTCAAGCCTCCATGGAGAATTGCAACAGAAATCCTGTGGTTGCCATAGATTTTCAGAAATCTTCCAAGATAGCCTTGAAAGGAACCCGCGCGCTGCAACACAAAGTTGCAGTGTGGATTGTCTTCAGGGTGGCACCCCCATCATCGTGCTTCCTAGTTTTCTACTTATTCTCCTTGCACTGTTCACACCATCTGACTATTGTGGCGGCTGTGTCTGTGAATGGAGGGAGGCCATCCTGCAGTGTTTTCGCGGCAGTTCTCGGTCCTAGACAACCTTGGTTCAAATGGCCGTTGGGCTGAGGTCTGAAACTGCACTACCTCGCAAGGTTGGTGCAGAGGTAAAAAGGAAGGGAAAGGAGGGGAAGAAGAGTAGTAGCAGTTGGCTTTTATGCCCTGCTTTTCTCACCCTTTTAAGAGGACCCAAAGCTGCTGACAAAGCTTCTGTTCTTCTCCCCAAAACAGACACCCTGTGAGGTAGGTGAGGCCGTGGGAGCTCAGAAACAGAGCTGTGACTAGCCCAAGGCCACCCAGCTGGCTTCATGGAGGAAGACGAAGAAGAAGAAGAGTTGGCTTTTATACCCTGCTTATCTCACACATTTAAGGGGCCTCAAAGCTGCTGACAGACCTGTTCTTATCCCAACCACAGACACCCTCTGAGGTTGGTGGGGCTGTGAGATTTCAGAAAGAGAGCTGTGTCTAGCCCAAGGCCACCCAGCTGGATTCGTGGAGGAGGAAGAAGAAGAAGAAGAGTTGGTTTCTATCCCCTGCTTTTCTCACCCTGAAGGGGACTCAAAGCTGCTGAGAAACCTTCTGTTCTCCCCACCACAGACACCCTGGGAGGTTGGTGGGGCTGTGAGGGCACAGAAAGAGAGCTGTGACTAGCCCAAAGTCACCCAGCTGGGTTTGTGGAGGAATGCGGAATCAAAATCCGTGACCACCAGATAAGAATCTGGCATTTTAACCACGTGAACAAGTTTGGGGTTTTGGAAGGAAAAGCAAGACATAAATGCATTTTATTTATTTATTTATTTGCTTGCTTGCTTGCTTGCCTGCTTGCTTGCTTATTTACTTATTTATTGCATCGCATTGCATTTATATCCCATTCTTTGTAGCAGTAGCCCCCTCCATACTCTGCCCAGAACCAGGCAATGGCAAACCACTTCTGTATGCCTGCCAAGAAACCTGCATAGATCTGCCCACCGAGTCAACTGGGAGTCAAGACACAACCCAGCGGTACCCAGCATCGACAGCTCATTTGCCGGATGCCCGTGCCAACGTGATGTTTGCGGCAAGAGCGCTAGAGGGCAGCGTTGCACGGAGCATGGTAAGCTGGCCGTCTAATTGCGGCCAATCTGAGCAACAAAGTGGTCAAAAATGTTGGCGTCCCTCCAGCCACGTACCCAACCGTAAGGGCTTTAAGGAAATGCATCACGTTGCAATTTGCAACAGTTTTATTTGTGATAATGCCTCCTTTTGCAGGGCTGAGTTAGCTACCCCCCAAAAACAGGCTTAAGGGGGCCTACTGGTCCAATTCAGCAGGGCACCTCCGATGTTTATTTGTTTATTTGCCAATAAACTGAATCAACAGCAATAGTACAGGTTGCTGAACGTCAAAGATTCACCCCCTTCTTTTCCCACTTCATGGACTGCGTTGTGGATGGGTGCATTTTTCGACACTTGATTCGTAGCAAATTGAATATTTGAAAAATCCAAATTTCTACGAATGCGGAAAAACGGATGATAGGACATTCGAATCTATACAAATGCATTTTGCAGGCGTCTGAATAATTCGGACGTTGGTATCTCTGCAGGTACATACGCATCTCGTATGCATTCTGTAGGCATGCATCCCATACGGCTGTGTTCGAGACGTGTATGGACACCAGGGATGGACATGAATATTCGAATATTCGATTCGAATCCGACGAATGTTGACCTTTGAACTCAAATCGGAGTTTTGAAAATCCAGTACGGATTTTTGAATAATTCGAATGTGTAGAAAGTGTAGACGCGTATCTGTCATATACGAATCTGCATGAAAATTATATGTATCTTGCACTTAAAATACGGGATTAAAACGGGATGCGTACAGGATAAGACGGGATGCTAAAGGATTTTAACGGACTGCGTACAAACACGTATAACAGGTACGAATGTTGTCGACATTCGTATCTTTAAATACGGATCTAACATTCGAATGTATGGATTTGAATGTTACAGATTCGAATTGGATTTTATGATATTCGGATCTTAAATATCCAAATAGAATCTAATTTTATGATATTCGAATCTACTGGGATTCGAATGTCAAAAATACATTTGTGCGCATCCATAATATACATGTACAGATACGAATGTCTGAATTATGGGTACAAATAACTCGGAACATTTGTATTTGTTCAAATTCAGGAATTTGAATGTCCGGACATTCGATTCGTATACAAATGTCCAAATTTGTCCAAATAATTAATATTTCAAATATTTGTGTACAATCCCTAGCATGGAAGAAGAAGAAGAGTTGGCTTTTCTACCCCACTTTTCTCATCCATTTAAGGGGACTCAAAGCAGCTGACAAACCTTCTTTTCTTCTCCCCACAACAGAATACCCTGTGAGGTGGGTGGGGCTGTGAGCTCAGAAGAGAGCTGTGACTAGCCCAAGGTCACCCAGCTGACTTCATGGAGGAAGGAGAAGGGTTGGCTTTTCTACCCCACTTTTCTCATCCATTTAAGGGGACTCAAAGCAGCTGACAAACCTTCTATTCTTCTCCTCACAACAGAACACCCTCTGAGGTGGGTGGGGCTGTGAGCTGGGAAGAGAGCTGTGACTAGCCCAAGGTCACCCAGCTGGCTTCGTGGGGGAGGGCGGAATTGAACCCGGTATTCCACTTACCTCACAGGGGAGGAGAAAAGAAGGTTTGTGAGCTGCTTTGAGTCCCCTTAGGGGTAAGAAAAGTGGGGTATAAAAGGCAACTCTTCTTCCTCCTCCATGAAGCCAGCTAGGTGACCTTGGGCTAGCCACAGTTCTCTTTCTGTACTCTCACACCTCCACTTACCTCCCGGGGGGGGAAGAACAGTTGCTGCTCATTCATTTCATCTGCAACTGTTGCTTTTAAACATTTTTTGGGGACCATAATAAATTCTCGAACCGAAAGCGTCTGAAAAGGCCTCGAAGAGGTTCGCTAGGCAATTGCTGCTAAGAATTTCCGGTGGCGAGTGAGTCATGCATTTCCTGTGCAAAAGCCCTCAAAAGGAGAACACACTGCTGGTTAGAAGATCTGACTCCTAATAGCCTCTGCCTTTGTGTCCTGTGGAGCAGACATGTGGAACCTCCAGATTGGACTACTGTAATGTGCTCCACATGGGGCTGCCCTTGAAGACGGTTCGGAAGCTGCAGCTGGTGCAGAATGAGGCTGCTAGGTTGCTGACCGGGGCAGCTGGCTGGACGCAAATCACACCGGTCTTAAAAGAGTTGCATTGGCTGCCGATTCCCTACCGGGCCCAATTCAAGGTTTTAATTTGACTTATAAGGCCCTAAATGACTTGGGCCCCAAATATCTAAAGGAATGCCTTCTCCCATATCAACCTGCCTGTGCCTTAAGATCTGGACAGGAGGCCCTCCTTCAGTGCTAAAAGAAGTGGGCACCCGGGAGCGGGCCTTCTCAGGGATGGCCCCCAGGCTATGGAATAGTCTCCCCCTCGAGGTACGTCAGGCCCCTTCATTGTATATGTTTAGGAGGGCAGTGAAGACGCATCTCTTTGGCTAAATGGGAATATATTGTCTCTTCCCACTTTATAGACACTGTTACTGTTTTAATATATACTGTTGATGTTTTAATATATGTCCAGTTTTTAATGTTGTTACCAACCCCTCAGGCAGGATAGAAATGTAAATAAGTGTGTGAGTGAGTGAATGAATAAACAAACAAATAAATAAATAAATCACCCTGAATAATATTATTCTTGGTCTTATAACGTGGTTTCTCTCTCGCTGGAGCAAATTATAAATCATTAAGTTCCTTCCTTCTCTGCAGCTGTTAAAGGTGCAGGAACCCCAAAATTCCTTTTTCTAGACACCTGTTAAAGGTGTGGGAGTCCTGGGAGTCCCTCTTCTTTGTTGCAGGTACAGGAGGTACCTGTGCTTCTTTTCCCCTGGTTACTAGGCTCCTGGGTATAAGAATGGTGGGGAAGAATTTCTCACATTGCCACATGAGTTATAATTGCAGAAATGATCTTTTCTGCTCACAAATTAATACAATGTGTGATTAAAGCTCATGGGAGCTGCAGTGAAGAAGAGAAAAGGAAGGGGGGAAGGAGGGAAGGAGGAGGAAGGAAGGAGAGAGAAAGGGAAGAGGAAGGAAGGTAGAAAAGAAGAAAAGAAAGAATTTATGAAAAGAAAAGGAAAAAGGGAAGGAAGGAAAAAGAAAGAGGAAGGAAGAAGAGAGGAAGGAAAGACAAATGAGAAAAGGAAGGAAGGAAAGAGAAAGAAGGAAGGAAGGAAGGAAGGAAGGAAAGAAAGAAAGAAAGAAAGAGGAGAAAAGGGAAGGAGAGGAGACACCTAGGAAGGAAGGAAGGAAGGAAGGAAACCTAGAGGGAAGGAAGGGAGACAGAGACTGAAAGAGGGAGGGAAGAAGGAAGGAAAAAGGAAGAGAGGAAGGGAGGAAAGAAAGAAAGAAAGATGAGAAAAGGGAAGGAGAGGAGACACCTAGGGAGAGAAGGAAGGAAGGAAACCTTAGAGGGAAGGGAGATGGAGAGAAGAAGGAAGGAAGGAGAAAGAAAGAAAGAAAGAAAGAAAGAAAGAAAGAAAGAAAGAAAGAAAGAAAGAAAGAAAGAAAGAAAGAAAGATGAGAAAAGGGAAGGGGAGGAGACACCTAGGAAGGAAGGAAGGAAACCTAGAGGGAAGGAAGGGAGACAGAGACTGAAAGAGGGAGGGAAGAAGGAAGGAAGGAAGGAAAAAGAAAGAGGAAGGGAGGAAAGAAGGAAAGAAAGAAGAGAAGAAGGAAGGAAGGAAGGAGGGAAAGATCTCCCCCAAATTCTATTCTCGTCTGTATGAAGCAACGTGACCCGAGGGAGTTCTTCTTTGACTTGGCAGAATTAGCTTATCACGTTCTCAGTGGGTTTCCTTGGTCAAAGACTCCGGGGGCCTCCACATCTTTCTGGACAGGCGTCAGATTCAAGAGTGAGCCCCCCCCTTTCCCCTTTCCCCTTTCCTGGCCCCCCGAAATCAGCGGGACCCTCAAGGTGACTTTGAGGTTTGCTTTGCAGAAAGAACTTGAAATTAACAGGACGCAAATCGAGGGAAGTTAAAATCAATAGCGCAAAGTCAAACCCTCCAAAATCAGCCTCTTGAAGGGAAGGTGACCTCAAGAGAACTGTTATAAGACCTGACAGCTCTCGGATCTCCAATTTCTTTTCTCCTTTGCTCGTCCTGGGTCTCCGGCTGCGTTCTGGACGCCAAAGTAGCATCGGCCGCTCTTGCCAAGATCACACGGAGCCACAGGGGAAGTTGAGCCCAGGCCATGGAGAGAAAGGTGTGTGTGTGTTAAGAGACGGGATATAGGGACATAGGGGAATTATAACAGAATCAGAGAGGAGAAGAAGCCTCCAGGCTGGGAAGAAAGGCAGGACTCTGGCGAAGAGCAAAGACCTCTGAAGATGGATATCGCAGCTATATCCAAAAGCCTAGGTTCTCAGAAGAAGAAACCGGGAACATGGCATAACAGCCCCCAAAACTGCTGCGAATGAGAGGGTTTTGCCTTCATCTTCTGCTTGAGATGCCAGAAGCAATTGGTGAGACAACGTGGACCAGATGGGCTGTGGCCTGATCCAGCAGGGCTCCTCTTAACCCACGGAGGACAGATGTGCCAGTGACTACTAGAATGGATGCCCGGGTACCGCCTCCAGGTTGGAGAGACAGACATGATGCCTCTTAAGGCCATTTGCAGGGATTCGAGAGCAGGTGAAGGTTTTGCCTTCATCTTCTGCTTGAGATGCCCAGAAGCAGATGGTGGCCACTGTGTGGGACAAGATGCTGGACTAGATGGGCTGTGGCCTGATCCAGCAGAATTTCTTTTAATTCAGGGAGGGCAGGTGTGCCAGTGGCTACCAAAGTGAACGCATAAGGACCACCGCCAGGTTGGAGAGTCAGGAGGGATGCCTCCAAAGTCCATTGCCAGGGACAGGTGTCCAGCTGAAGGGCTCTTCATACCACCTTACGTCCAGGTGGCCTTTGCTAGCATCTGCTCTCCAGATGGGAGGTGTCTGCTCATTTCTTCGTGGGGCGGGTGGGCAGAGACAGGCGGGAAGGGATCAATATTTGCCGCTGTCGTGACTGCCAAAAGGGTCATTCTGAAAAATCGCCATGCCAAGCAGAGAAGGGCGTGTGTCTGATGTCCCTGACAAACTCATCTGTCACAGAGGGAGGGACAGACGGCGCAACTCAGAGGCGCAGAATTAATGCCGAGGGAGGAATCGATAGATTATTTAACACCCAGAATGTAAATACTTAGAACTTAATGAGAGAGAGAGAGAACTGCCCAACTTTTATTGCACAGGCAGTCTAACTTTTGACATAAAAGTGCCAGGCAATAATAATAATAATAATAATAATAATAATAATAATAATAATAATAATAATAATAATAATAATAATAATAATAATAATAATAATAATGATGATGATGATGATGATGATGATGATGATGATGATGATATATTATCAGCATCATCTTCTTTATTATTAATAATAAACAAGTGATCTTGTTTGCTGTGTGTAACTGCTGTTTTTACATAATAATAATAATAAATAATGATGATGATGATGATAATGTTGATATCATTATCATTATCATCGTTATTATCATTATCATCATTATTATTAATAATAATAATAAACGAGTGATCTCGTTTGCTGTGTGTAACTGCTGTTTTTACATCATTCTCATCATTAATAATAATTAATGATGAGGATGATATTATCAATATCATTATCATCATTATTATCATTATTGTGATCATAATCATCATTATTATTTAACAGAATAATAGAAGAGAAGCCAGTTTGGTCTAGTGGTTAGGGAGCCGGACTCTTATCTGGGAATACCAGGTTCAATTCTGCCCTCCTCCACAAAGCCAGCCGGGTGACCTTGGGCTAGTCACAGCTCTCTTCTGAGCTCTCAGAGCCCCACCTACCACACGTGGTGTTCTATTGTGGGGAGAAGAATAGAAGGTTTGTCAGCTGCTTTTGATTCCCTTAAATGAGTGAGTGAGTGAGTGAGTGAATGAATGAATGAATGAATGAAAACCTGGAGGCTCTTTTAAAAAAACAGAGTTAAGGTTTCACCTTCACCAGCTCTCCACTCCCTGCTGCAAATGGTCTTTAGAGGCATCCTGCCTGCCTCTCCAAGAAATAAGAACACAAGAAATGCCCTGCAGGATCAGGCCACGGCCCATCTCATGCTGCTGCCTGTCTACCACAGCGGCCCTCCAGCTGAAGACCAGAGGCCTCTTTCACTACAGCCAAATGGTCAGTGACTTCATGACGCACCTCTGGAACGCAATTCGGCAGCCCTGGCCTGGGCTGGGATGGTTCCAGATGGAACTGCCCACCCAGCAGAGCAAGTGATCTATCCCAGGGCTTGCCTAATTGTGTTCCATGGGAAAACCTTCGCCTGTCCTGCTCTCACCGCCCTTCAAATGGCCTTTGGAGGCCTCCCGCCTGTCTCCCCAGCCTGGAGGATGTACCTGGGCATCCATTCTAGTAGCTGTTGTTATATAGCTGTCCTCCCTGAATTGAGAGAAGAAGAAGAAGAAGAAGAAGAAGAAGAAGAGTTGGCTTTTCTACCCCACTTTTCTCATCCATTTAAGGGGACTCAAAAGCGGCTGACAAACCTTATGTTCTTCTCCCTACCACAAGACACCCTGTGAGGTAGGCGGGTCTGTGAGAGCTCAGAAGAAAGCTGTGACTAGCCCAAGGTCACCCAGCGTCTTCGTGGAGGAAGAAGTTGGTTTTTATACCCTGCTTTTCTCACCCATTTAAGGGGACTCAAAGTGGCTGACAAACCATCTGTTCTTCTCCCCAAAACAGACACCCTGTAAGGCAGGTGGGGCTGTGAGAGCTCAGAAAAAGAGCTGTGGCGAGCCCAAGGTCATCCAACTGGCTTCATGGGGGAGGGCAGAATCAAACCCGGTATTCCCAGATAAGAGTCCGGCTCCTTACCCACTAAACCAAACTGGCTCACTATAGGAGACGGGTCCTCCTGGATCAGGCCGCAGCCCATCTAGTCCACCATTGCTTCCACACCAACTGCCCACGGGCATCTCAAGCGGAGACAAGGGCAAACCTTCTCGTGCTCTCAAATCCCACAAATGGCCCTAGAAGCATCCTGCTTGTCCCCCCCCAGCCTGAAAGATGTACCTAGGCATCCATTCGAATGGCCATTGATGCTCCTGAATTTGTCCAACCCTTCCTTAGACCTGTCTAAGCCTCAAGCATGGAAGAAGAAAACGTCCTACTGCGTCTTTATTGCACAAAACGTGCATAAACCTCTTGAACATCCAACCCTGAAGAGGGAGAGATATATTTTGACTTTAAGCCCCACCTGTGAATACCTTGGACCAAGAAAAAGGTTGCACTCCCAAACTAGTCAGAGAGAGGTGCTGGGACCACCTTTTTGGTTAGAAATCTACGGGCCTGTGTCTTTTAAACTTTGCAATGCCTCCGTCCGCCATGGCTTCCAAAGCTGTGCACGCTGCCATGACCTGCCCTTGTCCGTTCGCGATAAGGGCAAGGCGAGACCTACGAGGGATAATAAATGGGTTATTATGGCTGATATTTGAGACGGAATAGGAGCAACTGGGCCGCGTGCCCGAGATAGAATGGAGCGCGGGATCCTACCCTGGCCTGGAGTGTGACAGGCATCGCCAAAGGTGATAATGCAAAGAATTAGCACTCTGGTCTCGCGCATGACCTCCAATGCAAAGATCAAGGTGAAATGGCGCCTTCGTTTCTTTCCCTTTTTCCAGGCAAAGACCCAACACGCCCCGAGAAGTGAAATTCTGCAGAGCGAGAAAAGCACCCGTCTGACCGGACTGGTTGTTTTAGATCGGTGGACAGGATGGCGTGAGGAGAAGTTTGGTCTAGTGGTTAGGGAGCCAGACGCTTCTCTGGGAATATCAGGTTTCATTCCACAGTCCCCCACGAAGCCAGCAGGGTGGCCTTGGGCTCGTCACGGCTCTCTTCTGAGCTCTCACGACCTCACCCACCTCACGGGGTATTTTGTTGTGGGGAAGAAGAGCAGAAGCTTTGTCAGCCGCTTTGAGTCCCCTTAAATGGGTTTGTCAGCTGCTCTGAGTCCCCTTAAATGGGTGAGAAAAGGAGGGCAGAAAAGCCAACTCTTCTTCTTCCTCCATGAAGCCATCTGGGAGACCTTGGGCTAGTCACAGCTCTCTTCTGAGCTCTCACAGCCCCACCAACCTCACAGGGTGTTCTGTTGGGGGAAGAAGAACAGAAGGTTTGTCAGCCGCTTTGAGTCCCCTTAAATGGGTGGGGAAAGCAGGGTAGAAAAGCCAACTATTCTTCTTCCTCCATGAAGCCATCTGGGAGACCTTGGGCTCGTCACGGCTCTCTTCTGAGCTCTCACAACCTCACCCGCCTCACAGATGTTCTGTTGTGGGGAGAAGAACAGAAGGTTTGTAAGCTACTTTGAAGCCCTTTAAATGGGTGAGAAAAGTGAGGTAGAAAAGCCAACTCTTCTTCTTCTTCTAGAAGTAGGCAATGGCAAACCACTTCTGTATCCCTGCCAAGTAAACTGCTCAGAGGTGCCCATGGACGTCTCTGTTCAATCAAAGAGTTTCCAACAACAACAACGATGTTTTTTATTTTGTGCCACACAATATGGCCATTTCCCCTTTTTAAAAGCAGACCAGTTTTTAGCATCCAGCCTTCTTTAGGGGGCCGCTGGGGGGTGACTAATTTCTCCTTAATTGCAGCCACTTCTCACCTGCAGGCCCCAACCGGTGCAAGGGGAAACCGGTGGCAAAGGGGAAGATAAAGCAGCTTAATTGAACCGTTAACGACACGCTCCATATTTGAGTCTAATGAGCAGCTTGAGAGAGAGAGACGCAGGGTGAGCGTGGAGCTCCCTTAGACCGGCGATAATGAAGCAACGCAACTCAAACTGACTGGAGGCGCCCAGCTAATGAAGTCACTGGAGAGTTGAGACGTCTCCCTGTGACATTGTCCTGAACAATGGCTCCCTTCTTTTGGACAAAGGACCAGAGGGAGGACAACAGGCCCAGGCATGCCAGTCTCTTGACAGGAGGAGGAGAAGAAGAGCTAGCTTTTCTACCCCGCTTTTCTCACCCATTTAAGGGGACTCAAAGCGGCTGACATACCTTCTGTTCTTCTCCCCACAACAGACGCCCTGTGAGGTAGGTGGGGCTGTGAGAGCTCAGAAAGAGAGCTGTGACCAGCCCAAGGTCACCCAGCTGGCTTTGTGGAGGAGGAAGAAGAGTTGGCATTTCTATCCTGCTTTTCTCACCTGTTTAAGGGACTCAAAGTGGCTGATGAACCTTCTGTTCTTCTCCCCACAACAGACACCCTGTGAGGTAGGTGGGGCTGTGAGAGCTCAGCAGTGACTAACCCAAGGTCATCCAACTGGCTTCATGGAGGAAGAAGAAGAGCTGGCTTTTCTACTCCACTTTTCTCACCCATTTAAGGGGACTGAAAGTGGCTGACAAACCTTCTGTTCTTCTCCCCTGTGAGGTGGGTGGGGCCATGAGCACTCAGAAAGATTGCCGTGACTTGCCCAAGCCACCCAACTGGCTTCATGGAGGAGTGCAGAATCGATCCAGGAGACTACCAGCTGAGAGTGCACCGCTCTAATCACAAGACCAAATTGGGTCTGGAATTCGACCTTTTTCTTTTTGAACAGCAGGGCGTTCAGTTTGACTCAAACCCCTTTGAACCTTGATTGAACAGGGTGTGTTCCCAAGGTTCATTAGAAGCCCCCTCTGTTTGGTTCCAGTTTGAACTCTGCTGTCAAACAGTCTGGGCGCTTGGTTCCAATGCAGACTTTTCGAACACCCCTCTTGAGTCGGACCAGTTCGAAACCCCGCTGGCTTGGCATCTCTCTATCCAAAAGGCTTCTCCTGCTGCTGCACTTCAAGAAACAGGTTGCATCCTGAAGGCAAGGAGGAAAGTCCAGTATAAAAGGGTGTCAAGGCTAAAAAGCCAGTGGAAGGAAAATGTAGTGATGTGTGCAAAAAGAAGTTAGAATAGATAACCAGGAGCTAACTTAGTATTTAGTCAGGAGACTCCTGGAATTGCATCATAAGGTGATGTGTGCAAAACACATCACCAGTTCTCCTAAGACTGATGACAACATCAGAGGGATTGTGCAAGAGTTGTGTAAGACTGTGTAACACTTGCGAAATGCCAGGATATGACACTCCAACTCAGATAGTGGAAAGGTATAAAACTGGGCACGGCTGTGCCTTTGCTTTGCCTTGCCTAGCTGGTCGAGGAGGAAGGAGAATGTAACTTGCTATGCAATAAACCTCTTCGGAGAAGTTACGGCGTCCCTGACTCTTTGTTTACACTGGCGAAGAGGGGGAGAAGGAGGGGCCAAGCCTCAGCAGGATCGGAGATCCAGATCGGGAAGCCAGGCCCTTCAGCACCTTGGACAGCGACAGCTGAAGCTGACAGTCTGGGAGCCAAGACACAGAGAGGGGAATTGCTTTTCCGGGAAAGCAGGAAAGCAGGACTTTGTGTTTCCAGCACGAACCAAGGCGCGACTCTGCGAATGGAATGCTGATGGAGATTTATTACCACAGGGGGGGCAACCAGTTACCCCCTGACAAGGGTTATGGGCCCAGAGCGTTAACCCCGCGCGTGCTGGAAAGTTCAACTGACTGTGAGTGCCGAAAGGCTGAGTGAAAAGAGAATCGGACGGCTGTCTGATTGTCTGTTTTGTGTGTCTGGTCTTTGTCACGTTTGACAGAAGAAGGAGAGAGGAAAGTGCACTGCTTGAGAGGTGGAAGCTGCACGTTTTCTGACACTGGATGAGACGAACTTTTCTGTATGGTGTGTTTACACTGAAGCGGCGCTTACCAGAGAACGAGTCTGGAGATTGTGGCAGATTTGTAAGTTGCAACATGGGGAGTCGAAAGCCCCCCAGTGCAAAAGACATTTGTCCTGTTAGAAAGTTTGACTGATGAGTTTGAAAATATCCTGTGGAGCCTACAGTGTGTTGACCAGAGGCAGCTGGCTGCAAAGATGGTGGCATCACGAGTCTTGGAGGAAAGCCAGCGTAAGGACTACGAGGCAAAACTCCAGAGACAGGAAACAGGGGTGACTCAAACCCACTCAATCGAGACTTTCAATGATTTTGAGCCTGAGAAAGCATTTGTGTCCAGAGGGAGGAAATGCTTCCACGGTGGTGGAAAGGATCATCTCATGAAGGACTGGAGAAAGTTGGCTGAGGAAAGAGCCAAGAAGAAGGAACCCAGGTGTGCTGCAAGCAACAGAGGGGTTGTAAAGAACTGTGAGTCTATAGCCTGTGTGGCTGCAAGCCCTAGTTGGGTGTTGGACTTAGGGGCAAGTTTTCACATGGCCAATTGTGAAAAGCTCCTGAAAGATGAGATGCCTCCTAATGCAAATGGTGCATCGGGGGGGCGAGGATCTGCAATGGAAACTGGGAAAATACCATGTTTTGAAAGGGATTTTTCAAATGTATTGTGTGTTTCGGAATTGCAAGACTGTTTAATCAGGGAATCTGAGCTAATAAACAGTAATTATGCTTTGTGTTTCAAGGGGAATGATTGCACTGTTAGCATAAATGATGAAATTTGTGCTAGGGCAGTCAAGGGAAACAAAGTGTATGTGATGACTTACGGGCTTGAATGCGCGCTAGCTGATAATGTGCTGTTGCACTTAAACTGCACCCATTATTACCAGAAAGTCATGGGACATGTGAGCTTCACAAGTGTGGGGAAACTAGTGGGAGTGTGTCCAAAATTTCAGCTGAAAATTTGTTCAAACCGTTGGGATTGTTCAGTTCGCAGCCAGGTAAAGCCTGAGGTTTTTCCTGTAGCCAAATTTAGCAAACGCACGACAGAAAGATTGTTTCGGACTGTGCAGACAAAATTGGCTGGCCCTTTAGCAAAGACTATGGGCAAGAATCAGTATTTTATAGCCATTGTGGATCAACATACAAAGTATCTGTATATGATACTAATGGCAGAAAGAAAAACAACACAGAAAAGGTGGGGAGGGGCAATTTTGAATATTAATCATGTTGCTAATCGTGTTTGGAATTCTTTTGTAAAGGAAATGCTTTATCATATGCTGTATGGTAGACCATCAAACCTCAAATGTATAAGAGATTGTGGGCAATATGCAAATGTATATAATGTATATGTACCCGCAAATTTCTGGAAAAGGCTAATGTTTGTGGAATATTCTGGTAACAGCTATAGATTTTGTTCAAGTCATGGAGAAATCTTACTGTCCAGGAGTGCCAACTTTGAGAGATATTCCAGCAGGGAAAGACTCCACATTAATAAGGAGGTTTTTCTCAAGCTAGGGCAGAGTGCCACAGATGCTGGAAATGGAGGGGCACTAGAGCAAGAAGGTTCTACAGATAGTGAGACTAACACTTCTGCAAATGAACAAACACAAACACAGCCTAGGTCAGATAGTGGAGATGGAAAAGGAAGGACAAAGGTAATCCTACCAAGGAGAACTCAGAGAGTTAGAAAGCCCCCAGATTGGTTTGGGACACAGACTGCAAACACTTGCATAGTGATAGCAGGAGGCAAGTGGGTATTCAAGAGGCAGGAAATGCCAGAAGAAACCCAGAAACACGGGGATAGAGACAGCAGAAAGGTGAAGGATCCTAAGGTACCTAAAGAGGACCAAGGAAAGAGAGTTAGTAATCCAGGCCAAGAGCTGGAGTGCTGTGTGGCATAGTTCAAATATTATAGCTGCACAAATCAATACATTTTGGAGGGGATTGTCAAGGCTAAAAAGCCAGTGGAAGGAAAATGTAGTGATGTGTGCAAAAAGAAGTTAGAATAGATAACCAGGAGCTAACTTAGTATTTAGTCAGGAGACTCCTGGAATTGCATCATAAGGTGATGTGTGCAAAACACATCACCAGTTCTCCTAAGACTGATGACAACATCAGAGGGATTGTGCAAGAGTTGTGTAAGACTGTGTAACACTTGCGAAATGCCAGGATATGACACTCCAACTCAGATAGTGGAAAGGTATAAAACTGGGCACGGCTGTGCCTTTGCTTTGCCTTGCCTAGCTGGTCGAGGAGGAAGGAGAATGTAACTTGCTATGCAATAAACCTCTTCGGAGAAGTTACGGCGTCCCTGACTCTTTGTTTACACTGGCGAAGAGGGGGAGAAGGAGGGGCCAAGCCTCAGCAGGATCGGAGATCCAGATCGGGAAGCCAGGCCCTTCAGCACCTTGGACAGCGACAGCTGAAGCTGACAGTCTGGGAGCCAAGACACAGAGAGGGGAATTGCTTTTCCGGGAAAGCAGGAAAGCAGGACTTTGTGTTTCCAGCACGAACCAAGGCGCGACTCTGCGAATGGAATGCTGATGGAGATTTATTACCACAGGGGGGGCAACCAGTTACCCCCTGACAAAGGGAACCTGACATTGCCCCTTTGGGTGGCCCAACAGGTATGGCCAGGGGCTCCGTAGCATCGATTAGCTTTCCTGCACATCTGGCAGGTAAGCAAAATTTCTGGAGTTTGCCACACAAATTCTCCTTCCTTCCTTCTCTTTCCTTCTTTTTTCTTTCCTTCCTTCTTTCACTTCTTCCCTTCCCTCGCATTTTCTTTCTTTCCTTCTTTTTTCCGTCTGTCCGTCCGTCTGTCTATCCTTCTTTCTTTTTCCTTTCTTCCCTTCTTCCCTTCCTTCCTTCCTTCTCTTTCTTTCTTTCCTTCTTTTTCCTTCCTTCCCTTTTCCCTTCCCTTTTCTTTCTCTCTGTCCATCCGTCCGTCCGTCCGTCCGTCCATCCAATCTGTCCTTCTTTCTTTTTCCTTTCTTCCTTTCTTCCTTCTTTCCTTCCCTTCCCTTTCCTCCTTCTTTTTTCCTTCCTTCTTCCTTCCCTTTTTCTTTCCATCTGTCCTTCCTTCCTTCTTTCTTTCTTTCTTCCTTTCTTTCTTTCTTCCTTTCTTTCTTTCTTTCCTTCCTTCCTTCCTTCCTTCCTTCCTTCCTTCCTTCCTTCCTTCCTTCTCTCTCTCTCTCTCTCTCTCTCTCTAGGTCTCCTCTCTCCCTCTAGGTCTCTTCCTTCCTTCCTTCCTTCCTTCCTTCCTTCCTTCCTTCCTTCTCTCTCTCTCTCTAGGTCTCCTCCCTCCTTCCTTCCTTCCTTCCTTCCTTCCTTCCTTCCTTCCTTCCTTCCTTCCTTCCTTCCTTCCTTCCATCCATCCATCCATCCATCCATCCTTCCATCCATCCATGCCCTTGACAAGCTCCGAAGCAGCAGTAAACAGAGCTGTCCCAGAATCCCTGCATTTCCGCTGTTTTTTCTCTGCCCCTCATGGCAAGAGGTTTTCAGAGTCGCAGTGCCAGCACTCTGCAGAGAGCCCTTCGCGGCCTCCAGCCAGTCTTGGAACATCACATTCAAAACAGTCTTTGGGATTGAGGCTAGTTATCCTCCTCTTCCTTCTCATCTGTGAAATGGGTTTCACGGAAGAAACCACAGCTAAAACAAAGCAGGTTGCCCAGCTAGAAATGAACATGCCACATGGGTGCCGCTCTGGCATGAGGAGGTGAAGAAGGCTGAAAGAGGAGTTACTCCTTGGATCTTTCTCTATGGAACAAGCGTCCCTGAGCAAAACTTTGCTGAAACGGGGGTTAGGAGGACACAGGCAGGAATTAATCATGAGCCCTCAGGGCAAATTCGGTGAGCCTGTGCCCCGAAGGCGTGGAGTGACGCAGAGGGAGAGAGCAGGAGAGGACTGAGGAATCTCCAGCTCAGCAAAACCCACCTTGGAAAAATGTGTGTATGCCGGTGGGGTAAACTGACAGCTTTTTTCCCGCTGAGGTGGCCATAATCCAAGGAGGTGAAGGAGGTGAAGGAGAAAGGAAGGTTTGGTACAAAGATGGAAAAGTTCCCAGGCTGGGCAGGTGGAGGAGAATACCAGAAGGAAAAAAAAGTTGGATGAGAATCCGGAAAGAAACGTAGTCACAGATAGTGACTAGTCACAGGGTGTCTGTTGTGGGGGGAAGAACAGAAGCTTTGCCAGCAGCTTTGAGGCCCCTCAAATGGGTGAGAAAAGTGGGGTAGAAGAGCCAAATCTTCATCTTCCACAATGCCAGCTGGGTGACATTGGGCTAGTTACAGCCCTCTTCTGAGCTCTCACAACTCCACCTACCTTACAGGGTGTCTGTTGTGGGGAGAAGAACAGAAGGTTTGTCAGCCTCTTTGAGTCCCCTTAAATGGGTGAGAAAAGCGGGGTAGAAAAGCCAACTCTTCTTCCTCCTCCTCCTCCTCCATGAAGCCAGCTGTGTGACCATAGGCTAGTCACAGCTCTCTTCTGAGCTCTCACAGCCCCACCTACCTCACAAGGTTTCTGTTGTGGGGAGAAGAATGGAAGGTTTGTCAGCAGCTCCGAGTCCCCTTAAATGGGTGAGAAAAGTGGGGTAAAAAAGCCAACTTTTCTTCTTCTGAACTGAACACCCCAAAAAGTTTCTGTGCATCTCCATTTTTAAAAGACTTAAATGATTTTATTCCAGCATAAGAGGAAGGAGAGTCCTTTCAAATGTGAAGCCACAAGTAACTCAATGGGGGCCCCAGGGATGTGGCAAAAACCACGCAAGTCCACAGCAATACATGCATTTTTGGAATTGCTGATTCCACGGGATCCTTCCAGGGTTATAACTGAGGGTCAGAGTTAGTCAAGCACATGATTCTGTATAGATTCTGCCCGGGAGCTCGGCGAAATCTGATTAGCCTTTTAGTAAAAGCATTACCAGGGCAAACCACAGCAAAATATACAAAGTTATTTGTAATCTGATTTAAATAAGCAAAACAGGGTGACCTGAGTCCCCGCAAAATTCTTTGCTGTGACCAGGAACAGAAGAGAACAGCTTTTAAGCTGAAGGACCCTTATTCACTCATTTGGAGGTCTGAGTGTTGCTTGTTTTGGCTCCAAGCAAGTGAGTAGTAAGCAGCTAGAAACAGACAGCGAGAGGGAGAACAAATTTAGCCTCCCCAAACCTAAGGCCACACTCACACTAGGGATGTGCATGGATATTCATAACATTTGAAATTCAGCTGAATTCGGACATTCGAACTCAAATTAAATGTTAAAATATTCATATGCTAACATTTCATTGAGTACAAATGTTTCCGGACATTCATACAAATAGTTCGGACATTAGTTAAGCTGTGGAAACTTATAGGATATGTACCTATGATATCAGATACATAACTGTTTGTAGCATATACGTATATGCTCATATGTACTATAGTATCATATACATATCTGTTCATAGCAGATACGTATCCACTCATATGTATCTATAGTATCATATACATATCTGTTCGTAGCAGATATGTATCTGCTCATATGTATCTATAGTATCATATACATATCTGTTCATAGCAGATACGTATCCACTCATATGTATCTATAGTATCATATACATATCTGTTCGTAGCAGATATGTATCTGCTCATATGTATCTATAGTATCATATACATATCTGTTCGTAGCAGATATGTATCTGCTCATATGTATCTATAGTATCATATACATATCTGTTCGTAGCAGATATGTATCTGCTCATATGTATCTATAGTATCATATACATATCTGTTCATAGCAGATACGTATCCACTCATATGTATCTATAGTATCATATACATATCTGTTCGTAGCAGATATGTATCTGCTCATATGTATCTATAGTATCATATACATATCTGTTCGTAGCAGATATGTATCTGCTCATATGTATCTATAGTATCATATACATATCTGTTCATAGCAGATACGTATCCACTCATATGTATCTATAGTATCATATACATATCTGTTCGTAGCAGATACGTATCTGCTCATATGTATCTATAGTATCATATACATATCTGTTCGTAGCAGATACGTATCTGCTCATATGTATCTATAGTATCAGATACATATATGTTCATAGCAGATACGTATCCACTCATATGTATCTATAGTATCATATACATATCTGTTCGTAGCAGATATGTATCTGCTCATATGTATCTATAGTATCATATACATATCTGTTCATAGCAGATACGTATCCACTCATATGTATCTATAGTATCATATACATATCTGTTCGTAGCAGATAAGTATCTGCTCATATGTATCTATAGTATCATATACATATCTGTTCGTAGCAGATATGTATCTGCTCATATGTATCTATAGTATCATATACATATCTGTTCATAGCAGATACGTATCCACTCATATGTATCTATAGTATCATATACATATCTGTTCGTAGCAGATATGTATCTGCTCATATGTATCTATAGTATCATATACATATCTGTTCGTAGCAGATATGTATCTGCTCATATGTATCTATAGTATCATATACATATCTGTTCATAGCAGATACGTATCCACTCATATGTATCTATAGTATCATATACATATCTGTTCGTAGCAGATACGTATCTGCTCATATGTATCTATAGTATCAGATACATATATGTTCGTAGCAGATATGTATCCACTCATATGTATCTATAGTATCATATACATATCTGTTCGTAGCAGATACGTATCTGCTCATATGTATCTATAGTATCATATACATATATGTTCGTAGCAGATACACATAGAATGTTTGTAGGAATACATACAAATAGATTTGTACTGAATAGAATTTTGACACATTCGGATGTGTTCTATTTGTACGAACATAAAACCATTCGTGCGCATTCCGGCTCACACCTAATTTTTAACCCAGCTTGAGTCCACTTTCAGAGAAAACACATCAGCAAAGTGAAAAGCTGCTTTTCTCTGGGCGTTATCTAACTCAGAAAATGCACCTTTGGCTTAGATAACGTGAAAAGGAAATAACTAACTTTGCTGATGTGTTTTTTCATGCTGAAAGTGGACTGAAACTGGATTAAAACAGGTGTGAACAAGATAAGATGTGAATATTAATAATGATGATGATGATAATAATAATAATAATAGTGGCGCTGGGATGAGAGAAGATGAGCTGTCTTTTCTACCCAACTTTTCTCATCCTTCAGGGGGCTCAAAGCAGCTGACAAACCTTCTCTTCGTCTTCCCACACCAGGCATCCTGTGAGGTAGGTGGGGCTGAGAGCTCAGAAAGAGAGCTGTGACTAACCCAAGGTCACCCAGCTGCCTTTATGGAGGAGCGCAGAATCGAACTGGGAGACTTGCAGATAAGAACCCATCACTCTAAGGACAAGACCAAACTGGCTCGGATCAAGGAGGAGCCAGGCTAAAAGGGGCAGATCTTAATTTGTTAAGCTGATGGGGTGCCCATGTTACTCCCCATAAATCTGATGACAACGAATCCCGTCCAAAAGCTACTGCTGTGCTTAGTTTCAATTGCGACATTTACTCCATGTGAGCATCATAAAAATGTCCGCTGGAGGCCAACAGCACCTCTTGTAGGATTTAGCACCATGGCTTAAACACAGATTGTGTGTGCACACATTTGCGTGGGTGTGTGCAATTCGCCGGTCCTGCGTCTTCCAAGGTTCAACTTCATGCGACGACCCCTAGATCTGGTGTGTATTTTTTGGAAGGGGAAGGAGGGGATGATTCTTATCCGCTCTGTCCACACCACGCATAATTTTGAACACCTTCTTCCTCGGGTGAGTTTTGCAAAATTTCAAAGTTTTGCTCTCTAAAACTTGACTGATGAAGTTGCAGCCCCACCTAGTGGGCAACCCGAAGAATTTATGGCAGGAACTGGATTAATTTTGTTCTTCATCTTCATCTTCATCATCCAAACACGTTTTTAAAGAAAAGGCTTTAAGCCTGCCACAAGAACTGGTAGCAGCAAACAGCCTAGGTGGCTTTAAGGAAGGGTTAGACAAATTCATGGATGACAGATGCCTCAATGGCTACTAGAATGGATGCCTGAGGACATCTTTCAGGCTGCGGGGGATAAGCAGGATATTTCTAAGGCCATTTGCTGAGATTTAAGATCAGGAGAAGGTTTGCCCTTGTCCCTGCTTGAGATGCCCATGGGCAATTGGAGGGCTACTGTGTGAGACAGGATGCTGGACCAGATGGACTGTGGCCTGATCCAGCAGGGCTCCTCTTAGGTTCTTATGGACTGGATGGGCTGTGGCCTGATCCAGCAGGGCTCCTCTTAGGTTCTTATGGACTAGATGGGCTGTGGCCTGATCCAGCAGGGCTCCTCTTGGGTTCTTATGGACCAGATGGGCTATGGCCTGATCCAGCAGGGCTCCTCTGGGGTTCTTATGGACCAGATGGGCTGTGGCCTGATCCAGCAGGGCTCCTCTTAGGTTCTTATGGACTAGATGGGCTGTGGCCTGATCCAGCAGGGCTCCTCTGGGGTTCTTATGAACTAGATGGGCTGTGGCCAGATCCAGCAGGGCTCCTCTTAGGTTCTTATGGACTAGATGGGCTGTGACCAGATCCAGCAGGGCTCCTCTTAGGTTCTACCTGGTTAGGATCATTGGAATTCGATAATGCTGAAAGAAAACAGCTTGACACGTCATTGGTGCATTTTGTCACTCTGAAAGTGGACGGAAAATGGATTAAAACTTAGGTGTGCATGCAGCATGGGTGTTGTTTATCCCTGGAATGCAGCATTCATACTAAAATGACACCGTAGCCAACCAAAGGGGAAGAGACCAGAGATCAGCTGGTCAGGGGCGTCTTTGGGCCAATGCACAGTCCCCCAACAGGCCACAGAGTCATAAAGTCACAAAGTTGGAAGGGACCTCAAGGGTCATCTAGTCCAACCCCCGGCTCAATGCAGGATTCCCTAAACCATCCCAGGCAGATGTAGGTCCAGCCTCTGCTTGAAGACCTCCAGTAAAGGAGAACCCACTACCTCCCATGTCAGCCTATTCCACTCACTGATCGCCCCCACTGTCAGGAAGGTTTTCCTAATATCTAATCTGTATTGACTCCCTTGAAGTTTCACACCATTGTTTCTGGTCCTCCCATCTTGTGCAAGTGAGAATAGGGACGACCCCTCTGCACTGTGACGGCCCTTCAGAGACTTGAAGACCACCATCATGTCTCCTCTCAGTCTTCTCTTCTGCAGGCTGAACATTCCTAGATCCTCCAACCATTCCTCGTAGGACATCCTTTCCAGACCACTCACCATTTTGGCAGCCCTCCTGTGGACTGGCTCCAGTTTGTCAATGTCTTTTTTGAACTGGGGTGCCCAGAACTGGACACAGGACTCTAGACGAGGTCTGACCAAGGTGGAGTAAAGAGGAATCATTACTTCTCGTGATCTAGACCCCTCTTGATGCATCCTAGAATGTGATTCCCCTAGGAGTCACATGCCTGTCAGTCAAGATGATGCTCAAATGATCTTCTCTGGCTTGCGAGCCTTTCTCGTGGTGGAGGCAGGGAATTCTGGCACATCTTGCTTTCCCCTGGGAAGCTGCATCTGTCGCCGCTGCCGCCTTGCGAGTGCGCAGTGGTCCTCCTTGGCATCTGGTCCATCTGAGGATGGTGGTCTTCAGACGTTAGGCGCGTCTGGTTCTCAGCCTCCTTTGCTCGCCCGCAGGCTGAGTCACAGCCGTGAGGCTCGTTCCCCCTTCCTTTCTTCCCTGTTTTCTTTTTTAGGATGGTGAATCAGGAGCGCTGCACAGGATTGCCATCTGCTCAGCGGCAGACCTTGCCAGACTGGGTAGAGTGTGGGCTTCCTTCCAAGTTCAGAACCCAAACTTAGAAGAGTTTCAACTCGTATGTACTTGAACTATCTCTCCGACTCCCTTCCCTCCTTTCTCCTCTGTTCTAGACAAACCTATCATCCTTCTCACCTGAATCTTCATCAACAGGTATTGTGGGCATTGCATTATTATCCAGGTATTAAAACAGGACGTTTGAGTGCAAGAAGACTGAGCCTGAGGTGGTGGAGGACCACAGTAGCTATCTCTCCTATCTGTTGGCCAGGTTGGATATAGAGTTCCCCAACATCTGGAAAGTACTGAAGGACCACTGTAGCCACCTCTTCTATCTGCTGGCCGGGGTGGATGTGTTCTTAGAAGGCAACTGAAGTTGAACAACATCTGGAAAGCACTACTTAAATGTTGGAAGATCACCGTTGCCACCTCTTCTATCTGTTGGCCGGGGTGGCGGTGGTAAATGGCCAGAACATCTGGAAAGCACAAAATTCAGGGGATTTAGATCTATTACCAAACTGGCAAAGATCACCACATAGCTCTTCTTCATGTTTCCCTTCAGCGTCATGCTGCCCACCTCTGTTTTTGCAAAGTCCTGGTGAATCACGGTGGATTCCTCCCGGCCTTCCTCTAACTAGAGTTGGATTTCTCCCCAGACCAACAATTTTGGTGGCTTCCTTTTCATGCTCAGAGGTACCATTTGACCTTCAAAGGATGGCCTAAATTTGGTTATTGCAACAGGTTAGGGCTCCTATTTGCCAGATGAGCGCCATCAGGCTCTGTACAAAGACCTGTTTTCCTGAAGTTTTGTTTTTCAAGGACTTTGAGCGGCGCCTTTCAGCTTCCAAGCAGCAGCAGCACCCAGGAGAGGACCAGCATCTGCTGGACACAGAATCAAGCAAATTCTAGTTGCAGAAGAAAGAAGCCATTTTGGGGTGCAGTCTGGGCTTTGGGGAAAGCCTGCATGGATCAGGGATGTGGGCGAAAGTTCTAAACATTCAACATTCGATTGAATTGGATTGAATGTGAACATTCAAATCTGAATAGAAGAAGAAGATTCGGCTTTTCTATCCCACTTTTCTCACCCATTTAAGGGGGCGCAAAGCGGCTGACAAACCTTCTGTTCTTCTCCCACCACAGAACACCCTGTGAGGTAGGTGGGGCTGTGAGAGCTCAGAAGAGCGCTGTGACTAGCCCAAGGTCACCCAGCTGTGTTCATGGAGGAAGAAGAGTTGGCTTTTCTACCCCACTTTTCTCACCTGTGAGGTGGGTGGGGCTGAGAGAGCTCAGAAGAGAGCTGTGACTAGCCCAAGGTCACCCATCTGGCTTCATGAGGGAGGGCAGAATCAAACCTGGTATTCCCAGATGAGAGCCCAGCTCCCTAACCACATTTATCTACACATTTGAATTTAAACATTCAAATGAATTTCAAATGTTCCAAAACATTCATTCAAATGGCTCAAAGCATTCAGATGTGCAGATACGTATGTATTACATACTCATACGTATCTGTACGCATTTGTGCTGATAGTACAGGACAGAAACGGGACGCATCAGGATAAAACGGGATGCATATGAAATGCTTACAGGTACGTACAGCACAATCAAAGGTTGTCGACATTCATATATCTTCAGATTCGAATCTAACCTTCAATGTGAATTTGATTTTGCTGCGTTCAGATTCTCGACATTCGAGTCAAACTGAATGTCTGGATATTCGATTCGACTTGAATTCGAACGCAAACAAAAAATTGTGCACATTCCTAGCACGGATAGCAAATCGAATCGAATATCCAAACCGTTCTTTCCACTCAGAAAGGCAAGCAAGAAAAATACATTTGCTTGGTTTTTTTTTATTTTGTTTTATTTTGCAAACTTGTCTCAGTAATCTCTAACTTTGGGGGAAAGACGCCAAGTCCCCAAAAATAAACCTCTAAGGCAGCAAAAAGAAAAATAAAAAAAAAATTAAGAAGGTTTCATGTCGTATTGCACAGCTGTTGCTTCTTCTATGTTGGCTGTTCCAGCTAAGGAATGCAGAGAGAGTCTGTTTGAGGGAGGGAAAGGAAGGGAAAGAAAAGGGATTTCAATTATTAAGGAGGTGTGCTTTATCAAAAAATAAGAGCTAAGGATTTATTGCAGGGAAGGGATTAGTGCGCTGAGTGATTATTATTAAAGACACAGGCAGGAGGCCTCTAAAGGCTCCTTGCAGGGAGTTGAGGGCAGGTGAAGGTTTGGCTTTCATCTCCTGTGAGATGCCCAGAAGCACTTGGTGGGTCACTGGGAGAGATGGGATGCTAGACTAGGTGGGCCGTGGCTCTTATGATCTAAGGAAGTATCACACATTCATTTGTCACGGAGGCTGAAGAATGCAAATTCATAGAATAAGTTGTCACGATTGAGAACAGACCTTATTTTACTGGCGGAATGAGTGATGGTCTGTCTTCTGTTCCATTGTACGCCAAAGGGTCTGGCAGCCTGTTATCCAGTTAAGAAAAGCAACACCAACTTTGGTAAAAATCTGAAACCAGGTCCTTAAAACAGGAGAATTCCAGTCTGAAGAAAGGGCCTGTTTGTTGTTAATCTTTTATATTTGAAACATTTATATGCTACTTTCCTTTTTTTAAAAAAAATATGAAATCAAAGCATTGAAAATATGGGTGTTTTTCCACTTAGCACTAAAGGACCCATTAAGGGTCCTTAATGGGTATTCTAGTGCTAGTGGGGAAAAACCCTAGCACTAG
The DNA here is from genome assembly GCA_023333525.1 of Aspidoscelis tigris stejnegeri. NCBI lineage: Eukaryota > Metazoa > Chordata > Lepidosauria > Squamata > Teiidae > Aspidoscelis > Aspidoscelis tigris. The sequence goes on from JALMGA010000016.1 coordinate 11,800,236, forward strand.
AGTACCCATTAAGGACCCATTAAGAGTCCTTAATAGGTTCTTAAAGGGTACTCTAGTGCTAAGTGGGAAAACACCCTATGTCCAAAATGTTGAGAACAAAATAAGCTGAAAACAAGAGGCGGATCCTTATTCCAGGATATAATCCGGAATAAGGGCCATTGCAGAAAGGACCACACTTAATATTAGAAGACTTTCCCCTAACCATCTACTCTATTCTCCCCTAGGAATGTGCACAAATATTCAGAAAATTTGAATATTCGATTTGAATCCGTCGAATGTTGAAATTCAAATTCAAATTGGATTTTCGAATGTGTAGATTTGTATCTGTCGTATATGAATCTGCACGAAAATTAAACGTCTCTTGGGCGTAAAAGACGGGATTAGAACAGTGATAGTACGGGATGCATACGGATTTTTACAGAATGCGTACGGATACCTGTAAGAGACAAGTGTTGTTGATGTTTGTATGTTTAAATATGAACCTAACATTTGAATGTACGGATTCAAATGTTACAAATTCGAATCGGATTTTATGACATTCGGACCTTAAATATCCTAATCGAATCGGATTTTTTTGACATTGGAATCTACTCTGTGGGTTAGAAAATTTAACTGGTTTTGCGTTGTTTTTATCATGTCGGTTTTTAAATGCTTTATTGGTTTTTATTGTTTTGATATGTTCAATTTTAAAGGTTGTTAGCTGCCCGGAGACCCTCGGATGCAGGGTTTTTTTTTAAATGAGTGAGTAAGTAAGTAAGTAAGTAAGTAAGTAAGTAAGTAAGTAAGTAAGTAAGTAAGTAAGTAAGTAAGTAAGTAATGCCAAAAGCAAACAGTTTGTTGCCTTGTTGATGGCTTCTCTCACCCTGAAAGTGGACTGAAGCTAGATTTTTAAAAGCAGGTATGAACGCAGTGAGGTTTTTCTGCCAGCAGAGCCTTTTCCCATTTGTAGTACTGGAAGGATTGCATTAGAATTACTGTCTACACAAACGTGAATATAATCTTCTTCTTTTGCGCTGAGCAATTTAGAGACGCGTGTTTTGGAGGACCAGAAAATCCGTTAACCAAAGTACACCTATAACCTCCCTATTAAAAGAGAATAGTGAGAGAAGGGAGAAAAAACACCCATCAGGCTACCCATTTACAGAGATGCCTTTGCTATGCTAGAATTGTCCCGGTCTGGTTATATAATGCATACAGGAGCTTTGTCTGCTGTGATTTTTATCCTCTTTAAATGCATCTTCCCTCTTCCTTCTATCTCAGCATCCCTTCATTCCAACCATAACGACCTGGGCATCGGTCCTTTAAATACGGTGGGATTTCTGAAGCCTGCTATCAAAAGGGGGACGGTTAACAAGGTACATTTCTTTTTTACATTTGTTGATATTTCACCCCCCCCACACTTTCTTTTAATGATGTTATATCTTGACCTTAAATTCCTCTGTTCAGAAGACCCTCTGAGTCCTGCAATGCCACGTTTAAGGTCTGGATTCTAATGAGAGACTTTTCTCCCCCCCCCTCCAAATAAAGATTCATCCCCCCCCCTCCAAAGTTTTCTAACCCCCCCCTCCTTTTCTCTCAGCCCACATCCTTCCTGGCAGACTGTAACAAGTACTTGTTTGCTTGGACAGGCCTCTTTATAGCATCCGCTTCAGAGGGTGATGAGATGGGGGTGGGTGGCTGGGAAATAAAACAAAACAAACAACACTTCAACTCAGCCGTGCAAGAGAGGAGATTCTACTTTCCAAAAAAGCAGGAGGGGGAATAAAAGCCCTCAGTGGAAATCTGTCTTGAAGCCAGATCGCTGCAGAGCCCCCTTTTCAGGAATTAGCTCTGGAGCAGGCTTTGTACCTGCTAAGAAATTAGGGGCATGCACCAAATGGTGGTTTCTGCTTTTGCATTCGAATTCAAGTCGAATTGAACGTCAAAACATTCGATTCGGATGTGTAAAATCCGAACACCAAAAAATCCGATTCGAATCCGTAACATTCGAATCTATTCGTTGGGATGTTAAGATTCGTATTTAAAAGACACGAATGTCGACAGCATTCGTATCTGTTACACGGATCTGTGCGTATTTCGTATGCATCTCAGTTTACCCTGTATAATGTGTGCAAAAACATACAATATTTGCGCAGATACGGACGTCATACGTACGTATCTGTACACTCAAATGTTTCGAATAACTCAAACAAGTGTTTTGCAACATTCAAAATCTGTTCAAATGTCTAAATTCGAACATTATTAAACCCAATTCGAATCTGAATGTCGACATTCATCGGATTCAAATCAGATTTTTTAATTTTCGAATATCCGTGCGCAAAAACGCAGCTGTGGAAATGTGCGCAGACTTGAAACGGGATGTTTAAGGGATTTGAACTCCCCCAAACAGCAGGGCTTCCCTCTCGATCGGAGCACCCTTGGGGAATCTTGGAGCAAACAGGGGGTGTTTGCTCGTTGTGTTAGAACACCCCTTTGTTTGGTTCAAATCTTTCTTTTTGAGCAGGCAGGGTGTTTGGCTCGAACCGGAACCGTTTGGCTTTCACGGCTAGATTCAATCTGATTCCCAGCGTTATGCCATGATCCAGAACCTAAGCTTTCAGATATAGCTGCGATATCCATCTACAGAGGGTTTTGCCCTTGGAAGAGTCAAAAGCCCCTGGCGTCTTCCTAGATCTTCTTTCCCTTTTCATAGATGTCTGCTGTTTATCTGGCAGTTCTTCTTTTGTCTGTGCTGCTAATGAGGCATAGCAGCTATGTCGAAAAGCTTAGCTTCTCAGAAGAAACCAAGCAGCCAAAAACAGGCTACATATGGGGCCCAACCATTTGAAGACCCCCTTAATCAGTCTGGTACCTCTCTATTCCGTTATACGCCTATGGTGTATATATATTTTTTAAAAAATGCAGATTTAAATTTAACATATAAGGCCCTAAATGATTTGGGCCCCAAATATCTGAAGGAACGCCTCCTCCCATATCAACCTGCCCGTGCCCTAAGATCTGGGGGGAGGCCCTTTTCATTGTTCCACCACCCTCTATAGTAAGACTGGTGGGCCCTCGAGAGAGGGCCTTCTCAGTAATGGCCCCCAGGCTGTGGAATAGCCTCACCCTTGATGTGCATCAGGCCCCTTCACTGTATACCTTCAGGAAGGGGGTGAAGACGCACCTTTTTGCTCTGGCCTTTGGCTAAATGTGGCACAGTTTTCCCCTACTGCACATATTATTGTTTTATACTGTTTATATATAAATGTAAATGAATGAATGAATAAATAAATAAATGTAGAATGTTTGTGGATGGAAACACAAGATCTGAAACATCTGATGAAGCATCAAACTGGGCTTCCCAGCAGCCTCTGTATTTTTATTTTTATTTAAATAATTTTCTTTTTTATTAATAACCTCCCCCCTCCCTCCCAGGGTAATACAGAATTCATAGTTCGTATCAGCGCAAATGCGTAGATGCGCAAATGTTCTAAACATTCGAAATTCGATCAGATTCAAACAGAATGTCAAATTTAAGTACTCAAACCAATTTTGAATGTTCCGAAACATTTGTTCAAATGATTCGAAACATCCGAATGTACAGATACGTATGTATTACATATGTATCTATACAAATCTCATATGCATCTGTACACATTTGCGCTGATAGTACGGGATGAAAACAGGATGCATATGTGATAAATTGGGATGCATACGGAATTTTGCACAGATATGTATAACACATACGGATGTTGTTGACGTTACAATAGAAATGGGGCCGAGTGCGCAGATACTGGAGAGGAGGAAACCAAGATCTGAGCTTACAGAATGTGCCTGGGGAAAAGCAGCTTGGCTTTAGGTGATTTTCCATGGAAAGACAAAGATAAAATTCCTCCTGGTTGGTGCTGGTTCAAGATTTCTTCTGCTCCTTAGCTGGACTCAGGAAAAGACCTGCCTGGGGATCAGCCCCAAATTCTTTGGTGCTGACCCTCTAAGTGTCACGGACACTTTGCTCTCTGCTTGAGGCATGGGGTGACTCGCCAAGAGGGGTCCAGGAGGTACAAGCAAGATGGATGTCCCCTTTTTGCCTTCCCGGATTCAAGTGAGAGACCCTTAGGGGCCCATTCGGTTGCTGATGGAGGTAAAGTCTCTGCTACGTGGAGCTGTCCTTAGTCCTGCAGGAATTTCCCCTGGACCTATTTCATCTCCCATCCATTCTGTGCCTCATAGCTGATTTGGCCTTTTAGGCACCTGCTTTGGGTTGATGGTCCTTCCTGGCCTTAGGGTCCCACCACACCTAAGTGCTGATGGCACTGGTGTGCTGGTGGTGGAGACTCATGGGAGTTACATCTCAAGAAGATTTGGAAAACCAATGGAAGGAAGGAAGGAAGGAAGGGAAAAGGGAGGGAGGGAGGAGACCTGAGAGGGAGGAATGAACAAAGGAAAAGAGTCAGAGAGACCATCAGCCTAGCTGGATAAAACACTCAAAAGTCTTCACCCTTCAGGCTTCAGCACCAAAAGTTCAGCTAGTTTGGCAAAAACCCCATCCAACCTCCTGGTAGCCATTTTGCCCACCAGAATGGTAAGGAACCCCTGCCCGCCCGCCCTGCCTGCCAAGAGGAGCCAAAGTCTGGCCCTTGGGAGGGGGCCAGTCTCTGTGCCCACCATCCACAAAGAGGAACCTGTACCAAGTCCCCACCCCACCCCACCCCACCCCTTCTCTCCTCCCCCAACCCCTAAACCCAGAAGGTGTCTCTTCAACATTCACAGCTGCTCCCAGAGAAGGAGAAAGAAAGAAAGAAAGAAAGAAAGAAAGAAAGAAAGAAAGAAAGAAAGAAAGAAAGAAAGAAAGAAAGAAAGAGAGAAAGAGAGAGAGAGAAAGAGAGAGAGAGACAGGGGAGGAGAGCAGAGCAGCTCATGAATGATTTATCTCTGCTCAGATCAATCCTTCAGCCACCCTGTCAGCCCAGAATCAAAGCTTGAACAAGGCCAGGGCTGGAGGAAACGGATCCCACCCTCCCACCCACCCACCCCTTGGCGGGGGAGCTGCCGTTTGAATGCATGAAGCACCTTGCGCCCTCCCCAGCAGCGCCGACCCATGCTTCTGCTCACATGCCCACATGCGCTCTCAACAGCGTGTCTTTGCCGGAAGCAGCCTCAGCAAAGCCCTTGTCCTTTGGAAAATAAAAAATAGAGGAAAGAAAGAAGACAAGGAAGCGCAGAAGAAGAAGAAGAAGAAGAGATGCCAGACATATAAACAACTATTTTCAAGTTCATTGCAAGATTCCGTATATTAATAATTGATGCTAAAAGTGCTTTCTCTCTCTCTCTCTCTCTCTCTCTTTCCTTCTCTCTCTCTCTTCTTCTTCTTCTTCTTTTCTCCAAAGGAGAAAGTCACCTTCATAATCAAGACGCTTGGATAGAAATAAATACACAAGCCAATGTTTCAAAGCTGCCTTTGTTTAGAGGAGGCAAAGCTAATGAGGGAGGGAATTCTTATTCCACCAAAAAGATGACTCCGTTGGCATATGCCTGTGTTTTGTTTTGTATTTAATAAGGACCAAAGCAAACAAAAAGTATTTTTTTAAAAAATACGAGTGTATCTCACACCTTGCTTGGAATAGGGCAAGGGGAAGAGGAAATTGTGGGCATCGGTGAAGGTCAAAGATGACTACCTGCTCCCAAAATCATGCTATACAAGTTAAGAATGTGAGACATTAATGGGAGTCCTGCCGGATCAGGCCACAGCCCATCCGGTCCATAAGAACCTAAGAGGAGCCCTGCTGGATCAGGCCACAGCCCATCTAATCCATAAGAACTTAAGAGGAGCCCTGCTGGATCAGGCCACAGCCCATCTAGTCCACAAGACCCTAAGAGGAGCCCTGCTGGATCAGGCCACAGCCCGTCTAGTCCATAAGAACCCAAGAGGAGCCCTGCTGGATTGGGCCACAGCCCATCCAGTCCATAAGAACCTAAGAGGAGCCCTGCTGGATCAGGCCACAGCCCATCTAGTCCATGAGAACCTAAGAGGAGCCCTGCTGGATCAGGCCACAGCCCGTCTAGTCCATAAGAACCCAAGAGGAGCCCTGCTGGATTGGGCCACAGCCCATCCAGTCCATAAGAACCTAAGAGGAGCCCTGCTGGATCAGGCCACAGCCCATCTAGTCCATGAGAACCTAAGAGGAGCCCTGCTGGATCAGGTCACAGCCCATCTAGTCCATAAGAACCTCAGAGGAGCCCTGCTGGATCAGGCCACAGCCCATCTAGTCCATGAGAACCTAAGAGGAGCCCTGCTGGATCAGGCCACAACCCATATTGCCCATATGAACCTATTCTCAATACTGCTCTTGATGGATCCTAGGATGATCTTCGCCTTTTTTGCAGCTGCATCACACTGCTGCCTCATGTTCATCCTGTGATCAACCGGGACACCCAGATCCTTTTCACTTGTGCTACTTCTCACCCAGATTCCTCCCATTCTGCATTCATTTCTGCAATTTTTCTTACCAAGACTTTGCATTTGTCCCGGTTAAATATCATCCTGTGAGTTTCAGCCCACTGTTCACACTTAACTAGATCTTTTGAAATCCTCTCCTCCTCCCTAGCATTAGAAACCCCTCCTGAGGGTTTTTCCACTAGCACTAAGTACTCATTAAGTACCCATTAGGGACCCATTAAGGACTCACTGGGCTGAGAGCAGGAAGATCCCATTTCCACTGCAGACCCCATTAGAACGTTTGGCTGCTACACCGCCCGTTCAGACACATCAGGTACCTCCTTAGATCTGGATCGACTACATTTCATAGATCCAGATCATCTTAGGTCTGGATTGAGGGAGGTAAGTGGAAGCACGCGCACACACACACACACACAGCAGCTTTGTGTCATCTGGCTGGAAGTGCATTGGAGAACAGCAGATGTCATTCTTTAAGTTCACAGGTGAGATAGCTTGACCATACTGCTTTCCTCTTCCGTTTGCTTCTCCATGGCCAAGAGGAAAACAGTGTCGTCGGCATTTCATGTGCAGAAAATTAACAGATCGGTCCCTAAAGGCAGAGCAGAAATCAAACTTCTGCTGCATTTCCAGCGATTTTTTAAAGAGGTCCTTACAGCATGGATTTCCACTCGTGCAGATTTTTCATAGCTACGGATTTCGATTTTCCACCAGCTCTGTAGAAATGCAGTTCGATGCGTGAGCATCGTCCAAATGCAGAAGAATGTGCAACCCACCTTGTTTTGCTTACCGAAGCAGCTGTTTTATGCATAATGGATGCAAAAGTATGGAAATTCTGAGACTTGCAAGCTGGCCCTATTGGAGTGTCATGCAAACTAACAAAATTGTGCTAGGTTACACTTTGTACATTTTGCACCTAAATTACTTATAGTTTATAATCTGGGTCAATGACAATAAACGGTGTAAATAAAATGCTTTTGCGCATCCGTATGGAAATGGAAGGGTAGAATGGAATGGAATAGAAACTACTAAAAAAGTCTGAATTAGAACAAAATGAGAAATAAGCCCACCTAATCCATAAAAACCTAAGTGGAGCTCTGCTGGATCAGGCCTCATCACATCCAGTCCATAAAAACCTAAGAGGAGCCCTGCTGGATCAGGCCTCATCACATCCAGTCCATAAGAACCTAAGAGGAGCCCTGCTGGATCAGGCCACAGCCCATCTAGTCCATAAGAACCTAAGAGGAGCCCTGCTGAATCAGGCCTCATCACATCTAGTCCATAAGAACCTAAGAGGAGCCCTGCTGGATCAGGCCACAGCCCATCTAGTCCATAAGAACCCAAGAGGAGCCCTGCTGGATTTGGCCACAGCCCATCTAGTCCATAAGAACCTAAGAGGAGCCCTGCTGGATCAGGACACAGCCCATTTAATCCATAAGAACCCTAAGGAGCCCTGCTGGATCGGGCCACAGCCCATCTAGTCCATAAGAACCTAAGAGGAGCCCTGCTGGATCAGGCCACAGCCCATCCAGTCCATAAGAACCTCAGAGGAACCCTGCTGGATCAGGCCGCATCCCATCTGGTCCATAAGAACCTAAGAGAAGCCCTGCTGGATCAGGCCACAGCCCATCTAGTCCATAAGAACCTAAGAGGAGCCCTGCTGGATCAGGCCACAGCCCATCCAGTCCATAAGAACCTCAGAGGAACCCTGCTGGATCAGGCCGCATCCCATCTAGTCCATAAGAACCCAAGAGGAGCCCTGCTGGATTTGGCCACAGCCCATCTAGTCCATAAGAACCTAAGAGGAGCCCTGCTGGATCAGGACACAGCCCATTTAATCCATAAGAACCCTAAGGAGCCCTGCTGGATCGGGCCACAGCCCATCTAGTCCATAAGAACCTAAGAGGAGCCCTGCTGGATCAGGCCACAGCCCATCCAGTCCATAAGAACCTCAGAGGAACCCTGCTGGATCAGGCCGCATCCCATCTGGTCCATAAGAACCTAAGAGGAGCCCTGTTGGATCAGGCCACAGCCCATCTAGTCCATAAGAACCTAAGAGGAGCCCTGCTGGATCAGGCCACAGCCCATCTAGTCCAGCATCCTATCTCACACAGTGGTCCATTAATTGCTTCAGAGGCATCCTGCCCGTCTCTCCAACGTGGAGGCAGGGCGTGGGCATCCAATCTAGATAAGCACCTAAGATATGTCCTACTTAAATAAACCCAGCGTAAGGACCCACGAATGTCCCACTGGATGAGACCCATGGACCACCTACCAGCCAGGGGGCCAAAAAGGCCCACCAGCAGGTCTGAGTTCACACCTGTTTTAATCCAGCTTCAGTCCACTTTCAGAGCAAAAGGACACACCAGCATAGCAAAGCACCCGGTCATTTCCTTCTCACCTTCTCTAACCCAGAAGTGGATTTCTGTGTTAGATAATGCTTGTCACTTTGCTGATGTGTTCTTTCACTCTGAAAGTGGACTGAAGTTGGATTGAAACATAGGTGTAGATGGGCTCCAGGACTCAAGCACCTGTTCCCAGTCTCCTGGCAGCTTATCATGAATGCATCCAAACATCTCACCTCTTAGGAACCATTCGCAAGGGTAAGTCTCTCTCTCTCTCATTGTGTGTGTGTGTGTATGTGAGTGAGTGAGTGAGTGAGTGAGTGAGTGAGTGAGAGAGAGAGAGAGAGAGAGAGAGAGAGAGAGAGAGAGAGAACCGGTCTCTTATCTGGGAATACTGAGTTTGATTCCACACTCCTCCTCCACAAAGCCAGCAGGGTGACCTTGGGCTAGTCACAGCTCTCCTCTGAGCACTCACAGCCCCACCCACCTTACAGGGTGCTCTGTTGTGCGGAGAAGAACAGAAGGTTTGTCAGCTGCTTTGAGTCCCCTTAAATGGGCGAGGAAGGCAGTGCAGAAAAGCCAGCTATTCTTCTTTAAGAAGCCAACAATTCAGCACCAAGACGACCCCCCCCTTTCAGGACATGAGACAACACCAGACCTCCCTGTTCAGCTCCTTCCGTCTCCAGCCTATTCATCAGTGCTCAAAGGCCACCCCCCCACACAAATGCCAATAAATGTATTAACATTTAATGTACCCTGTTAATCTGCTCATCAAAACGGCGCTCCTGGACAGCCCCCCCCCTTCCTTTCTACCTCTGGGGTGTGCTCCCCCCTCTTGGGCGAGCCACTTCTAAGCATTCCATCAGCCGCCACTGATCACGGATTGATCTGATTGCCAATAATCCAATACTGCCGTCCACAGCGCTCCTGTCCTCACCGTGCTGTCCGGCTCTTGAGCCCTGGCTTGTAATTGCAATGCCCCCACCCACCCCCTGTCAGAACGCATCAAATCCCGCCTGCGCTCGCCTGTGAGTGACAAGGCCAGCATAAATTATTGACCCGCCCTGGCTGAAAATTAATCTATCAATGGCTTCCCTGGGGGAAGGGTGGAGGCCAGGGGCAGGGAGGCGGTGGCCGCCCATGTGGCTTCCTCGAGCCCCAGCAGGGAGAGAGAAGAATGTGGCCTTTCCTAAAGGCAGCCGTGATGTGTCTGGTCAGGATGCCTCCTCCAAAGTCTTGAAATCAGGATGCTTTACTTAACAAAATCACTATAAATGCAGATAATCGTAGAATCCTAGAGTTGGAAGGGACCTCTGCGGTCATCCAGTCCAACCCCTGCTCAATGCAGGATTCCCTAAACCATCCCAGGCAGATGGAGGTCCAACCTCTGCTTGAAGACCTCCAGCGAAGGAGAACCCATGACCTCGGGTGGTAACCTATTCCACTGACTGATCAGGTAGTTTTTCCTAATATCTAATCTGTATTGACTCCCCTGAAGTTTCATCCCGTTGTTTCTAGTCCTCCCATCTTGTGCAAGTGAGAATTGGGACGATCCCTCTGCACTGTGACAGCCCTTCAGATACCTGAAGACCATAATCATGTCTCCTCTCAGTCTTCTCTTCTGTAGGCTAAACATTCCTAGATCCTTCAACCTTTCCTCGTAGGACATGCTTTCCATCCAGACCACTCACCATTTTGGCAGCCCTCCTTTGGTCAACTGTCCAAATTGGGGTGCCCAGAACTGGACACAGTATTCTAGATGAGGTCTGGCCAAGGTGAAGTCAAGAGGAATAATTACTTCTCGTGATCTAGACTCAGTGCTCCTCTTGATGCAACCTAGGATGGTGTTCGCCTTTTTCGCAGCTGCATCACATTGCTGACTCATGTTCATCCAGTGATCAACCAGGACACCCAGATCCGTTTCACTTCTGCTACTACTCAGCCAGATTCCTCCCATTCTGTATTCATTTTTTTAAACCATTTTTCTTACCAAGACGTAGGACTTGGCATTTGTCCCTATTAAATATCACC